>OX387317.1:8242315-8973640 GCA_947562085.1 Eudonia lacustrata | reverse complement strand
GCCTACCCGACCCAGCCAGGAATCGAACCTGGGTCTTCCGCAATCCGGGCGGCTGCACTGACCGCTATGCTACCGGGAAGGCTGACGTAGACGCTGAATTTTGTCACTGCTTTTGTAATATAGCGTTAGTTTACTATAGCGTTGTGTTATCAAATTTGTAGTATTTCATCTGCAAAGATGAATCTGCATAGCCAACGGTTGCAATGGCCGTTTGGATAGATGGCGCGCTGTGCCGCTATTAGCACTCTAAAAATTACAAAAGCAGATGACAAAATTCAGCGTCTACGTCAGCCTTCCCGGTAGCATAGCGGTCAGTGCAGCCGCCCGGATTGCGGAAGACCCAGGTTCGATTCCTGGCTGGGTCGGGTAGGCGTTTAATAATTTTTTCACTGTATTTTGAAAATTTTATAAATATTTAATTAGCTTCAGTGCAGCAATTAGCACTTGAAAATAAAAAGTAAAAATTTAGATTATTAAATATTAATACACAAACAAGTTCAAATAACAGTATGAAGAACTTATTTAAGTAATATGAATAATATTTTTATTCATAGAAAGTATGAAAGCTGCAAATGAGAGCTTGCAATTAATTTAACTTATATTTTTACATGTGCGACTTTAATAGCGGCTTTTGCATGGCTCCATTTAATTTATTTAAAGTTGAAGGGACTTAAAATATTTGCTACCTTGCTTAATTTCTCCCCTTCATGTCGAGGGAGCAAAGTACGCAGAGCCTGAAAGCCAGCGTTAATGCTCTGCATGCGCCTGCGCTCATTGCTATTTGCAATTTCTCGACGAATCCGCTTTTCTGCCTCCATTGTTTTGCTTCCAGATGTAGAATGTTTTTCACTTCTAAAAATAGATAATAAACTTTATATTGGTATGTTGAGATTATTACATTTATACATTTGTTCCCAGTTTCAATTTGCTTTTAATATAATTATATAAGTTGTAGTAAATAAAATAAAAAACTATAGTTCTTCCTATACATATACTACACTAGACACTTTTAGTACTCTAACCTATTTAAAAATTAAGTAATCAACTGCATTAGTCAGTAAATCTTGTTCTTTTATATTTTTTATATATTATTCTTCTTTACATTTTTGGAGCAGAACTTGTGTGGGGCGGCTAATGGCCTTTACAATGAAGAAGTCCAGTAATTTTGATGAATGCAATAGCTAACTACAACACAACAACTCAACCAGATAAAAATGGAATTACAAATCTTTATTTTATATATAAATCTTCTGTGTATGTGTTTGTAATTAAACTCCTAAACGGCTGGACCGATTTTGATGAAATTTTTAGAGTGTGTTCAAGTGGATTCGAGAATGGTTTAGATTTACAATTGGACCCGGTAGGTGGTGCTGCAATAAGCTTCCATCATGGGATATGGGTGTTCTTAAGCGGAAGTCACGAGCGGGCCACTAGTTTTTGTATACAAAACTGAATAAATAATTTTGAAAAGATACATGGGACAAATCAAGTCATCTCACATATAAACCACCTTCTCTATCAATTTCTTATACAACGTAAAAATTTAAAGAAATTTTGACATAAGAATAATAATTAAAATAATAAAAAGCATTGCTCATAGTCTATTGTTTGACTCAAGATTTTTACAAATAAAAAACTACCTAGTAAATACATGTTATTTTTGGTATAGGACTAATTAAAGTACTGTAGTATTAATTAAAACAGATTTGCTGTACAAAAAATATTACTATAGAAAATCAACAGAGAAAAAGAGTAAATATTTATCGCGTATTATATACACTCCAGTTATGCAGACAAGACAAAACATAAATGTAAGTAACAGTATGAGAAGTTAAACAGACAATGTCAATGTATGATGACCAATTGATTAAAAACTCCTAAATCTGGCACATTTCTACAGAAAATTTGAAGGAGTGCATTATTATCAAATGAATGTGAGTATTTACGATAAACCATACATGTGTTTGATAGGTAGTACACTTTCATCGCGACAGTTAGGTAGGGGCGCATACTTACTACGCCTATTTGATTTGCCAAACATGGCGGCCCAACAGCTGACTACAGACCGGCACGAAGCATGAGCATCGTCATATGGTCAGCGTTTTTGTCAATTTGTTTTGAAAACCATTTAAAACACATTAAAAATGTCAAAGGATAACGAAAAGCTTTATTTAAGTGACTTTGAAAATATAAAAAGAGGTGGAACAGCGACCACGCCGGTTGTGCGTACCTGGTAAATGCGTGATCTGATGCCTCCTCTTCGTATAAGTTGTAATCTTCCACTTCTAGCAAGCAAACATCATTACCGTGTAATGACATAACTCAGGTCCATAAAATACTTGTTTTCAACTATTCTTCATCTAAAACGCACTGGTTATTTTGCAAATAATACCAATTACCGACTGCAAGAGCCACAATGGCGGGAAATGACAATGAGTTCGGTCAGGTGACGCTTTGCAAAATTAAAGCAGATGATCAACATCCAACACTGAGTTCACTGTTTATAACACGTGTCGTTTATAATCACATACATTTAAAATACTTTTTTACTTAGATCATGCAAAGAACTATAGAAAAACAGTAATTAAAAAGGAGGGAGTCAAGGGCAACGCGACATCGATGAACACACACCAAAGACTAGACATTTTTTTTATTCACAAACAGAATTGTCTATGGCAACAGATCAATGTATTTGGCTTAACACGGTATACAGTTATTACTCTAGCCTAGCTGCTGTGCTGTGGTACGATACTACGGCATAAAAAAATACAATATTAATCCGACAATGTAGGAGATAGGTGATAAAACAAATATAAGTCAACTATATTAAACGAGTAAATAAAATAGATATGTTACTGGCGCTCAGAAGACGCTCCGAACAAAAGAGGGCAGCCGTACGTAGCCTCAGTCGCTCCAGAAGAAGGAGACACAACTGACTGAGTCAGTTGAAAGTTTCAATATCAAAATCCCATACATATATTTGGATTTTGTTAGAAAAATTTTCTTTTTCATTCTTATGGCTTTAACAAGCCTATCCCTTCATTGGACAATACGTGTCCGTTACGGTGGCGAACACATGGTCTAATTCACGTTTTTCGTTACCCTTTTTTCTTGCCCTCTTTTAGAGCGTAATAATTACGTATTAGTGCATAATTACTGCAAACAAAATAATAAGTGCCTCTTTAGTTTAAGAAATAAAGAACTTTTTTGTGTGTACGCTGGCATCACGATCAAGCTGGCGTACCCATGACCCATGACCGTTCTCGAAAACTACTTCTATTATAGCAGCGAAACTTACACACATATTTAGTGCATTTATAGCTTTGACTTTAAACATGTCTAGACGGAGCGTCGCGGTACAAACGCTTTGCTCAAAGCGGCTAGTTTTTGTATCGAAGTGTGCATGAGAGCCGCGTATGACACTAGCGCTGAACGGGTGTGTGTGTGCGCGAATGGTTGCCAGTGAATACGTAATTCCCGATAAAGCAGGGAAAAAATATTTATGCACAATCACAGATCAACTAATTTTATAAGTAATAATAAACTTTCCTACACTCACACCAATTATATATTATATATATATATTAGCCCAAGAGAAGCTTCGTTATGAAACTCGTTAAAATGGTTACTAGACAACGGATAAACATACTTAAAATACTTAAATACATACATACATAGAAAACACCCAGACCCGAGACAATTTAGAAAAACAATAATTTCTAAATTGACCCGACCGGGGATCGACCAAAGAGAGAAAACCAAAGAGAGTGCGGATTTAATTGAGCTAGTCACGGCGGGCGGCCGCTTGGTTGATGATTGTCCCCGTCTGTGACAGCTATCAATATTTCATGTGTGTGATTGATTTTGAATTTGTAAAAAAATGCTAGCAAGATGTAAGGTATAGTAATGTTAGCTAATTCTAGGATAAAGTGGCTTATTAATTTAAATTTCTATTTACTACCGCCATCTAGTAATGTCAAGTAGATATTGACTTGCTAAGTTGATGTTCAATTGATTGGAGATGTCGCTGTCGTACAGAAGCCTGCACATCGAGTCATCCAAAACTGTCAAATTTCTTGAATAAATGTTTAAACTTCAACCATATTCCATATACATAAAGTTCAAAGTCTATTGAGGAAATTTGACAGTTTGTTGTAGTCTGATGTGCAGGCATGTGTACATAACATTTTTGTAATCATTTCAATGTATGGACACACGGCGGCAGATCAACCTACCCAAAACTGTCAAATTTCCACAATCAATTTTGAATTTTAATGTTTGGTTATAAGGACCAATATTCATTGGAGAAATTTGACAGATTTGGGTAGGTTGATCTGCTGCCGACTGGACAATGTACTCCTCTGATCTTTACTATGATTTTTCCGTACTGGGCCATACCTGAGAAACGTTTCATTTTGGAGATATTGAATGACAAAAGCACAATTTTAATGAAAAGTTTTTTGTAAATGCAGTACTAAAAGGTGTTTACTAAAATTTCTTCCATACAAATATTACCAAACATTTGGATATTTCTTAAAAATCAAACTTTTGAATTTCCAAAGCACCATGAATATCAAACAGACATTGTCAGCCAGCCGCACACATGCCCCGTTTCACACACACAAGCACAGTTTATATACACACAGTTTATATACGCACAGATAGCAGCTGTTTTAAAAATCCAAATATAAAATAAAAGTGGTTTCCCAACAATTATTTCTGCTTAATGTTACTTGATTTGATGTATATTATGATGATACATTTCAGTTTCGTTAAGAGCGTTTACGCCGCACACTAGCGCCACTAATGAAAAAAAAAACATATCTAGTAATTAGAGATAGAAAATCAAATTATGCTCAACAAACTATTTGAATGAAGTAATTTAGCATTTTTACGTCACATAATTAACACCTCACATGTTATGGTTTAGTTAAATAAGACGTTACGGCCAGTGTTTCCACAATGAGGGGAAATTTCCCTTTTGAGGGGAAATTAGGGTCCAGAGGGGAAGAAAAAGGGGAAAGAGATGAAAAGGGGAAATCATGGCTTAATGCTCTAAGGTAAAGCCTAACCAAAAAAATAAAAATGCCTCGCCATAAGGCGGAAAAATTCGGAATTAATTTCTGTGTGGAATACTATGTGTTAAAAAAAAAGATACAGTGGCGACACCAATGCAGATTTAATATATAACTGGTCAGGCTATAAATAAGAATACGAATGTTGAATTATACTTTATTTATGCTTAGTCTAATTTTTTTGGATTTGCTTGCAGTTGCATTTACCCTGTACAAACTTGAGGTGTGGTATTTCAAACTGATTTTAATTTCAAATCTAACGGAACAATGAGCGAACCACAGACTACGGATGTAGGTAGGCAGATTATTAGTATGCATGGAACAAGATAAGACAAATAAAAATGATACGATAATCTTTATGATATGAGTGACCATTGAGCAGATTTTGGGTTGGATTTAGAAATAAGTCGCCTGAATCTGAGGAAACTGAATATGTATGGGGGCTCAGGAAAGCTCGTCAAAGATCCCGTAAAACAATTTCGGCTGCCGGAGTTACGATTGAATTAATTTTTAAAATTCATATGAAATGTACTGTGAATGCGTGAAACAAAACGTATTTTCGATACTTTTTTAGTCTAAGCTATGTTTTTGAAATTTTTGAAGTACCTATTAAAACGCGTGAAACGATACGCCAATCCGCCATTTTGAACGTAGCTTTGACATTTTTGACAGCGTCAAATTGCGTCATTCCGTTCAAATTTATGTGAATGGGCCCTGCTGTTTCTTTTTGTTTATTTTGTACGACTTGGCTACATTTTCTGGACACTGATTATTATTATATTTATGACAAATAGTGACAGAATTGTATGTCAACCCCGACTCCACGTGGTATTAGTCTGCCCTACCCCTAGTGCCTTACAAATAAACAAAGAATAAGGTTCAAATAGTTATTCCGTGTTTTGTCTCTTTCGCTCTAATTTGAAATGACGTTTACATGATAGGAACAAAACACGGAACAACTATTCGGAGCTTATTCTTTGTTTATTTGTAAGGCAGTACTAGTGTATATATAAAGCTGGAGGCACAGAGGGAGGGCAGCCCCCGCCCGCTGTGACAAACCACAGCACAGACAGTGAAGTGCCTGCGGTTTGCCACGCAAGGGCGGAGGGGCTGCACTTCCCGCAGTGCCGAAGACACTCAGAAGTCTCAAGTTTTTTAATTCTCTTAGTGCAAAATACATTTTGAGGTGAGGTAGAAAATTTTTTTATAAAAAAAAACGAAATTGGTGGGGGGTGATTTCTAAATTTTAACCCAGATTTTTACTACTAGTTACTAGTGCTAAAACTATAGCGGAATAATTTTTGAGGGGAAAAAAGTCCTGAGAAGGGGAAATTTCAATTGAGGCGTGGGGAAAAGAAATCATTAAAGTGGAAACACTGGTTACGGCCACTTTTAACTATAACGCCATATTTAACTAAACCATAACATGTCAGGTGTTCATTAGGTGACGTAAAAATGCTAAATTACTTCATTCAGATAGTTTGTTAAGCATAATTTGATTTTCTATCTCTAATTACTAGATATGATTTTTTTTCATTGGCGGCGCTAGTTTGCGGCGTAAACGCTCTTAAGAGATTTTTTACTTCATTTGCAGTATTGTAGTCGCATATGATGTGTAACATTTTGATATATCACCTTTTGAAATCAATATTACAATAGAAAGAAGAATAATAATGACGTACATATATTTTATTTTTTTTTGTTTTTTTTTCGCTAGCAAACTCGCAAACGAACTACCATAAAGAAGTTATACTTCATAAATAAGGAGACTGCTGAAGGTAAGCTTCAGTCACACTGTTACTGTTACTTTTTTTACAAAATCACTCTCACTAATTGTAATAAGGAGACTGCTGAAAATAAGCTTCAGTCACACTGTTACTGTAACTGTTACTGTTACTTTTTTTACGAAATCACTCTCACTAATTGTAATAAGGAGACTGCTGAAAGTAAGCTTCAGTCATACTGTTACTGTAACTGTTACTGTTACTTTTTTTACGAAATCACTCTCACTAAATGTAATAAGGAGACTGCTGAAGGTAAGCTTCAGTCACACTGTTACTGTAACTGTTACTGTTACTTTTTTTTACGAAATCACTCTCACTTATTGTAATAAGGAGACTGCTGAAGGTAAGCTTCAGTCACACTGTTACTGTTACTTTTTTTACGAAATCACTCTCACTAATTGTAATAAGGAGACTGCTGAAGGTAAGCTTCATACAAATGCATTGTCACACTCACTGTTACTGTTACTTTTACACGAAATCACTCCCACAAATATTACGACCTACAACGGACATTGGTCTAAGTGTCGATTACTGGTGGCTTCCCCGACTAACACGTAACAGTTACAGGATCACAGTTACGACACTACTTCCGTCCCTTTTCTACGAAATCACTCCCACAAATTGTATATATAGAAGGCGAGCGGAAAAATGTTACACATCAATAAATAAAAGGTATAAAGTTTTAAAATTAAAACTGTGTATCTTTGCTACCGCAGTGGTCGAAATTTGAGCGAAAGGTTTCAAAGCATGTTTTGCGGTAGTTTTATTATATGCATGCAAATAATATGACGTAATATCTACCTTTATGACATCATTGGTAGTTTCATCATCGTCATTATCATCATCTCAGCCAAAAGACGTCCACTGCAGGACAAAGGACTCTCCCAAGGATCTCCACAACGACCGGTTTTGTGCTGCTCGTATCCAGCGGCTTCCCGCGACCTTCACCAGTACGTTGGTCCACCTTGTTGCAGGTCTGCCCACACTGCGCTTTCCCGTACGCGGTCGCTACTCAAGGACTCAACGTGAATTAGACCATGTGTACGCCAGTCCAACTTCAGCAAAGAGGTCAATCGTCTAATACAATTAGGCTGGGCAGCGTTGGGTAAGCTACAAAATATCTTCACTTCCGATATACCGCAGTGTCTCGAGACGAAAGTCTTTGACCAGTGTGTGTTGCCAGTGGTGACATACGGGACTGAGACGTGGTCGCTCACTATGGGCCTTATCAGCAGGCTCAAGGTCACTCAAAGGGCAAAGGAGAGGGCTATGCTCGGGGTTTTTCTGGTGATCGAATCAGAAATGAGGGGATCCGCAGAAGAACAAAGGTTACCGACACATATAGCCCGAGTTGCTAAGCTCAAGTGGCAGTGGCAGGGCACATTGCTCGCAGGTCTGATGGCCGCTGGGGCGGAACAGTGTATTGGTAGTTTAATAAACATAAAAATTAAATATGAAGTTAATACATTTATAAAGTATCTGTTATTTAATTTTTCTCATAGTAAGTTTAGAGTTGCCATACCGGGATTTTATTAAAATTTGCTGCTCTTTTTCTGTGTCTACTCTCGTTAGCCACTCTCTAAACGAGTACTTACCTGTTACCAAAGTACGATCATATCTGATTACCTAATATTTGGGTAGAATAAGTTTATAAAAAATATGAATAAATTATTTTTTGTTAAACTTTGGACTCTTGGTAATATGGCATTAAGTAAGTATAATTTAAATATTATTACCAAGAGTCCAAAGGTTAACACAATATAAATATAAAAATATTTAATGGGAAAATATTATAAAGTTACGACGACTAATATTATATAACTATTTAAACTATCTAATAGACTAATATTATAAAGAGGAAAGCTTTGTTTTTTTGTATGTTTGCAACGAATAAACTCAAAAACTACTAGACCGATTTAAAAAATTCTTTCACCATTAGAATGCTACGATAGCGCTGAGTATCATAGGCTATATTAAAAAGAAATGTCCACCCGTGCGAAGTCGGGCCGCTAATTATATATAAATACGTAAAACGGAAACCTAGTGCACCTTTTCAAGATTATATTATAGGTGGGTAATATCGATTTATTGGTAATCAGTTAATCGGCAACACTTCCTGGCACGGCCACAAGCCAAAACAAACCTATACATAATGTGCTGGCCATACACATTCGTTTGTGTATTTCCGGAAACGAACCATAGTCAAAATTGGTAAAGTGGAGCCAAAGCTCTTGTGCGGAAAGATTAAACTATAGACAACCTTTTTTGTCCGTCTGTTGGCATAACTTTTTTTTGTTATTATGGCAGAATTGAAGCGTCTTAACTGCATTGACCAATCACAAACAAGTATCAATTTTGAATTTGTTCGAGGTGGGGATTTTGATCGTGCATGCCGCCATATTGTGTCGAACTGTGAGTGCACGAAGTGAAAAATTTCACGTTTGTTGTGTAAATTTCTGGTCTCTAATAATCGGATTGAAAACCCGTAAGGTAAGTTTAAAATAAATATTGGTTTTTGTCATCACAAACCCAACTGTGCTTTATTTTTTGTAAAACATGACATGCCGGTCATTCAGATAGCATTGTAAAAGTTCGTCCGAAACGAGTTATTCTCACAATCCAATTACTTGATCTAACTTGTAAAGTAAACGCAATAAGTGAGCTGGTAAGTACATTATAATTTAAACAGTAGTAACATAATATTTTAACTGCAAAAAATTGGATGCCTTTTATAAGATTTCCAATAAATTTGAATTGTTACTTACTATTCATACTTTCATGGTCGTACGGATAGCGGTTGCAGATTTTTTACGATTTTTTTTATTACTTTATTTATCTCTAATCTGTAGAAAGTGTAGAAATTATCTTAGTACACTTTACACTGATGTATTTAAAATAACTTAGGTATTTAACAGTAGGGTTTGTGGAAATTCCTTTCTTTGTGATTACGATGAATCATTGTATGAGTAAGTGAGGGGAGACGAGGGTGTCGCATTTATTTACGGTCTTAATTGTGTTGTCGTTATTTGTCATTGTTAGCCGTTCAGCATTAACGCTCATATTTAAATTTTATGGTACCTAGTGTTTTATTGCAACTTATTAAATATTGTTCGAATCAATGATTTCGAATTATCTATAATATTTACATTTTATTTGTACCTTTGGTCAGTGTCTTTTGCATTAATAGTTTCATGATGTTCAAGTCAAGTAGGTAAATTACCGTGAATTATCTTTGAGGGATAAGTTTGGGAAATTTTGATGGGGTGATGTGATCCGGTGTTGATCATGATATTGATCACATGTATGTACATATTTTTCGATTGGATTATGTTTTATTTTGATTAATCTTTTATCTCCCAGTGACTCCATATGGAGCCATAGAACAATTGAATTTCTTTTGTCTGGGTTTTTGGTTATCGAGAGGATAGGACAACATTATCAGTGGGTAAAGGAATATAAGTTTTTACCAGCCAAGAAGTAGACAAAAATATCTAAAATAACAATAGTTTGTTTTGGCCTTTGATCCGATCCAGATGCATAAAAATTGCATATTGCTATACAGACCTACCATAACCTACCTACCTACTTTTTATTTAAAATGTTTACGATCCGTGCTACTATTTAGGTTTGTGAAAAATGATTGTTTTTTCTATTGCTACTTAATATAATCTTTAACTATATTATTTCTGTATTAATATTATAAAGCTAAAGAGTTTGTTTGTTTGAACACGCTAATATCAGGAACTACTGGTTCGAATTGAAAAAATATTTTTGTGTTGGATAGTCCATTTATCGAGGAAGGCTTTAGGCTATATAACATCACGCTGCGACCAATAGGAGCGAAGCATCAGTGAGAAATGTTGCAAAAATGGGAACAAGAGCCTAAAAAATTAAAAATGTTGCCGAAAGTGACTATTCCACGCTGACGAAGTCGCGAGCACAGCTAGTACCATTATTTATTTGAGTACAAACCCCATAGATAGGTAGGTACATAACCCGCGTCGTATCCCCGATAACGAGTCATTGATCATCATATCACTTCTTTTACTTTTCATAAGGTAGTAGAATGTAGGTATCCAAATCAAAAATAATTAAATTTTAATCTCGTTTATTGATAAACCTATTGTAATGCGTAACAATTAATTTGATCGAAAGGTACCTACTTACTAATCGGAACCTAAATAGTGTTCAATAACAGGAAATTGTATTATAGGAACTACAATTCATTAGATCAGTTATTATTTGATTGATTGAATGGTTTTTCCTGGTAGGTAGGTACCCTACCATTGACAGCTCATATGACGGGGTACTAAATTACTTGCGGTTAAAATCCGCAACCAGCCGCTCGCTACCGATCGATTTTCTACTTGCTCAGTACCTACCCATGTACCTATACGTACGCAATACGCATACAACCCGATGCACGATTTGTGGGCATTAGCTACCTACCTATTTGCATCTAATTGAATCAATTTATGTATTTCATGGGCAGGTAGGAGTAAGGTACCTATCTAGGTATTGAACAAAACGTTAATTACGAGGGTTGTTCTCTATACCACCCTTCGGAGAATCTAGTAGGGCACGGGGACACGCACTTTTAAGTGTGTGATGCCGTTGCGTTCCCCCTAGAAAACCTCCGAAGGTGGTTCGTTTCACACGGCTTGAGGTACCCTTTACGTACCTCGCCGCCCCCAAAAAACCCGGGTAACGCTGAAAATGCCGTTTGAGGCAATCGGCAAAAAAGTGTCAATTCGGACACTGTCCTAACATAATGTGTCTGAAACGTCAGTGAGCCTCTCCTACATACGCGGTCGAGCAACGCACACATGTATTTTGTGCCCCCACTTTGTCGGACTAGGGTAAACCACCCCTGTAGCACAATACACATAATATTATTGTATTGTGCCTGTAGTCCGTTTTTTAGTGAGAGTCAAAACTTTATATACCTAGGTACCTAGCTGTAGTTTAAATGTTAACTATGACTGAATTCAAGGGATTTTGGTGGAATGGTTAGTTATTCGTACCTGTAAATTCGTAACTAACTTTATACTTCGAGTAAAATTAATATTTAAAGTTAATAAAAAAAATCTTTGAAAAGTCTCATATCCACGCCAACGGCCAAATCTACCCAGTAGTCTATGGCACTTTTCACCAGCGGGCGGCCAAATTACCCAGTAGTCGGTCGCCATGTATTATATAAAAAATTACTTAGACGCTAATGCAGCAACAAAATTACAAATATTGATGTTATCAATATATTTGAGTTATTTCAAGTCATAAATTAAGTAATTTCATTGTAATTTTAGCATTAATGATTTTTTTGAGGTGTTTTCGTAAAGAATAACGATCGAGTCAAAATTGCTCAATCTTTTTTTTAACAAGGGTTTTGAAGACAAAGGCATGAAGTTATCTATATCAAAATTTCAGATTCGTTGATCTTGTCATACTCCTACAACTTTCGATGAAAGTTGATGTATTTAAGTGTCGCCTTAACTTTAAGAGAGGGAAACCTCAGCAGGCCCCACAGGCAGGCAGGTAACGTCAACACGTAATAAATATTTTATAACTGCATAATATAGGTAATAAATAACCTACAATAATAATAAAAAAAAATAAAGCTATTAATTACTGCGGCGGCGGCGCGGCGCGGCGCGCTCTCGTGACTGTTGCGAACCGATGCAAACCGAGATTTGGAAGCTCGTCGTTTCGGCCGTTTTCTATGAATATGTAATACTGTTATGGTACTCATTTATTTAGTGGTAAGTGTAAGGATTCAACAATAGCGAGAGGACATAAGTAGGCCCTATGAAATAGGTATAAAGTTTGATGTTTAGACAAATCCTGGAGAGGAGCTAACGGGTGGTTTACCCTATTGACTTATTTACATTCTTCTAAGCTTTCTTTTTACGGAGATATTCGTGCTCAAGCTCTCTTGGTACTGTGATTTGTACAGACTGTGACAGCACAGTCACAAATATTACCTATTAATATCAAATACATAAAACCGTTTTATTAGTTAAAAAATTACCTAATAAAATAGTATAGGTATCATTTTAAGGGCTCTTTTAATTTAGAAGTTTGTTGTCGGACTGCTAATGCACGTTTGCAGTGCGTTAAAACAGTCTTATGACAGATGATAAAAGGTTTTAATTTGATTAAATAAATAAATTAGCGTTCGTTCCTTCTAATGGAATGCAGTCACCGCATTTTAATGACGCTTGCTTGTTACATTATGGGAATAACTTGAGAGTTACTGAAGCTTGAATTATATGTGCCCAATGATTTACCTGGATCTCAAACTTCAGGCAGGTCTACAGAAATGCAGGACACTGCTAATCGGCGGCAGAGATAAATATGAGGGTGGTATATAGCTAATCAGATGAACCACCGCGACGCCTGCCGCGCCGCGCGACCGTTTTAAAATGGAACGCACTGCAAACGTGCGTTAGCCGTCCTACAACAAACGTCTAAATTGAAAGAGCCCTTAGGCGTTTTGTGACGAACGCTGCCGCACGTTTGCACTGCGTTTCATATTAATCACGACAGCCGAACGACTGTTTTATATGAAACGCAGTGCAACCGCTGCAGCCAGCGGTCCGTCACAAAACGCCTAAATTGAAAGAGCCCTTAGACTACTGACTGCTTGACTGGGTTTAAAAAGTGAAAAAGGTAGGCACCGATTTAAACGTTCTATACCGTTGCCGATCAGTGTATTGTAAATAGCTAAAACCATAATTACATATACCTAATCTTTCTCATAAAATTACCAACACACCGTTCTGCAGTTTTAAGTGCAATTAAAAGTTAACGGTATCCTTCCGATTTGTACATTTTCAACAATACTCAAGGTACCTAGTATAGTCTTGAGAGTTTATAAACAGTTGTGTGATTGATAATGACGATGACTGTGGTGCTCTAATTCTCTTGCTCTCTTGGCCCTTGTGCCCCACACCTGCTCAACTTAATGCAAGCCACAGACGCTGCCGTACGCGCGTGGCTTCCGGGCAGGGCTTGAGACCGGTACCTTAACGAATACCGGTAATACAGACCTTGATATAGTACCGGTACTTTAGTTAGTACCAGTAAATTAATACCGGTACCAACTAAAGTACCTGTACCGAGGTATCGTAATGAAAAATGCCGGTATCAAGCCCTGGCGATGGCGCCAGGCTGGACTCGATTAATATGCTCTTTCGCTCGCACTTATGTAAACGCCTATTTGCTTTCGGTATTAGAACACCCACATTATACCGATATCAAATGGTAAATACTGTATAATCGATACCGGTACCAAATCAATTTAAGTGGAACCGGTATCTGTAAAGTACCGGTATATTAATACCGGTACCAACTAAAGTACCGGTACTATTATATCAAGGTCTGTATTACCGGTATTCCAAGCCCTGCTTCCGGGTCGGGAAGATAGGTCATTGACACGAAAAGGAGTAACCACTTAATCCTACTGGGTGTTATTATAAACAACACCTCTAAAAGTAATACATGTAGGTACCCTAATGTGATACTTTTACCCCCTTACAAATAAACAAAGAATAAGGTTCGAATAGTTATTCTGTGTTTTGTCTTTTACTCTAATTTGAAATGACGTTTACATTATAGGAACAAACCACGGAATAACTATTCGGACCTTATTTTTTGTTTATTTGTAAGGCGGTAGAAGTTTAATTTACAACCACACACAAACGCCTGGTCAGTTTAAATGGGTTGTAACGCATTAATAATAATCTAATTCCTGCTCCTACAACCTAGGTATGTAAGTAACTAACAAGTCGGTACCTACCTAGTGCTTTAGAATGATGCTGTCTGGTAGTAGGTAAGTTAGGTACCTAAGTGGTAAAAGGGTCTCTCGCATGAACGCGACGATTATGCTTCGTGTCGTGTACTCGTGAGGTACTAATCTACCTACACTGCCGCCAGTACGGTGGTGGCCGTGATATGACCACGTGGATAAAAACCACACTCACCAGTGAGTGTGGTTTGCGTTTGAACACTAAAATTGTAAACTTTAAAACTTTCTCTTGTCTTTGTATGGTTTTTTTTTTTGAGAGAAATTGCTTGCTTCAAACTACATTTTCAGCGTCACTGGGCTTTTTTGGGGGCGGCGAGGTACTTAAAGGGTACCTCAACCTCAAGCCGTGTGAAACGAATCACCTTCGGACATTTTCTAGAATGAACGGCATCACATACTTAAAAGTGCGTGTCCCCGTGCCCTAAAAACAGCATAGTGGTTGTTTCTATGTAACATGTACACCTACTAAAAATTGCATGCCCGACTAGGGTAAATTGTTTGTTCCCAATTATAATATGCTTAACACCTGCTATGTATTTACACAATTTTATGGCAATAAAAATTATCTTATCTTATCTTATCTTATCAACTAGATTCTCCGAAGGGTTCGGATCGGATCGGGGAGCGGAACAACCCGAAGGCGCCTCTAAAGGCTCGGACCTTGGCTCGGGTTGACCAAGCCGTGGTTGAGGAGAGCGCCTAGGTACATGTCTAACTGATATAGAGCGCGTGTGAACCGGTTCTTCGTACCCTTGTTCTACGAGTACGGTGTCTTGGGCCTAAACTAGTGTGCATGTTTAGTGTATTCTGTAAATGTGTAATGGCATTTAGAGGATCGGGCGGGGGGGGGGCGTTCGCAACTATTATGGGATCACCCTGCTATACACACTTTAAAGTTTATACTGACACCCCCTACCAGCCTCACGGTTATAAAGTTAGGTGTCAGACATCCTTATGCAAGCACAAGGGACCATCTACGTCAGGTCATAACACCATATCAGAAACTGTTATGGGATCGTCGGGGTCATCTAGGACGTGTTTAGGACGTCTAGATGTATACCGTCTTGTTGGTGGAAGGCCTCCAACATTATAGTTGGCGGCCGCCACAACAAGCGGGTTAGGGTGGTGGGGGGTGTTATCAAAGTAACGTATGGAAACGTCCTTGATAAAATCTTTGATAGTATTATTCATGGTGTGCGGAAAGTTCGTAGCCGAGCAGGAGATAGGTATAACCAGTCGATTCCTACTGCCGTGGTTAGACTACAGACTAGGTAGGTGGAAAGAACCTATTTGCCTCTTTTTTACACATTTCCTTTACACATGTCTGGGGTGGGGACGTGAATGACGGACATGACGGACTTATTCCACAGAATCACTTTCTCTCCTTTCTCGACGAATATAAAAACCAGCTTATCATTTACTATTTATTTATACCTATATATCTAACATACCTAACCAATAATCTCTACGATTCTTAAATTTTACTTCGCGGGCGTCGTCCGTCGGCCAATCTGCCTTTATTAGCCCCACCCAATTCGAGGCTGCTGCAGCCTCTTTGGTGTTGGCGACGGATAAAGGCAAATAGACGCTCATTGTAGGTACCTACCTGTCTCTGTTCATCGAGTATCTATCTTTATACGTCATGTTACAAAATACAACTATCTTACAAGCTACGACCTTGTTGCCTGGATCGACTTTTTTCAACATAGATAGTAGGTACATATTTGCAACTTGTACCTACTTTATCCTGTAACACATTAATAAAGAGGATGCTATTTTTAGTTCGTCTGACTTTCGGTGACCACACTGAGTCTAACTATCTACAATCAAGTAAGACTTTACAAGATAATAGCTTAATTTATTAATCATTGGTTTTCCTATCAGGCAACTGCTTGAATCCTGAAAGTATTAGGGACGTTTACAAAGTTATGTCCACCTTTACAGTGTACGTACATTAACACCCACTTATCGAAGCGTCCGCGTCGGCCTTGAACGCACACGATTCAAGGTCGCCGATTAACTTCGGGTTTTATTTAAATTCAACCAGCCCTGCTTATTGTGGCCTCTATTGTATTTCTTACGACTTGATGTTCGGGTCGACTGCCTGATCTAAAAAAGTCGGCGTAGTGGGGGCTCAAAACAGGTCATTAACCCTAGAGCGTGAACCAATTTGAAACAACTTAGTGATGGACATGGCGCGCAACGATCTCCCTCGTACGTTACAATTAAAGTTCTATTACATGTCATGTAGAGAACAGACAGATCAGTAACTACAAATAACTGTCGACCCCTATGAGAGAAATTATATCTCAATTGAGAATCGAAGTTCAGTCATTTCATTGTTAGTAGATTATAACAGTTGTTCGGACCAAGCAATCAATCTATTAATTTACTACATAAGCTCACCCTTGCTAACCTACCTACAAAAGTAAACACATTGATGCTATAAATGCAAATAAAAGTCTAAAGATCAGTGTACAAAAAAAAACTATTTTGTTCTTACCTACTAGGAAATGTTTGCGGACGGACCCTACTATAGATAAGGCTCAATTTGTACTGGTGACTAATTTCACTGATATTTGTGTTGTGTTGAGAGTACCGAATAGGATAATGGACGATAAATGCGACGATGTGCTAGGAATTCGGTCCGCTGCTAATGACCAGTGATAACTATGCATCGCTTCCATCCATTCCATTTCGTTTTCAAATCCGTGACAGAAACGTAGTCACGCTTTAGTTACGACATTCCAGTAGTCGTTGTGTTTCTTTAGGTGAAAACATAACGTAAAATAAATAATTGTGTTATTTAAACATTTTAAGTTAAGGCTGTAAGTACTTATCTACCTACTCTTTTAATTTTGTTGTATGCTACTACGAGGTTATAGGTATGATGTTTCTATTTAATCCAAAATTTAACTTTGTTTCAAACCATGAAATATTTTCTTGTGATTTCAAGGCTTTTAAAATTTAGCTTGTATCGAATGGGGAATAAAAGTCGCACTAGGCACTCTATTCGTCACAAAAATGGAATGATTAACGCTGTGTTGTGTTCTTTTAACTTAACAGAGCGACGCGACTACCTAGGTATGTTATCTATAAATTATACCAATTCAATTTGTTTTCGTTATTGATGCGCAAATAATTGCTTGATTGAATTTTATTATTAGACTTAACGTAAAAGTATCCCTAAGGTTAATATAATATTTTTGTAAGTCCGTAAATCAGCGCGGCGTTAGTGCGTTTTTATTCATAGAGCAGCGCAGCGATGCGACACGATGCACTTTCGATGTGTGATAGGTACTATTTTGGTCGCCAGTTAACATTTATTTCGAGCGTATTCCCAGTGCCGTGACCCACTGTCATGCTTTGTATTCCAAATTAGTTCCTCGTACCTGAATTGATTATTTTTATCTCTTCCAACATACTGATATTTGAATGGACATTCATGTTTCTATGTAAATATAGCTTTACAATAGTTATGGACTTGTATTAAAATAAGTGTATTAAATACTACGAAATAACTTTGTATTCTGAAATGTTTTATTGCAAGGAGTGAAAACAAATTATATTAACTAAGAAAAAGATAGATCAAACTAAAAGTTAATTAAAGGGAAATTATTGTAATAGTCAACTCATTTCCAATCCCTTGACTTTGACCTCCTTTACATAATTGCCTGCTAGACTAGAAGAACATGCCTTCTAAAATAAACTGTAGCTCTTGATCTTGCTTCTCTATTTACTATTTTGTGTCCTTTATGTACCTACCTACACTAGTGATTGAAACAAAGGGGCTAATTCACCTAAAGTTGCCGACAAGACAGGAGTAAACCATTTTTTATGAAATCCCGGTTCCTGAAAATAGTTTTACTTCTTAGTAGGTACCTACCTTTTTTTGTAATTTCATTTGACAGAAGTATTGTTACTACATTTTTAACCTTTTTACCGCCAACAACTTCTTTAAAAGTTCGAGATTCCACGCCAGCACTTCTATAGAAGTTCTTCTTTGTACCTACTTTATTAAAATACATTTATACGTTGGCGTACAGCGGGACATCGCGTGCAGGATAGTTGGGCGGTGAAAAGGTTAATGGTATTCAAAGCCCTGATATTATATGATTTTTATATTAAATTAAGTAATCTCTAGGGTGGTTTTCTAGATAACGCTTGTGACGTTGACGTTGGTTTCGCAGGCAGTGAGCATGGGTGCTAAGCAGAGCAAGCGCTCGGTGGACATCAGCGGGAAAGAGGCGGAAGGCGCAGGCGAGGTTGCGGTGGCTGGCGCCGGCGGCGAGGGCCGCGTGGAACAGCTTGCGGACGCCGACGCGCTCAAACCCCAGCTCAACGGCGATGCGCACATTCACGAGCAGACAGTAACCACCATTTTGTTATCGTTAGCGGGGGCTGCGCGCGTTCGTAACCTCCACTACTGCATGGGACAATTATGTTGTCCCGCAAGTAATACAACACAGCAAAGTGGACTGGCTGGTTTTGTATAGTTAGCTGAAGCTACGATTTTGACAATACAATTGTTTTTCCGTATTTTAACCGCTCTACATTAAGGGTTCACTACTGCGGTCTCTGAATTTCGAGATAGATGTTGGGATGGACCATCGTCTTGATAATGATTGATAATAAAAACTTAGTCATAAAGTTAATTGCAAAATTAAACGAAATGCTTGCGCTACCACTGACACATGTATAATGTTTATTTAAACAAAAGTGGGCCCCTCATCTACGTATAAAAATACTTAAAATTTCTTCGTCATCTGTAAAAAGATGACATGTCACGCCGCGCCGCCCGCCAGCCAGCCAGGCCGTTGGTCCTGGTTGTTGTTTTCGTAAGATAGCAGTCGTTACAAAAATGTTTATTTTCATAACTAGAAGGGCGGTCTTATCGTGATATGCTTTTAATAAGAGTTATCTTATACTCTGTAGAATATTGAGATAAATGTCATTATAAATGGTCATATTATACTATGGTCTATTTATTCTGACATCTTATCTAGCACTTAAATTAGTTCTGCAAAGTATCCTGAGATTGTTAGGCGTAATAAAAAAGAAACACTAATTAGTGACATTAGTGTACGCGTGAAATATGGTCTTGCTAATGATCTATATTACAGGATAACACTTCAGGCATGTCCCACAGCTAGAGTATATCCCGTAGGCCGTAGGATTACTTAATTATGTTTTATTTGGTTGCCTGGCTAGCTTCTACCATATCAACTAAGTTTGATGCCCTAACATTGTTGTTAACAAAAGTGTCAGTTTGGTTCCAAATAGCCAGTTCCTCAGTGGTCGCGCACTCAGGGTCGGCTCAAGTGCGCTTCCACTATTACTTACCATTCTTACCATCACGTTAGATGTTGGGGCTAAGCGCTTCCATATGTGAACAATATAAGTACATACTGTTAATCAAGTGCTAGCAAAAACAAGTTAAGAAAATGAGTCATTTTACGAATGACTAACAAAAGGCATTCTTAAAACAAAACTTTCTTGGTTGACAAAAGACACCTAACCCCCTTACAAATAAACACTATTTAAGCATTTATTTAGTTAATCATTGTTTTGTCTCTTTTTCTCAAATTGAGAACGACGTTTGTGTGACGTTGACAAAACAATGATTAACTAAGTAAATGCTTAAATAGTGTTTATTTGTAAGGGGGTATGTATTTGACTTAAGTGACCCAAAAAATCTTTTCTTAGTCTGCCATTGTAAGATTGTAACCATATCTTGGAAATTAAGTAGCGATTGTAAAGCTCAGCTCAGGAATTTGTACTCGGCTTACAGACAAGCATCCCACGACTTCCTGTCTAGATAAAATTTCTTGTGTACGCCACCAGGACCTTACCACTTATCTGTATAAACTAAATTCGATCTGAATTGCAGGAGTGAATCACTTTCGCATTCTTACACTACCCTATTTAGACTCGTTGAGGGCCGCCCGAGATGTGATGAACGATGAAATATTATTATGGAACGGATCGCATTTAAGTCTGTTTAAGCTAAATATAGCTAACCAGTAACCATCATATCGACTATTTACATGATTTTTATATTTTTGGTTTTAACACTTTCAAAGTAAACTTAATTAAGTTATAGCAGCAGCTTAACCAGCATCATCTGTAACTTGTCTACTTGTCTTGATACCTATATCTAGATCTAAATCTATACCTACTAATATTATAAAGCTGAAGAGTTTGTATGTTTGTTTGTTCAGTTGAACGCGCTAATCTCAGGAATGGTCTAATTAAAAATTAATTTTGTGTTGAATAATCCATTTATTGAGGAAGGCTATAGGCTATATTACATCACGCTATGACTAATAGGAGTGGAGCAGCAATGAAAAATGTTTCAAAAACGAGAAAATATTTTTTTGAGAGCTAATTAACGCGGGTGAAACCGCGGGGCACAGCTAGTATTCAAATATAGGTATCCTATGCAAATTGACAGTTAGTGCTACTAACCTAAAGTCTTAATATTGATTTATCAGTAAGACGTCTATTAATATTAAATTAGGGAATACCAATCACTATCTACGAGTATAACAGAGAGATAACACTCAGCAACCACACCATTAGTCACTGACCTTTCGTCGCACCACCCTATGCGGGTTGATAGAGTTTAACTACTGTGTTTTATAGCCATTGTAAACGTAGAAACATCTCAATTTAGTACTTCGTCAAACAAAGCTTTATTCTAAATCTCACCGCCAGGTAGACTTGAAATTTTATGAATCCAGATATATCTGGATTCATAAAATTCATAAAATATTACTTTGTGGATATATCCACAAAGTAATATTTTTAAGTAACCCCCATGGTTTAAAAAATCTGGGTTTTGTTTACAAAAGATAAACATATTTATCTTATTCTAAATTACAGGACAAGGATAAACAACTTGATAGTAGCACACCTGAAAATGAGAAAGATGCAACAACAGAGAAGGAAGGAAAACAAGAAGAAATTGAAGAAAAGGAAGTAAGCTCAGTAACCAACGGCGACAGCGCGGAACAGAAAACAGAGAACGGAGACTCCACCCCCACGCCGGAAGACTCGAAAAAACCCAAAAAAGAGAAGGTAAGTTAGCATATAGTGTAAGAAGCACCACTAAAAATGCTGCCGGCATGACATTGTGTTGATTTAATTTGTGCTTAGCCATTTGTCAGCCACAAAAAACAAATTTTCTCAAAGGAAAGATTACAAAATCTTTGGAGGACTGGTGCCTAGGCAACAGTTAAACATCTTTTTGCAGAGTCAGTAGGGATGGTGTTCAAAATGTTACAAATTTAAGATGATGGCAGAAATTTCCAGTAGCATTTGTGTTACAAAATCTTGGGGAGTACTGATGCCTAGGCAACAGTTAAACATCTTTTTGCAGAGTCAGTAGGGATGGTGTTCAAAATGTTACAAATTTAAGATGATGGCAGAAATTTCCAGTAGCATTTGTGTTACAAAATCTTGGGGAGTACTGGTGCCTAGGCAACAGTTAAACATCTTTTTGCAGAGTCAGTAGGGATGGTGTTCAAAATGTTACAAATTTAAGATGATGGTAGAAATTTCCAGTGAGGAAGCGCCATTGAGTGGCATAAAATTTTACGCGATCAATAACTAAGAAAATGCATGAGTTCTAGCTATTTAATACAAGAGAGAGTTCTTCTCAGTACATAAATGATTTTGAATTTTGAATTTTTTGAATTTTAATGTATATTAACATTAAGCATGACGTGAACAGGTCAAGAAGAAATGGTCGCTTAGATCAATCAGCTTCAGCAGGAAAGACAAACCAAAACAAGAAAAGAAACCGAAAGAAGATGAATCTAAGACTAACGGCGAACCCGAGAAAGTACCAGAGGAGGTAAGCATCTAGTATATCTAACATTTCAGTTTCGATGGTGCAACTTATATTTTTGTAAATATGTAGTTAGAAAAAAGGCAGGGAAGGGAAGGGCCCTTCCCTTCCCCTCTGCCTTTTTGTAATAAAGCGTATAAAACTATATTGGCAAAATGGTGTTGACGATATTTGCAGCTACACACACTGGATGGTGTATCCAGCATACACTGGTTATTAATATAATTATGCCAAATGTAGTAGTTAAGACTGAACATCAAATATTTTTTTATTAGTGGTAGGTAATAATGTATCAAATTATTTTAAAATTATCTAAAAACAGCTATAAGCCATATTTTTAAAAAACAACTATATAAATAACAATTATACTCGTAAAAACCGGACTAACATAAAAAATAACTGCAAAGGGAGAAAAAAACTGAAAAAAAATGGTTGGTGATTGTCCCACCCCTGCGACAATAATCTAATAAGGAAATATTTCACGTTGCAATTAAATTAAATGGCCGCCATTTGCCCTTATGCATGCTCTACATCGTTTAATAAAAGTCCTTTTAATTCAGCGAGCATAACCCTCTTGCGTAACTTTTTCGGCGGCGAATTGTACCTTTGCCCGCAGCTGTGTGAATGATATCACCTCCGTCTCGTACACCAGGTCTTTCAGGGAGCCTTTTAAAAAAATCTAGTAGATTTAGGTCTGGCGACCTTGATGGCCATAAGATAGGGCCTAAACAAAAAAAAAACAATGCACAACACTTTAAAAAGGTATGAATTGTACCCATATCATGTGAAACGTGTGCAAACCTGCTGACTACTTGCGAAGAGTAGAGTTTTGTCGCACAATGCTTCGTAAAATTAACCAAGGTTGGACTTATTTCGACAAAATTTTGTGGAGCGACGAGTCTACGTGCAGAAAAGATGGCTACTTAAACAAGCATAATATGCATTACTGGGAACTAGAGAATCCCACATTATACGGGAAGATAGGTCTCAAACCCAGTTCAAAATTAATTCGTGGACTGGGATCATAAACGGTGAAGTGATAGAGGTCCGTATGAACTGCCACCGTCGTTAACTGGAGCAACCTACCTGAATTTTCTTTAAAATCAACTTCCATTACTTTTGCAAGGTGTGCCGCTCACGGCAAGGATCGGGCGTCTCGGCCCTATCTTAAGGCCACCAAGGTAGCCAGACCTAATTCCACTAGATTTTTTTTATTGGGGCTTCCTGAAAGACCTGGTGTACGAGACGGAGGTGATATCATTCACACAGCTGCGGGCAAAGGTACAATTCGCCGCCGAAAAAGTTACGCAAGAGGGTTATGCTCGCTGAATTAAAAGGTCTTTTATTAAACGATGTAGAGCATGCATAAGTGCAAATGGCGGCCATTTTGAGCATTTACTGTAAAAATTTCATTGGTATTAATTGTCTTTTACTTGTAGCCATACTATACCAAAACCTCAAAATACCTGTTAAATAAAGAATATTTTCTTTGCCAATTTCAATTACAATGACATGTCAAGGTCAAAACTTCATGGAAGCATGTCAGATACCAAACCTTTCTACGACTTCATTGTTCACATGTATCAAATCATGAAATAATACTTGTAAACTTGTAAGGTAACTTAATTTTAATTGACTTTTATTTTAATTAAATCCGAAATTGCTATCTTCTCGCATTTAAATTACCATAAAAAATAAAATTAAAAAGGAATGTAAAACAGTAATACCATTTTTAAATTAACATTAACTAAGCAATGTTTTAAAGTAATTGGCACGGTATGCCTCGTACATTTTTTTTACACCACGGGCTATCAAAGTCAGCTGTTTGATTTAGTTTGTAGGTGTGAAAACTTTGCATAAGATTTTTTTTATGTGGTTTTCGCAGTACTCTAGAGAGCAAAAGAATATTGTTTTAGATGAAACAAATAACCATGAGTATTTGAAAAAAAAATGGGGCTTAAAAGTTATCATTTGTAGAAATGGCATGAAATAAACTAAAGGAGGGAAGATTTTTCTAAAAAAAATAAAAAAAAACGATATCTCGAAAACCGTGAGACTTTCATTAAACTGAAATTTCAGTATGTGTCCTACATGATGTGACCACCCGCAGCTAAAGGATTATCTTTCGTTTTTTGGACACGCTGTATATATACATTACATAGATACTGAAATACATACATACACACATACATACATACATACATACATACATACATACATACACTCGAAAAACATAACCCTCCGTCTGACGCAGTCTGGTAAAAAGATACTGACTTGATTGTATGTGCGCTATGGTAAAATTTTTGATTAGAATGTTAACTGTTAGACTTTTAAAATTAATAAAATCCGTTTTCGCAAGCTATTAGTAACTAGCAAGCAACAGTAGCTAGCAAGCAACAAAGCTGATATCCCTCAGAACCCTGTTATTTCTTACTATTGATGTCTGGTTTTTAAGCTTATGTAAGCTTAAAAACCAGCAGTTTAAACTTTATTGAGACATTCTTTAATTATTTTTATCTTATAAATAGCAGGTTAAATCGTTTAATGATAATTTAAACCATTGCACTCCTGAAATTATACGTGCGTAGTTTTAGAAAAATATATAAATCGAATGATGGTATTTCATGTGTAAAATCTAATAATCAAACTCCATTGTTTGACGTAAAATGTAGAGTAATAACAACTGAACTCCATCCGTCTCCCGCCCCGTTTGAATATTTTACTTCACCGTTCACAACAGCACTCAAATAATGTAACAAAAAATAGATAAAGCAATACTTTCTAAATCCATCCTTTTTTGTCATCACATTTCGTTTTCCGAGCCAAGCCACGCTCTCTGATCGTATATATTTTTTTATAAAGGCAAAAAAAAAATCATCTATCGTCGTAAAGAGTGGCCCACTTTAGTATAATTTGCAGTATTGTCTGTCTGTTCACACTGATGTGGAGACGATCGTAGCCCATGTGGTGAATAAAAATTAAAAGTGTAATTATTTTTGTTCACAATCCAGTCATTGGCCTTCATCGTGCGAAAATCTGAACCGATGTGAAATCGTGCACACATGTTGTTGAAACTGGTACAAAGGCGCTCGCCAAGTACCGTTCATCCTAACATCACCTCTCAACGCTATCCTTTGAATAAGTAGCTTATCTACTTGTAACGGTAATGAACTGTGTGATGATGAAAGTATGGGTTTTATGTATTGAAATAAATATTTTTAAATCTAGAAAAACCTTATATCATCAAGTAATATGTTTTCAAACTTTATCTGATGGTAAATGGTAAAATGACGACAGACTTAGTTAGATATGATGTGGTAGCTTGCTTGATGTACTTGGAACAAACTCTACTAACAACAAACACGAGTGCAATGTCGATAATAATATAAAAATAAAATATCGAAGCTCAGGGTCTGAAACTTTAGTAATAGTCTTTGACCAGTCTTTCCGAAAACTAAGAAGACTAGAAAAAATAATACATAAATATGAAATGAATACAGCGAATAAGAGTCCGCACTTCTATTGTATACAATATTTTAATTCTTCCTTGGCCCACAACCTTTACCTACTAATGTAGCAATAAAAATGAAACGCGAACATAACTTTTCTCCTTGTAACTTATATTAACTAAAGTTTTTGTTGGTTCGTCTGCTGCGACCTTGGGTTTCGACTTTGTTTAAGTGGAAACTACGATTTCTATGACAAGTAACGATTGCGTGGTGGTTAGTGCATTGCACCCAAACCGGCGCGAGCGCGATGAACAATGCGCATTATAATTCAAAGTGGTGCTATATCCGCGCTAACCAAACGTGAGCCGCCATTGTTGAGGACGATATCGCGACACTTGGTTCATTGACGACGGCGCGTGACGACATTCAATCGATATCTACTACACAATTTGATGTTAATTATATACCTACCACTATCCTAAACATTAAACAATGGCAATATTATGGAACATGACTAGCCGCGCTAAAGTTATCTAGGTGTTGTGGCTGGCTAGCGATTGATTTTTTTTTCTTTAACCAGTCTACGGTTTTCTTTTGTTTTTGAAAAGGGAGAACGGTAATCTTCTCCATTCAATAATTTTTCAATCTGTTTCAAAATGATCATAAGTTATCCTTGATTTTTATGCAAGGGAAACTGTATCCAAGAGGATGATCGTTAACGATGATTTCTTATTGCAAACACAATGAAATGGTGTTGTTGTCGCCGCAGGTCCTCGTGGCCTTTTGTCGGAGGAGAACAGCACAATAAGTTATTTGTGTAACGATTGGTTTAATCGCACGCTCGACCCGCAGAAGGCGGCTATGTCGCAGTTCGCGGCCGCCGGCTGTTTGTTTGTCTCGACACGGTACGAGCGCCGCACGTTACGCTCGGTCATTACCACCCAACCTCCCACAACGAGCTAACTTTTACATATGAATAAGTATAAACATACGTGTTGTGGTTCCTCTCCAAACAATGAAAATTATTAATCTGGTTAATGTAGTATTGACATTGTTTACTTGTACTTTCCCATCATGCAGTTTATAGGTACATAACATTAGCTTCATTATTTTTCCTGATACTGACGATGACGCTAAATATTCAATGAAAATTACTCATTGAAAACGGATGAATCACATTATTTACACATAGTCATACACTCCTAATATCCTAATACTTCGTTATGCCGTTGCCTCGGAACGTATTTGCCCGACATAAAAAGCTTATTGCGCTCTTGCTTCCTTTAGTTGCACAAATCGTGATGACCCGCTGCTCCGCTTTAACGTGAAAGATAGACAAACAAACGCACTTTCGCAGTTATAATAGATTTTATAATATTGTCCATCATATAAGTTGATGGCGCGGGCAGTTTTATCCAGCCAGTGTTGTTTTTAAAAACCAGTTCTTAACAAATATCAAGTGTTGAGATTTTCACGATATCTTTTAAATTGGAACTTTTTGCCTCTGCCAAATAAAATAAATAGGTTGTTGTGTAGAGCAGATCCCAAGCTTTAATTACGTATATAAAGATGATGACGGGAGAATTAGGAAACAAGTTTGTGGTGTGCAAACTAAAATTAGTGGCGTATGACAGGTTTGCAATACCCGTGGGCGGCTCGCCGGGCCCTATCCTTGCGAGCAGTCCGTAGGAGGTCGACAAACCGCTTCTCCCTCCTTGACTCTGCTTCCTTAGCCGCAGCCCGCAGCCCGACTCGCAATTTACATTCAATAAACTGACCACACTAAAAGACAAATGCGAAACAAAATCGGGAACGAAATAGGCTATGATAATATAAAGTATTCATCTATAATTTTCACCATACATTTTCAAATTTGTGATTTTAAAATATACGATATTATTTTTACCAGCATCTTCCGTGCTAGACTCAGGGAAAGGTGAAGATGGGGGTCAATACACCTAAGTTTTGAACCTAGCATTGGGATTGGGACGTTAACATAATAGGTTAATGCTCGTAATATCCTAACAATCTAAGAAATACCTAAATAAAAGTTAAACTTGATCAGAACATTCAAGAACACTGGAATTTTCCAGAAGACATGTTTGTGTTATGCCGATTACCGACGTATTGTATGAACAATGTGTGGTTACTGGTTAGGTTGTAGTGTTTACGTGGAGAGTTTAATCAAAACTAGCTGCTAAGGTAACCCGACCAGCGCGCATGGTTCTTATTGCATGTTTACTAAATGATACGTCGAGCCGCTGCCGAGCGACTCGTCCAAAGCCTGCTCATCTGTCGTATGTATTTTCATAATACGACGGTTGAATAGTGCATTGACATAACAAGGAAGGGCTCCATTTACTATTGACAATCTTGCCATTGTGTAAAAAAAATATGATGACCCGTGGCATTCTTGTGGGAAGCTCGTGGAACGTCGCGTTACTTGTGCCGTAGCTGTTTCGCGCCTTACATGGACTATATTGCGTCCATGATTTTCGATATCAAACATCCCGTTTGCTCAACGTTTTTTTTTAACTTAGATACAGGCGGTTTTTATTGCTGCACTGTCTTAACTTATTGGCACCTCAGTGCCCATAAGTTAAGACCCGTGTCGATTTAGCTATCTGTTACAATGTTCGAAATGTGATAAAACCCTGCACTCAACAACCAAACAAAGTCATGTTGTTCGGTGTAACAAAGGGCTTCATAAGACTGATTAGTACGGTTCCAGTATGTGTTAGTGTAATGCAATATTTGTTAACGCAGCTCCAATAGCTTTCTCCTTCATTTTAAGCTATGAAACTTTAAATATCGACGCGTGTAAAGGGTATTATGTTACACATCCTTCCAAAAATTAAACGGTGCTAAGACAGGGCGTTCAACTGTTGATAGTATAAGTTATATGACAGTAGTGCGTCTGAACCGAACCGGGCTCGATGCTATCTCCACCGTTATTTATTGCCCATGCAAATTACACTCGTCCGCCGGTCACACGATGCCTAGTGCTCTTCTGAGCACCTACATTTATGCTTATAATTATATTACACTAACATGTATTTACTACATTTTGACAAACTACAGTATACTGCTGAAGTTGGGCTCACCTCACCAGTGTCAGTTACAGAGCTACTTATATAAAAAAGAAAAATAAGTTTGGCAAGTATGATATTCGGAAATATTATATTCACCGGTTGGTCTTCCAATCTATTCAGATTGGTGCATCTCGTGGAATACTTTCTGTTAGGCTCTCTAGAAAGCCTTTGCTAGGAGTGAATTGAAACTTGATTTCTCGCATTCAAACCGTCTATCTCCCCGTTCGGTTATCGAAGACGCCTACATGATTCGAGCTCGTATGATTGATAATTATAATAACGCAGTAGAATCGCATTACATATATGTATTGTTTATTAAATTATATATTTTAAGTATTATTGTGTGTACTTGTACTTATATTATTTTTAATATACTTTTGTTTTTTTTATGTAACTACTTGATGTTTATAAGTGCAATTTATATGCCTAAACTGAATAAAGAATTTCATTAAAACGTTTTACATATAAGTAACAGTATAGAAGTGCGTATTTTAAGAGCTAGATTCTGTTTTTGAAAAAGAGGTGACAAAACAAATGCTAAAAAAGGTCGTTGACTTATTTACTACTCCGCTTTTTACGTGATATATTGTAAAAGTATTCCATTTGAGACAAAGCCACGGTACATGCAGTGTTTTAGAGCGGAAAATCATTTCCATAGTCGGACGCCCATGGCATTGTGTAGTTGGATGATTCATCGTCACCATCGAAACAGTGCTCATTTACCGTTGCCAGTAGGATAAAGCGATGCTATCATGACCCTCATGATATTTTTAAACCTGTAATTTTGTATAAGTTAAGTTTGTGTAAAGTTGTTTTAAACTTAATACTTTCATTATAAAAGGTTTACTAAAATTAAACTTGGTTTAAAAATGGTTTTGTCCCTAAATTACTTATAATAAATGACGGAATATTTTTACACATATGTTCAACTTTATTCATATGTAATAATAGGTCGATAAACATTCTTAAATTTAAATTAAATTAAATAAAGGTCACAAAGACGTGATTTCTCTGTTTCATAGGGTTCATAAGTTCTATAAAATATTTGTTATTTTAAGATGACTTTTATTGTAGTGTATTCGAATTCATTGCGCGTACAGTATAATCTTGAATAATTTCTTAATGCTTTTACTCGTCGCCGTTTCCTTCGTAATTCATCCGAATACATAGAAACATCGAATGCTAGGCGAATTTTAAATAGACAAGAATTGTATCTTCTGTATCCAAAGGTTACCTGACCGCCTATGGTCTATTAGTTAGGTCTCGGACACAAAGGTCCCAGCTTCATTTCCCAATGTTGGGTACATATTAATTGTACTCTGGATTGTGCTAAGGAGTTCTTTTAAGTCCAGCTAGGTTGAACGCTATCGCCATCTTATAACAAGAATAATGGCGACATACTTCGGTATGTTGCCATATTCTTGTTTGTTTTGTTTTAACAGTTAAAAAGACTCGGTAGTCCAAAATTCAGGATGAAATGAGTTTCCTTTGTCTTTATCGTCACTTACATCATGGGATGTATGTGTGAAAGACCAAGAGTTTCCTGTTGTGGTGTGGAATATTTGAAAAAATAAGGGCTGTCATTGAAACATTCAAGTTGTAGTCTGATAACGATTTATTAATGAATTTTAAAAGTAGTTTTCTACCAGCAGTTGAATAGCAACAAATTGATATTTAATTGTCCGCGCAAGCCTGTTTAGCAGTGCAGCGGGATGGACCGTTAGCTTCCCGTGTTCGCGTCGACGACACTAAAGTGAAAAGCAAAGCATTGTTCTAGTTCCGTTGCTTTCGAACCATGATTTTACGTTTGTCCTGCTTTTTAAACTGTCTTATTTATTACTAAGGGTCGACTTTACAATCCTCGCTCAAAATTTCCTGTATGTATTTCATAAATTGAATAGTACTAATATTAACAAAGTTTCATAATAAATGCATACTATTAATATTGTAATGTTGTGGAGATCCTTGGGAGGCTTTTGTCCAGCAGTGAATGTCTTCGGACAGATGATGATGATGATGACGATGATAATGATAATGATAATGATAATAAGAACAACACTAAAATTATAGATGGCCTCACCTTGCACCTAATAGTTTTCTATTCTTTTTAGAGGAGGTATAGGTATTATTATTTTTTACACACATGCACTGTATAAAACTGACTTGACTACTGATGGTACCTACTTAGCTATTTCGGAAAAGTTTTGTTATTCATTTATTTTCAGAAGTGATCTTTTTTAATTGATTGCGTGATATAATTTATCATTTATCAGAAATGGCGCTAATATCTTTAAAAGATTCAATTTTCTATTAAAAAATAAGTTTAAAATAAAATAATAAAAAAAATTCTAATCTCAAATGTGGCGGCCATTTTGACGAAAAACGCGCACGCACCTATGTAGCTAATTCAATATGTCATTGAATGGTGTTTTTTGAGATAAGTGTTCCCATCCTTGTTCTACTAACTACATTCTGTGAAAATTTGAGCTGGATGGTTATAGTATTCACGCTACAATCAACCGATAAAGACGTACGGAAATCCGCGACCTGTCACCGCACACAAACAGGGGTATATTTTCGCACCTGTGACAGGATGCTCCACAGACAAAACCTTGAAGTGATTAAATAACAAAAAATTAACATGCTATATTGAGTGAATGAATCTTAGAAAACACTCAGTAAATAAGGTTAGTTTAGAACATCCTGAAAGGTAACAACTACATATCAAATAAACAAGTTTTACTATGGGATAAGTTGGTCCCAAAGGCGAACTGATGAGACCAGTTGTCACAATTGCCTATATGTTTAAAAACAATAATAATAATAAAAATTAAGTGTGTAGCACTTGTTGCGTCTTCATCTTTCTAAGTTTATTCGTCTCCTACAAGATGTGAACATACTTGTGAAAATTAATAGGAAAAAGGTGTTGAGCAAATTTTTATTATTATAATTGTTGATGTTTTGCATTTTGTTCAATAATATGAGTTTATTTATTGTAGCCTGTTTGGTATATTCTAATTATTTGATTGATGATTTGATACCAGGTTAATTTAGTAGTTCCAGAGATTACCCCCTACATACAAACCACTTTACTTTACTAGTATGGTTCATTCCTTCTTAAGTAAAGTTAACGATTATTTTGGATTATATATTTAATCCTGTTAGCTAAAAAATTATGTTATTCATCAATATTATAATAATTTAAATAACAACAATGAACTGGTATTTCCAGTACCTACGTTGTTCCAGTTTCTGTTAAGATTATAACAATTATTAGTAATATTAATTAAACAAATAAAATAAGCCTTAATAGTCATAGTCTACATTTGTGAAACTCTCGAGGCGTATCTTTCTACATCAGTAAACAAAGACGTCCTTGTGTGCTGGTATCGTTTTATTGTCGCCACAACCCTGCGGTTGCATGTCCCTACACATTGAAACTAAAATCTGTAATTTTACGTGGTTATAACGTTTCTGTTATTATGTCATTGTCGCTATCGTGCATCATGGTGTTGTTGAGCGATTTCTATATGAGAATGAGCCACTGACCATAATGACAGTTACTATTTTGAATTCAATGAATTTGTTATAATATTAAGAAAAACATACATATATTTAAAAACCACTAAGGTAATTTTTTTCTATAGCGTTGATAGATAATAGTGATCAGAATAATTAGGTAGGGCTAATTTACCTAACTTTGGCGGGGTGATATGATGACCTAAATGGTTTTAGAGGAGTGAAGAATATCACCATAATTTTTGATTTTTAATAATTATGATCTTACGCCCATCATTTTATCACAGTTTAAAGATAAAATGCTATAAAAAAGGTTTATACAATCTGTTTATTAAGTTGTAACAAATTTTTATGTATAACATGATACATTTTTTTAGAAGCAGATATTCCAGGATCAAAAAATAGAGGTTCTATTAGCCATTGTCGTATTGAGTTGTTGAATTAATAATCATGGTTTTAATGTTACCTTGTCTTGTCTTACCTTGTAGCCAACTATAGTTCCATTTTAGCCCAACATATTTCAATCACTGATAATAACTTAAGCATTAAAATTATTATAATTATTAACATAATGGTAACAGCATTGTTTTTTCTTTATATTTGATTTAATCTTGGTACAGGTGCGTCTTTGTCTAGCTAGAAAAAGTCTAGCTTGTTTCTAAGATATTGTAATTGATGTATTTTGTAGTTATATATTTGAATACGAATAGCGAATTCATAAATATATCTTTAAAATATTCCTAAAGTATACACTGCCAGCCCTGTCTCCATTCAACTGCAATATAATATGTCTTTGATCATGAGCATCGAAGGGTAACTAGTTATCTAAAAATGAGCTCCAATCTTCCGTTACAAAAAATGTAGTATAAAATCTATTGCGCACGTTTGTATCCCTTCAGTCTCTTAGAGGATTTCTTGCGTGGAACGGCTGCTTTATAATTAACGCTACCATGGCCGATGAGAAGGTACTTTATGAGTTAAAGTTAAAAGTGCTGTGAAATACATAAGTTGAAGTGACAGATAAATAAAGTTCTCCTGTAACTAACGAGCTTGGTGGTTGTTAAATAAATGGTGGTGGCAAATTCTACATATTATTAAATGGAAAATATTCGAGAAACAAATTAAACGCATTTTATCAACAAAATTATTTTGTTACCAACTGCGTTTTAGTTAGTATATTTAATAATACAATTATATTTCTATTGTTCTTTAGGCGGCTGAAGTTACTACAGAATCTGCTGCGAATGAAGTCGCAGAAGTAAAATCTGAAAAAGAAACTAACGAAGAAAAGACTCCCGAAACACCAGTGACTGAACCTATTACAAATGGAAGCAACACGCCCGAGTCCCCCAAAGTGGAAATAGCCTCAGCAGTGGAGGCCGCCCCCGTCGCGAGTCCTGAACCTGAACAACCCGAAACAAAAGCAGAACCAGAACCCGAGAAACTGCCTATTAATGGACTATCCATAGAAGAACCCAAGAAAACGCCTGAAGTTGTTCTAACGGAAGGTAGCAAACCAGAGGAATCTCCCGCCGAACCGACTGAAAGTGTTCCAGCCATTGAAATCCCTGTTCAAAAAGAGGTTTGTGTTGATCAAATGCCTTTGATAGAATCCACGCCTCCACCACTCCCCGCGAATCCCCCTCCCTCTTCGGTGGCATCCTTTGCCGCCACCACTATGGCACCAGATCTGACAGACGCTTCGCTAGCTAACACCGCTGAAACCGCAATTTCAACACCGCCAGTCCTAGATACTAAAACAGATTCGCCTAAAGAGTGCCTCGTTGAATCATCCCAAACCGTTTTAATCAATAATGAAACAGATATTAATGTCCCCTCCTTATTAAAAACAAATGAAGGAGAAACTGAAGCATCAAACAAAAATGTTGAAGACTTACATATGACTGTAGAGACTCCCGGCGCAGTGGAAGAAACTGAAGTTTTAGAAAAAAAAGAAGACGTCATCCTAAATGTCGTGGACATTAAAATAAAAGAGGTTTTGAACGGAACCACCTCAGACGACGTCGAAACACCGATTTCCCTCGAGTCTCCCACTCTGCCAGAGACACCCGAGTCGGAAGCGTCGGATGCCGCCGGTGATCTACCTCCACCTCCACCTCCGGAAATCGACGATTCGATCACCGACGACGACGTCGCGATCGAAACTATCGAACCCCCCGCGCTCGACGCGAACATACTCAACTCCAACCACACGAACGGGGGCATCGTCGAAGTGAACGGCGTAGACGATGGGGTGATCGTCAACGGAAACGACGATACGGAGCAGGAGAACGCGAAGAACAAGACCAAAGATGCGCTGGGTAACGCGACGATCGAGTGCAACGGCAACATCGACTCGGAGGCAGACGCCAAGGACTCGATGTCGGAGTCGCTGCCGCCGTCGCCGTCCGAGACGGGCGCGGGCGCGGCGTCCGACTCGTTCCCCGCGCCGCCCAGCGACCCGGCCGCCTCGCCCGACCCTCAGGTGACTACCGGCAGCCATGCTCTCGTAGTGGATTAGTACCGTAACATAAAGAGCGTTCCGACATCCACCCGTTAACAGTTATCGTATGTAGTTTCGTGTGCATCTCCGCCAGCATGCGTGGACGTTCGACCGCCCAAGGATTGAAGTGTGCTCGATTCGATGCGTCCTCCGGACTCTTAGAACAGCGCCCGGCCGGGTGGCCTCCTGTCCTCTTCCTTTCCTCTACGCTTGATACTCTTTTGTAGAAATATATACAGCATGTAAATTTTGCTTTAGTGCCAACACCGAATGTGACTAAATACTTTTATTATAAATATGTAAAATGCTTTTCCATAATTACTTATGTAACGTTTCCTGTCTTTTCTTGATATCTTAACTTAGTTTTAGCACTAGTGAACCATGTTGAATTTTGTACTATATCACATTGTTAAATTCGATCTCCCTTTGTATATAGCTCATCTCAATTCAAATTTTAGTTTCACACATATATTTATTTATAACTTTGTCTAGCGCACTTACAGAAAAATGTATAGTAATATTCATTCTGTACTAAATTATGAATACCATTTGGTAAAATCCACAATAGTTTAAAATTGTTCAATCATATTACAGGAACCAGTTCTGGTGTCAGACAAATTAGCTGACTTGATCCCTGAAGTTCCTGTTGTGCCAGAGCTGAACACTGAAACGGTATAGAAATAATACAATATTTTGAAATTAACAATTAGCATGTGTTTTTGTTGAAAGGTGCCTAAGTTGTGGACGTTTAGTTGCAGGAGGCGAGCGACGTGGCGGTGGCCAACTAAACCCGGTGCCAGCGTCCTTCACAGCGTACGAACGTGTTTTTCAAAAGAGCCTTTAATTTATTTCTGTTTAGTAACGATGGTGTGATGTCGAACCTAGTTCGACTTTTCATTATATCATTGTGGAAGATGTGGATTTTGGTTCCAAATGTGACTACATACTGAATGAATTATAGAATAAGTTTAGCGTGCTTTTGCTTTTGTAAAATTAAGATTTTATACATTTTATTCGCTAGGATCGATTTTTTTATAATTAATTATTATATACATTTAAAAGTTATATAGACAGTATACGGTGCGATAAGTTGGTGCCATTATTACAGGGGTTAGTTTGTCGTCGTGTGTTATTCGCTCCTAAATTAGCCAGATAGTCTCAAAATTGATTCTTGAGTAAGGTGACAGCAATATATCCCCTTGAAATATTCTCAATTTGTGTAATTATTATTGGCTTATTTATCAATACTTTTTCGCACGATTATAATAATTGTATGACTTACTTTAGAGTTTATTTGATCCCACTTAAGGCGAAGAAGTATTTGAAATCTTTTTTATAAGCCAATGAATTGTTTGAAGAGTTTAATATGCGTGCGGTTAGTGCGAGGCGGTTGTTGTAAATACATGCATGTGCCACGTGCACGTTATGTTGGATGACGTAATATTAAGATGATGTTGGCTTTTTATTCTGAAAAGCTGATATGTTTAACAAAAGTCGAATTTTAAATTGAATGAATAAATACCACAGCGATGGTACGAACGTCAAGATTTAGTTGAGACATTATAATGTATATATGAATAATAATTGAGTTTTCATATTCTGTTAATTTTGTGTCAAGTAAATTGAAGTTGAAATTTACATACACTGTAAATTGTTAAGGTTGAAGTAATGAATTCATTTTATCTCATTATGTTAATTTTTTATGTGCACCTATATGATATTCAACTCCCTTATTTATAATAAGTTGTATAAATTTAGTTTGTATTCGTATATCGGCTCTCTCTGATGAACTCGTGAAATTCAAGTTAAGTATTGGTATTGTAAATGATCAACTACGCCTAAGTGAGACATTACATAAAGTTAAAACACGTCCTGAACATTGCAAGTACCATAACGTCGTAGATATAATTAAACTGAGGAATGATTAGACTTACTTATTGAATCGTAAATTTTTTAACTATATTCAGTGGCCAACTTTTTTAAATATACTATACAATTTTTATGCATATACATTGTAACATTAGATTCGTAGTATGTGTAACAAGTTAGCAAGGCGGCGCAGTACCGAAGGCTGTCATTAGTGTATCGGGTTCCACCTCATACATACAAGTAGAGAAGCATAAGGTTTGATATTACTATACATGTGTCATTTCTATAATACAGTAAATAATATATGGTTTCATAATCATTTTTGTAATTTTATACATTTTTTATGAAATTTAAAAGTGACAAATCTGTATGACTGAGGATGGCTCCAAACATAATTAGCAGTAAAAATGAGTGAGACATTCCATATCAAATGCTCCGTGCATTACACAGCTCATGATAATACGCTACAAGCTCCTCGATGTATAACAATAGTTAAATATTGCCTTTTCGCGAGTAAAAACGTTTTGTGTCTTCATGAACAATTAAAAGTTCTCATTCACTAACAGAAATGGATGGAAGAAAAATTTAAGTTCCTTTGAATGTAACCGCTAAATATAACGTCGTTTGTAACGTCCCAAAGTATTGTAATTTGCTCACTTTGGCTATTTTAAAATTGTATGATATAACTATGTTATTCCAGTTTTATTAAACTTAATGTTGATGTGTGAATGTCTCTAATCAATAAATTTTAAAATAGAAAATATGTTTTTTTGGTATTTTGTAATTCCGTTCGTATCATACAAATAAATAATCGTGTTGCTGCAGATTCTTAGAGGTATGATCAACTTAAGTAATACGTCACAAAATGAGCTTAGGGAATTAAAAAAAAGTTTATTTTATCCCTAAGCAATTATGGATCTCAAAATCAATAGTCTGCGACTGCTGAGCAACTTTCGCGAAGATGGGTGTGTCATTCGTCAGGCAATGGAATACATTATACCATTTGCTGACGTTCCTACGGGCATCTGGGTGCCTAATGTGAGTTTCATTCGCCATTCGATCACGTTAACGAAAACGAGAATTTGTATGGCAAAACGTATGCCGCCAGGAGGCGCTGCTTCAATGCCATACTAATTTTCGTTTTCGTAAACGTAATCGAATGAATACGAATAGTAAATAAAACTCACACTAGGCCCCCAGAGCTCGCCCATGGTTTAACGACGACTGTGCCCGTGATGAGGCTCACAAACAGTCCGCATTCACTTCTTGGGTTGATGCTCGTTCTCGCGAGGCTCCAAACATTCACCATCTGAAGAAAGCCTATAATGAAGCTGCCAAGTCCTGCAAGGGGGTATTGCGCAGGGCAAGATTTCACCGCATTGGCAAGATTAGGTCCAAGTTAGCATCTCACCCAGCTGGAAGCCGAGCATTCTGGTCCCTTGCCATCTTCTAATGGTTGGTTGAATCTAATTTCTCCAGCCAGCCAGCCCTCCATACCAAAGCTGCTAAATCCAGATGGTTCACTTGCCCACACTGCGGCTGAGAAAGCGAACCTGTTCGTTTCTATCTTTGCGCAAAATTCGCGTCTAGATGCCGCAGCAAAATCACCGCTTAACATACCTCATGCAGACTACTCCATGGCAGCTGTCCGCATACGCCAAAAAGAGGTATTCAAAATACTACGAAACTTGCGACGTGAATAAGGCGAGTGGGCCTGATGGTATTCCATCGATAGTCCTCCGCAACTATGCGCCTAAGTTGTCTCCAGTTCTTAATCGCCTGTTTCGTCTCTCACTGGAGACTGGACTCGTTACCAAATCTTGAAAGCATGCGAACGTACAACCTGTTCCAAAAATTGGTAGTAAAGCCGACCCTGCCAACTACAGACCAATATCGGTCACCTCCATACTCTGTAAGACTGGAGCGTGAACTTAACAACCGACTGCTGGCATACCTTGAAGACAATTGGGTTTCGCCGAGGGCGGTCTACGGGAGATGTTCTTGTGTATGCCACTCATCTATAGAGAAACAAGGTGAGGCTCTTGCGATCGTTACGTGTAGTCTGATCTACAGGCTATTCATGCCGGAGTTCCTCAAGGGTCTGTGCTTTCTGCCAGGGCCGGCCTTAACCATCTAGGCGCCCCGGGCGAATCATTAATTTGGCGCCCTTTTATATCAAAATTTAAAAAAACTGATTTTGAATTTGATATATTTTTAAAATAGTTATGAAATACAGTAAAAAAATTAAATGCCCACCCGACCTGGGTCTTTCGCAATCCGGGCGGCTGTACTGATTATGCTACCGGAAAGCCGCCCGGATTGCGGAAGACCCAGGTTCGATTCCTGGCTGGGTCGGGTGGGCGTTTAATTTTTTCACTGTATTTTATAAATATTTTTGCTTCAGTGCAGCAATTAGCACTTTAAAAATAAAAAGTAAAATCATATTTTTTATTAATTTTATTAATTCGAATATATTAGAAAACAAGAAACATGTATCGCCTCCTATACTACGTTTGCCGATACGCGGTCTCCACTCAAGAACTCGTTTACCCCATCGGTTATCGGTTCTGCGGCTAATATAGCCGGCCCACTGCCACTTCAGTCTTTAGACTCTGTGAAATAGGCGACGTAAAGACCCGACGTAATTTCCCATACGCTGCCCAGCCTAGCTGTATCCTTCTGTTGGCCACTTTCTCGAAGTTGTTTCTACCCAACTGCAGAGTTTGCTCGAAGTAGACATACTCCTTAACAACTTCGAGAGTACTGCCTTGAACTGCAATCGGTCCCGGAATGGCATGTTCGTTAAACATAATCTTGGTTTTGTCCAAGTTCATCCGGAGACCGATGCATAGAGAAGAATCAGCTAGGCTGTTCAGCATGTATTGTAAATCCTGCAACGTTTCGGCCACGATGACGATGTCGTCCGCAAATCGCAAGTGATGCATTCACCGTTGATGTTAATCCCACGTCCATTCCAGTCCAGCGTCTTAAATATATCTTCCAAAGCATTTGTGAACAATTTAGGGGATATAACATCCCCTTGTCACACACTTAACACCACGATGCAAGGGGATATGCTTAGTCTGCTAGTTCTGTACTTGGACGGCCATGGAGGCGGCATTGTAAAGAGACCTTAACACTTGGATATATCGCCAGTCGACTTGGCATCGTTGCAGAGATTCTAGAACAGCCCAGGTTTCGATAAGAGTCAAATGCCTTCTCATAGTCCACAAATGCTAAGCACTGGGGCCGATTATACTCCTCGGTCTTCTGTATAATCTGCCTCACTGTGAAGATGTGGTCTATAGAGCCATATCCTCCTCGAAATCCGGCCTGCTCCGGGGGTTGAAATTCGTCGAGTCTTCGCGCCAGATGGTTTGTGATGACTCTTGAAAACAGCTTGTAGATATGGCTTAAGAGCGAAATGGGTCGGTAGTTTTTCAATAGGGTCTTGTCTCCTTTTTTGAAAAACAGCACGACGACACTCCTACTCCACGCCTCCGGAGTTCTCCCATCGAAGAGAACGGTGTTAAAGATGTTTTGAAACTCCTTTAACACAGGTTTACCGCCTGCTTTAAGGAGCTCAGATATAACACCGTCTTCGCCAGGGGCTTTTCCGTTTTTAAGCTGTTTAAGAGCCATCTCAATTTCGCTCAGGCTGATTTCAGACAAGTCTTCGGTAAAGTGGCGGGTCAATGTGGCTCTGTGGTGTCCTCATTTTTGGGATCAGGTTGAGATGCATGCGAATCGTATAGCTGGCTGTAAAAGTTTTCAATTTCCGAAAGAACCTCTGGTTTCGAAGCAACGACTACTCCACTGGTTGTAGTCAACTTTGTCAAGTGGCTTCTCCCAAGAGACCGGACAAACACTTTCGACCGCCGATTTTGCTCAATCGCTCGTTCAATCAAGCGTGTATTGAAGCGTCAGAGGTCGTAGCGTACCAGTTTGCTAATCTTCTGGTTGATAGCCCGTTGTTCGGACGTTTCTTCGGACATTTCTTCATGAATCATGAGCCTAAGGGTTTCTTCCGAAAACTTTGACTTTTTGCCTTTACGATATCCTGGTGTTGGGATATATGTAACTCTTGAAAATTGTGCTTTTTGATAATGTTTCGATAGGTGTTACACTGTCTTCGAGATAGTGTTGTAGACCTAAAATTTAATCGCACAACAAATCTCCATCAATATTTGATTTAAAGTTGACTGTTAACTTTTCTTGCAATATAAAACAATGCTTATTTATGAATTTAGCTTTTCTTTAGATTGATAGATATCAAATTAAGCGGTAAAGTTAGGGCCTCGTGGTAGCGCACGCGGCGCCCTCTGGACCCCGGCGCCCCGGGCGGCCGCCCGGGTCGCCCCCCCCTAAAGCCGGCGCTGCTTTCTGCAACCCTATTCTTGCTCGACATCAACAATTGTTGTTACCCGGAATTCTGGGGTACGCAGACCATAGCACAGTTGTGGACAGATATTTCTCCAATGCAAAGGCCAAGGGGGACGAGGTTCGGTTTTGTCGAGAGACCATGGTTGAGCGTTTAGATTTGGCCCTGGAAGCTATCTCCGACTGGGCTGATGATAACCTGGTCGACTTCAACGCCACCAAAACACAGGCGTGTTTATTCTCAGCCAAACGGAGTCCCTTCCAAACTGACTCCGACTTTCCGTGGTGTATCTGTGCCGATATCAAACCATCTTAGCCTGCTGGAAGCTGGTTCGCTGCTAGGTATGACCATCTCTGCAAACCTTAACTTCGGCCTCTACATAGAGTCCATGGCAAAAACCGCAGCAAAAAAACTTGGCATCCTTTCTAAGGTAAGGCGGTATTTTACATCGGGGCAGTTGCTTCAGCTTTACCAAGCACTAGTCCGATCCTGTATGGAATACTGCTGCCACCTCTGGGATGGATCTGCCAAGTATCAGCTAGCCACCTTAGACTATGGAGAAGCGCGCTAAGATGGTCATTGGCGACTCTCAACTCGTCGAATCCAAGCTGCAGTCTTGAACATCGACGCAAGATTGCCAATCTTTCGGCATTTTATCGGATACACTTCGGGGAGTGTGCGATAGAATTACACGAACTGATACCAACTTCTCCTTTCCATCTTCGGGGAACTAGACGCGGACTGAGATCACACTCGTATGCTGTCAATATACCGCCTGTACGCACAAAGCGCTTTGCGTCATCATTTTTGATGAGGACAGCTAAGGAGTGGAACTTCCTTCCTGCAGATGTTTCCTGACACGTACAACCTGGACATTTTCAAGGCAAGGGTGAACAGGTATTATCTAGGCAAGTATGCTACATCCCAGACTGCATCATCGCTTACCATCAGGCGAGATAGCGGTCAAATACTTGTCTATAAAGAATAAATATAACAAAAAAAAAACACCTCGGTGGTCTAGTGGCGAAGAAATCGAGTCGCTATTTAATTCCCAGGTTGTTATCCTAATAAGTTTTTGCTGCAATACCAAAAGGTACATTGAAGATGTTCAGTCCAGTGTGATGTACTACTTACATTTATTATTTTCAAGGATAGATAGATAGGGCCCCAGCCAGATTGCCCTATGGATAGTCACATAAACACTAACTACAAACTACAACACCAACATTGCAAATCCCGAGCACTTGCAATCCCAAGTTGAAAATGCTCGAGCATCTTGCGAAAAGGTTACAAAGGAATGGAATGAAAATATTATTTGTTATTTAATTTATTTCTAGGCAACTTTCCAACACCATAATAAGTCTAGATAATGATTCTTTATTGAAATCATACAATCTTTGTTTTTGTTCACTACTGGAATTAACTGTTGACAAATCAAGCTGCAGGAATGGATATCTCAATACTTTTGAATCACTTGTTCCCAGAACAAGTTTGAGTAACCAGTTATAATCAGTTACTGAGTCACCATGCATGCTATTATGGTTCAAAAGTATTGAGTAAAACAAGTTTGTCCTGTTCACCTCCAATAATGAAATAAAAAAATTCACTTTTTCACTGTCCCAAGTAGAATTTTTTATTTTTTCTGCAACTAAGTTTATGTCAAAGTTGTAAGTGGAGACTAATTTTATTATTTCATCTTTTGTAGAGTTGATAAGATTGCCCTGTAGTCCTTCAAAAGTAGTTTGTTCCGATTTGTGTAGGGTCTTGATTACTTCACATGAAACCTGTAATAATATAGTGCTCAGTATGTTTTAAATATAATTTACTACCTCAGCTCTTTCCATGTAAACATATAATTTTGGTAGTACAATGTTGAGTGCACTGGGAATTGAAGTTATATTAGTGTACCTTTAATGAAATGTAGGCTAAATAAATTTTTGACTTTAGCTTTAGGTTAGTGGAAAGAAAATGTGTGAGCAGTGGGAAACATTAAAATTACAGTATGATTAATAAATAACTGCATCTCGGTGGCTGAGTGGCAAAGCCCGGCTCAATACCCAAAGATCCGGGTTCAATTTCTAGGTTGGGCAATGTGTTTCCGATTTTTGGATGTAGGTATATCTTGGGTTTGTTGTCACCAACTCGCAGTTGGTGAGCGTAGTAATTAAGCATTTACCCATCAACTTAAGTTGGTGACCTCATTTCAATGATAGAGGCATTTGCCCAGCAGTGGGACAGTTATAGGCTTATGTACTTTACTGTACATAACAAATATATAATTAATAGACTTAAGCATTCCAAGCACTTAAAAAATTTAACTTGAAGTTTTTTAAATGCCACTTATTCGTGATTTCGTAGTTAAGCAAATAGGTATTAATACCTACCTTTTTGAATGTTTCAAATGGTTCGATTTTAAAAAGTAAATCCATAGTACAAAATTAAATGTAAAATATTACAGCGCCAATAGAAACAAATAAAAGTTGTTATTATTTCACAGTTTTAGTATTATTCATTTAGGATTACACAATCTTCAATTTCTTGTTTGATAACTCTTTTATTTATTTATTTATTTTTACACAAAAGATAACAATTTCAATTTCAATTTCTTGAGAAATGGCTTTCGCTACGATTTAGCCAGTAATAAGATGAGATGTTTTTTATGTAGACTTTGACTTCGACATTGACATGACAACAGTTTTTTTTTGATGTATTGTTTTACGGCTTCGGATGAAATCCATCAAGCCTATTCGTTCGTTCTAGACACTTCTTGTCTTTTCTTATTTTCATTAGTATTCTTCCCTTCATGTATGATGATGATGATATGAGAAGTGAGAAATGACCCCCCAACCCCTCGAGTATCTCAGTAAAGATGTGGGGCTTTACTAAGTCCTCGGGTTGACTTCTTGAGAGAATTTGAAAAGTGACGTTGCACTGTTTTGTTTCATTTGCCAACACTCATGCACACTCACGAAAACTTAACGGTTAATGTTACTTTGGCTGAGCCTACTGATCCATACTATTCACACAACAAACGTTTACTCAACTAAAACTCTATTTTAACATCCACCTACAAAGCCATTAGTTCCGTTTCTTGTAAACGTTTTTTTTTCCAATCCGTGCAAAAAGCTTTGCGAACGAAGTTGTTGGGCTTTCAGCGAACTATTCTGATAGTGACACCTGCGCTTTGTCTCAGTTGCTTCCCTGAAAAACACCGGGGGTCGACCTCCACTCATTATTTCGCTCGACCCAGATAAAGTGGACAAGTTGGGTGGAACTATTTACTGTTGGCGGTAACCGATCTGACCTGGCTGATAGTTGGTTAATCGACTATTAAAGTTTCTCCAAGTGTTGGTGGTAATTAAGCTAAAGGGCTCTATAGAATAACTTTATGACATCATAGTTTTTCAATGACGGTTAAAGTGTGCAATGCTTTGGCACGCCACAACATGGTCGACTTGAGCCGAGATCCCAGCCTTTTTTTAAAATTGATTTATCCTTAACCAACTATAAATTACTACAAATAAAATTGTTGCCAAACTGATCAACAGTTTATGGGCAAAAGAAATGCACCCGGTTTTTGCAAACTCAAGATCGCGCGGAATCAATTCCAAGTAAGTGATTACATACATTTGCTCGGGAGTGTAGTTAAAAACTCAAATTGAACAAGACATTCACTCATCACAAAAACTATCTACACACGCACACTACAAGCAAAAGAAAAAAACAGAGTCAAAAGACTCGCTTATCGAAGGTCAGTAGCCAATCTTGTTATTTCTCTTTTAATAATCCACCATTATTTCACATTAATAATCGACACAAATCAAATTTTAGAAAATAAAAAACTTGAGAGGTGTCAAGGGACACCCGGATGGAACGAAGTTCCTTTCGATTAATTAGTGAAGGAATTGTAATAAATTTTTTTTTTTTTTTTAAATTTTTTTATTATTATTATTTTTTTTTTGTCAGGATTCATTATTATTATTATTTTTTATTATTTACAAAAAACCTGTATACACTCAACAAAAATAATCGTCGCGACACCACACTGTTCAATGCGAAATAGAAATGAAAATATCTGGCTTGCTTTCTATAAGAGAGAGAGAGACAGACAGAGAAACATGCGACGCCGCACAGCTTACAATAGCTTACTATAGCAAAAAGTGTCGTGACAACTTTTCGTAAGAATTTTTTCCGTCTAGCCCCCTTTCACAACGCGCGATAAGGAACTTCGTTCCAAAACAAAACCGCAGACATGACTCTTCACTTTCCCGCCAAGAAGTACAAGTGACAAGCAGTGGTCTCCGGTCTCAAACGAACGAACGACAACGAACGTCAAAGTTCGAAATCGGTAGAGTCGCCCTCTAAAATCGGTACCTTTATATAAAAAAAAGCAATATAGAATCAAATTCGTTTATTTATTTTTACCTCAGATTATTACAAACTATTTTATTTATTAAATATCAACTTACAGGCTAAATATATTTACTTTTTTGAATCATACCAATGTATTTTGGCCATAGACGCGGTCATCTCTGGTTTGTTTACAAAGTCGTAACATGAAAATAATAATAAACAAATAAAATCCTACGGACAAGTGAATACACAAGCGGGAATCCCCTTATCATCGAGTTGATGACTGGCTTGATGACTCAAGGGTATTCCCCAAAATATATGGAACATTCTGCAATACTTATCCATACATACTTATATGGAAATCCCAAAATATATGGAACATTCTGCAATATTTATCCATACATTCTTATATGGATAAGTATTGCAGAATTTTCCATATATTTTGGGGAATCCCCCAATGGTAAGCCATTGGGGGATTCCCCGCAATGTTATTTAAGAGAAAAAGTCAGCTGACTGGAGGTTTCTTTGCTGCTTGATTGTGGCTGAAGTAAGTTAGAAGAATATTTTAATTTTGGTGAACAGAAGAACAATTACAGATCTAAAAGTTAAATACCAATTTATAGTTCATCAGACGTAACTTTTGTAATTATCCCGCTGGCTGGAGGTCGGTTAGAAAAGTTTATATTTCCGTTATTTATACGGAACAAATTCTGTTTTCAGCATAAGTCAGTAAAACATAACTATCCAGATCACAAGTCTCCCAGACATAGGATCCCGCTGGGTGTAGACACATCGGGGTGGATAGACTTTGAACTTTAAGTGTATGTCAAATGCTCAGAACAATAACTAATAGCTTTAGTTATTGTTCTGAGGTCAAACTCAAAACTTTAACTAAAGGTCAAAATTAAATGGTTGAACATTTATTGAAAAAAATTTACAGTTTTGGATAGGTTGAAGTGCAGGCGTCTGTACGAGCATTGTTTGAATGTAGGTAAAATATAAAGCTTTATAGGGACTACCTTTTTAAAATCACAGTTGCTAATAAAACCAGACAGGCGCTAAAATGTGATTTTTGTTTTATAAATAACTTCAACCGTTGACGGCTCACTACGCCTAGCCGAATGACATACTTATAACTCACTTACTTAGAATAACGTAGTTTATACTCACTGTGAAATACATCAATATATATTTTTTTTAATTTAGGTACCTATTCACCAATTTTAAACACATGCAAAAAAATTACAAATTAGAAAAGAACTTCGAAAAAAGGTTTGTAGTGAGAGTGCTTTCAATTAAATAAAAGCCTACGTCGATACAATTAAATTAGGAATTATCAAATTAAAGAAATAAAATAAACATTATATAGCGATTGTTTTAGCTTAAGTTGAATTTCTCAATTCATCTGAATTTAAACACCGTAATAAAACACGGGCGGGGTGAGGGGGGATCTAATCCTACCTAGCTCGGGCATCAGTTCTCTCCAACTTTAGTTTTGTAAATATAAGATATAACTACACAAATTAAACAATGTAACAAACAATTGGAGAGAATAATAAATGTGTTTTTTTATTATACTCTTTATTCATTTTCTTTCTTAAAACTTGATTTTTACCAAAAAAACCTAATCCTAGAGTACCGCCCCAGCAGCGGGGCAGGGCCCAAGCTACCTATGGTCAGAGCTGCAGAGTGAGGAACCTCCTGACAATACGTGCCGTGTCAAGGGGTACTGCTTTCTGAATCTGACCCTTGATCCAACCATCAAGCGAGAGCATCTTAAGGTGTTGGTCGAGGCTCTTCGCTATCAGACCGTTCGCTGAAACGACTATCGGGACAATGATCGTCGAATCAACATTCCACATGGTGGTAACCTCGTGAGCCAAGTCAAGGTACTTGCTGAGTTTGCCCTTCTCAGCTTTCACGAGGTTCTCGTCATGCGGGATGGTGATGTCAACGAGCACCGCCCGACATTGAGACCGGTCTACCACCACGATATCAGGCTTATTGGCAACAATAGTCCTGTCCGTGATGATTGACCGGTCCCAATAGAGCAATGCACGACCATTTTCAAGAACAGGCACCGGTGCGTACTTGTAGTACGGCACTTCAGACTCAACAAGGCCCTATTGAAGAGCAAGTTGCTGGTGAATGATCCTGGCTACTAAGTTGTGTCTGTGCAAATACTCGCCGTTAGCAAGATGAGAACAACCGGAAATAATATGCCTGAGAGTTTCTCCGGGATGGCGGCATGCCCGACATATGTCGACCGTACCGTCCTTCCGGATATACTTCCGGTAGTTGTTCGTCTAGATAACTTCATCAGCAATTGCACAGACAACCTTCGGTTTCATCAAAGAGGTCACCGAAGCGTAGCCACTTCACCGACGCGGGGAGGTCTACATCAGTTCCTGTTAAGGCCCAATAGAACCGGCCGTGCAACTCTTTGCTTTTCCATACTTCCCTGCGGTCCTCAGTGCTTAGCACCGTTGGCTTGCGCTTTGTCAAGCTTAGCCTTGGTGTGAGTAAAAGTTTTTTTCCGCAAAAAATAATGCTTTATGAGCACACGAAATTCATTTTTATCCATGTTCTTTTCAAATTACGCGGTAGTCTGCTATCAATGGCTGTCAAACACAACAAACTAAATGACGCAGCTTGAGCTTGTTCTTTTTTTTTTTTAGTGTAGTTTGTTCCTTGAGGAACCGGCTAAGGTCATAGACCATGCTGCCATGTCATTAGTTTAAGTAATACATAAATAAACAATATTTTCATATATGATGATGATGATGAATGATATTAGAATTGGGAAGTGAGAAGTGATATACCCCCCAACCCCTCGAGTATCTCAGTAAAGATGTGGGGCTTTACTAAGTCCTCACGCGAGCTTCTTGAGAGAATTTGAAAAGTGACGTTGCACTGTTTTGTTTTATTTGCCAACACTTATGCACACTCACGAACACTTAACGGTTAATAATCCACCATTATTTCACATTAATATTCGACATAACACAAATTTTGGAAAATAAAGCAAAACCGCAAACATGACGCTTCACTTTCCCGCCAAGAAGTCCTTGAGCTTGTTCATATTTTGACAGAAGTCAACTGACAGAAGCCTATGACAGGAGCAGTGTTGCCCTTTTAGTTAAAAGGCAGGAAATTCAAAAGATCACGGACTTATTGACCTGCCCTCGTAATAACTGTTTTATTTTCAGGTAAAACATTATATTTTCCATATTAAAATAAGTATTTAAATGCTGATAAATACAATAGATAATTTTTCTGGTAGAATCATGGTTTGGTTTCAAATATGATAATTTTATTTTAGAAGACTAATACCATATGAACGAAGTGCAGGATGTATGTCTGGATATCGTTCAAGAGCTGGACACTTGCTAAGCCCAGAGTAGACGTACGAACCGATGGCATAGTGACATTCACAAGAGCTACTTGTAGCCTAAACTGAATAAATGATTTTGAATTTTGAATTTTTTTACACGTGGGAATCTCCTGCCTTTGCCTGTCCGTCAGGGAAAGACTAGACTATGTTATACAAAGTCGATAATGTGTACACATTATCGATACATTCACTTGCGTTTTTATGTACCTACTACGAAATAACCCCCCCTATAACAAAAAATCAGTGTGTAGGTATTCATTTACCTAAATGAATACCTACACACTGATTTTTTGTATTGTAGGGGTCGTAACTTCAATTTTTTTTATTTTAAATCTAGTTCGGATCATGTGTTTGTCGCCGGCGCCGGCGGTAGCTATATTATTCAAGTAAAGGCTTGAGGAAAAAATAATGGATATCATAAGATTGAGCATTTCGCAACTACATCTTTTATTAAAGATATAAGTAATTAATTGTACAATATCTGTAATAAATATAATTCAAGAAAAAAACTCCATCCTGTAACAATACTACTTAACTCCAATCTTAATTATACAGGTAAAATATTTATAAAATACAGTGAAAAAACTAGATGCCTACCCAACCCCGCCAGGAATCGAACCTGGGTCTTCCGCAATCCGGGCGGCTGCACTGACCATTACCGGGAAGGCATAGGCTGGGTCGGGTAGGCATTTAATTTTTTCAATGTATTTTATATATATTTAATTCAGCAAGTGTAGCAATTATCAATTAAAAATAAAAAGTAAAATATACAGATAAATGTTTGTTTCGTATGATCTAAGAGAAGGTTGGCGAAAGTATTAGTAAGTACCCATTTTAAAGACTTGAGATAATATTTTAAAACTAAAGAACACAGTTTACCACACAACGCTTCTTCAAAAAAACTTAAGGGTGTGGCATAGAATATTACTGTTCAACCAAAGCCATATTAGTAAAACATTTAATTTCTTGAAATATTTATAAATACTTTATCCAAATGATAAAGTAATAAATACTCAAGAGAAAATGGCTCAGTGTGGCATAACAAACTAACTAGGTACCTATTAACAACACATTTTCATGAACGACCTACAAACTAAACTGTTAGTAAAACCCTTAACAATAACTTGCATTGGTACAACCACAATATCTTAATTCATAGGCACAAAGAGTGAGTTCTTATTTATTTTAAGTATGTATTACGACAATGTCACTGGGATTAAAAATTTATATACATGTATATATACTTATATACAATATGTAAATATTCACAGTGCATACTGTAACGGAGGTGAGAGTATTCTAGTTTGTTTTATCAAGTAGCAAGCGTTATGTTCCTTTAATAAATTATATAAAAAGGTAAAAAATATTATTTGAACATCTGTATGAAATAATCAAAACATTAGCACCCATAATATTGTTTGTTAGCTGCAAATTTGGTAGAGAACGTTTCTTTATGTCATGTTGAGTTATATAATCGATTAAATGATGCAGAAGTTCTATGTAGCATCGTACATTGGTGACACTAAAATACTTGTCTTCTCCATACATGTGGAACATGTATTAAAATTTTATTGTTTATTTCTTACATTATATTGACAGCAAATATGCACGTTTTTGCCTATATTCTCAGTTTTGACAAGATTGTGGTATAGAAGTTATTTCAATATATTCGTTCAATTCAAGCACGCGCTCGCTTAGCTGCTGCAGAAATCGTTTAGAATGGTTGCCCGTTATTGTGTTTAAATATGTATTACTGTGTACGTACACTCTATTAGTAAGACGCATAAGGGATTGATAAAAGTTAGGATCTTGATTGGTTGACCATGGCATGTGGTATGAAATAAATGAGATTTGGTATTAAACCCAATCACGCCAAGTGCTATACTTTTACAGTTTTTGTGATGTTATCAAAATCTAAGCTACATGAGGCAATCTTTACAAATGGATTAACTATTTAGTACATCTAATTAAATGGTTTAAAACTTAATATGTATACTTTCTAAGTACATAGATTACAAAGAAGCATGTCAATTTAGTCCTGTTTCTCCTAAATATCCGCATGTAATTATTTTGTACAATATTATAAAATTCGTAAAAAATTAAGTAATATAAATCATTAGTTAAGTACCATAAGGAGTAGTGATAACGAACAAGACAATTAATTAACTAACCCCTTTGGGAGGCAGGATTTACACTGCATGCATTAAGTACACTCTTTCAAATAAATGCACATATTTGTCTTATTTCGTCTCAGGCATATAAAAAATGGAAGTATTCTATTTTGTACATTACAATATTTTTATATTGTGATTTTATTGATAGCAAGAAGTTCGCTATTGATTTAAAACATAATAATACAATAATAAATATGTATATAGTAAAAAAAACCAAGGCCCCGCGCGAGGAAGTATGCATTTTAAGTCTTCTAAGAAGTGTTAGGCAAGAATTGACCATCCTAATTTAATTTTACTTTTATTTATTTTTATTTTCTTTATTTATTTTACTTTTATTAAGCAATTTAATTTAAACACCTCGAAATAGCTGCTCAACTCAAGATCGGCTCCGCTAGTGATTCAACCTGAAGGCCCCATGTCCCTGCTGAGAGATTACAAGACTTAAAAGGTAAAGTTTGAATATAATTTCTTATTTGCACTACTTCCCCGCCACGTGGCGAACGTCGTTTCCACCCCGCACTTCCAAAATGAAATTGTGCACTTATAATGCTAAACTAATAATACAAGTCAAGTAACAATTTATCACAATAAAAGAAATTAAAATAATCATTTTGATATAATACAAAGTGTAAACATTTATACACTAATTACTTTGATCAATCTTTAATTAAAATTGCTAGCCTAGATAATTATTCGACAATTACAGTAAATATAATAAACAGCATATCGAAATAAAACTATTTAGCACGGTACCAAAATAGAAACATTTACGTTGATATACGTTTACTCTCCGTGTATGTTGAACAACATCGATTTTTAATTTTATATACGCAATCAAATATTTTTATTTCGATATAATATTTATGAACACATTACAAGTCATTTTTCTATTTATTGTGTTACAAAAACATGATACCCATATCAAGATTAAAGAATATAATTTTGATATGAATATAATAAACATCAACATTTTAAAGTTAGATGCAGTTTCCTTTAATTTGTGATTTTCTTTTCTAGGATCACCTCAACTGCAAGAGTTTCCCAAGAGACAAGCACTCAAAATTGCTTCCTAGGCCACGGTTTTGTATGGAGGGCTAAAATAACATGACCTCTGCTTCTTGAGAAAAGTTGTTCAGTATCGCTATCTAAACTTAACGAAAGAACCTTAAAAGGGAAGCCTTGATTCTTATGCTTGATTTCACCATTGACCCTTAAGTTTGTTGGAGCAAAACCGTCACCTAAATGGCTTAAGGGTCGCCTAAAACTTAGGGTTAATATCTGAATTATGATGTTAAATTGAATGTCAATTGATAAAAGGTAAAAAATATTAAAACAACAGTGCATTCGTAGCTTTCATAAGTACTTACTGTTAAGTTCAAGTTTAAATACGTAGTTTATAACGAAAGATAGCCTACTACGGGTATAGTTAATAACTAAATTTTGTAAAATAATATACATGAATGCTCTTTTGCTAAACAAAAATAGATTTTCGAGAATTTGAATCATGTTTTTTTTTGTATGACTGAATGTCGTTCCCGAGTTTCAATACAATATTCAACAGTATTAACAGGCTAATTCTATAGAACATATAGAATTAGCCTGTTTTTGTAATCCACAAATTTATCATTTATCTCGACAGTGCGAAAATATGTCATATCCGCCTGTTAACATAATCTCATATACAACCTTATTTTTAGTTTATACGAAAACCGAAACACGGGTCAAATATTTTCATTTAAAGAATAAGTACAAAAAAAATATATCTTGAAAACACACGGAGTTACAAGCTTTTTGTGCTGTCCCGTTGTGTGTTTTTAGTAAGGTATACTATAATTTTTGTTTTGTAAATATTATTTGGTCAAAATGTAACATGGTATAAAAAATATTGAAATCGATTCTATTACTGATTCTGAACAAACAGTTTTCAGGTTTCGTATAAACTAAAAATAACATTGTATGTAGTACAAGCTTCATATAAGCTGTCCATTGGCATTTTATATACCGCTCATTAGAAACTATAGTACAGCAAGAAAACCGGTGTATATGTAAACGCGTAATAAGAAAGGGATTGCCATTGAATCGTTTGTTTAAAGTCCTGGTCGTCTGCTATAAACTCTTAAATTCGTCTAAATTGCATTTAAATTTTGTGAGATTAATCTCATTTGTGTGTCTGATCACGTGAGTGTATTCCCGTTTCACAATGAAAGTACGAGCGTAACGCGAAGAAACAACTCGAACAAGAAGGGGCACTTTCACTGTGTTACCTAGGTCTCGAGGAAAAACGGACCGCGACACGGCAAGCGAATTACGACTTCATTGCGCGTTATACTACAAGGAAGTCTTACACGCCGCTACTCAAAACAAACAAGTGACAATTCTTTATGCAAACAAACTACGCACGGCGCAAGTAAACAAACTGGTACTAATGAGTTTGTGATTGGTTAAATATTAGTGCAGTCTGTGACATTCTAGATACGCATTGGTAATTACAGTTTGTAACTCGTTTGTATTGAATAGCGTCGTGTAACAACTAAGCCAGCAACAGTAAAATCAAAGTTTGTAGAAAAGACGTAACAATCGGAGAAATCAGCTCGCCTCATCGCAAGTCGCCCGATAGTCGAGGCTGAGGCTTTAGTGGCCGAGCGGTTAGGCAGACAGAGCCACTTTGATCTCCGTATTGCGGCAACAGGCAACTCGCAACTCCACTGTTTCCATATAACCTAAAGAAATGCGCGGACATAGCAAATCTAGTTGCAAGTTTCGATAATTGACAACAGTTTTCAGTTGCTGCAGTCGATGATAGAATGAGTTTCGAATTGCCGCAACTAGCAACTGTAAAATTTTATTGCTCTCCATATTACCGCGTATTAAAAAAGTACACGATGATAATAAATAAATTCTATTTTCAGGCAGATATTTTAAAGTTTTATTTTTAAGTGCTGTTTTATCGAGGTCTATAGTCACACTGACTGTAAACCACCATGGTTGACCACCGTGAAAACTTCAATAAGAATCGCAGCATTCTTACCTTTTGGATTGTTTAAACGTAAACTGAGGGTATATGGTATCTGCCCGTACATCTGCATCGTACCCTGCAAAGGGTTCCAAACGTCAAGCCAAACATGAAATTAATGTGTAAAATGAACGCCCGTATGATAGACCCGTAAAAGTAGTTTCATTTCAATGTGTGGTGTTCGCGTAAACTTTTTAAAACATTAAGTCGCACTTCAAATACAATACCTGTTGTAACTCAAAATGTACTGATATTTGAGATTTTACCGTATTATACTAAAAGCACGGTTTAATTTCAAATTCCAGTATATTATTTTGAGTTACTACAGTATTGTATTGGTATTGCGATGTATGTGAGTACGGTTAGGGTTTCAGTTGACGAGGCCGGCGTCCTTGGCCATGCTGTAGAAGATGCTGGTCTTGTCCTGCAGCAGCTGATCGGGCGGCGCGTACTCCACCAGTTGACCTTTATCGAGCACCATGACGCGGGTGGAGTCCATTATGGTGTTCAGGCGATGCGCGATCGTTAGCACGGTGCACGACGCGAACTCCGAGCGGATCGTTTTCTGCGGGGGTGACGGAAACGATTGTAGATAGAACGGTTTTAAAAAAAATATAATTATAAGTTGTGACAATAGATAAAAGATACTATATTTGATATTTTTTATTGATAATACTTTTGTTGAATATTGAACGCGCTTATCAAACAGTAAATTAAAAGTAGCAATTTTAGTAATAGTTAAAATATATAAATCCATTTAAATAATAGAAAAGTCTTGCAAGTCGTGCCGTTACGTTTCACGCAATCTTGTTTATTAAAAAGCGCAAGAACTAAAGTCAACGCGCGTGTATTCTTGTTAATAATATTATTTTGTATATTACAACCTTATATAAAATACACAATTATTTTCTTCCTATCTTTATATCAATCGATTTCAATCTGGCGGGCCTTAAACTCGTTTGTATCAAATATCAAAAATATGTTAAGTGTGCTATAAAATAACAATTATTTATAATAACTGTTAAGATATATGGTTCTGAGTGTAATTAAAAGCGTTAATTACTCAAATACAGTCTTTTATTATACCATTGTCTTTTGTGTCTACTGTGGAAAAAATAAAACATTTATTATATGCAGTGTTATCGACACGTTTGTGGAACACACAGTAGCCACCGGAAGTACATAGACCAGTGTTGCCAGTAAAATGAGCATTTACAACCGTTTCCTCAATAAAAACAAAAGCCATAAAGACAAGGAGCTGACCTGTATGAGGTCGTCGGTCTCGAGGTCGACGGCGGCGGTGGCCTCGTCCAGCACCAGCAGCGGCGTCTTGCGCAGCAGCGCGCGCGCCAAGCACACGAGCTGCCGCTGCCCTACGGACAGGTTCTCGCCGCCCTCCGATATCTCGTGTCGGAGGCCGGCTTGTAGACCTGCATAAAAATCCATAAATGGTATTTTTTTTGTTCGAAGCAAAATTTGTATGCGTGTACAACAGGTTGCGATTTGAATTAAAAATATTGAGAAACCACAAAGCCTCCTCGTGTATCCCTCGCTCTTTTCTCGATTGAAAGCTGCCCGATATGGGTATGGTACAGGTTTTAATTTATCATTATTATTTGGATTTTTTTATAGTTTTCGACGTTAATATCCTTTAGGTTCATAATGTTTAAGTCCCAATATGCCCAGAGGGTGCAAAACGTCCATATCCCAGAATGTCCATATAGATACCAATGTCTTTTTTACTTTTTTTTTAAACAAAATCTCATGGTGGATTAAAAAAAACAACTGATATGGATGATTATTCTGGGACATGGACGTTGTCCAAATATATAGTAGATGCTTAAGAGCGTTTACGCCGCTCACTAGCGCCGCCAATGAAAAAAAAAAAAACTAGTAATTAGAGATAGAAAATCAAATTATGCTCAACCAAATTATCTGAATGAACTAATTTAGCATTTTTACGTCACCTAATGAACACCTGACATGTTATGGTTTAGTTAAATATGGCGTTATAGTTAAAAGTGGCCGTAACGTCTTATTTAACTAAACCATATCATGTGAGGTGTTCATTAGGTGATGTAAAAGTGCTAAATTACTTCATTCAAATAGTTTGTTGAGCATAAATTGATTTCCTATCTCTAATTACTAGATATGATTTTTTTTTCATTAGTGGCGCTATTGTGCGGCGTAAACGCTCTTAAAGTAGTTTGCACCCTCTGGATATTTTGGGATTTGGACATTATGAATCTAAAGGGTTAATACTTTGCATATGCATGTGAAGTGTTATTCATATTGAATAAACAATTTGAATGTGTCTTTTTAATGTGTATAATAAGGCTGCTATTCCAACAAAGAGAACTACGAGTTTCATACAGAAGCTTTTATTACACACAACAGTTAAAACACTTCTCGATTCCGATCCGAACGCCTTAGAGAATCTAGTAGGGGTCGGTGTGACACGCTTGCGTGATGAGATCCCCCCTAGAGCCTAATGAAGTTCGATTACCACAGCTCCTTACCAAAGAACCTTTAATTTCTCGACGCCGCACGGTGGATCGATCCCATAGAAGGCCATGGACACGATGCTTTAAATGCAACTACTTAAAACAAAATTGATTTGCATATAAGTTGAAAGATGAGAGTTCATTCTATCAAATAGTCGTGAATTACTATCATAGTTATGCGGTGCGACCGTAAAGTAAACAAAGTCAAAATCATGGATTTTATGACTTCTATTTGTCATGTCAATTTATCCAATTTTGTTAACTCGTTTTATGTTAGTAATAAAGAATGTATTAGTTTATATCTTTAACTTAAACTGTGTGTTAAATTGAATACCTAAAAGACTTCTAGCTTGGATCTTTTTACGTATTATTACAAGGTGCTTTTGGAAATGACCGCTTGTTTTAGTTGACATCTTGAGCGATCTTTGACAAACCATGTATGAAAGATGATAGATGACGATTTGGGCGATAATATTAATCAGTTTTTGTATACGTCTTGACCCGCCTTTTCAAGAAAATTACAAAAAACTAAAAAGCGCCTCAAATTCCGCTAACAGCAATGTGCACTTTCGTAAAATTCGTTACAACGAAATAAAGACAGGTAACCCAGAGATATTTATTTGTTATATTTTTATCGGTATACCCTCCTATAGTTTTACTTATTCTTTGACTAGTTGTTGTTTACAATAAACATTTTCGTGCGCAATTCAGTAACTACGGTTACGCTAAACATACGTTAGCAAACCAACAGTAACCTCTTTAAAAAAAAACAAGTGACATCTCAAAAATTCTGTCTTAAAAACACTATACTATAACACTGACCTTTGACAAAGTTTTTGAGATGCGCATGCTCCAGCGAGCGCCACAGCTCCTCGTCCGTGTGCACCTCGAACGGGTCCAAATTGGTGCGCATTGTACCCGAGAATAGGACCGGGTCCTGCGGGATAATGGTGATGCGCGAGCGCAGTTGGTGCAGACCGATGGTGGAAATGTCGATGCCGTCGATCAGGATCTTGCCACTTAACGCCTCTACTATCCTGTTGACCGATTGAGACGGTTACGTAATGAGAGTTTAACAACCTTACATCGGTTAATAGATTTAAAATGACAATTACTATCACATTATAATAAACAAATAGCTGGTTGGACAATAAAAATAAGCTTTGCAGGCGTTACAGGCATTGCCAGCTGACTTAACATGTTGAGTTACTTACCAGCGGGCGGGCCGTTAGCTTGTTATCGAGACAGTACCGTAATCTTGTTGCCAAGTCAGTAGCATGAGATTGTTGCCAATTCATCGTGAGATTGTCGTGTCAGTACCGTGAGCTTGTCGTGTCAGTACTGTGAGCTTGTCAAGTCAGTACCTTAAACTTGTCATCGAGTCAGTACCGTAAGCTTGCTGCCGCATCAGTACCGTAAGCTTACTGTCGTGTCTGTACCTTAAACCTGTTGTCAAGTCAGTACCGTGAGCCTGTCGAGTCAGTACCGCGAGCTTGCAGTCATATAATTACCTGAACAGGCCGAGCGTGAGCGTGGACTTGCCGGCGCCGGTGCGGCCGACGATGCCGAGCTTGTCGCGCGGCGCCACCGTGCACGTGACGCCTCGCAGCGCGGGCTCGCCCGTACGGTACCCGAGCGTCAGCTGGTCGAGCTGTAGTGCCCCAGTCTCGGGCCACGTGGAACCCGGCCCGTTGGGCAGGGTCCATTGTGCTTCCTGTTCATAAAACGGTAAACAGTGAATAAAAATTTATGAAGTAAACACATAGTAAGTTAACAAGTTTGCTAATAAATATTTCTAACACATACGCGTACAGTCACAACTGATAGAACGACGGACGGTTAAACATTTCTTGATATTTAAGAACACTAACATGTTTGTCATTATGTCGCGATGACACCTTTCTTAATACATATATTAGTTGGAGACTGTGTGGAGACCGTGGGGCGAGAAACGCCCACAAGGAAGACCCCAGATGCGTTAGTGCGATATCAAACGAACAGCTGGCAAGTGGAAAGAAAGGAGACTGGGCGAAAGTGGTCCGTGAACCAATAGCGATACTGTTGTGGTATTTATGAGGGGGATACCTCAACTACACCCACGTATGAAGCGGCATTGAAATCGGACCCGGCAGTTTTGAGAAAAAAAAATACTTTAGAATACAAATGGTTTGCTACAGTTTTTGTTTGAGAAACGTTTAAGTCATTAACATTTAAGGGAGTTTCTCTGCTAGATAAAGACACTTCTATACATATTATAAAACAAAGTCGCTTCCCTCCGTCTGTCCCTTTGTATGTATGTACTCTAAGATCTTTTAAACTACGCAGCGGATTTTAATGCGGTTTTCACCAATAGACAGAGTGATTCAAGAGGCAGGTTTAAACGTATAGTTTGAAGAAATTGAAAATCAAGCCGACTAAGAGCTTTCATCGAATTGCATCCGTGCGAAGCCGGGGCGGGTCGCTAGTAATACTTACCGACATAAACATAAGAAATATAAGAAGAGAGAATTGCTTCTAGAAGCGGAAACAAAAACCTGACCTGTTTGGAACAATAGAAAAAGACCGAAAAAGATGGCAGAAACTGAAGGAGGCCTACACCTTAGCGGCTGAAGATGGCTAAGATGATGATGATGATGCCTAAGACTTAAACTTAAAAGTCTGTTATGGATATTTGACAATTTGTGGTAGTCTGATGTGCAGAAAGAGAGAAAATGCAATGCAAGGTGCCAATGTATTTATTTTCCTGGCCTTCCAAATCACAAACTACAATATTGTATGTATGTTTTACTAAATGGCTTCATCATCATCATCATCATCAGCTCATTTTTATGTCCCCACTACTGAGGCACGAGCCTTCCCCATGGATGGATAGGGAGAACGGGCCATAAACCACCACGCGGGCCCAGTGCGGATTGGTGGTTGTTAACGACTGCTAATGCCGACGGGACCAACGGCTTTACGTGCCTCCCGAAGCACGGAGGAGCTTGAAATGATTAATTTTTGGCCTTTGCGAAAGTTGCTTAACCTCAGCACTCGCAGACTCCCATTTAATTATAATAAGTTGTGTGTTGTCACTTTTTTTAACCCTTTCAGGCCTGATGGTATGTATATGTCCCGTACCACATAAGACCGATGGGAATATACATCCCGTCACACTTTGATTCAAGACTAAAGCTTAGTTTTTAGCAATTGGGACCCATCGTCCCAAACGGTTCGGAACTATAAAATTAATTACTATCATTCCCATTATCATTCTAAAATTAAATATTTAATCCATATTTACTTAAATTATGCAGATAATTTGAAAAATTAGTTTCAGTCTTGGCACTGCACCCCCACGCCGAACCGAAAGTTTTAAGTAGGTACTTATATTTTTAATCCACATTCAACTGGCCACAATCGTCTAATCTTAACGTGTTTCAAATGCATTAAGTTATTACAGACCTGTTGCGTCTCTGCATACTCCTTTATTCTTTCAACGGCCACTATGTTCGTTTCGACGTCCGAGGTCATTCTCACCAACCAGTTCAGTGTCTGTGTGATCTGTGGACAAACAAACAATATTTAAATATAGTGACTTACAGTATTCACCAAATATACATATTTGATCAGTTAATAATATTTGATTTTTAAATTAGACTAAGTATATCTGTTAATTAAAATTTTTAAAAGTGAATGTTTCGATTGTTAGTGTTTTAATTAAGTTTGAAATAAATATATGACTGAAAATCATTTAAAAAACGTGTTTTAATTTAAAATATTCCAGAAAAATAGAAAACTCCAATACCGGTATTAATACTGGGATCTCGGTATTGAATTAAGATGCAATACCGAAATACCGAGATTGAAAATAAATACCGAGATTACTTGTCCTAGACGCGACGCGACGCGGTGGGTAGGGGAACAGCTAGTAGTAATACTCGTATAAAATGGGTGACCTGCAGTGCGTAGCTGACGGATAGTCCAACGAGGCCAGGGTTGATGGTGTCCCTGCCCAGCACGGCGAACATCGCGGAGAAGAAGATGATGAGGTTGCCCATCATCTCGAGCCGCACCGCCAACCACCGGTTTGCGATGCAGCTGGGGTAGTAGCACGTCTGGTTGTGGTCCACCCCGCGCTCCGACTCTTCAACGAACCTACGAATGTTAAAATATATTTTATTACAATTATTTTTTTAAAACACACAATACGAAGACTAAGACGGCGGGACCACCTTGATATAGGTTCAAGAAGGAATGGCATGATGTTGCAGGGGACCGGAAGGTGTGGAAAAAATGTGGGACAGTTATGGCTCATAAAATTATATTTTTTTTAAATACACTTACATTTTATTACTAATGCCACGTATACGTTGTTTCACGCAATCTGGTGGCATACGTACCATAGACAGCCCGTGACGTCCGCCGGTGCAAACCGGTCGAAACGTCGGGTATATACTGGATGACTTTTTTTACCGTCAGGAAAAAAGAACTGTGTATTTTGTACCTAAAACAAGTTCTATACGTGAGTGTGTTTATAAAATACAACTGATTTTATAAATTTTGGAATTTCCAAAAATATGCATAAATTTAGAATACATTAGTGCATGCGTATTATTCGTAGGTAGTATAGTAAAACGGTAGCGGGGGCGCGGCGCGGGAGACGCGCGGCCGCGCCGCCCGCCCTGCGCGTGACTGAATGAATTAAATGTCGGAGTAGGGTGGATATGCGTTTGAATTTTGGTCGGTTTCGTATTTTTATTATTATTTTTCTAATATTCTTTTTTTAAATGTTATGTTAATCAAAATTAACTTAGAATTAGATGGTTATGAGGATAGGTAATTTATATAAAAAAAATATATTAAACTTTTTTTTAAAGTGATCATGCTATCGTTACCTATATAATTGACCTATCTCACACGTTTATTTTCCTGACGGTAAAAATAGTCATCCAGTATAAAGGTATGCTAGTGAACATTTTCGTTAAAACCCTGTTTAAAATGGAACGCGAAAGTTTCATAGGCATAGTATCTACTTAATAATAAGCAGTTGCGTAAAGAGGTATTATGCCTTGAATACCTACCTATACAACCATTTTTGCGTTAAACATAGTTTATTAAAAAAAATCGACGATGCCTACTATTCTGGAATAATGGTTTAGTTTCCTGGGCAGCAACAGCGCATAAGGTTTGTTAATATAGAATATAATATACAAATGTAGACGATTACCTCTGAGTGACACCGTAAGCGCGTATAGTGGATGCTCCAGTAATGCTCTCGCCGAAGTGCGAATATATCGGCGACCTTGAGACCGACTCCAGCCGTTTGAGCTGCCTTGAAGTCGCCACGTAGAACCGCTGGATGACGTAGTACACAACGCCGATGGGCAAAATCACCGCCAAGAAGATCGGTGTGGACAGACTTATCACGAACAACGTCCCGAGTACCTACAGTTGGACAGAGTTAGAATGGTTTTTCAATTGTTAACACGTTCAATAATCCCTTGTTCCATAGTATTTGCTCATGGTAAGCTTAATAAAAATTCATAAAAAGCTAGGTAAAAATTAAAAAAGCGTGATAAACAAAACATAGAGAAACAATAATTGCTTTAAATCACGGTGCAGAAGCTTGATAAAGAACATTATACAAAAAGTGAATCCGTTGTGACATCACATAATATTCCAAAAGCCATTCACGGACAAGGGATTAGTTAAACGGTATATAGGGTATTGTATGAAAGTTTTATATATCCACATGTATTTCTCTGTCCTGGGATCAGTTTACTAAAACGATATAAAATTAGTTACAAGCAAAGTTATATTATAATTAATGAAACATATTAGTATTCTGTTGTATCAATAAAATTAGTTAAAATTTAATTAATTGACACCACTAGTTTTAGTTAGTCAAAAGACCATAATACATTATTATTTATCAAAGTCTGACAAAAAGAGATTGCATTCTATTTGAGGATAGGAATATATTTTTAACAACATTGCAAATATATAAATTGTACCTAATTTTTTAATCATAAAAGATATATAATGTTATGTAAAGTCTCAATATTATGAAAAATAAAGTTTTACGTAAAGAAAATTATTAATAACAAAACTCAACTTATACATAATTTTGGTAATGCATTTTAAATACCCCATCAAAAAACGAATAAGCTAGGAGTGGGTTCGCGATAATAGACTAACAAAACAATCTTTTAAATAGTCAGACATTGATGACAAATAATAAAAAAAAACAAACTTAAACAGACGAAATACAAAACAAATCACACACAATTTCTTTTTTTAAATAAATATGACTGAAAAATAAACGGACGATTGAATTGAACAAAAATTTGAATGAAACAAAAACCAGTATCCACCCAATTAAACGAGGATAAACCAATAAAGTGTAAAAAGCAATAACTTCGTTTTAGGGGGAGGGGATTACCTCGAACGCGCAAAATATTGCGTCTGAACACTGAGAGGGGAGCGACGTGTCCAGCACGTCAATGTCTTTAGAGAATCTAGAGAGTATCCTGCCAACGGGCGTCACGTCGAAGAATTGCAACGGGGCCTTTAGCATACTGTCCAACAAGAGCGCGTGAAGTGTCCTCGCCGCACGCCAACACGCCAAATAGAGCATTAAATCGGCAAATATCGACGTTATCGCTGCAACAACGTCCACCAAAATCTGCATTAAACACTGTTCAGTGTGGCCCTACTACCTATCAATAATGAATACATCATTTACGTCGGGAAGAGTTCGCGGCAACTAAGGACGCTACGGTGCACTGATGGTAATGGTGCGGGGGCGTTCAGGCGTAACTACTCAACTCGCTACTAAGTGAAATTCTAACTTGAAACATGCATAACGTTGTAAGTAGGAAGACTAATGTAAGCGCGCATCGTTGTAAGTCACGGCGTCAAAGCCGCTTTAAGTAAGCGTAAGATCATCCCGCACTTCTTAAGTAGGCATCATTAACAAAGGGATAAATTATACATAAACTGATCCCACGTCAGTAAGTTTGCGTTTTATTTATTTTTCTAAATAACTAGAAACTATTTTGTCATAATATTACATATAAAACAATCGGCAACGTGTCCACAAAATCGGTCGTAACGAACCGGAACGGTTCATACCGAAAAGAAGCAGGAAGTCCACCCCCTGAGCGTCATGGGGAGCACATTGTCGAGCACGTCGACGTCCTTGCTGAAGCGGTTGAGCACGCGGCCGACGGGCGTGCAGTCGAAGAAGCCGATGGTGGGCGCGCGCAGCACGCCGGCCAGCAGCGCCGCGTGCAGCGCTCGCGCCGCCGCCAGCGCGCCCAGGTACAGCGCCAGCGAGGACACCGACACCGACATCACTACCACATTCTTATTATTACTTACTGTTAAGTACTCGTCCACGGTGAGGAGCTAGTGCGGTGGCGAAGGCGGGCGCGAAATATCAAGCATATGAACCGCCGTATGCGTCTACAGTGCGACTAGGCGGGCACCTTGCGCGGCGGTCTTGAGCGAGAAAACACGCGTTGTTTTCAAACGTCCCTATCCGCCCGTTGCGGTCATACTACGAGCCTAAATGGCGGGTCTATCAAACCATATCGGACTGTCTAGTAAGAATAATAAATCGTCTATTCCAGGTGTGGCAATATATCAAACCATATCGGACTGTTTAGTAAGAATAATAAATCGTCTATTCCAGGTGTGGCAATGTATCAAACCATATCGGACTGTCTGGTAAGAATAATAAATCGTCTATTCCAGGATTTCCAGGTGTGGCAAATCATGGTTTGCCACACATGAAATAGGCCTAAACGTGAAAACAACTCGCAAGCCTCGTCCGTCGCGCCCACCGCAGCCCTAGCAACCGCTCGTTCACCCTGGACGCGGCCTAAGTAAATGCGCGCACGACCTCATTACTATTCTAACCGTTGTAGCATTTTTCACAGCGACACATGAGATATTGGATGTGGGACGCCAGATTTGATCCTCGGGTGCATGTCATACCGCGTACGATAACATTGTCGGGACAAACTTGTATGAAACGAAATAAATATTTTGGCTTAGGTATTGAAAGTAGACATAAGACTTGTGATTAGCTTTTATAATTAATTACACGTGGGTGACGTTCCGCTTTTATGGCATTTTATTGTAACATCATTAAATGTTAAAACCGGACTAAATGCACGATTTTCGGAATCGAAAATGTTTTAAAAGAAATATAAACTAAACACGTCCATACAATGGAGGAGGCGCAAGCATAGTTTTTCCTACGAGTTTATAGAAAACTCCGTCTAGAAATGGTCATGCAATTTCAAATTTTAACACAATAAAAGCTTTAACAATTATTGTTTAAAATTGGCTTAAAAAGTAAATGTTAAAATAAATATTATTTACCATATTATTTATTACATGCACATTTAAGTTGTTATTTGAAGATAAAAGTATTAGAGCATGCACGTATGATATATGAAAGTAAAATTAACTTAGAAAAGTCGGAGTTAGAAAAAGGGATGAGCATGACAATAACATAAACAATGTATTCATTATCCTTTCAGATAGTAATTATATATAAGTTTATACATAAGGACACTTTATCACAACTAGCCAGTTGCACCATATTACGTAATTACATATATTTATAAAGTTGTATAAAAAGGTAATGGAAAAGCTTATATATCACGAAAAAATCGATAGTTCTAACTTTCGATTAATATTTGCTGAACGTAAACGTAAGACGTATTTGGTGCAACCGTCTGTAAGTTACTGAAGGATTTAACTGACACTTTTGTAATTTTCAAATATTTTCTATAAAAAAATATTATAGTTAAGTACTTTAATTTAAATATTAAGAAATGTATTTATTTTAAAATATCAAAAATGTCACCTATATCGATTATTATATCACACAACAATAAACATTAGTACTTAAACCTGGAGAATACTTTCTATTAAATAATAATTCAAAATATCATTTCGTCTAATTTCAAATCATTTGATATTAAAAACTCTAAAAATTTTGCAAATTTGATTTATATAATGATAAATATATTTATGGAGTTCCACCGCCGTTAAACCATTCATAATAATGCCTTATAACCATATTAGTTTCCACAATTTAGAAAAACGCAGTTATGTAGAGAAATTACGATTTGTCTTTTTAAAAATGTAAGTAAGTTCTAATCCATGTTGCGTTCGATCTTTTCACCCTGTATAAAGGGAAGACGTCTTAAAATTAGTTGGCGTTATAGGAATAGGAAACATTATCTATAAAAAATATAACATATATAAGCATAATTCGTTTTAACAGTCAGTGTCAAATTGATCATCGTCATAAAGACGTCCACTGCTGGTTAGAGGGCCTCCCCCAAGGATCTCCACAACGACCGGTTTTGTGCTGACAGACATGACAATGACAATGTAAATAGTAATTAAGGAAAAAAAAATATTGCGAAACTTCCGAGTCTATATTTACTTGAATCAGAACTAACGGATGTTTGTCACAACCATACTATAATCATATATTATAACCAATTATGTTAGATTTTCTCTAATCCATAAACTTGACCATTAGTTTTAATTAGATTTATTGAAGAAGAATAATTTGAAGTTATTGTATTGAATACGATTAGCTGTTATTATTATTAAGAATAAGCATTTTCTGAAAATTCAATAACAAAATATAACTACATATATATGGCGATGCGAAAAAGATTTACATTTATACAGCATGATTATGAAAACATTCTGTACACAGATTAAAATTTCTAATCTTATTTCAATGCACACTTGAAAACAATTGGATTCTGTGATGCGGCACTTAAAATGTAGGTCAGTGGGCATTCAACATTTCAAACTTCTAAAATTATTAATATTATTATTATAATATATATATAATTATTATTATAATAATATACTTATAGAAAAGAGCTTTGTATGAAAATTAAATTAGTAAACTTCAAAGAAAGTAACTAAGTTTATTGCTATTAGCAACAAGTAATATAGTATTTTAAATATTTGCAATGAACGCGTATTAATCGTCCAAATCATAATTTTCAGAACCAAAAGTAAATATAATTATATGTACCTACATAATATTAGTAGTTAGTTAGGTATATTTATTTTATCCTACGTTGTACTTTTTACTATTCGCACTAGCTCTATCATTTAATATGTAGGTTTATTTACGGGCCTGGTTGAAAAAAACATCATTGCGCTTTGTACTTGTTTTCCATGATTTTAATTGTTTATTATGTATACCCGGCTACACGTCAGACTAATTCAAAATGCCAAATTTCCTCAACATACTTTGAACTTTATTTCTATGTAACATATTACATAGAAATAAAGTTCAAAGTATGTTGAGGAAATTTGGCATTCATAATTGAACATTTATTGAAGGAATAAATTCCTTGTCAGTAGTAACAAACTACCCAAAGATGTTAAAACATATTTGGGTAGTTTGTTGTGCAACCGTCTATCTGTACCTACGCAAATTATATATAAATAAATAGTTAATACGAATTTGCGATGACGGCAAGAACTTCGCGGTATTTGTTGGATATTCGAGCCGTTAAGTGTGAGAGTGCGAAGACTTACCTTGGCCAATTCCGAGGCCACCATAAACGCCAAGATAGAGATCTCGCTTTGCCTTATCCACGACGCCGTCAACAATCTGAAACAAATAGTTAAATAAGAAACCTGCGCAGCTTGAACTCTTCTTTTATTCTAAATTTATCATATTATCATATTGTTAAATTTAGTTTTTTTTAAAATAAAGTTTATGCAAACTGTTTTTAGAAAAATATTGCTGTTACTTAGCGACTTAGTTGTTCTTAAACCAGACACAATAGAAATTCAATTGTTCTATGGCACTGTGGTTACATTACGCGTCCAAGTATCTACGTAACGTTTGCATGGCCTCGGATGACCTTTATTGTAAAGGCCATTATTACAGCGCAAGCGGACTTTAATAGGCGGCGAGAAACTAAAGGTTCCTCAAGACACAGTGATCGGACATCCTCAGAGGGTTTCCTGAGGGGATGGCATCACATCTTTATTAATTGATACTCAAGGGTAATGAATGGAGTCAGGAGTTACTTTGCGAAAATCTATGCCAAAGATACTCAAGGGCTTTAGGGGGAATATTTCTGTAACATTTCTATATCAATCACTAGCACTTTTTCCGCAACTTCATCCACGTTACCTATGTTACCTGCAAGGAATGTAGCATTTTATCAGTGAAAGAATTTTTGGAATCGGACCAGTAGTTACAAGGATTACCCTCCACAAACAAACAAAAAAACAAACTTTACCTCTTTATTAATAGTATAGACTATCAAAGAAAATATTGTACAATATCTTCATAACTTTGAAACTGGCTAAATGTGTTAACCGCACAAAGTAACAAGCACAAATAGCCTGTTACTGTCCCACTGCTGGGCAAAAGCGTCCATTGTTGTAAATCAATCAAGTCATCGCTGCAATTGATGGGTAATGGCTTAATCACCACGCTTGCCATCGCCATCGCTGTGCATTGAAAAATCTGAAACACACTTAGCCCGACCTGAGAATTGAACTCGGGATTTATTTATTTTTATTTGCAACACAAACAGGTACGATACAATTTCAATAAAACAGTTACATAACTAAATACTACCTTTATATAGTGTTGATAGCATGCTAGATTTAAAAAAAATGTTACAATACAAAGTAATGCTATTGTGGTACAGTTTAATTTAAATCTTCGGGTCTTCTAAAGGAAAAATCAAACAGATTTGCTCACCATAGTTTGGTCATTGGACCACTCGGCGAGCCAGTAGTTGGAGCCGACCTGGAACACCTGTAGGATCAGGTTCATCAGCACCGTCACCACGGACGCGAGCACGCCCACGCTCATCAAATAATGCTTGTATACACTCCATTTCACCTGCAACATAGAGATTTAAGTTTTTATGAAATAAAAAGATCTATATTATTAAAGCAACGACGGGATCCGATGCCTCTAGAGGGAAGGTCAAACCCACTAAGGATAGAAAGAAAGGGTACAGTGAAAAGTCGTACATTTGAGCACTTTGTCAAACAAACTAAATAATATAACAGGCGATCGTTAACTAAGGTAAAGCAATTGTGACATGGCTCTAAGTGGTTTGTTGCAGACTGTTCAAGGGTTTGTTGGAGGGTGGAGTATCCAGCAGTGGAAAAAACAAGCTAAATAAACAATAAAAAGATTCAAGTCGTAAATGTTGATTTCAGCTTAAACGTTTCGGTACGTCTTTACATATATCCTAAAACTTTAATTTGAATTTATTTATAATAATAACTGTTGTATCACTACATAGTATAAAACGAAGTCGCTTCCCGCTGTCCCTATGTATGTATGTATGCTTAAATCTTTAAAACTGCGCAACGGATTTTGATGCGGTTTTTTTAATAGATAGAGTGATTCAAGAGAAAGGTTTATATGTATAAATACATGCATATATAACATGCATAATATAGTAGAGAAACACTGATAATTTTAGAGGTTTCACATTTTTGCTCTAACATTGCAAACGCTGGCTGAACCCTACGAGGTAGATCAAAATAATGTACTACAGTATTGTACACATTAAAAAGGTCTACAAAAAAGTCCGCGATGGTATATGTCTATCTATTAGGGATAACCCACAATAATCATTTTTTATCCTTTACTTTTTACGAGAAATAATCGCTTATTTACGAAGCGATTTTAAGCAATACAGCATTAATCCTTATCCAATTAACACACAAGTACCTTAAATACATTGTGCATTTAATATAGATCAATATGGCTTTTTACAGCATGTAATTTAAATGAATATTTTCGAAGATATTACAGATTTAAAATGCAGGGACATAGCGGTTCAGCATTGCACCCGTGCGAAGCCGGGGCAGGTCGCTAGTATTATAATAAAATAAAAAATAGTTATGGTTCATTTATTATATCTGGTCATACACCAGATGTATATAACACTGCTTATTTATTTTTTTATACAGGAAAAATGCATTAGGTATATCACTGCGCCCGGGGCGACGCAGATGTTTATTTAGGACTCTTCCCCCCCACCCCCTCAAGGAGGAAGAAGTGTCTTGTAACACACTGCGTGTAGATAAAGGAAAATACTTACGCTGCCAGTCTCCGTTTTTTCTGCTTCAATGAGCTTCGATTTTTCCTTCAGTTCGTTGGGTGTGGTTTCTGGTGTTTTCCGCTTCACGCTGCCGCGGCGGTCACCTGCATGACAATTAAAATTTTAAAAGATCATAGCCCAAATAGGCCTATCATTATCTTTTAAATACCTATTGACATATATGTGAAAATGTTAAAATATGACCAACTTCTTGTAACACCAACCATATTCTTAGAATAAAATATTCTGTTGTATGGCTTTAGTCAAAACTTGTAGATATAAAAAATACCCTTCCCAATTTCATTCCAATCTTTATATAATGGTATTGTGGAAATAACGTATAATTGGCGGTAATTAATCTACAATTCAGCATACCTGAGCTCGCTGGTTCTGATTCCGAATTGCTCTCTGATAATGATCTTGCTCTCTGCAATTTGCTTTGAAACTCTGACCCGAGTTTTGTCTCAAGCGTTTCCTTGATTGCGTCCAGTTCTGGAATAAATACAAAAAAATATAAGCGTGAAACAAGTAACTTTGCAATACTGTAGACTGTTGAAAGCATGTTCGAGAGGTAACTCAAACGCGATAAGTTCACAGACCACTTAGCATGAAGATGTCAAGTCAACGTTACCTTCTGGAGAAGTCCTCTCGGCGTCGCTAAGGTGGTGCAGCAGGAACTCGGCGAAGGCTCCCTTCTTCTCTAACAGCTGCTGGTATGTTCCCGCCTCAGACATGGCGCCTTCGCGCAGAACCACCACAAGATCGGTCTGCGCGAGGTAGGATACGTTGTGGGTCACCCACACGCGAGTCTTGTTCTTGAGCAAACCATTCGGTCCGATTACCTGTTCACAGTCAATGGGAGTAGAGTATGTATTAGCGTAACATGTTATTTTAAGCTATTTTAATTCTCAAACAGTATTCTTTCAAAAACCAGCGCCGGCGCCGTAGGCTGTTACATTAAGCTGAGGTAAAGCCGTTTTGGCATTTCAGTTTTTGTTCGTTTTAACATGTTTTTATTTAGAAATTGTTGTTGTCAAATAAACGTTTCTTATTCTAATTATACGTCACGATGGGTACGGTTAAGAGCGGAATGATACTAGTTTCTCAACTACAATTCTGAATATGTGTATCTAAAAACACCGTGCATTTATTGCCACATAAAGAACGGTCAGCGACGTAAGTTGCTAAACGCTTTAGTGCAATGTCATAATAACGTAGTAACGATATTTAAGATGTTGACATGCAACTTGTTACATTCGTTAGAAGCTTTTAGCATGAAATTGTGTTGCGAACATCAATGATGATAATGGCAGTACAATAAATGGTAGATCAAATTAACTTAAAAGTAGTGGCACTGACATTTTGTTTGTGCGAAGTGCAGATGTTCAGAATGTTGTAAGCTTTACATACATTATGAAAACTGTGTGTGAGAGGGCTTACCTTATCGAATATATGCTTGCCGACGTGCGAATCCACGGCGCTGAGAGGGTCGTCCAAGAAATAATTATCAGCGTCATAGTACACTGCTCTAGCAAGTGACACACGCTGCTTCTGACCACCGGATAAGTTGATGCCTGCGAAAATAGTATATACCTGATTAAATTAATGATTGAAAAATGACGAATATTGAATCTGAGATTCCTCAAACGTATTCATTCGACAACCCATTCATTTCAGAAACTTCAACAATGACACCAGAAATCGTAAAAAATAAATAAGCTATCAAAACGGATGAAGTTTTGATTTTGCTAGATTAAATTAATAACTTAGCCCAAACACCATGTCCCTAACTTAGCAGTCGTTTTAAAATTATTCCTTCTAGACCACCAAACTAATATAAATAAAAAGGCCCTAAAATTGGAGATGCAAGCAAACAATTATAGTTATGGCAAAAATTTATATCGTTTGAGATCGGATTATTTGTATTTGGGCTATTGTGTGAATGAGGTCTGTCGGTGGATCCAATTACAATTTGTAGCAAAACTGTCATTTGAGTCACGTTCCTTATGATCCGAATGAGTCAAATAAAACGTTTTGCTGTTCTCATTTATATCGAAGTGAAACAGCAACCGAGAGTGCTATTTTAGTTCTTGTATCAATGAGGCTATACAATATGTCCCGTTTCCGACCTTGGAGACTTTAAGGGTTGATTTTTGGCATCATTTTATTTATTTAAAAAAATAAAAGTAGGGGTGCAACTTCAACCCCCTAACAATGTCAGCCATTTCAATATTTAATTAATGTCCACAAGACCGTGTACCTTATAATAGCTATAGCGACGGATGTGGATGTCCTATGCTCATGAAAATGTCCTATTCTTTTCATAGCTCTTTAAACAGTCTAACTGCCGTACTCAGAGACGTCAATTAAGTTTTAATGACAATTAAATATCTTGCTGTCATTTTCTTATGTATAGTGCTAAACAGAGAAGAAGAAGAGACATTTAATTGTCATTAAAATTAATTGACGTCTCTGTGTACGGCAGTAAAGGTGACATATTGTTACTTAAGACTTATTCATGCAAACCTTTTTTAAAGTATAAATAATGTTAACTTAAAAGCCAAAATACAGATTTAAAAAAAATCTGTCGTGCCAGGTACTGAAAAAACCACCCCGTTTACCTATTCTAATTTTTTTAAGTAAATAAAATGATGCCAAGTATCAACCCTCCTTCAATCAATCAAAGTCTCCGAGGTCGGTAACGGGACATATTGTAGATTGATTGCGATAACACGTTTCAGCCGACGAGGCAAGATCCAGTTCCTAAAGAGTTATTTGTTTTCGAATTTCTGTTACGGTTATTTGGAAGTGTAATGAACCGCTGCTGATTAGATTCCTGATTAGATACAGCAAAAGACCTTTACAGCTCTACAAATATTTTAAACATAAAATATTTATTGTTCAATGTAATATTTATCAACTGATATTTTTGCAAAATAAGTAGAACCAATTTGAAAATAGTGTTGCAAAATTACACAAGCGGCATTCAAACCAACACACACCCCACTAAATACCAGGTTTGGTGCACAACCAACTACCAACTATGCGATGCTATAAGTAGAAACGACTGTTTTTTTTGATTTTACAGTCATACCCCTTTCCAAAACCAGCCACGCTTAGTTTGTATTACCAAGAATGTTTAAAGACATTGAAATTACCATTTAAAAAAGAAAAGGGCGAACTGTCTTTAAATAACAAAGTACGATCATGATAATTATATCAAACATAACAATAAGGTGACTGATAATTTATCATATTTGCTTAAAAACAAGCATATAACTTAGGGACTCATCTTATATCAATAAGATACCTGCGATAGTGTTATTAAAGAGGAGTGTCTTGCTAGCTTGCTATTTCTTTGACAGTGAGTTTAATCTATAATGTAGAGATAGTGGCAGCTATTTTTTTATGATCTCATAGCGTTCTATATTAATGAAAACCTGAACTATTTACTTATTATAAAAAGGTTTAACATGAAAGCAAAGCGTTTCAATGTTACGAAATAAAAATATATATCTTCATTTTTAAACACAATACTAAAGATACGAAACAGCGAAAATAAATAATTCATCACATCACCATCATCACCAACTCATTATATGTCCCCAATGCTGGGGCTCGTCCTTTCCTATGGATGGGAACTCCACAGGGAGAAATGGGCCATAAACCACCACGCGAACCCAGTACGTATTGGTGGTTGTTAACTTCTGATAATGCAGCCGGGACTTAGCTATGCAGCTTTACTTGATTTACGAAGCACAGAGGACTATAAGAATTATCACCTGTTTGATTATGGTTCTTAACTTATTAAACATAATCACTTTACTCGCAACTTCGTCTGCGTGGATTTCAGATTTTAAAAAGAACCTTTCAATAGATATAAAACATAGCTTGTCAACCCCAAGGAATGTAGCATTCTATCAGTGAAAGATTATATGGAATTGGACCAGTAGTTCCAGAGACCTCCTCAAACAAACAAACAAAATCACAAACCTTTCTATATTTCTTCATTAACATCTAATATGCGGCGGGCACTGATCAGTGACCTAAACAATTAAAATTATATTGTGTCTGCATTCACAGCAGACGACGGATTAATATATTAACCATAAGAAACGCTCGCTCGCAGGTCTGATGGCCGCTGGGGCGGAACAGTTCTCGAGTGGCGACCGCATACCTGGAAGCGCAGTGTCGGCAGGCCTCCAACAAGATAGACCGACGATCTAGTAATGGTCGCGGGAGGCCGCTGGATGCAAACAGCACAAAACCGGTCGTAGAGATCTTTGGGGGAGGCCTTTGTCCAGCAGTGGACGTCTTTTGGCTAAGATGATGATGACGATGATGAGAAACATCACCACTCACCCTTTTCGCCGATCTCCGTCTGGTCGCCGCCCGGCAGCACATCGAAGTCCGGCTTTAGCTGGCACACGTTGATGACGTTGTTGTACCGCTGCTTGTCCAGCTCCATACCGAACAGAATGTTGTCTTGCAACGTCGCGTTCTGGATCCAGGCCTGCTGCGGAACGTACGCGATTGCACCTGCGACAATTTTGAATTTATTTAAATGATTCCGCCAAGGTGGAGCGACGACATATCTTTATACTAGCTGTGCTCGCGACTTCGTCCGCGTGGAATAGTGACTTTCGGCAGCATTTTTAATTTTTTAGACTCTTTTCCCGTTTTTGCAACATTTTTCACTGATGATTCGCTCCTATTGGTCGCAGCGTGATGTTATATAGCCTAAAGCCTTCCTCGATAAATGGACTATCCAACACAAAAAGAATTATTCAATTCGAACCAGTAGTTCCTGAGATTAGCGCGTTCAAACAAACAAACTCTTCAGCTTTATAATATTAGTATAGATGTCGTGACTGGCAGCTGGATAAGAGGAGCCGAAGATCAGGCCCAGTGAATGAATGAATGAATAGCTACCAGCGACCCCCGCGGTATGTGCAGGTTGATGTTCTAGATCTCGCCAGTGACTTCACGCAACTGTATTATTGATGCGGTTCGAAACTCAAAACTTGTTCATCTCCCCTATGCAGGGAGCTCTTTCCCGAGCCCACCGCACCGACTACTGCCACCAGCAACCCCCGCGGTATGTGCAGGTTGATGTTCTAGCCAGTGACGTCACGCACCTGTAGTGTTGATGCGGCCCGACACTCTGTTCATCTCCCCCAGCAGGGCGGAGAGCAGGGAGCTTTTCCCCGAGCCAACTGCACCGACCACAGCCACCAGCGACCCCCGCGGTATGTGCAGGTCGATGTTTTAACTAGTAGCTAGCTAGTGACGTCACGCACCTGTAGTGTTGATGCGGCTCGACACCTTGTTCATCTCCCCCAGCAGGGCGGAGAGCAGGGAGTTCTTCCCCGAGCCGACTGCACCGACCACAGTCACCAGCGACCTCCACGGTATGTGCATTTTGATGTTTTAGCTAGTGACGTCACACACCTGTGGTGTTGTGTTGATACGGTCCGACCCCTTGTTCAGCTCCCCTAATAGAGCGGAGAGCAGGGAGCTTTTCCCCGAGTCCACCTCACCGACTACTGCCACCAGTGCCCACGTGGTATGTGCAGGTTGATGTTGTAGCCATTGACGTCACGCACCTGTAGTATTGATGCGACCCGACACCTTGTTCATCTCTCCCAGTAGAGCGGAGAGCAGGGAGCTCTTCCCCGAGCCCACCGCACCGACTACTGCCACCAGTGACCCCCGCGGTATGTGCAGGTTGATGTTCTTCAATACTGGCTCAGAGTCTTTCTCGCCCCATGAGAAATGACCGTTTTCTACGACGAGCGGATTAGCTGCAATACACAAGTTTCGTAAACTTCATATCGGAATAACTGTTTATATCAAACCCTGTAATGGTTTAATGATGTTGTTATCTTTCATTCCATTATTTTAACTTTCATAGCATTGCCAATTTTATTATAAGCTGCTCTTAATTAATATTTGTTTTTTGATTAGGACTACATTAAAATTAATATAAATATTATGATCACTCACTTTCTTTAGGGTCGTGTTCCACGGCACCCTCATCCAACTCATCGCAATTCATAAATTTGTTTAATCTTTTTATTCCAACTGATGTCTAAAACATTATAATTGTATTACAGTATAATATTCCGGTTTATAAATTATATATTCTTTTTTTATACATAGAAATGTAAACGGTACTTGAAAAGACGACTCGCTTCATGGGAGAACTCCAAAACTGCGATCGATGGCTCATTACTTATGAAAAAACAATGCCAAATAGTCTTAAAATTGAGATACCAAGACATTGGTTTCCATGTCGAAAGTTACAAGTTTTGGTTTCATACTTTCGACATGGAAACCAATGTCTTGGTATCTCAATTTTAAGAGCTATCGTCTGGATAGCAATAATACGAAGGCTAGTCGTCTTTTTAAAGTGCTATTTTCATTAACATCCCATATACATTTTTAGAGTGAAAAGTTAAGACCTTTTTGACCACGTCCTAATATAATATCTCTGCGAACTGCATTAAATCCAGGCAAACCTTTATTATGGTATAGAGTGACGTTTTAAGAAGTGGCGAAATTGGTCCTTAACATTAAAAGTGCTTAGTGCTAGTTTGCCTCACCACTTGAGCACGTTAACTTTGACACGAGAACACAAATGTTAAAAAAAATTCCACGAGCAGGATTTGCACCCTTCTGACACACCGGGTCCGGTCAGAAGGGTGCAGGTTCAAATCCTACTCGTGGAAAATTTTTCAACATGTGTTTTTGTAATTTGTTCGCAACAAAATTTGCGTTAAAAATTATATAACCAAAACAAAAACATTTTAACACGAGAATTTGTATGGTGCCTCCTGGTGACAAAACGAGACGACTTGCAATAAAACTAGCACTAGGCACCCTGTATATTATAAAGTTATTATTTGTGAAGATTTGTGAAGTTAGTCACTTATTATAAATTATCCAGGCATCTTAGCTTACGATTGTGAGTTTCCATTACCATCAGCGTTAATATTTGTGAACTTGTGTTATTTACAATACAGAAAATTTATATGAACGTTAATGATTTTAGTGAAATGTGGTTGGTGTGGCATGAAATGGTGTGCAACAAGTATAAGTCGGCAGCTTCGTGAGCGAGCACCGCACACCCATAATGCCTGTAATTCTATATCCCACCAATAACACAAATGTAAATTGGGTCAGTTCTCATATGCGCTAAAGTACGCCGCCTAAAGAAGTTATATCTATACTAAGAGGTAAATTTTGTGACTTTGTTTGTTTGTGGAACTACTGATCCAATTTCAAAAAATTTTTTCACTGATAGAATACTATATTCCTTAACCCAGATGTTACTAACGTTTGATATACGGATCATTGAACAAAATATTTTGTTTACACAAAATGTAAGTAATGTATTTTGTTCAATGATCCGTATATCAAACGTTAGTAACATCTGGGTAAGGGTATAACATAGGCTATATAATTATTATTTATAAAAAAAAGTAATTAAAAAAAATCTCAAATCCACGCTGACGAAGCCGCGAGTAAAGTGCTAGTATTCAATAGAGAGGCCAAGTTAGGCACTGGATATAATTGTAACGTAATGTTATATTTTTTTTAATATTTGGCTTCAACACTGATAGCAAGTGACGATAATTCCGAAGGTGGAACACTTACCCGGAATTCTTTCCCGCTGTGAAAAAACCTCGGGACGTCAAGTTCTGATGCTTGCTGATGGTCTAACGAACTATCGAAATATATCGACAACTTACTTAAGCGCACATGATTATAAAACAATGTCAAGAGAAATGGCACAATGCTATAAATACCTAATGTCTCTTTCTATCACTGCTAACTTATACTTGTCGACAAAAGATCGATCGGCATAATTTTGAAAAACATAAAATTTTTTGTTACTATAAAATGACAAGCTAAAAAATAATACAGCACAAACATAAATAAATAACCTGTAATAATCAAACTTACTTGTACTATATTCGATATAACATTAGGCAGCATGGATAGTGGGAAACGTAGTATGTTGAAAAGAGACAACGCTACGAAAGCCGTTTTAGCATCCAGCGCTTTTGTATCGTTTACCAACACAAAACACCCGAACGACATCAGGGACACCTACGAGACGTCCAGCATATATGTATTAGTTATGTTTTATATAATATCATAGTTTTCATGCATTATTGAGCATTGAGATTCCGTCGTATCAATTTTGATTACGTCCATTTAGGGTTACGTCCTAGTGACACGAGCACGATATAGAACAGAACACTCAATCAGGGTAAATTTCTAAAAAAAATATTTTTATATTATTTTGAATAATTGATACCTTTAAAGTTTAAAATACTTAATGCTTTATTGCTATATTTTATTTACGACGAATGCAACCGGGCATTAGTATAAAAACGACAATAAAAGAAAACTTCGTATAAATATTACAGTTTACTCTTTATTACAGCACATGTTTCATAACAATTTTCAATACCTACTTATAATAATTTTTAGATTGAACTATTTGGATTATTCTGAACAATGCAAATTCATTAATATTACGCAATGTGTATCTTTACATAATGACGACGACGACGAGTTACGACTGTTATAGCAAAGTAAGAACAGTTTCAATGATGTTGCAATTTAACGGTAGCAGTTGCCACGACGCGTCGCAAGTAATAGTGAAAACGTCAACATAGTTAATCTTATCTATCTGTTAGATAGTGCTGTGTGCGCTAAAAACCCACGATATTGACAAACATTGTTTAATTAGTGTTCAATGAAACGGGGCGTATACCTAAACGCTGTATAATAACAGCCAGTACGCCAACCGACAGCGATACAATTTGGTTACTGTTACAGAGTATATCAAGTTGATACGACGAACACTCAATAGGCTCCATTGTCGTCTCGCATAACGTAATGAATTTATGCTTGTTAGTATGTACGAGTGCAAAAGAACCATAGCCTCTGAGAAGTAGAGGTTATGAACATTGGTGGGGCTACCTCTATCGCAGACACCACGATGATGGGGAGCAAACCTAACGGCAAATGCATTGTGTAAAACAAAGACATCGACACAAATATATTTGTGGCGGTCAGGATGTTTTTTTCTGGGTCAGATATCACAAACGTGAAGAAAGTTAGAAATGTCACCTTGAAAAAGAAACAAATATTTCAAACATTAATTCACCTCCCCGATAAGCGTCATAAAGTCCATCCAGATTATCTGACACCAATCGGAAAGGGTAAAACTAGGCCTTATTATAATATTTTAAACCTCACTAATTGTTTCGAGTATAAAGCTCATTATGATTAAAGATGATATTCCTTCAGATGTACTTTATCAGATCAAATCGCGCTACAAACTACATATTAATAAAAATATTATAACTATAAAAAAATTCTAGCTAGACTACAGCGATGCACCATGTGCCATTTGGACCATCTAATCTTTCTAGTTTTCTTGTTATTCTAACTCGAACTCATCTAACAAGCTAATACAGAAACAATAAAAAACACTACCAACTTGCAATACACACTTTCATCTTCCTACATATTTTATAACTCAAAATTATTTATCATATCTTTAATAAGATTAATCTAATCAGTTACAAGCATTTAACGATATTGTATAACCATAGTCAACCATATGTCAATATTAATTTGATAGGGCTTATATATAACTTAGGCGATAATAAATCAATACAAGCAATACTGATTGTGTAAGCATATCTTACTAATAATTGACCGCCAGTTTTTGATAGCATTGTTATCATAATCTTCGATGACCCAATTTTAATACATTAAGGCTATTTATTTATTATATGAACTACTTTCAAAGTACGGAATCAAAAAGAGAATAAAAAATATATATTTTTGTAGCTCGTAATAACTTTGCCAAAAACATATTTCAACTATTGCGCAAGAAGTGAATCATAATTCATGGCATTAACCCGTCGGAACGAAAAAACCCCTAGTACTAATAAGTCACATACACAGATAAACACATGTTGTTAGGCACCACTACCGCGTCCGGTGTCAAAAAGTTAGGCACCAACGTGGTGCCTAATCGCTCGAAGGGTTAAAGTAAATAAAAAACTTTTATTCCGAGTTATCGCTGCTGTGCATAAGTTACGCCACACAGCATATTTCCCTAGGGGTCGCTTTCCATTTTTAAGATATTTATTATACAGACATTAAATAGTACAAACTAAAAGTAAAAAGTACAAAGTAAAAATGCTAAAAAGTGTATAAAATAACTTCTGAAATGTGAAAATCCAAAAATGGCATTTTGGACATACATTACATACTATAGTCCACTAACATGATATGAATATATGCCATGTTTCAAGTTTCATACTAATTAACGTATTTGTCTAAAAAACTATAAATAAATAAAAAAAATCAAATCGCGTGCAATAGGGCACATTGAGTTTCTGAGGAAGCTATGCCAATGTAAGACAAAATTGAGATAATATTTTATTTTGCTAATATATCATACAAATATTACTTACCAGGAAAGGTGCACAAGACCATATAAATGAAGTAGCTGAATTAAGGTAAGCAGTTTGTTTTAAAACGTGCATCTCCTTATTTCTTATTTTTAGAACCTGGTCTTCAAAGCTTGGCTCCCACGCGTACATTTTAAGTACCTGAAAGTAACAAATAAAATGAATAAAAAAAATGTATATGGATTAGATTTAGAAGTATTGGACTGTTAGAGCAACAGATAGCAAAAGTCAGATTGTGATAGGTCTGCTCAGCAGATCTAAAAAGCCCATTTTGTGTCCAACTCCATCGCATCATATTATATTTTAATGTTAGACAAAAAGCAAACTTTGGAGAAGCTATGTTATAATAATTGAGTGATAAAGAATTGATTGGTTTGGTCTCAGATGTCATATAATATTAAAGTACAATCAAAGGTTTTATTATAGAGTTAGACAGCTCATATCAATAAGGTTACACAACCACTCTCATAACTTAAAAGGAATACATAAAAAACCCACATTTAGACGATACTCAATATTGACCGAGTCAGATGCGATATGATATAAAAAGGTTCAATAAAGATAGCTTATAATAAAAACGCAAACGTAATGCCAACAGATAACAAATTGATATAAAAAAATTAGCAATCCGAATTCTTCAATATTCTGAGTTGATGATAATGAAGTTAGATGTTGGTAGACATCTTGGTGATTGCTTGTCCCCAGATCAGAACGTGATGGAAGCACAGAAGATTTTAGTGAGCATGCCGCTTCCCCCTCGAAGGGTGGGATGGGGAGTCCCACATACCTAACTGGTTTCCCGGGCATAGTGGGACGACTTACGCGCTTTCTCAAGTATTAAAAAAATTAGGTCGAAATCACTGTTAGTAATACTTTATTCGTATTGCGCCTCCTATTGCTTATCTTCTTACACACGACGAAGATAATACATATCATAGTACAATGACATAAAATATGTAAGTGATAGAATCTTAGCCGACTACATACGGATAAAAAGATTATAAAATAACTCGAAAATTCGAAGCAATATCTTTTATCAGCAAATATATTTTACACACCGCACTGAATAAGTATTTAGTGCGGGCAATCTATATATAAGTATTCCTGTATTCTTTACTTGCTTGCTGGTATTTGTAGAGGTGTTTATATTTGATGTCGAAGACGTAGTTAATAAGGCTCATGTTGTGATCGGATAATCCGATGCATATTTACATCATTTATATTTGTGTTGGCTTTAATGGAATGCACTTTTTTAACGAAAAAATCTCTGGAAACAATAACTTCCTTATAATTTTTAATTTCTTCAACTACTTCTTCAAGTTTCAAAACATATCACAAACGAATAATAAATAAGAAATTACAAAGAAAAACAAATTCTAGACTATACGTGTAGCAAACAATTTGTACCCCTTTTTACGAAAATTGCGCGGACGGAGGAGTATAAAATTTCGCACACTTATAGCTTAAATATATAGAGAAGGAGTACAGATTGTTAATATATTTTTTAAATTATGCATAAAAATTACATTAAATCAATAAAACAAACATTACACACACTACCACACACACACGCATAATATAATCTTTTCAAAAATGGAAGAGAAGCGGCCGAAATCTGTCAATCGTATTAAACGACTAAGTTGAAAGTTAGTTACATTGCATAATTGCATTTCCGAATTTTCTGGAATCCCGGGATTTATATATTAAAAACATGTTTTAAGAAGCCGCTTCCATAATTTCCTAGCCAAAAAATAACTTTAGGTAAATATGCATCCGATTATCCGAGTCTCCGTTGCATAAGGCTCAAATTAGCATGCAAAGACTGTGTGTTGACTTATTGGATGCAACTCACAAACCAATGCAATCGCATTGTCTAATTAATAGGACACATATTAAGGGTTGTTTATTTTTTATTTAACCCACAATCTTGTGTAGAACGTGAGCGAAACAGAACAAAATCAAATCTTTTTATTATATAGAATGGTGTACTTCCCGTGCAGTTCATAAAAAAGTTATTTGCCAAATTATTTTAATTTTAATTGTTTTTTAAACTCTTCGACGACGACGACCTTTAACTGTTAAATTCATCCGCTTTAGAATAAAACCTTGATTTCGGTATAAGTATTTTAAAATAATTGTACAAAATCGTGATGCAAGTGCGAGCGCTCAGTTGTGCGTAAGACTTGCCATTGGTTCTTTGTCCGGAATGCGGAAGTATTATTAGATTCAGGAGTATTTACAGAAAAAAAAGAAAAGATTTTAATAAAAAAAGATTTAACTATTAAAAATGATTGGTATTTTTTGCAATTCTAAGGAGTTTTCTCTGGAGTTTCTTTTTTATGTAACCCTAGTTGCGCGGCACTGTAGACTGATTGTACAAATAAAATAATTATTAAGATGTATGCTTTTATCATTAGTGACCTTGACGAAAGGCTTTTGTGGGTCTTGTTGAAAAGCAATGATAAGCTTGTATACTACTGTATACTCTCTATATACTATATACTCTCGCACTACAGGGCTTCCTTAAATTTTTGAAGTCGACTGTACAAGTTGCAACTGCAATCAACTTTAGTTACTCGAATGAAAGGTTACATTCATTCAAGTTTAATTCAGACTAGGGAACTCGATCTGTTGTGATAAACTTCATTGAATTTATTGTACTTATTGTAGCGGTGACCATGCAATTCTCAGATATTTAACTTAACAATAGTGCAATAAAGTGCAGTAGGACATGTTAAAAAGGCAAACAATTTACTCTAAATTACAATAACAGTATTTGTACTTAGAATGTATTTCTTTAAAGTTAAAAGCGGGAAAAATATTTCTCTGTTCCAGATAAGGGGCTAACGGAAATCCTTTTGATAGAAAGATAACTCGCCTCGATTTAACAAGTTGACCGCCGACACAATAGAAATTCATTTGTTTGTCGGACATTATGGCGTTTAATGTGTCAAGGGTGCGCCGACCAAAAAATTCCAAAAATGCAGTCACGGTTAAGTTGATATAATTGAAAATACTATCGTATTAAATAAACAAAATATATATTTAGTATCAAAGGGAACGTGTTTATAATTAGTCCGATCCATAAATTCATAACACACTATAGTTTTTTCTACAATATCATTTAAAGTTAGGCAAAAATCATGAAAACGAGTGGCGGCGTTTAGTTGATATCTTATAGTTTATCTAAATTATTGTATCTCTGATGTCGTCTTAACAATCACCAATGGTCTAAACTACAAATCGTCCGTCTCACATTTTCGATTTATTGAGCGGTTTTTAAATTATTATTTTCCAAATTAATACGTTAAATTCCCCATACAAAATTAGTATGGCCACGCGGCATTAAATAAATATGAACGAAGACATTTCAAATAAAATATAATGACACTTGTCACTTACGGACGGCGCACCCTTAAGTTATACTCAAGGCCGAACGTAAACAGATTTGTACCATACATCTTAATATTGCAAGCGTCTATAGACCATGCTGTAGCCTATTGACGCCAATATTTAGCCTTTTTACGTGGGAAAGCTATAAATTGTCTCCGGTAACCGTTTTCCATCAGGCGGACAGTACGCTTGTTTACAATCTTAATGGTTTATTAAAGAAATATGATTGATGTGGTGACGTTAAACTAGACATTGCTAAGTCCACGTGGACGCAGTCGCGAACACAGTAATATACTCTTTAATATTGTAGGAATAGAAAGCGTTTTGTTTGCGCCGTAAAGCTAGGTAGGTACGTGAGAATATTAAAGTTTTTGAAACATTTGTATAGTCCTTGGTGATAAAAATAAAAACAATTTATTGTAACTTGTAAGGTTTCATAGAGAGAAAATAATATACCGTTTGTAATCATTAGTAATTGAATTGAAGATGACATGAATCATAATCTTTAGTTTCACAATATTTTCAGTAGAGCACAAAGCGGAATTACTTTGGAGTTTCGTTATCGCTGAAGTGTAAATAAATACCTACATACTGACAAGGTCTACCGCGAAAATAGGCAACCAAAATGTAATAATATTTTCAATGTACTGAATTGAATTCTGTAGCTTTGTGCCATTTAAATAAATAAATATCTTACCTTAATGCCGTTAAGTACTTCGTTCATGAGCTTAACTCTTTCGTCTTTATATTTCATCTGCTTGATCTGCAGCGTCTTTACTCTGTTGGCGATGAGGCCGTTGACAGGAATGAGGATGATCATAACAGCCAGGCCGGCGAGCACGGACGGACCGAGAATGCCCCACAAGAAGTACAGGGCGAGAGCGATTTGTAGCGGCGCCGACCATATCATGTTCAAATACGCTGTCAACTCCAGAAATCTGCAAATTTATCATTGATGATATTATTATAGCCAAGTAAGCAGATAGGCAAATTATTTTACTCTGGCTTAAATGTAAAAAAAACCGCCAAGTGCGAGTCGGACACAGTGACTGTAACAGACTAGACGGACAGACAGACAGCCACATGCCGGACAGACAAACGAATGTGACGAAACAATAATGTTTCTATGTTTTACTTCGGAACCCTAAAATAGGGAGTTTGGTAGATCGATAGCAATACGTCATGGTGTATTCGTTAAGTGGTCAACCGATATTCCGTGATACTATGAAGTCTATAATTAGTAAAGTGACATCAGTTACTCTTCCAATCATTTAATTTTCAGATATGTCAGAATTAAAATTGATGTCGGCTATTACATAATTATACAGCCTACCTAAACTTAACTTATCTAACTACAATATAAAAAAATACTAGTGATATTAATAAATAGTTTTGTGAAATATTCGTCTGTTACGGCCCCTATTACATTTTGACCGTGATTTTTGCATAAAATGCCCATTTCGGCGTTCTTGTTCAGAAAAACTGAAACCCTTAGACAATTTTGACTTATTGTATGGTGGAGAATAGTTATTAGTATAATTCGTAGCGGCCTCGCTTTCTGCAATTTTCCCTTATCTATCTATATAAAGCAAATCCAATCCATATCTATTTATATAAACCCAAAATTCCGAAGCTAGTTTTCAATTAAATACACTGACGGCAATTTTCAAGCTCATGGATTGAACTACTTTACTAAGCAAACGAAATGAAAAATATATAATAATATCTCTTATCGTTAAGCTCGTAGCGGCCTCGGAATTTCGAAATATTAATGGAATTTCTACAAAAAAAAATCCATTCAAAGCCATAAAAAGTTCAGAATTAGCTGTAAATATTTCCTTACTCCATAAATATTATTAAGTTAAATGTACACCAGAATTAACGTTAGTATATAAGATTTCAAATTATATACTTTTTTGAACGATAAAAAATTATAAAACATCAAATAAATGTAATTACAACTGCACAAAATGCCACTTTTGCGTTGCGTCGGCCGCTCGTAGTACTGAGAAAGCGGGAGCGCGCGCATTTTGTGATAGGCCTCTTAATGCATTGGCTCATAATAAGTGTAATGAAGAGAATGAAGAGGCAATTAAAGTCGATGCGTATACTAATTGGCGCGATTAAAAGCTCTATAAACAATGATGTATATCATTTCATTATGTTTCACTAGACACTATAGTAAAAATCAGAAACTTCTTCATATTTTGTTTCTGAGCTAGGGAACAAGCATACGGGCCGCCTGATGGCAAAAGCAGCCTCCACAGCCTATGGACGCTTGAAATATTAGGGGATTTGCGCGCTTTACGATACGCTAAACCTTCAGTTCTTATGCCTCCGTGTCCTGTAATTACCCTTCAAACCAGGGGGCTTATTGTCTAACTCTAATGCTTATCGTAATACCTTACAATTTGACATTTGAAAGCTATTTAAGAACTTCAAACTAATTCAAAAGTGTCAGTGATTGCGATCGCGACGAGTTTTTGAATGATGTTGAATGAACGACATCGTCGTCAATTTGTCATTTATTTGGAATCGTCTATGCAAATTGACAAGCGTAAATACCTTTGAAAGGTATCGTGATAGAGGTTGAAATTAGACATTATGCCCCCTGATCACAGCAAATGCAATAATATAGGTATCAGGGTGGTCGCCATCCAGAGTCTAGGCACACAAAAAAAATATTTTTTATTTGGTAATCTTACCTTTGTGCGTCTACCGACATCAAGTTTACGATCTCTCCAACAGTGGACTCTTTTCTGGCAGCGTTCGACATACGCAAAGATTTCCTGTAGATGGCGCTTGTGAGCGCCGTCCTTATCCTCATACCAACAAGGTACATCCTGGTGAAGTAGTGCGCTAACAACATCGTTTGGACTGTCGCGCAAGCCAGCAACCCAACTGCGTATAGGTAGCCTTTCCATACCGGCTCTTTGCCTTCTACGAAACCTATAAGGAGTCTAAAGAAAAAAAAAAGATTACATAGTAAATACAAGAAGTCCATATTATGTATAAAACAAATATAGGATAACGTTTCAGATAAGCTCATTGCCACTGGCTTTGATTAATAAGCTATTAAAGTGATATCAGTTTTGGTCGCTACTATAATATAATCGGCTTAAAATCACTGTTTACAAGCCTTAATCCTAATTTATCTTTTAAAGTTTGTTTGTAGTTAATGTTTACAATTGTTAAGATAACTGCTGGATATAGAAGAATTTAGAAAAATGACAAGCGAATTCATTACCATCATCATCAGCTCATTTTACACTCAGGCGCATATCTAACCGCCCACCCCGATATTTTCATACAAACATACTCACTTTGCGACTCTATACAATAAAAATGTCAATATATTTCTGCAAATATCTGTATGCTAATGTTTAGGTTAAGCGTTCGACTGTCCAAATAACACTTTGAACAGTTTTAAAAATTTCTTCCCACTTCCAAACCTTCGTTTAAGCAAAGCATGACTTTATTGTCATAACACATTGTATGGAATGTGATGAAGCATTCATTGTTCTGCCTCTATGGACAAATGCAATGGTTTCGGTACTCTTTCAAAATGCTAATTGGACAGTCGAACGCTTAACCTAAACAATAGCATACAGATCTTTGCAGAAATGTATTGACATTTTTATGTATAGAGTCGCAAAATGAGCATGTTTGTATGAAAATAACGGGGTGGGTGGTTAGATGTGCCCCTGAGTGTATGTCCCCACTGCCATACGGGCCATAAAACGCCACGGTGGGCCCAGTGCCCAGCGGATTGGTGGTTGTTAACGACTGCTAATGTAGCTGAAACCAACGGCTTTAAGTGTCTTCCGAAGCACTAAGGAGATACCTTTTTGATCACCCATCCGACGATCGGCCTTTGCGAAAGTAGCTTAACCTTAGCAATCGCAGACCGGGCGCGTTAACCAATGCGCCATCGAGCTCTTCGAAACGAATTCTATTACTGATTATTTACATAATTAAGGTCTATCACCCACAACTTTTGTGACGAAAGAGAGTATACAAAACTTTTCGCCCACGATTCTAATTATATCCCAAATGCGATTATAAGATTTTTAATGAGTCCCCGAAGTCGTACAAACAATTTGTGTCGAGTCACGCTCACGCAATACTCACTTGAGGAGCTGCGGCGATAGGAACATCAAAGTGTCGTTGAAGAGTTTCAGGAGAGAGCCGAAAAGGAATTGCCCTCCGAATGCCATGCAGAGCGCTGACAGTATAGACGCGGGTTTTCTCTCGTCTTCCGGCTTGAAGTTCACGCTAGCTGATGTTTTGCTGTAAGTTGCTTTTGCACCGCTGGAACTGCACAAAAGTGTGTCATAATTCTTATACTACTACATTCCGCCCGCGTTAAATACGGCCTGTAACAAAAGTTGGTGCATAACTATTAGATGCAATGCACCTAATTAGCCCAAGGAGTTATTATGTGTTCTCGATTTGAGATAACAATTTGTCGAGACTGTGCTAAAATCACTTCGATCCAATCACTTTTGACGTAACGGACGCAAGGAATAAACAAACAAGGATTCACAAATTCACAAGTCATTAAAAATATATTGACGAAAATTCAGGTGCACACATCTTATAACATCAGAAGCGGGTCATACAAAGTTTTACACTATAGCCACCTACAATATAAACATAACCCATCTATTAAGTATTCACAACAGAGGTTAGATAAAAAAAAATACGAATTCATATTCAGTTAATGTTCTCTATCTAATTTAATATCTACAAATCTACTTTACTTACTTCTCTCGTTTTCTGAGCGATCTCTCCCAAAATTTATCGAATCGAGGCACAACTTCCCGGGAGGAGTCCTGAGGGTTGAGCGCCCAGAGGTCACTCTCGGTCAAGCTTCGTCGGAAGCCCGTCAAAGCGAGGGGATCGAACCAGCTAAATGTGAGCCGGCTCGGAAACCCTGACGCGTTCTCTGGACATTGGTTCTAAAGAAAAACATATCTTTTTATTATGACGTGAAAAGTGATTACATATTTATTAATTCCAAGAAGTAACGGCCCATTTGGGGTGGTAAAAATGTTTTTAAACTATACAAATTCTATACAATCATTATAATAATAGCAAATATTTTTTGTGCTCCAAAACTAAATCAAGCGTGGTTACATTCCTGTAGCGCGCGACGTCTTTTTCTGAGAACTGATTTTTAAAATTTTGTATAACAGCTACATAAGACTAATTAAAGTACAAAACAGTAAGGTGCGAAGCGTTTCAATCATCGATTGTTTCTATATCATGAAACTACAAGTCATCGAAAGATTGATTGTAAAAAAAATAAAACGTTAACGTACAAAAATGTGATACCTATGCCTACAATTCGTTAACGTGTTCTCTAAAAAACCGGCCAAGTGCGAGTTGGACTCGCGCATGAAGGGTTCTGTACCATTATCTATAAAAATATTTCAAGTTTCTACCTTATTAAGTTTCTAGTTATTAAGACCGAGAAGCAAATTGGAAAAAAATCAAGTTTGTTGTATGGAAGCCCCCCTTAAATATTAATTTTATTTTAATTTAATTATTTATTTTTAAAGTGAATATATAAATTTTTACTTTTTATTTTCAAGTGCTAATTGCTGCACTGAAGCTAAATTAAATATTTATAAAATTTATAAAATACACTAAAAAACAATTAAACGCCTACCCGACCCAGCCAGGAATCGAACCTGGGTCTTCCGCAATCCGGGCGGCTGCACTGACCGCTATGCTACCGAGAAGGCTGACGTAAGCGCTGAATTTTGTCACTGCTTTTTTAATTTTTTGAACAGCGGCACAGTGCGCCATCTATCCAACGGTCCTTGCAATCGATGATGGCTATGCAGATTCATCTTTGCAGATGAAATACCACAAATTTGATAACACAACGCTATCTAGTGCTAATTGCTGCATTGCACTACCAGCAAAAAAATCACGTTTGTTGTAGGGGAGCCCCCTTAAATATTTATTTTATTCTGTTTTTTAGTATGTGTTGTTATAGCGGCAACAGAAATACATCATCTGTGAAAATTTCAACTGTCTAACTATCACAGTTCTTAAGACTATACAGTCTGGTGAAAGACGGACAGACAGACAAGACGGACGGAGTCTTAGTAATAGGGTCCCGTTTTACCCTTTGGGTACGGAACCCTAAAAATCCATTAATTGGTATTGTACGCAACTCACGATGAGAAAGAACTTGACAAGAGTAACAAAACCGTTAGAAACATTAATTATTTATTTATCGATTTGACATTGACCCAAAAATAGGTATGTGAACTACCTTTAAAAGATTACACCAATTATGTTAAAATTCATAATAGTTACAAGCACGTTGACCGCTTCGCTTTGTGTACATTACGTAAGCTATGCATTAAAAGATAAATGGCGGTAGGTAGTCGTAATAATACGTTTTTAAAAATTGTATACTTTTAATTTTCGAAAAAGTTCTTGTATAAAAACTGACTAACAAAATCATTGAGGAACTTTGGACTCCGATTGTGCAATACTACGTAAGAGGTCTTTTTTACGAGACATACTGTTGGAACACATTTTTAGGGTCCCGTACCCAAAGGGTAAAACGGGGCCCTATTAATTACTAAGACTCCGCTGTCCGTCCGTCCGTCCGTCTGTCACCAGGCTGTATCTCATGAACCGTGAAAGTTAGACAGTTGAAATTTTTACAGATGATGTATTTCTGTTGCCGCTAAAAACAGAATAAAATAAATATTTTTTTGCTCGTTTTTATAGATAATGGTACTGAACCCTTCGTGCGCGAGTCCGACTAGCACTTGGCCGGTTTTTATTATTTTTTATAGATAGCATCTTAGTCATGTACTTCTCTAGTTGTAGTCTTGTTCTTCTCAAGTGTCATTAAGTGTCCAATTGTCCATACATAAATCAAAATAGGTTACTATGTCATAATCGCTCATTGAACTTGAAAAATGTGTCTACGATGCTGCCTGTCCAAACTAAACAACTGATGGTCATCAGTTCAGTCATGAGGGGTCCCTCAACTCATCATTGCTTGATCATAAAACGATTGTTTAAGTCGCGCTCTGGAACTGGTCTCGGAGTGCGATTTAATCAAGCGTGATCTGCCCAAGCAGACGAGTCTATTTAATCTATCACAGATCATGGTACGGGGGATACTCAAGAAACGACATTAAAGAGACAGTCAGTGTCACGTAACATTAATGAAATAAAAAAAGGTTCTTTCACTTTTAACCAAGCGAGACTGTGGTGAGATGATGTAACGCAATGACCTTGGTAAACAGCAAATAAAGTATCAATTACCTTTACGTATGTATAAGGCGTGTCCTTCGGTGGCAAATCGGCGAAGCAATTCAGTATGAACATTAACACAATCAAGGGGTAATACACCATATAACTAACAAAGTTGTACTGGACATTTTCGTCGTCCGCCTTATCATAATGCAACATAATTTCAGATCTGAGTTGCGGTAACCCTGCTAATATTAATAGTAACCAGAAGAAAAATAGCACCCCTGATGCTCTCATGCCATATTTACGATTGTAGAAAAGTAATGTTGCTGATAAAACCTGAAACAGAAACATAGATTAATAAAATTGTTATTAAAGAGAAACATGACTCAACAAATTACCTATTGGTAGGTATGTGAATACTTTGTGGAATTAAATTTGGATTTGTTTAAAGATGTGATGTGTATATTATAATTATGTAATAATTTGCGGTTTCTTCCAATGTGTATGTATGTAGGTATGTGTACAGTAATTTAATGGAAAATAATGTTTTTTATGCTATACCCACTTGAGTAGAAGGTCAGAATATCGAAAAGATCCGTTTGGAGTACCGTAACGAGCCTAAGTTATTATGGTTTTTGTGAACCATGATGATGTAATACTTAATATTTTATTTTTTGTTGCTAACCTCGCAATCGTAATTTTCTACTCTGAACAGAACTATCAAGGTCGCAATATAAACACAATGAGTAGAGTGTGTCGCTCTTATAAACTTAATAACTTGAATCTACTTTTATAGACTGGTTTTGGTTCATTTAATAACATATTTGGAAGTTCAACAATGTAGGCAATAAGGTTATTTGGAGGCTGGATTGCTGGGACAAGAAAATACGATTCAACTGTGAACTTTTTTTTACGAAAAGGTATTCGTGGTTCTCAATTTATTTATCTTAGAATGCCCAGTAAATAAATAGCGACATCTAGATAGATGTCGCTATTTATTTTAAATAATTTCGCGCAGCCAAGGAAAGGGGGCGAGACAGAGCCCTTGATGATTTGTCGGAAAAAAACCTACTACCTACCACCGACAATGTAAAACTTCTTATTTTTTTACTGTCAGACTCTAACTTACAAATTCATCTTTTAACTTTCTGCATTTTTGCAGGACAAATCGTATGTAAAATAACTACAACAAATATAGAAAAACTGAAATCTGTTGTCGTGGCTTCAATAAGATTGACATTGATGATGCGATAGGTTAGGATAAATCTAAAGACGGCAAATGGTCTATAAGCACGACTTTTAATTTTTAACAATCTTTAATGTAAACTTCTTATTTTTTTACTGTCAGACTCTAACTTACACATTCATCTTTTAACTTTCTGCATTTTTGCAGGACAAATCGTATGTAAAATAACTACAAAAAATATAGAAAAACTGAAATCTGTTGTCGTGGCTTCAATAAGATTGACATTGATGATGCGATAGGTTAGGATAAATCTAATTAATCCTTTATTGTACAAATAAATTACATTTAAACACACGTTACACAGGACATATACAAGGGTCTAAAGACGATCTAAAGACGGCAAATGGTCTATAAGCACGACTTTTAATTTTTAACAATCTTTAATGTATCTATCAAGGAAGTGATCATGTTTTGTGAACATGAGTCAAGCCATGGTTCGAAGACATGATCGTGCTGATCACGGATCAACGATCAAGAACTTTGCATTAAATCACTTACCTCGAGTATCTACTCGCATTGATATTTTTCTGTATGTTTCATGCCAATAATATTTATCTCCTAATTTGATTAAAACTTTGTTTCTACTTATTTTGAACCTACATAGAGACCGCGATCTCTTTTTAGCCACAATCATTACAAAGTTGCTTGACATTTCAAACAACAGTCATTTAAGGAAGCATGTTAAGTTAAGATGACACGATGAACCTCCAGACCTCTTGAAGGCTTTTGACATGGAGTACCTATCGTATGACTCAGAGGAACTCGGAGATACAGGTTATTATTACATGTTATTACCAGTGGTCGGAGTAGGTATATTGAATTAAGGTCACTGACATCAAACGTATATGTTAATATGGATACTCCTCCGAGTTTCCGGATTATTATGATAAAAATACCGAAACATCGAAATTATTACATGAAACTAGTTAAAAATGTATCAATACTCTCAACGCTATGCTGCTAGTGGCGTAGATGACCAGAATTTAATAGTAAAAAATGACTGGTGTGTAAAAACCTTGTTGTAGTAAAAGTGTTGGAGTAAAAGCCTAAGCATGTATAAAATGATATAATAATAATATTCATTTCAACACACGACATCCGGCAAACAGGGTCTTTTGTCCTCTTAACTCTATGCTCAACGCATCTGACCAATTAGAATCAAGTATCCAGGATGACTCATTGACTGTTTGTTCGAAAACAATGCGCTCGCACCGACATCCAGACCAAGTGGCTCACTCACTTATTTCGGTTCGTGGAGTGCGCTTATTTTATGTGTTGTGAATATCTTGACTTGACCCTGGCTTGTTTACTGTCTTCTGAAATCTACTTAAAACGACGAATTTGGCTTATAACTACGGACATCGATTTATTACTCTTGGATTGGGCCCATTTGAAGTTGTTTTTGTACGGGTAAGTTTTAATTATTTTCACTATTTAAGAAGGTTTTAGAACTTGGAAACAGTTAAAAAAATCACTTTATAGCAATCATCACAGCGCATGAGAGTCCGGTACGCACACCGCAGGGCTATCACCGCTTCAGTTAAAAAAAACACTTTATATGAAACAGAATTTCATTATCGACTTTACAGTTGTGTATGTATATATTGTAAATTTAAATCATTGTTTTAGGTGAGATATAAATAAATATGGCAAAGGTCAAGGCTGAAACAGTGCAAAAGTGGTTATTGCACTATCCTGAGCTACTTTACGATAACGCTAGTGGCACTATATACTGTACAAAGTGTGAAAGTCATTTGAAAGCTGTGAATAGAGGCAACATTACCAAACACATTGAAGGCGCTGTACATCAAGGAAAATTTAAGAGACCGCAAGAGGAATTTTACTTCGACCTCATTAAGTTCCTGATTCTATGCAATATTCCTTGGTCGCAAATGAAAAATCCAGCGTTCAAAGAGTTTTTTCAGAAATATATGTGCAGTACTTGTTGTTGCGTTTGTACCAATCGTAAAGTGGTTGACGAATCACAGTTACGAAAAGTTTATTTGGAGAAGTTTTATAGGAATAAAATCAATTCGATTTATGAAACTAATAAAAATGAGAAACTATGGATATCGCTGGATGAGACAACAGACATTTTTGGTCGATACATAGTCAATTTCCTAATAAAACCATTGCATCCTAGTAATAGTGCAGGCCGGCCTTATTTGATTGCTTGTAAAATGCTAACAGCAGTAAATGGACAAACAATAACACAATTTGTACTGCAACGTCTAGAAAATTTATGGCAAAACACTTTTGAAGCGAAAGTTGACAATATTTTAATGCTTTGCACTGACAGTGTAGCGTACATGCTATCTGCAGGGCGAAATTTAAAACATTACTTACCTGAAATGAAGCATGTGACATGTTTGGCGCACGCTCTTCATCGTGTAAGTGAGCAGATAAGGTCAGAATACAACGATGTTGATATTCTTATATCAAATGTTAAAAAAGTATTTTTAAAGGCTCCTAGTAGGGTAAACATTTTAAAAGAAAAATATCCTGACTTACCGTTGCCTCCGCAACCAGTCATTACCAGATGGGGTACTTGGTTACAGGCAGCATCTTACTACGCTCAACATTTAGATAAAATAAAAGAAGTTTTATCCTGCTTGAGCAGTTCTGATGCTATAGCCATACGAAACGCAAAAAACATTTTGGAAAAACAAAATTTAGAAAATGATTTAAAATATATTGAAGAAAATTACTCTATTATACTACTAGCCCTAAAAGAGTTACAAAAACAAATTTTATCTCTAGCTGATTCACTTTTAGTATTTGATCAAGTAAGGGCTACGCTTAACGAGTGCAATAATGAGAATATAAAAAATAAAATAGAATCAGTTATGGAACGAAATCCAGATTTAGATACAATTAGAGAATACAGCGAGAGTATTGAAAAAAGCGTAGCAAATAATCAGAAACTTTATTTCAAATTCGCTCCATTGACATCTACAGATGTTGAACGATCATTTTCCACTTACAAATGGATCTTAGATGTTAAAAGAAATAGCTTAAAATTAGAAAATATTGAAAAAAATATAGTTATTTATTTTAATTGTATAGAGACAGAAAATCAAAATGTAGAACTTGTAACCGATGAGGATTAAAAATAATTATTTTTAATAAAACTGTAATAATGATTATTTGTATTAACAATAAACAATTTTGTTTGCTTAATGGTTTTTTATTTTATTACTCTATTTACCAAATTTTTGGAAACTCCGGTACATTCCGGAAGAAATGCATGTCCATGTTATGATATCATGACGCAAGTATCTAAAATCAATATACCTACTCCGACCACTGGTTATTACATTTTCGTTATTGTTGTAGGTAGGGAGGTACCTACCTAATAATTGCTGTATCTACCTACTCAACGAGTATGAGATTCCAGTGGGCTGGAAATGCTCTAGGGGTCGCTTTCGATAAGGAACTAGGTAGGTACATTCTCGGGACGTTGTGTTGCGGCTTCGCTTTTTATATATTTTAATGCGCGTATCGATAGTTTTGACTTAGTAGACTATGCGGGAGCAGCTACCTACAGGCATCCTGAGTACAATTGCATGCAATTGGTTAGTCTTCGGGCCTTCTGGTTCGGGTGTTTAACCAGATGGAACCGAAGAAAATACCTATAGATGAAATGTATGAGGAATGATACGTCTTATGACTCTAGTCTTTGATGAGATGAGATGATTGCTGACCCGCATGAATTGAAGAATCAGGTAAGGTATAGGTAAGGCTATAGATATAGGTACGTGTATTGGCATGGCATCTGAGCGCGTTTAGCGTGATAAACAATGACGTCCCATTGTTCTGTTTAAAACGATAAAGCGAAGTAAAAAGAGTTCGAGTTTATGAGATAGGTATATATCCGCGTGACAACAAGTAATCTCAAATTTATTGGTTTTTTATAAATTTTTTTTAGAAACTACACCTAATAGCAAATTATAACAAAGCTGAATACTTAAACCTAAATGACAGGCGAAATACGATTTGCGGGGCAGCAAGGAACTCGTCAGAGGGTTTAAGAGGATGGCACTCTCATCGCCTACTAGGTTTTCCGAGGCATTCGAATAGGTTTCGTTAGCGAAAATCTAGAGGGCGCGTCTAAAGGTTAGAGTCGGCTTGGGTGACCGTGTTGTGGAGAGAAGGGATAAAGCGCTTAGACATAGGCACAAAATAAATATCGATGCCTGGCATAGCACGCGCACACTTCCACGAGATACGGACGCAGTTTTTTAGTGTATAGTAGGCATCATTTATGCTATGCCTCGAACCAAAAATTGGATCCGGATTCCATAGAAAACGAAAGGAAAATATTTTGAAGCAAAACCAGGAAAAATTGATAACTTAACATTGGTGCATTTTGACAAGCTCAAAATGCTTTCGGATATAGCTGATTTAAGAGATCTTTATTGTTTCATCTATCAGTTCATTTCAAGCGCGTACGGTTTTGTTGTAGTGATTTTAAAAAAAAACCGGTACATAAATATAGCCAATTTTCAAAAAGTTTTTCCCGAAAACTAAACAGAACCGGCACGTAAGTTTTACTAGTGCATTTGTGAAACAAAACTATATAATAATGAAAAAAAAGATAGGCGTCCGATTGGCGATTTTAGGGTCTCTTAAAACACTGTGGCGCGTCTTGAACAAGGCTTTGTTGTGCGGCAGCCCTTAGCCGCACGGCTTACGGGAGTTTGGGGATGGGATGATGCGCGGGATCGGTAGCTGTTGTTTGTGGTTGCTCGGGCCTCCACAAGTGCAACCCGTCGAGCTTCTCAGGTCGCGTTGAGCAGGGAATAGGATACAGAGCCCTACATAGCGCGATGGTTGTCTCAAAATCGCGTGTACCTACCTATGCAATTCAATGCAATTTTTCCGCTGCGGTCGTTGTTGAGCTCCTTGGGGGAGGCCTTTGTCCAGCAGTGGACGTCTTTTGGATGATGATGATGATGATAAAAAAAAGAGAAAAAAGGCGTGCCTAGGTATGTTGTGTGTCAGAGTGTGTTTCCGGCGCGCAGTCGGCGGTGACGCTAGTCGGAACATTTATAATACTTCATACATAACGCCGATCATTTTAGATTGTTAAATGACTCAGTTTTAATAACAAATCATTTCCATTATTAGGCATACAAAATTGAGATCAAAGTGAATTGTTGCGCTGGTAGAATATAACTTTATATGATTCATCAATGAAGTATAAAACCAACATTGTCATTTATTAGCAGAGCAATATGTAGATACCCTTCCATAACTCTGAATTGTTAAGTAGGTAGCAAAATTAATATGTCACAATGTTTCATAACATTTCATACTTTTATGAAACTAAAAGTGTTTTTTTCAGTTAGAAGACTCAATGACGTAAAGCAACACTTTTTTGTTTAATCAAACATACACATCACACAAAAACAAACAAATAGTACTCTCAGGTAGACCTCGAATCTTCGAGATTAATAAAAAGGATTTGAATTCTAATTTAAATTGAACAAAATAAGTTAATAAACATGCATTATACTTACAAAAGTTAATATTTTTATTATAGGGCCATAATAATCTGCATTGGCCACAATTTTATCTTTTTGCGATGAGTTATGGACTGTTACACCTAAGTCCACAAACTTCACCACTATAAGGAGACAGTTGATAACTAATTTGGTTATGTTCAGGATGTTCCATGGTATATTCTTCTCTTTGCTGCTCAGTATGTAGTAGAGGTCAAGTAAAGATGCCGCCCATAGGTATATGCATGGTATCCATACAAACACTGTTTTCTGCACACATGGGGTTAATTCTGGGTTTTCAGTGTACCATGTCAAATTGCTATCCTAAAATATAAAAGAAAAATACAAACCAAATTATTTTTTGTAAACATATTAAATGTTTTTTCCTTTGTAGATGTTTCAAGCTTGAAGTAAAACTTCAATGCTCCATGTTTTATGAAACCATAAGCTCAATGGTAATGCAACTTTTAATGCTTAAACAGTGATTTAATAAATTAATAAACATCATTCTTAAAAAAAGTTTCAATCAATTGAGTTTATATAATTTCAAATCTATCTATTGTGAACTTTATATGAAATGAATTCAGTTGAGTAAGCTTTTTTGTTGTCTATTAACTACCTAGTTTCCTGTATCTTTTTATAAAGTTTTTGTGAAAAAGTATAAAAAATATCCGCCGGTGGGATTTGAACCTGCACCCCCATGACATGCTGGGTCAGGTGCACTACCAACTATGCTATTGTATGTGTTTGCTTAACGTTATAATATAATTACAATAATCATAGAAATTTTTAATCAAATTAGCTTTTGGTTTACAAAATATTGAACAAGTTTGTATGGGATCATGAATGTATTAAAACTTTTATAACAATAATTATTAAATAAATATGGATAGTGTAACTTAAATTAATGCAAATAATAAAATATTTCAAATGTAATTATACTGAGTAGGTAAGTAATGACAAAATTGCATAAAATTGTGCAATGTTATTAGTTGCCTTAAATTGAACAAAATGCAATATTTACATAAATCAAGAATCTTATTCAAAGCAATCTCTACAATTTTTTTTATATATTTTATTTTGAAGCTCATATGGACTACCTATTCTTGTTTGATTTAATCATGGATAGTGATACAAAAACTGGTTTGAAAACAGAGATGATGTTGCTGATATAAGTAGTTATGTTAAAGGTCAAGGCCACATAGAGCAAGACAATTTTATAATAAATAATGATATCAATAAAGTACATGGAAATATTTTCTACTTTTTTGCATTAATACAAAAACGAAAAACTAACAAATCAGAAATTAAATTTACTTCTAAACTTTAGGTTGCTGTCAACAAAAAATATAACAAAATATGAAAACAGGTAAATTGAGTTATTTATTAGTTTGATAAACATATGTAGGTACCTACACTGATGAATAATTATAACATTCTAAGTAGGACTCTGACCGGAGTTGAGGTTAATGTTTTGAAAAATCTGCATCATTTAGATTAACTACCTACTTTTTCGTATACGTACGCATAAAACACTACCCAATAACATAATAACTGGTACACAACCATTTCATTTCAACCAAGCTAGGTTGGAATAACTTTTATGATTTTATAACTGTTCAAAGATTTACCCAAAATTTTGTTCCACAGAAATCATCAAGTGAAGAATTGTAAGACATTGTCGCTATTCGTGAACGAGACACGAACGACCACCGAACGACCACTAATTTGAAGTTTCGAAGATTTTTTTATGAAATACCACTTCATGTATTCTGTTGCACTGAAGCTACTTTGAATAGTATTTTTATTAAAGCTAACACTATATAATTGGAATAAAGTCTAATTAACTGAATTATTAGTAAATTCTCGATCCACTGTACACCACATTGCATTTGCTCACATTCCAAATAATTTTTGAGCAGTCACACACACCACACCAACTAGACCGCACCACCACAAGTCCAGTACAACCACAGCAGGGGGAGGACAGTCTCATACAAAGCGCAAAATTACAAAGAAGGCAGCGACATCTTTTTTTAAAGCCCATAAAACTTCTATGAAATCTACAAAGAATTACACTAGATGACGCTACGTGCGTTGAAGAACCTGTGAAAAAGTGCGATTTTAATTTATAAGTTTAAATTTTGCGCCAAAACGGATGGCTAGTGTCATGGCGTCTGCGTGACGTCACGTTCATATAAATAAATCATTTTTGCTAGTAGAAGTCTAGGAGATAATGTAAACATTTTCACTAAATCGAATTTAAATATGAATTCTAAAGTTTATAAGTGCTGTGGGGCCCCTCAGTGCGGTAGTTCATCACTTAAGAACCCAAATAAATTGTTTGTTCACGTGCCAAACAACAAAAAGACGAGATTTATGTGGCTTAAATCTTGCCCGGCGAAATCCAAAAGATATAGATCTAAAATCTCATATTTATTTCTGTGAAGATCATTTTGATGTAAGTTTTTACTTTATTTCGTATATTCATAGGGTGTGTGACTTTGTTTAACTAAATTTAATATCTAGTACGAACCTTTTTTGAGGTTATATTTATGTTTGAATTATGTACTTTATTCAAATCAAATCAAATGTCTTTGTTGTGGTAGTTAAAAAACGGTCTTATTTCATTGACATACAATAGTATAGCAGTAATTAAATCTATAACTATGAAATAATAACAACCAGAAAATACATTCAAATTGAAACTTACTAAAATACAAAATTTAATCATACTTTATTCATTTTCTAGTTACCAAATGATATGGACAACTTTATGGAGTATCATATTATGGGTTCCGTGTCGCAGGTTCGCATAAAACCAGGATGTATACCTACAAAATTTCAATGTCAACCAGATAAAAGAAAACGAATATCTGATACCAAAGAACGATATACTCAGAAAAACAAAGAAGGACATTAATTGAGGAATGTATAAAAGAAAGTAGTATTACTACAAATCCTTTGGAGCTTGGAGAGACATCATCTGGAAGTGCAGCAGGTAACCTACCTATTTGTTTAAGTGGATATCAACTCTGTTAATTATTAAAATGATGCAGAAGTACGGTACATTTAGTACTGATTAATAACAATATACTCCACCAACCCGCACTAGAGCAGCGTGGTGAAGTATGCTCTAATCCTTCCCTCATCAGAGAGGAGGCCAATACTCAACTAGTGGGTGCGTTGTTAATACTAACTACATGGCTGTAATGATGAATAATACATATACATTAACAATGTGATGAAGTTCGCCTCCTAAGCTAATGATTCTGGGTTCGTATCCCGGAAAGTAAAAATGTTTGTGTGATGAACATAAGTTAATGTTTTTGACTCATAGATGTTCATAGTAGTTACTAGCCAAACATGATAACTTAACAAATGTCGATGTTATCAAAAATGTGATTATCAAAATCAAAAATCTGATTTTATTGCTAAAGTAATAAAATCAGTATTTGCTTAATAGCGTTTTACCATGTACTATCTTACTTAAATAAGCATTGTTTTGAAATGACTAGTTGTATAACATGTGTAATCATAATATTATATCTTAATTTAATGATAAGTCTTTATTTCCCTATTTTTATTTTTATTTAATCAATGTGGTTGCTTTTCAGTTCTGCATGGAGACATAGAAAACATTACTCAAGAAAAACATAAAAATGCAAACAAATCAATCCAGGTTTATATGACACATAAGTTCAGAAGTAAAGCTATTCAAACAGAAATTAAAGTAACAAATCAGACGTCATCACCAATGAAACCTGATCTCCAATCTGTTTCTACATCACCATTTAAGATTTCAAGAAACACTACCCATGCTAAGCCAACAACATCGATCTTACATACAAGAAAATTATTTGCAACAGAAGACCAATCCGATAGTGATATTTCTTATACACCATCTATAACGCACAGAAAATCATCATCTCTTCAAATGACATCAACTTCAGATTGCAGCGAGCGAGCAAGAGGAAGAAGGCATCTCAAATTTTGCATTGTACCTTACATAAAATTTGCAGAAATCCATGTTCTTACATTGGGGTCCCTAAAAACTGTTATTTTTTAATAGATTTACTTGAAAAAAGTACAAATATACTTGCTCCTCATATACTTGTGTTTAAAAAAAATAGATTAAATAACTCATTCAGAGAACTTGGTGATGACTTTTCTATAACTCCAAGTTATGCTAGCAAGATTTTTTTTAAACATATTCCTTTGTAAGTAGCGTACCTAATGCGTCCTTTTATTGTAAATCTAGATAAAGATAGCATTAAAAACCACTTACCTATGGCTTTTAGACAAATATCACCATGTAAGTTGCATTATTGACTGTTGTAAAAATGTAATAATGTTCTTATAAAAAGATGCAATAACGATAATAAAAATTGTATTAATATGTAAGTACATACAATTAATTGAAAATCTTTCTGAATAAACTATTTTTATTTTTTAAGCACGTGTTTTATTTCATATGTTTCCTTACCCGCGCCACTCGAATTACAAACACAGTAAAATCGTTTTGGGACTTCTAGAAGAAAATTGATAAAAGCACAATTTTCTTTTAGAAGTTCCAAAACGATTTTTACTGTGTTTGTAGTTCGAGTGGCAATTAACCTATAGAGCCTATAAAATATATGTATAGGTATAGGTAGGTATACATAAAGTTTCCGGGGCTTTAACGCAGATGTCGTTTCAATACCAGTTGTCATTAAATACCCGCAAGATGGCACTCTTTTTCCGTAATATTAATTTCCTCTTTGAACCACAGAGAAGAGAATGATGATAAACTTTTCTGTCAGAAAGCGGCTCGTCTTGTCGTGCTAAAGTGACAAGTGGTCCACAGACTAGATACCTTGACAGACGTCTTTGAATACCGTTATAAAAATTATAACGATACTTCGTTTAACAAAGAAACTGTTAAAAAGCTTCGACATTTTATCTAATACTGCTAATATTATTCGCTGCGACATTTTAATACTGCTAATATTACGTGTATAAAACATGACGAATTAATTGCTCTAGCTCCCACTAATCCCCAGGATCGTAAGGCTAATTTATTAACAGAAACTATAAACATTTGTAATTTAATCCAATTTATAATTCCTAACAAAAATAACCGTTATCTAGATCTGGTGTTCGCTACCCTCCCAGCTTCGAGCCTGCTCCTGTTTATAGAATTACCCTTGATCTTCTATCACTGTAACTGAGACCGATACTTTATGCCGAGTTGACTGCCACCATCTTGCCTATAGCGTAGAAATTTCTAACTTAAAAAAAGATAAACACATTAAACCTAATAATAACAAACGCTTAAATTTTAACAGCTGGTGTGATTACCAGAACCTTAATTAAATCCGATTTGAGTTATCTTGATTGGGCAAAGGTACTGTCTTTCAATGATGTGAACGAATGTGTTGATGTTTCTATTCCAAAATCAATGAACTTATACCTACTCATACACCCATTGTTAAACGTACGTCTTCTTATTATCCAATTTGGTACAGTCTAGCACTAATACACTGTATCAGGGATAAAAAATAAGCATCCCAAACGCTACAAAATCGGTAACCAACGAGACTACGACACTTTCTCGTTGCTCCTTGCGGTGCAACGCACTTATCGCAGAATGCCATAATACTATTTTGTCCACGGTTGAGGAATCATTGGAGGATGACCTAAAGGTGTTCTGGCGATATGTAAATGGTAGAAAGGGGAGAGCATTATGCCACACAAAATGACCTATAATGGAAAAGCATCATCCGACGGTCAAGGCATCTGTGAACTGTTTTCGGAATACTTTGGATCGGTATTTGACAAAAGCTCCTCAAATGTGTCAACTAAATCTCAGAACCTTCTTGCTATTTTCAACTTTACACTTTACAGTCACAATTTTGCACAGCAGGACATTGCTACCAAAATAAAACACTTGGATGCACGTAGGGGTGCAGGACCTGACCACATCCCGACGAAATTCTTAAAGTGCTGCTCCGATGAGCTGTCTTTGCCACTAACCATTTTATTTAATAAGTCGATTGCGACTGGGGTGTTTCCGGGCCGTTGGAATATGGCGAGTATTGTCCCTATTCATAATTCAAAATCATTTTATCAGTTTAGGCTACAAGCAGCTCTTGTGAATGTCACTATGCCATCGGTTCGTAAGTCTACTCCGGGCGGGAGATCATGTACTGAGAAGAACCGGCAAGAAACTCAACAAGTGTTCAGCTCTTTTCCCCCTTACACCTTTAAAAGATATTGGAAAATGCCCTATCATAGCAGGACACTTTCCATTTCATATAAACACAAAAATATAGAAGACAACCACAACATGTCAAAATAAAAAATCAAAGTTATCAAATTTACATCAGGTAAAAGTTTCAATTTCCACAATGTCATACAATACCACTACTGTACCCTAGTAAAAGTCAAAAATTGGTTAAGAAAAACAAAATCAAACTATAGTGAATAATACGAAAAATAAGATAAGTATGCAAGAGCAGACCCAGCTCCTCTGGCGGCACCCGTTCACAATAGTATAACATACTACATACTTTGACGACCTCCTTGGTCGAGTGGTTTGTACACCGGTTTCAATGGAGTCGCCATCTCTGAGGTCCCGGGTTCGATCCCCGGTCGGGTCAATTTAGAAATTATTGTTTTTCTAAATTGTCTCGGGTCTGGGTGTTTTCTATATATAATAAGTAGGTATGTATTTAAGTATTTTAAGTATGTTTATCCGTTGTATAGCAACCAAATAACGAGTTTCGTAACGAAGCTTCTCTTGGGATAGATAATTGGTGTAAGTGTAGGAAAGTTTATTTATTTATTTATACTAGCTGTGCTCGCGACTTCGTCCGCGTGGAATAGTGACTTTCGGCAGCATTTTAAATTTTTTAAGCTCTTGTTCCCGTTTTTGCAACATTTTTCACTGATGCTTCGCTCCTATTGGTCGTAGCGTAATGTTATATAGCCTAACTAAAGTTTTTCTCGATAAATGGACTATCTAACACAAAAAGAATTTTTCAATTCGAACTAGTAGTTCCTGAGATTAGCGCGTTCAAACAAACAAACTCTTCAGCTTTATAATATTATAATATAGATAAATCAGCCATCGCTTCGCTCAACCATATTTTAGGGAACATAACGACCCGACGCACACGCCACCACCGCAGAGACAATAAAGAGAGCATGACACACTCAAGACACTCTAAATAAAAACTTAATGATCTATTGAACGCAACGCTGTTTGTTCTCTGTTGTAGGACACTGCTGATAAAGGCTATCATATCAGTATAAATTTAGCTCTTAAAGCCATTTACACGCACTCACAGGGAGTCTTATTTGAAATGTGGGGCGTCCCAGACGTGAACCTATTCTCGTCAAGTGAAACGGCTGTCGTACCGAGGTACGTAAAATTGGATTCGAGAAGGATCTCTGCAATTTTCTGTAACGTTTTCAGCCGTCAATGGGACTAACAACTGGGCTGGGCATTCCACCCACTCAGCTTAATATCCAGAGTAGCTAGTACTCTGGGTATTAAGCTGAGTGGGAACTTTGAACTGACACTTGGACAATACAAAGGAAAGTGTACATTCTAAAAAAATACCAATATGGTATATTAAACGAAAAAAGCAAGAGGAGAGAGCTTCTTTCATTTCTGATAAAGAACCTGCGGGAGGTATATATTATATTTTAATTTACTAACATAGTTTGTAAGATCATTGTTACTAACACTTTATGGGCAATGCCCGAAATAAATGATTTTTATTTTTATTTTTATTTATTTATATATCAGACAACAGTTAACTGCCCAACATAAAAGCAGACAGGTTGATTCTTTTTGCTTGAAAAATTGGGGGTGGATCAAGTTTCTTACAGGTCTGTAAGAATAAAATCTTTAAATAATAAAAAAAAAATAAAAACTTGAGAGGTGTCAAGGGACACCCGGATGGAACGAAGTTCCTTTCGATTAATTAGTGAAGGAATTGTAATAATTTTTTTTTTATTTTTTTTTATTATTATTATTTTTTTTTTATTTTATTTTTTAATTTTTTATTTTTTTTGTCAGGATTCATTATTATTATTATTTTTTATTATTTATTATTTACAAAAAACCTGTATACACTCAACAAAAATAATCGTCGCGACACCACACTGTTCAATGCGAAATAGAAATGAAAATATCTGGCTTGCTTTCTATAAGAGAGAGAGAGACAGACAGAGAAACATGCGACGCCGCACAGCTTACAATAGCTTACTATAGCAAAAAGTGTCGTGACAACTTTTCGTAAGAATTTTTTCCGTCTAGCCCCCTTTCACAACGCGCGATAAGGAACTTCGTTCCAATAAATAAAAAGTAGCTGGCGGCGGACATCTACTTTAATATAGTACCCCAATTAAAAGATCTAATTCTAGTGTATGTAATATAAATAAAGATAACCCCGAAGAATTTGATGTTAAGAAAGTTGAGCTAGATTTTTGAAGATTATAGAACTTCTCACAAAGACAGCTGTTTCTATTTACTGTGCAACATCAGAAGTAGATGTTGCATGGTACACTGCAATTTTATTTAAACTGGCTAAAGATTATTCATCAAAGCTTGGTTCTTTATTTGAAATTAATACTCTTGCTGGCCTCAGGTCATTCATGATCTTACAGTATTAGAGAATAGCCATAAAAATATGATTTCTACAGAAGATAAAGTTTAATCTGTGGCTTAGCTTTGATAAAGACTAATTCAAATACGCATAGAGAATTTGTTGGGTTGTTACGGAAACACCCAGGCTATCGTGTCTGCCTTGTCAAACACAGTAATAATGATAATGAAAATCTGAAAATAGAAGAATTACGGACAGGACTGTCACAAGTATATTTATTCTCTATCAGATAAATTAAAACCTGTTTTGAGAACAATAATTGCAGGTTGAATTCATAGTAGTTATAAAGTTGTTTCATTATTAATTCATTGCATGTCACAGTACAAATTTAAGAATAAATGTGACGCCCTGCAACTGCAAGGACATAGCAATGCCAGGACCAGGACTAATGTTGATGCCCCTCAGGCACAGGTTAGTAGGCCGATTCTACTAAATAACTGCAACTACACTGCAGCGTCGCGTGTGTTAAAATGAGCAAATGACGTTTCGATATTCTGTTAAGCAGCGCTGCTGCCGTAGTGTTGCAGGGACGGAGAAGTAACGCAAATAGGTATTTTACTAACAACACTGCACTACACCTGCACGTTTACTGAAAAATAATCGTATTCCATTAGAATATTTTGACATTTGTGTAGTAATGACAGCAGAATTGGTGCAGTTTTTGTGCAGGTTTATTGAAGTCGATCGTGAGCAACTTTTGCACAGCAAAAGTAACAAAACAAAAACAACCGCAAAAAACTTTAACTTTAACTTTGCAACTTTTCAAAATGCTTATATGCTGTGCAAAAGTTGCTTACGATCTACTTCAATAAACCTGCACAAAAACTGCACCAATACAGTTGTCAGTGTCACTACTACACAAATGTCAAAATATTTTATTGCAGATATGTTATAAGCGCGCGCGTTGTAAAGACTCAAAAACGTCCTAATTAGAACGTCTTGTAAATTAGTCCTACGACTATAAATGTTACTCTATGAACAAGAAACATGTGAAGTGCAATCATTAAAATTATAGCTATCTCTTTCCTTTGCGTGCTATTTCGTATCTTTTATTTGACATATCAGTGAAACTTGTCAATGTGTGCAGTTTTTGACTACTCGGAACAGATTTAAAACGCAAATTACTATGAACGTAACATATCTATAGTTTATAATATCATTGATTGGAATACGATTATTTTGCAGTAAAAGTTCAGGTGTAGTGCAGTTTTGTTAGTGGAATACCTATTTGCGTTACTTCTCCGTCCCTGTAACACTACGGCAGCAGCGCTGCTTATCAGAATACCGAAAAAACGTCAAAATTTGCTCATTTTGAGACACGCGACGCTGCAGTTTAGTTGCAGTTATTTAGTAGAATCGGCCTAATGCTGTGGCCTATAAATTTTTGGTTTTAAAATAAACAATTTAAACAGCTGATAATTAAGTGTAATATTTTCTATTACATTTTGACACAATAGTTGTAGAATTGTTTTAATAAACTGATTTATATTTCAGAACGATCATCATCATCTTCATGAGCCTTTATTAGTCCGGTGTTGGACATAGGCCTCTCCGAGTACGATATTATAATTAATTCATCATAGCATTTTGTGTTATCACCAGCAGATACCAAACAGGTTTTCACTCAACGCTGTGTGTTTTAGAAACACGTATTATAACTGTTTTGCATTCCAACAAAATAGGTATTATGTGTGTTGTGTGTGTATATAAATAGAGCGAAGACTCTGTGACTTTGACAGCTTCGTGTCAAGCATTCTTCCATGTTGGAAAAGGATACATGCTGGTGAGTGAGAGAGGCAGGTATAAAACCATGGATAATTTTGATAACCATAGTAACCAATTTAAAGGCGAATTTACATCAGCTTTCTTCACCCAACACTGTGTGTTTTATTCAACACATAATACCTGTTTTGTTGGAATGCAAAACAGTTATAGTTTTACTTCAGTAATGGCTCGATAATAGCTCACTATCAAGCGGCACCCAGACATCACTAGTTCTATGTAAGCATCTATATTCTATTAGTGTCTGTGGTTTGGTTCGGACACCTGTCTGTGTCTGTGGTTGGTGGTTGGTTTGGTTATCTGTGGTTGGCAGTGTGCCAATTTAGCGACTTTGTCGCTAGATCTAGCGACATTTCGTTTTCTACAGCGGCTTAAATTATGTGTCTAGCGACAAAAAAATCTAGCGACTATTCTAACGACTTCTAGGGCCTTACAAATAAACAAAGGATAAGGTCCGAATAGCTATTCCGTGTTTTGTTCCTGTCATGTAAACGTCATTTCAAATTAGTTCCCTGTTTATTTGTAAGGGGGCTAGAGTTTAAATAATAAAAATAAATAAGTATTTTAACTATCTTCCTAAATTATGGCAAGGTCTCAGCCCAGAAATCTATATTCGGAACTACGTTCCGAAATCGGATATCATTCTGACAAGTCTGTCTTTTTCCCTTCGTTTTTCTTGACTTTTCGTTTGTTAATAATTGTTTTTTATAATTTTCAATTGCTTTATACCGGTTACAAATATTATTCTGTGTAAGTTAACAAACTATTTTATTTTATTCTAACAGACCAAAAAACTGTGCCCTATTCTACCGTGCGTAAAACAATATAGAATTAGAGGTACGTGAAAGAATTGCGCTGTTTCCATCCCTAGCGCTCAGTCTACTGGGATAATTTAGCGACTTCTAGCGACTTTTGATTTTTGTCCATAGCTAGCGACTTCTAGCGACTTTTCAAGCGTACGTTTAACGACTTTTTGACATGTAGAGTTGGCAACACTGGTGGTTGGTTGTTAATGTTGTCGTTGATTGATTGTGTGTGTGATGGCGAACGTATTCATCATTGGAAAATATTTTTAAATTAAAGAAAGAAAACGTGAAATTACTAATAGGTAGCCTTCAAAGATAAACGTATTAAGTCCTACAGTCATCTTGCTTAATACCTATATCATCTGTGTTGTGAATAGCATTATACATAATTTAAAGTTTTTAGGTTACTTGGCTTGCGTCGGTCAGAATGGCAGAGTATTTAGCGGCTATATTCGGTACCGAAAAAGATAAGTGAGTATTTTTACAAAACGGTTTATAATTATATTAATAGGACAGCTATAATAAATAAATACTTATAATAGCTTCATGTAACGGTGCTCACTTGTAAGTGTTAGTTAAATATTTACGTATGGTTTCGTATTATTAAAACTATACTTACGGCTCGTCTCGTTATCTTGGCTATTTCTACAAATTAACTTATAGTGTTTAGTTTCTATGTATGTTTTATACCACTACTTTTATTCTAAACACTAACCATTTTCATATTAATTTACAGAGTCAATTGCTCCTTCTATTTTAAAATCGGAGCATGCCGACATGGGGATCGCTGTTCTCGTATTCACAACAAGCCTACATTTTCACAAACAGTTTTACTGCAAAATTTATATGTAAACCCTCAGAATTCTGCCAAGTCTGCTGATGGCAGTCACTGTGAGTATCTATTACCTATAGTATTTATTTACTATTCTCAGCTCATTGCTTGAAGTAGGCTTCACTAGATAGCAATTTGTCTATTGATTTAACCTTTAGTATGCCGGAACGTGGATCCACGGCCCAAACAATTGAAATTCTATTGTGTCTGGTATTCAGGCAGACCAGGAGTTAAATGATATTTCTGATTTTTCTATTGATAAATTATTACTTTTCTTTTTAGTGGTGGTGGCCAATGTGTCTGATGAAGAAATGCAGGAGCATTATGATAATTTTTTCGAAGATGTCTTTGTTGAATGTGAAGATAAGTATGGTGAGATAGAAGAAATGAATGTGTGCGACAATCTTGGTGACCATTTAGTGGGCAATGTGTACATTAAGGTAAGCAAAGTGCCAAAGTACATACGCGTGCACATCACATTACCACAAACTGTCCAATTACCTCAATAGACTTTGAACTGTATATAGATGGAATATGGTTGAACATTTATTGAAGAAATTTGACGGTTTTGGATAGGTCTGCAGGCGTCTGTACATTCATCATTGTCAAACCAACATTAAGGCCAGCTCAGGCTAAGAGCAGTCCTTTGCATATTATTTTGTCTGTTTGTATAAATTACTTAGAAGAGTAAAGCATAACACACACAATAGACTTAAAAGTCCGCTTTTTATTCTCGTGATATATTTTTTCCCAACAAAAGTATGCAGAGGATTTTCCTTTGTCTGTGCAGTCCCTAAGTCATCCTTAAGTAAGGCTTATGATGATCTTTTAGCTTAGTAATTTTAAGGAAAGGCTTTATTACTATTTTTTGTAACAAATTGTTAAGTTAGTGGTTATAACTCCTAAAGGAAGGCCAAAATTCAAAATTCAAAATTCAAAATCATTTATTCAGTTTAGGCTACAAATAGCTCTTATGAACGTCATTATGCTATCGGTTCGTAAGTCTACTCTGGGCGGGAGATCTTGTACTGAGAAGAACCGGCAAGAAACTCAGCAATTGTCCAGCTCTTTTCTCCCTTACAGCGTCAAAAATATTGGAAAATGCCCTATCATAAAAGAACACTTTCCATCACAAATAAAAACACAAAATATAAAGGACAATCACACATATTAAAAAAAAAAACAGAGAATATAATAACATCTACATTTGCAAAACATCAGTTACCAGTTAAAATTTTCACAATGTCATACATCACTAATATGGGTCCAAAATTTGACAAAATTAAACTATAGTTAATAATAATAAAAATAATAGTATGCAAGAGCAGACCAGCCTCCACAGGCGGCACCCGTTCACGAGTATGACATATGAATCAGCCATCGCTTCACTCAACCATATCTTAGGGAATGTAACGACCCGACGCACACGCCACCACTGCAGAGACACTAAAGAGAGCATGACACACTCAAGATACTCTAAATAAAAACCTAATGAAAAGTTTAACGTAACATAAATATTATTTGTAAACTGTAGGACATTGCTGATAAAGGCTATCATATCAGCGCTAAGATATTTTTAAAGTAATTATTGATCCCAATAAAATAAAGAGTAGTTTTATTTTTTTATTATAACCAAGCTGTTTTGTCATCTAAATATTCTTTGACTGTATAATAACCTTTCTTAAGTAAAGAAGATTTTACATGTTTTTTAAACTTATCTAAAAGTAAATCTTGTACAGTACTAGGTATTTTATTATAGTAGTGTATACCTTGCCCCAAGAAAGAGCCAAGAACCTTTTGCAACCTGAACAGTGGCATTACAAGTTTTTTCTTATTTCTAGTATTGAAATTGTGTACATCACCGTGTTTAGTAAAAGAGTTGATGTTGCAACGCACAAAAACTATGCAATTATAAATAAACTGAGATGCAACTGTAAGAACACCAATTTCTTTAAAAATATGTCTTAAAGTAGTTCGGGAACCTAGTCTATAAATGGTTCTTATTGCTCGTTTCTGCAAAATAAATATAGATTCAACATCAGCTGCTGTAGCCCACAGTAAGACACCATACGACATGACACTATGAAAATAGCTAAAGTAAACTGTTCTAGCAGTTTCAACGTCTGTTAATTGTCTAATTTTTCTGATAGCATAAGCAGCAGCACTGAGTTTACCGGACAATTTCGATATATGAGGATTCCATTGAAGTTTTGAGTCAAGTGTTATACCTAAGAAGACTGTTGAGTCCACCAAATCTAATTTATCACCGTTTATTCTAATATCAGTTGGTTCAGTTTTAACATTAGGTAGTGTAAATCTAATACATTTTGTTTTTTTTGCATTAAGCTGTAGATTATTAACAGTAAACCAACTGAGTACTTTTGCTAGAGCATTGTTTACATCATCATAATTATTCTTACACCTAGTAACATTAAAAATGAGTGAAGTATCATCTGCAAATAAAACAATTTCACAGAAGTTCTCCACAAAGAATGGCAAGTCGTTAATATAAATTAAAAATAGGAAGGGCCCGAGGATTGACCCTTGCGGAACTCCCATTTTTACAAGAGATCCAGATGATTTAGTTCCATTGATATCGACAGTTTGTGTCCTAGAACTGAGATACGACTCTATCAATTTAAGTGCAAAATCATTAAGACCATAGTAGTGTAACTTCGTCACCAGAGTCCTGTGCTCAACGCAATCGAAAGCCTTGGATAAGTCGCAAAAAACTCCAAGAGCGTTCTGAGACTTCTCCCAGGCATCGAATATATGTTTTATTAAAGCAACACCTGCGTCAGTAGTGGAACAACCCTTTGTAAAACCATATTGTTTCTTATGTAGAAGCTTGTTTGAGTTAAAGTATGCCATTAATTGTTCGTGTATAAGTTTTTCATAAATTTTACTTAGTATTGGTAATATTGAAATTGGCCTATAGTTACTAGGGTCTTCTTTGTTTCCTGATTTAAATAAAGGTATAACCTTACTGAATTTCATAAGTTCTGGAAAGATACCCTTATTGATACAGTAATTAAAAATGTCTGCAAGATAGGGCGCAATAGAAAATATAATATTCTTAATTACCTTAATACTTATGCCCCACAAATCACTAGTGTTTTTCATTTTAAGTGATTTGAATGTTTTTATAATATTCATAGAATCAATGTATTCAAATTGAAAAGACAGATTAGATACATGTTTTTTGAGTAAAGATTGTGCAGCTTTTGGTGATGAATCTAAATTTGAAGTTGTTACCACTGGTATATTTACAAAATAGTCATCAAAAATATTAGCAATATTTAAATCCGAATTGACAAGGGTGTTATTAACTTTCAGAGTGAAAGTATTGTCCCGTGGTTTAAATTTACCTGTTTCACGGTTTATAATGTCCCAAGTGGCTTTAATTTTATTGTTAGAGTTTTTAATTTTGTCTTTAATGAAATTTGATTTTGCTAATATGCACACTTTCTTAAACATTTTAGAATAATTTTTTACATATTCTGTAAAACTAAGGCTATGGTTACATTGCCTCAAATTATATAACTCATACAGTCTATTTCTACTGATATAAATACCTGCTGTAGCCCAATCACAGAACTTAAGTTTTTGGGAATTTTTAATTGTTCTAGTAGTAAAAACTTGGTTGTATTCTGTTTTTATAAAATTAAAAAGATTACTATATAGTACATCTGGGTCATCATGTACAAAGGGTAACGCATCAATTTTACAAACTACATTATTTTTGAAACACTCCATTCGTTTCTTTGTTACTGGTTTACATTTTACTATTTTTGGCTCATCCTTAATATCAAAATCATAGGTCACTTTTAAACCACAATGGTCAGACGTAAGATTATCAAATACTGACTTAGAAACAGGGTCATAGTCTGCAAAAACATTATCAAGACAAGTGGCAGAATGTGAAGTTATTCTAGTAGGTTCGAGAAATAGATTCATAAGATTAAAGCATTTAAATAACGCAACAAGACGAACACTCATTGAGGTAATTTCTAGAATATTTATATTAAAATCTCCACATACTAAAACAAATTTCTTTTTTAATTTTAATTTTCTAAGGACGTCCTCCATTACTGATTCGAAAATACTGAAGTTGCCCGATGGGGGTCGGTATACACACACTATTACGAAACTATTGAACTCCACACACGATAGTTCAATGTTACGCTCCACTGAAAGGTTTACAATATCGTTGCGATTTTTGTATTTAATATTACTTCTTACTAGTATTAGGGAACCGCCGTGTATGGCTGTGCTTCGCACGTACGCGCTTGCTCTTTGAAAATTGTTAACATGGAATGACGAGTCATGACTTCTAAGCCAATGCTCAGTTATACAATATATATGAATAGTCTGACTTTTTGCAAACAGTTCTAATTCTAAGTCCTTGCCAGCCAAGCCCTGAATGTTCTGATGGACAATATTAATGAATGTGGACTTGGCTTTTGTCTTAGACCTTAGTTTAAACCAGAGGTTGTTACCTTACTACTAGTTTTAAAAGTTTCATTAGTAGAACTACTAATGGTTATGTTATTATGTATAGACTTAGTTATATCCGCTATAACTGTAGGCCAAAGATAAAAGACAATATTTCATTATTATAGTTTGTTTATTTTATTTGAGTAATGAACACAGTTTTTAAAATCTAAATGGAATTTTAGTTTTATACAAGTTTGTCCATAACCTCTCATGAGTACTGCAATCAGTTTGACTTACTTTATTGAATAATAGGCCTAATTTATTGATAATGTTCAAACAACCTTTGAACATTTAGCCAGCGGTTTACGCTGGCCGACTTAAGAAAACTGCAAGAGAATGCATCACTGCAGTTTACACAGATGGCTCACTAGTTAGTAGTGTGTAAAATAAAATTAGTATTTAAGAAACTGTATATTGTAAACAAACTATCTTTTGTACTCGGACTACATCATTGTATAATTGCTGCTACCTGGTAACTATAATCCTCTCACTGTGGCAAAGATACTTAGCGCTGTCAGCTTCTCTGATCGGTCTTGTGAGCCTGCTTGACTGGCAGTGAGAAAATCCTACTCCGAACCCTGTTTCCTCACCACCTTCCGTCTGTTGCCTTAGGTCTCATGGTGCAGACATCCCGTACTTATTTATATATTTATTTATTTATTACACATTTATGCTGTAGGTTAGGGCTTTAGGGACTTAGGGACCTAGGGACTCGTAATGTTGTAGGACGGGAAACCGTATAGGGAAGTTCTGAGCCTCCTATAGCTTAAATTTCATGTGTAGCCTGCCGGTGCTTTAACAAGAGACCGCACTAAACTAAAGTATTAAAGACTATTTTTTGGCACCAACTGTTACATTAGTCGGCAGCTGCACAGATAATATTATATAACAATAATATAATATACTTATTGTATTAGTTAGTTAGAAAAGATTTTTAATTAAAAGTTTTTTTTATTTAAAAGCAATAATAGCCAACAGTTTGGCCTACCAAACGTGACTTGAGACAAGTGCATGTGAACTGTGTGTAAACCGTTTGAAACATGCGCATGCGAATGCTTATATTCATGCCTGTTCTTCTCTGTATAAACACTCCGTCCAATACACTTATGCTCTATATTTGTTGTTCTACTTAAGTTTCGTCGCGAAGAAGATGCGGAGAAGGCGGTTAACGATTTGAACAACCGCTGGTTCGGCGGGCGGCCGGTGTACGCCGAGCTGTCGCCCGTCACGGACTTCCGCGAGGCCTGCTGTCGGCAGTACGAGATGGGAGAGTGCACGCGTAGCGGTTTCTGCAACTTCATGCATTTGAAACCTATCTCTAGAGAGCTAAGAAGGTAAGGAAGATATTCATTACTTTTATTAGTAATATGTAATATAATTATATTTATTGAAGTGGGCCATGTGAAGGTTAGCAGTTGTCAAAACCATATATTACACACACTGATTTTATTTGTGTGCTGGCTTTCACTACCAACCAATGGGTTACTTATTAAGCGTAACACAAGCAAACTAACCCGCATAGGGGACCATCTTCGACGGTTCATAACTTCAGATTAGAACATGAAACGTGTTATGTTTTAACACACATTGTCTTAAAAGATTTTCCCCATGTGCACTTCCTAATTGTAAACTGCTGTAAACGCACGCTCATGAAGACCGCTACTAGCAGTTTTGCCATTGGTTTCGAAGTTCCAAAAGTAGTATGAGCAGCGCTAACAGTCGCAGGCGCTTGTGATGGTTTGCTAAATACAAAACATTTGCTGGTATACGGTCTTAGTAACGTCATTCTGTCTACCAGGTACTTGTATTCCCGTCGCAAGGGCGGGCGGCGTTCCCGTTCCCGCTCCCGCGAGCGCCGGCCGCGCCGCTCCCGCTCGCGCGAGCGCCGCCGTGACGCGCCGCCGCGCAACTCGCGCTCCGGCCGCTACTGACCCCCCAGCAAGCCCGCCGCCGAACGCCCCGACACCGGACGCTCGTAACCATGTTGTACTATGTACTCTTATGACGATTCCACAACGTTTTACACGGAAAGCGAAAGTTTTTGGTGACTGACATTTTGCAGGTATACTTTTTGTTTAGTGACTATTGAGTTGTTGGGAGACTGCGCTGTCCGCTGTTGCATTTTTGTACCGGTGATTGTTTGTCCCGCTTTGACCGCTCCTGATGCTTGTTACTAAATGATAACGCTGGATATTTGTATCACTAATAAGTGTAGATCATTCAGGTCTGTTCAATAAAATAAAATAATTAATGAAATCAGGCTTTATTTTGTTGTTTTACAAAAGTTGCATATTTGTGTAATAAAAAAAAATTAGCACTTCCTGCTGCATTCAGAGATGTTAAAGTTAATATCACGAGTCCCATACAAACATCAAATTTAAATGCTTTGAAATCGAATCGAAACAGGTAGATCTAGTGGCCTCAGACAATATTAAGTCCGGCATCAGACAATATTTCAAATAAATGTTAATTCAACTAAACTTTGATGTTTTTATGGTCATCGTGAAGCTCTTAAGGATGCCATGTATTAGTTGACATTCCATGCATCCGGTCTTGGGACCAAAAATTGCAAAAAACAATCAAATCCGTTTATTTTGAATCAATTTACTGCCTTGGTAAGGGTAGATGTTTTGTTTTTGGTGTAGATATTGAGAATACCTACTGATTATTAGGTAAATTCTATGTTATGGTCTGTCTGATAGTAAATAATAATATGAGTTAAAACATAATACTAAGGTACATTATGTTTATTTAAATTATGATACTTCAGTTTAAAAAGAACACAACTGTTTATAGCGGAATAATAGTATTAAGTTGTGCGATATTTGTATTTTTTGTATTTTTTATCACATGAAAAATAAGCCTTATTGAAATACCCAGAAACACAAATTCCCTTGCGGAAGTAGTGGGTTACCGTTGGAAGTCTAACGTGGCTATGGGGCAAACCCCATAACCCCATATATATGAGAGATGTTTTGAGTACAAGGAATCTTGGTTCAAAACCAAGATTCCTTGTACTCAAAACATCTCCCCATTCGGCTACTGATGAATAATACAAGATGTTTGTATGTATAATCCCGGATATGGCAGATAAGGTACACCGATACAGTGTGTAGAACCTAAACAAATAACTAAACTAAATTATAAACATGCCTGAAAAGCACCATATGGCATATGGAGATATTGAGGTTGTTTGTTTCTAAGTAAAATTGCAAAAAGTGACAACCCTTAGTTCAGCTGATACATTGTTTAGGGTCGGCAACCTGACCTGTTCTACCAAAACGGAAGTCAAAACATGTCAGGGTTAACCAATACTAATGTAATAAATGGATAAATATATCTTCGTAAATATGTTTTTTTAATTATCACAGTGTTCTTTATACTTTGTTGCATGGCTATGATTCAGAATTAAATATCTATCACCAAACACCCTGTATGTATCAAAGTAAAATGCCAGTTTAGATATTAGGACAGTCATCAAAAACAAGTGGTTATGCATTGTATTAAATTAGAGTAAATAATGCAATTAAAAGTGTAATTTAATATAGTTTAGCAGGAAATACTTGTATGGACTTATTTTTGTGAAATACTTATTTGATTGAGAATTTTTGGCAAATGAACGAACAAATCATTGCTAGTAAAGTACATTCATTGGTGTTTAAAGGCGCTGAGCCACGGTGTTTTATTATAATAATGATGTTCATACTGCAATAACGCGGAATTAACAAAATTCTGTCTGTTGAAGAGTGTTTTAAAACATTTTTTTCTAAAACAGACATTGAGATGAGACTGATTTTTCAATCCTCAGTTTTAACCTAATTCTGATATTGTATGACGTGTTTGGTAATTTTCTTTTCCTATCGTTTCTTGTATATTTTGAAGTTCTGTATTATGTACAATTTGTTGCCAATAAATAACTTTGACTTCAATTTGTCTAGTTATAACTCTTATCAGTTATATAGCTTTTTATTGAGGATTGAAAAGCAGCCCTTTAACGAATGTTGCGCTATTGCAGTATTTCTAACAAATTACTATTCTTTGTAAGAAAATGTGTACGTTCAGTAATTATAAGATTTATTTCTATAATCTAGTTTTTTTGTGTAAAATTCGACCTTTCCTATATTATGCTATTGGTCATAAGTAAATTTAAACCTTAATATTATGCTGTCTACATGGCGTGCAATGTTTTATACACCTATCAACATGATTAAAACGGGTTTTACAGCAATGCAACCGTCTGTACGGACTGACCGCGGGTCGTCTTTAGAGTCCGTATCAAATTATCGGCAGTGCTCTAAAACGGGTGTTTAGTAAAACGGAGCGCCATCGCACTGTTTGTACCTCAGAACAATAACTAAAGCTATAGAAGGATGGCTAAAATAAAAATCGTGCAACTATGTTTAGTTCCGTTCTATCTTATGGCTAGAAAAGGAGGTTGGAGTGCGACAAATGGTTGACACTTAGATTTAATTTTTTGTATTGTTATGTCAAACGGTCATCAGATAATCGGTGATCAAAAAATATCTTTTTATAAAGTCACTCACTACATTACCTCAAATATGACGTCACAAATCTGGTGACACCTTCGAAATAACGAAAGAAAAGGGACAATCGATCTCTTTCCAATACATCACTTAGGTTCATTAGTTAAAATAGTACGAACTGATGAATGAGTGTTGCTATTTTAGTCCGGTTTCTATAGCTTTAATTTGTATTCTGAGGTTTGTACCGACGACGCTTGCAAATCAAAGTGCCTAGTTTTGTTTACTATCCGTATTCATTCGATTAAGTTTACGAAAACGACAGTTAGTATGGCATTGAAACAGCGCCTCCTGGCGACATACGAGCGGAGAAGTTAAAATTTTGCCATACAAATTCTCGTTTTCGTTAACGTAATCGAATGGCGAATGAAACTCGCATTTGGCACCCAGACTACCTAAAACTCAAGTTTCTTCAATACATTTTCAACCATATGTTATAGATATAAAGATCAAAGTATATTGAGGAAATTTGACAGTGTCAGTGATAGTGGTAGTCAGATTTGAAGCCTCGTGTAAAACAAATTGATTGAGGCCACATAACCGGTGATGTGTTGGCATTTACGAAAACACCTTACAGCCATGTGGTTAGAGTATGTTGTCATAAAACCGTCTATATTGTTGATTCAAGTAAAAAGATACTTAAAACTTTTACATTAAAACATTTTTTTTCATAAGTGTATATCTTCTGACCATTTAGTACGCTATGATCAATTTGATGCTGACTGACTGACTGAGTTTTGTTCGCTATTAAACCGACTTAGCTTATACCTACTACAATTTGTATGGAATCCAAGCACTTACAAGTTGATTTCACAAATTCGTCACTAGATGGCGGCGCTTAGATTACACATTACACATATAATGCAGTTCTCTTTTTTAGATCTGAAATGAGGTCATGCATTTTTGACACGATACATTTTGGGCAAATATCATTCTGTTTCACTGCAAAACCTTGAGAGCCTTACAAATAAACAAAGAATAAGATAGATTTTTTTTGATGATGATAGATATTCCGTATTTTGTTACCGTCATGTAAACTTCATAACAGTTTAGACTGAAACACAAAACACGGAATAAATATTCGAAGCTTAAACTCTGTTTATTTCTAAGGACCTAAGTTTTAGTTATCAATCTGTCTGTTAAGCTACCTAATTCTTGCTAAAATTACGTTGCTAGGCCTAGCTAAAGTAACGTAAATTATAAATATTTTATAAAGTAGCACGCACTTATCCATTTACTCAAAATAAGTAAATTCAACTTAAACAACTTAATCTTATATCAGGGTTATTAAAGCTAATGCTTGCCTACTAAACTTAACTTACAGCGAAAAATAGATTTACATTTTTTATATTAATTAATTATTTTTTCATGATTATGATTATATTAACTACATTGTATAAAATACTGTCATTAAGTACGATTATGTATGTGTTAGTGTGTGGGTTGAGAATTTTGAAATATATTCATTAATTTAGATTATGGTAAGATCCTTCAAATATTTTGAGAATATCGTGTTAAAGGTTTCTTAGCCACTAAGGATCAAATTACTTTTAATTAATTTCTTTTATATATTATTATATATTGGTCGTTATGAAGGACTCTTCGTAAATTTCTTCCCAGAATTTCATATTTGGCGCGTCTTGAATATGCGTACATTTTAATTCTTGTCCAATAATGAAACAGTTCCTTTCTGTTTCTTTAAAAGGTTTCCAAGCTACCGTTTCATGTGATGTTGTGGGATTTCTGAAATAACAAGCAAATAATAAACTATCCAATAATAAAGATTTATTGGTACATTTTGTGTATGTAACTACACAGAATGTACCAATTAATCTTTATTAACCTTGTAACATATCACGCGTGATTAATAGGCAGATAAAGGTGAGAAAATATGTATACTAACCCAGTACGTGCGAAATCCACCCATAATTTTACAAATTGGTTTATTATTCCTTTAGATTCCTCTGTTAATGGAATAGGAAGGCACGATATGTGAAATAGATAATGCAAGTCGTCGGCGTGACATACTCCTTTTACAGAATCGAGCCCGTAAAGCTTCTTTGAATAATTTCTTTCAGATTCGGCTGTAAATTGGTATAAATAGATTGGAATCGATTCATGAAAGGCGGCACGATATCTTGCGAACCTTAGAATGTTATACGCAAATGTAGCGTCTGTTATATAATCAGTCACTTCCTGTGTCATATCTTTTGTGATTTCCTTATCCTGGAAATAATATTTTTTTATTTTTGTGTCTACTTCCTGTAACTTCTCCGTAGACAATTTCAATTTTAATTCTCTAGGAACGAGATCACCAACTCCGTTTAACATACTTAACATATACTCCAAATTTCTTGCTATCTCCATTCCTTCGCCCGATGTGAAACCCAAAATAAGTGGCACCTTAGCTATTTGCCCTTTACGAGCTAAGTCAGTCGGCGCTTCAGTTATGAAGTTTCTGACTTCGAGGGAGGGTTTCTCTATAACGGGGCCGAATAGTAAACCATCGCACAGGTCCTCATTTTTGACTCCTAATAATGGTAACTTAATTTTGACTAGAGAGGACACAGGCACCCTTTTCAAGAACTCTAACAGTTCGGTTTCATCTTGCGTTTCTTTACCGAGCAGCTTTCCCAGTTGGAATGCTCTTTGGCGTGGGTATAAATTGTAACTCCAGTCGTTGAGACATACTCCACTTTGGCATATAGCTTTATTGAACAAGCCTTCGCTCATTTCGGATACTAAATGGTAGGAAGTGCAAGCTGAACCGGCGCTGCAGCCAAAAATCGTAATGTTGTTTGAGTCGCCACCGAAGGCGGCTATATTTCGTTTGACCCACTGTAAAGCAGCTACTTGGTCTTTAAGGCCGGCGTTGCCTGGGACCTCTTCGTTGTTTAAACATAGGAAGCCGAGGACTTCAAGCCTGTAGTTAAAGGTGACTAGAATGACGTCATGGGCCATGAAGAATTCGGGGCCGTAGAAGTCCGAATTGCCAGAGCCAGTATAGAAGGAGCCGCCGTGGATCCAGACCATTACGGGCAGCGGTTTGGGAGGCCGCAGCTGCTTGGAGTAGACGTTCAGGTAGAGACAGTCCTCGTTGCCTTCCTCGATGCGGTCGAGGCGTTCGTTGTACTGCGGGCAGATAGGCCCGTGTTCGCTGGCATCCCGCTCGCCTTCCCATGGCTCTGGCGGTTCGGGGGCCTGCAACAATAGATAGGTAAGTTTCATACACACAAATCCTATAATACACGTCCTAACATAATGTGAGCGGAACGAGTCCTGATAATTTAAATAAAATTAAATACATTCCAATCTGTTCATTAAACACAACGCCCTCCGAATTATTGTGATAGGTAATACCACTGGGACTAAGCTTTATATGACAACATTATGAAGTTCGAATCGAATACAAAAAAATCGGCTGTTATTGCTGCCGAGTGCAGTTACGTTACGCCCATCAATCAAAAATCAAGGTCTATCATGCAATAACAGCAGTTCCATCAGTATCTAATTGTAGTTGTATAGGTAGGTAGGTAGTATGAAAGAATTTCGCTCCAAAAATACACACTTATATTATATATTATGGAGAATTGTTTGCTAGGCTTAATATAACGGCATTCGGCACGCGAGTACTGAATTGGTTCAACACAGCTGTGGTCGAATCTTAGGGCTGTCTACCGTATGGACACAATCTGAAGTGAATGACGTAGCTATAATCTTTAGTAACACTAGCATTATACATAGTCTATGACTAGCCCTCCACCTAGTTTTAGTTATAGTTCTGAGCCTCCACCGGATTCACTTTTTTCTGCGACAGTTGTGGCAGTGGCTTAATTGTAGCACAGAATAGTTTATAGGTACTGTGCTTGTATATAGCCATTAGTTTGTTTAACCGCAAACATAATTAAACACTGTACAACCATCAACGGTAGTTATGCTGTAAGCTGTGGCCAATGATGATGAATTGATTCGACAACTGAACATTGCTCTTCGATCATTGAAATGCATTATAGTATTATCTTTTATATAAAAGAAACGTCCGTCGTGACGTGATTAAGATCATAAGGTCACGCACGACACGACGGACGTTTCGAGATTGAGAATTTAAGCAAGTAGAGCCATATAGATTTTCGTTTCAATATGAATTCCAGGAAAAGCCTTTTTTTTTTGGAGAGTGGCCTCAGGCGGCATTTTCTGCGTCACCGGACTTTGTCCAGGAAAAGTTATCGAGAGCTAGCCCTATTGTAATAGAGCGCGCTATCAATTAAGTGGGTGTTGGCGTCGCTAGTTCGTTACGAATTATAACTTACCAAAACATTAATTTACGACCATCTAGCCTAGCGACGTGGCCCAACCTACTAAAACCAAACACAACAATTTGCTACTAATGCTACAAGCGAAGTCTAACATCCCCAAAGGTTATTTTCGTATTGTTGAAAAATGCGTAAGTATGTCGCGAACAATCATGTTTCTGACGGAAAGGTCAATTGGACGTGTGATCATTTGGATTGCGGAAGGTCGGCCGGTTCAAATCCTACCTGCGGCAATCAAATATCTTATGAAAGTATATAGCATCATAATCTATACATTTTATTGCAGATAATAGTAGGTAAGTTAACAAATGAACAAAGCACTAGGAAGAGCGAAATTTACTACGTTTTTAAAGATGTAGGTATAATAAGTTAACTAACTTAGTTCACTTGCCGGAACGAAATAGATATTTGTAATTCCACTTACCTTGAATCTTAGATTTCCGATAGGCGGCTTCGCGTAAGGAATCCCTTTGAATGCGTAGTACTTCCCATTTGGAAAATCACAAACGGCGCCTCGGAGTAGACCCTGCGCGATTTGTACACACGGCATGTCGTCACTCTGCCTGGAAATATGAATGAATTATTTTATATGGACACAAGGCGAGTTTAAAGTACAGTTTTATAAGTTTTTAGTAATTCGGCAAAATGCCAAACGAACATTTGGTGTTGTATTGATGTATTCATAACCTTGTCATGTATTCCTATGGGTAACATACAGCGTCGCCATGTTGTGGCGATAGATTAAAAATAATAAATAAAAACACTCATAATAATTATTATGGTACTTATAATAAATTACACAGATTAATGTGAGATTTTCCTTATTATGAAGCTCTTAAAACCATAAAGTTAATATGCTAATTACTTTATGATTAGAACGCATTGAATGTGCCATTTTTGAGCCGACAATACAGTCAGTCTCTCACATGACACAAAATATTATTTGTGTGTTACGAAATAGATACCGTTCATTGAAAGGTCAATGGGACACGTACAAACTATGACGTAGCGTGCGTGCGTGGCGTGACGTGATGCATAGCGTGGCTTCGCTGAATACAACGCTGCCATTCTACACAACGATAATGTGGCGCCATCTACCATTATAGCAATAGCACCATCGTAATTAATATCAGTCAAATGCCGATAGATGGCGCTACAGACACTATTCAGTGATACTATTAGATCAGGATTCCGGGTAAAGAAACCATTCTCTTACCGCCTTGTCGTCACTATAGGTCATTGGTTGATGAATATTATAATGTGGGCATAATTGTCACCGGTATAAAAAATACACCCTTGTTCTATTGTTGCCTCGGAATATATATAATTATGACTAATTATTAGGCTCGTACTAGTTTATTGAGTTTATGCATAATATACACGTTTTTAACATTAAAGTTTATTATAGTTTTTCAGTAAATACTAGTTAAAAAACTTGCACCAGGCACTGCGGCAAAACTCAAACGGAGTGCAGCGGGGTGTGTAATGTTTGTTAGAATTAGCTTTAGTTATTATTCTGAGGTTAGAATACTATTGTTATAACGATTAAATCATACAAAACTGTCAAATTTCTTCAATACATTTTCGACCACAGAACAATAAAAAAGGTTTTTGACCTTATGCTTTAGGCATAAAGTTCAAAGTCAATTGAAGAAATTTGACAGTTTGTGGTAGGTTGTTGAGCAGGCGTGTGTACAATATCGCGTCATTTTACTTTAATTATTTAATTAGGTATTCTTGAAACAGCGTAGACTGAGAAGATCAGAGTAATTTGGTAGTAGTTTGAACCTACAAAGATTAACAATCTTCGGGACAGTAGTTAAGCGACTTTATTCGCATGACACTTTAGACGCAGGTCACGTAAACACATAAAGCATACTCCAGTTTCTAAAGGAGCTGAACTTTTTACGGAACGACGAAAACCGCAATTCAATCCATTCGAGACTTTTGCGTGACGCGGGTTTTCAAACAACATTTTATTTCTGAGTGTTATTATGACGTAGGTATTAAACCTTCATTTACGTGTGTGTGTGTCTAGATATTCGTTAATTGCTACTTTTGCAGATCATTTAATAAAAGGATTAATCCAAATTGAGAAACTTTCACTTTGTATAGATAAGCACATGAGTGTGTACCCGAACAGAGTCCAAGCTTCCATAAAGCGCGCAAAATTTATACCTACTTTGGTGGGGTTGTCACATGAGGATAAGATACATGACACAAAATATTTTATTTTACTTTTCATTTTATAAATTATTTACTCTAAATAAGTATTTACTTTTTATTGTTTTTGTTTTTCAATAACTTCATTTTTTTTATTATTTTTAATTTTTAGTTTTGAATAAATTCTAAACTGACTTCAAGGTCTTTTTTAAATACTGAATTGGACAACACTCACATGGCAGATCAAATGGACATTCATTATACTTACACGTTCTAAGATTACAGTGCCAATATTTATAATGTTTGCTTTATGATCGAAGTGTTCGTGAAACTACGTGAAATAGGCAATATTTTTATATTTCTAGCATGGTTCATACCTACACACTGTACAGTAATTAACCATATTTTACAGTAAACCACTCTAATTTAAATCAAACATAACAAAACCGCAAATAATTACAATATTTTACGAGCGATGACAGTTCACAACACGAAACAACACGTGTGACACTCACTGAGATTGTCCGCTGGCTGTGCCGGTGTAAACCGGTTTGTCCCCTCGCGGCGCGTACGTGAATTCGTCGTTGTCGGCCCGTCGTCGGTGAGAGGTCATGCACATAACCATACCATAACCATGCTATGGTAGTAGTGCAGGTACAGCGCGCTCTAAGGAAGCTTGGATTCTGTTCTCATGTGGTATAAGTCCCAATAACAAAGGGAGTAAAAAGAGAATTAAAAAATCAATGCTAAAGGCAAATTTGATATGGATTTGGTGCTTTTGTTTCAGTATTTAAATATATTTTTTAAAATTATATAAGTATTAAATATTGTCTTGCTATTATGGTTTCATTTATTTTATTATGTACCTACATTAAGTTTACGCTGTTCCTATAAACTTAGATATTTATGTTGATTATTTATTGTGAACTACATCTAAGTACGTACTACTCACATTTGTAAATCTTCCTCACGGATTAAAAATTAAAAGATTTTGCATCCCTGATCTATCGATCTATCTATCCCTGAAACTAACATAAAGTGGCACATGCATGACTAAAACATTTCCACAGTTACATTACATTAACCTCAATACTTATATGCTTGACTCATGATTAATTAATGGTGAGCGCATATTGGAGCTTTTTAAAAGCGAAATAGTAATTAGTATTTTGTTTGTTTGTCCGTATTGTATAAAATAATAAATAATATGTTCCAGAGATATAAACCCAATCATACGCACAACCTCTGAAGATAGGAGTTCCTCATCAAGTTAAGTCCCTATCTTATTCCAATTTGTAGTGTTCGCGTGAACTTTGCTCGCTGAAAACATTTATTCAACTCCATTTTATCTAGTTAGTAACAGTTCAAAACTTGTGTTTTACTCTTTTACGAATAAAGTAGGTGACAAAGGTCAGGCCAAAGAAAGCTCGCTTATACAACTTACAAAAGGTTCCAAGTTATACTCTACCTACATTTCTTGATCGGAGGCTTCAAATTTGTAGGAGAATTTTCTATTCGTAAATAGTTTATGTCGGTAATTATGGAAACGCCATAACTAAGCAGTTAAGTTGCAAAGCCAGGCTTAACCCCTCATTAAGATTCAGGTCAAACGGTTCCCGCTTATTTGAGAAATTTGTCGATCAAAAAACGTTGCGCTAAATAAATCTAAATAAACTGTAGAATTTTCTGTGCTATTTTCAGATGCAAATATAGAGCGTTGAGAATAATTAATTATTCTATTATATATACCTAAGTATGCACAAATGCCTACAATGGATACAAGAGGAAACTTTTTTGGTTAACTTTTATTTAACTTAAAGATTATTATTTAGTATTTTCTGTTGAAAACATGTAAAAAATAAATTTATAAACAAAAATAATGAAATCACAGGCTTTTTCAACAGCAATTTTCCTCACACTGCCTGAGTTTTCCCGGCAGTTATAATAAGGTACCTACTTTTTTTTATTTACTATTAATTTTCGTCTATCTTTAATATCACCTTTATTTTATTAGTCGCTAATGAGCTATAAGTTAACTAGGTTTTTAGTGGGTCGGCCTTATGGCCGTTATCATCAGGCTAACCCCAACCCTAGATACCCCGCAGAGTTAGAACCTCTTGGGATGAATTGGGTGCGAATTTTCCTAGGATAAAAAAAGGCTCAATGGCGCGCCCTGGACGTTTGTTCAGCGGTGGCCTGCGATAGGCTGATGATTATGATAGTCTATACCAATGTATAGGAATTTTTATGAAGTAGATATTTAAAAAATCCTCTTCTCTTTGTTATTTAAAGAACTTCATCGAGTGGCCATTGTAAAATAAATTGGGTAAGAAATGTAAGGGCGGAATGGATCGCTAACTAGATGAAATAGCGCGGCGTGAAATTATGTTAATGTTTCGTAAATCCAACTTCTTGGGCGATTTATCGAGACGTCTGGCTGGTGCCGCTATACGGACCGTGCCGAAAGGTAATTTTGGCTGGGATTAGCTGCATTATCTGATTATCCGGCCTTATCTTTAAGTGACTCCATGTTCCAGAGAAATTATATAAGTCCTAGGGGTATATCGCAGGGTATTACGATGTAAAACAGGGTCTATTAGGCTGTTTGTCGACATTTTTGGTTTGATTTCATATAATATTTAGTTTTCAGTATTTTACCCATTTTTTTCTTGCCGAAATAAATCGTAAAACACTTAGTAAAAACCCGACGTTCCTGATTATTTTCCTGATGGTGAAAACATAAACCTACCAAAATAAATGAATTAATAAATGTCGGGGACGTACGAATTCTGATAATCGCAAGATTTTATAAAGCCATTAATTGCGAAGTATAAAACAGTTGAAATATATAAAAAAATATGCTGGATACAAACTATACCCATAATTTATACATACCTACCTGTGATTTAGTTTATATCAGCTGACCATTAATTTCTTTCATTGTTTTGTTTTAGCGAAATAGCTATTGGTTTTCCAAAGTAAAATACGTATCAGTATAGTTGTTAAAACAGAAAATATTTGTACCTTCCTAATTTTAATTTAACAAAGCAGACTCACGTTGGCTATGTAATAAAACATTTCATGGAAGGCGTAACTAAGTAGTTAATTACCAATTAATCAAAATTAGTCTATCAGTGGATTTAAGTCGACCGTTTTCGCGAAAGTTAGTGAGTGGGATGGGATTTCCTTGTTCGGTCGTTCGGAGAAAAAGAACCCAATTTCACTTACCTCATTACATTAGCAGATTGTTTCGGAGCTGAGCCGCAACAGCAAGGTAAGAATTGAAACTTCATGATTATTAAACTTTTTGTACTCAATTCGCACCTTTTACGAGCGACAATTAGTTTGTGTCCTTTACGCGACAATCGTGAGCAATGAAACTACAGCCGTTGAGCCGTCTAATTGTTTTATCACGCTATAGCGAAGATAATGATTTATCTTTCTTGAAGCAAATGTTGTGAGGTAATGGTTGGCAAACAGTTTGTTTTGCATCATACCTAACTCTGGAAGAGCTACCTATATTATATGTGCGTCCAGATTTCAATGTATATTAAAAAGAGCTAAATGGTGCGTCCAGATTTCAATATAGGTATATTAAAAATTAAAAATATTTAAAAACCTTCTTGTGGTGTAGTGATAAGTCCATTCCATCAGCTCTAGAGCCGACCAGTGTAATAAGTAGGAATTGTACCTAATTGATTTGATCGCTGTTGTACTTAATTGTTTATAAAATACCGTGATTATATTTTTTTAAGTATTACGCTTTTTGTTAAAATCTAAATTATTTTTTGTAAATCATGAACGTAAACCACTTTCTAACAAATTTTTCATCAGTTTACTTTATAAGAACTTAACGTCATTTGTTTTAGACAGTTTTAGAAAAAAAACTAGAATTGTTTTATTATTTGAAAAGATACAGCCAGGAAGGAAAGTAACTAGATACATTAGTTTATGACAGTTTAGCGTATGCTGTTTAATTCCATTCCATTTCTATTTTTTTTAATTTCGATTTCATTTCAATTTAATTCCATTCCATTCCCCATCGGCACACAAACCACTCTGGTTTTGCCAATGATGGGTCTTGCATGAATCAATACTTATATATTTTTTTGTTTATTCAATAAATAAAAAAAAATATTCTTTAGTTAGGTACTTAAACAAATTAGGTACAGACTTGCGCTTTTATTTCAGAATGCATGTTCTGCTGGCTATAAAATAAAATTATCACCAATTTCCTGGCTGACTCAAAAATCGTCAGTGACGTTATACTTTCAAATATATATGTATATGATGTATGATAAAACTGATAAGGCATCCAGACTTTGAACCTAGTCTACCGATCTTGATATTTGTAAACAAAGATTACGATTACAACATGATGATTATCATATTTAAATTATGAAATGCGAAATAAAAATAAGCATTTTCCTGAAGATATTAATTACCTACTTAGAAAAAAGAGCAGCGAATGAATAATTTGGAGAAAGAAGTATTTCTTTGATAGAATTAAAAAGGAAATAATTTAGATTAGCTTGCCTGCCCCGAGGATCAGATTCCCACGAAAATTAGAGTAGGTAGAAGTATGAGTATTACTATTTAGGTATTATTATAATATCCCTGCACAAACATCAACTTGTTCTAGATTTTAATCAAGTTTTCTTCTTATAAAATAAATGCGAAATGGTAAGATAATTGAAATTGTAAAACCGACTAAAAACATACAAAGGAATTGACTAGAAAGCGGTAAACAGTGGAAGATTGTGCTTTTTTTGTGTAGTTAGTATAAGGGCGGCCATACACGGGCAGCTTGAAGCAGTCAGACTGCTGCAAGCTGCGACTGCATAGTGAGCTACAGTCTTCTATTTACAAACAACACTAGTGGTCGCCCAGGCATTGGTCGAAATTCGACCGTAAGTTTTATTAAAAGATGTTTCCTATTTATAATAATATTTGACCATGACAATTTAAAAAAAAAATGCGTTTGACTTCGACAGATTCCAAGCGATCTGCATTTTATAATATCCTTTGATGTTATTTTTGTAACATATATTATATAGGAGAAGCTCGATGGCGCAGTGGATAACGCGCCCGGTCTGCGAGTGCTGAGGTTAAGCAACTTTCGCAAAGGCCGGTCATCGGATGGGTGACCAAAAATGTATTATCTCGATCTCCTCCGTGCTTCGGAAGGCGCACTGGGCCCGCGCGGTGGTTTATGGGCTGTTCTCCCTATCCATCCATAAGGAAGGCTTGTGCCCCAGCAGTGGGGACATAAAAATGAGCTGATGATGATGACAATTATACATACATTTTATCTTTTTGCACTTCATCTCTTATGAACTTTAACTATGTATTTGTATGTCCTGTATTTTATCCTACAGTCCTCTTTGCGCGCAATGTTTTTTTAAAAAGGGGCCAAAGTTTTTTATTTATGTATTAATTAACGTATTAATACACACTACACACACACACACACACACACAGATATACATAGAATAAATAAATTCCTTTAAGATAATCTCTTCTCCCGAAGTAAGTAAGTAAGAAGGTATTTTATTGTGTAAAGAAAAAGGTAACAGTATGCAGGTCTTATTGCTAATAAAAGGTATCTCTTAATCCTACTTTTTCATGTGTATACACAAATATCTAGTGATTTCAGTCAAGGCAGTATTGACTTCATAACAAATAACAAAATATAAATATTTAAATTTATCTATAATGTATCATCTACGTAAACGAGGGCGGTTTGATAAGTCCATGACTTTGGAAAGAAGAAACACTCTTTTTTACATATATATATATTTATTTTTCTACATAATCTCCTTTCAACTCTACGCACTTAGTCCATCAATGTTCCAACCTCTTCAACCCATAAAAAAATTTTTTTGTCAAACCCTGAAAAATAGGCCTCATTTTCGGCTACCACCTCTTCGTTTGACGAAAATCTTTGCCCGCCAAGCCATTTCTTCATGTTTAAGGGCCACACCCTCCGTATTCGCCAGATTTAGCCCCCTGTGACTTTGGTACAAATTTGGTAAAAGCGTTTTCAATCCTGAAATTTTGATGTCAAATATGCACGTCGCTCTGGTCGCCCTATTACGGATAAAATGAATGCCAATTAAAAAAAAAGTGAAGTAAAATCGGCATATGAGTAATTACGACGTAGCTGAAGAACTGGGAATTGACCACAAAACAGTTTTGGCGCACTGAAAGAAACCTAATGAACCGTGTACTCATTTGTGATTCTTTATTACGACGTAATGAAACCGAACCATTTTTAAAAAAGCTGAAAACTGGTGATGAAAAGTGGATCACGTAAGTACGACAAGAACGTGCGAAAAAGGTCGTGGTCAAAGGCCGGTCAGGCTTCACAGACTGTGGCGAAACCCGGGTTAACTCGCAACAAGGTGATGCTGTGTGTGTGGTGGGATTGGTAGGGTATTATAACCGCACGAAGTATAGCCAACCGCACGAACTTTGTCGCGATAAAACCTTTTGATGTGCGGTAATTTACCAACAGCGGCGCTAAGGGAATTGTATGGCCAGACGTGTCGCGACAACGCAAATCTTCTCGTTATCACGATAGTGTAGGCGTAGCATTAGAACATTAAACCATAATGCTCTAAGCTCTGGGCGGTCAGAAGCTCAGTGAAATGGCAGCTATACTACTTACGACTGCTCAAGCTATCCGTGTGACCACTGGCTAACTGCTGAAGCAGCCCGCGTATGTAGACCTATAAACAAATTATCTATGTTTATAAACTAACTGTCACATTTATGTTAAATAGTTATACGAGCAAAATCAATTTTATGTTTGACAATTACCTCAAAAGGAAAAAAAACTGAAATTTCTCTTTGTCAGTCCGTGGATTAATGTCCTTTATTAGAGGTATCAAGTTGATATTATTATTAGGACTAATGTTCGTCCAGTGGTTGAAATTCGACCGTAATTCACAAAATATACATTGTGTACATAAATTTATCTCTGCACTCTTGTAGGTGAACTTAAACTAAGCGAAATCTCACTCTGTCTCTGTTTCATCTGTAAACATTTTCAAACACATTTCTCAAAAGCTGTCCTTTCACAGTTTAGGAATTATTTGCGCTTGGGATCGTATTTCTCTAAAGAGTAAACGTTGTCGCATTGAACAAGAATAGCGTTTAAAAAGAATTCACTGCATCTTTTATAGAATTAATTTTATATGATTAGAAGCTCCCTAAAGAAAGCAAGTGGCGATACGGATTAATCAAGTAACCACAGCCAATAAGTATTATAACATTTTAACATTTATTATATACTTACAAGGAAACTGTATTTTACCAATTCTTGCTGTTTGGATTGTTTGCTATTGGCTAAGTAAATATATGATCCGGATGTAGATACTAAGTAACATTAAACAAAAAACCGAGGAGTTCTAAGTGCTAGGGGTGATTTACCTTAATTCCACCTCGATGAAAAAGGATTGGTTGTGTTTTGATAAATGAAGGGAAAAGGCAACGGAAATTCTAATGGTCCGTCATAAATTACTATGACTGACCAGTCTGTAGTCAAGTACAGGTAGCTAATGCAAAGAAGTTCGTGATTAATGATGGACGTAAATTAATCACAGACCATTCTATATTCTTTGTTTCAGCTTTCCTTAAATTAGCTAAGGGTCAGGGTCGAGTTAGCAACGCGCTTATCAAGTGGCTGTGAAATCGGAGTTTGAACGTTAAGATAATGACGTAAGAATACTGGTCCTGATTCAAAATATTTATTTACGCATATAAATATTCAAATATGGAATTCAATGTTCTTTTGCTGATATACAAAGAAACAATGAAAAGGAAGGAAAAAGAAAGAAAGAAAAGTTTATTTGACATTTCAAAACAAATACTAAAACATACTTAAAAGAAAAAAAAGAAAATCAGAAATGCCAAAACGGCTTCTCAATGAGTCAACGATCTGCGAGTTTTATTCACCATTAGGGCCACGCTAACAAAAATGAGAATTGGTATGACAGCAAATTAACTCTCCCTGTTTGTCAGGTGCCAGGTGCCTATTTTTTTTTTTAGGAAGATTCACACTCGAGTAAACCGAGGTGTCTGTCTATGTCTACTGTTCCTCTGTTTCCCTGATGCTAAACGACTTAAGGTCTCTGCATACATAACGAGATAATAATCCGGACGGAACGTAAACGGGACGGTGACGTGACTGCCTCGTTCAAAACGGGAACGTGGTGTAAATGCATACGCACCGTGGATTTTTCATTTCAAGAATTGGCTTTAATTGCTATTGCTTTAGATGACGAAGTAGCTACGACTGTGAACAAGAAAAGGAGATTTTTTGTACATCCTACATGGTAGAATAGAGAACAAGAAGGAGAATTCCACACTCTCTACAAAGAATTTATGGATGATGTGAGACTAAATTTTATCAGTATTTTCGTGTGCCAAAGGAATGTTTTGCTTTGCTGGAAAATAAGCTAAGCCCTCATTTACATAAGAAAGACACTGTAATGAAAAGAGCTATTCTCTTATTATGATATAACTTTGTGTGATATACATATGTTCGTATTAAGTTAATTCATACATGTATATTTTTTTGTTTTTTAATTTATTAAAAAGTCGTATATTTTGCATCGACTTCGATTACTCGATCGTACATCGTACAAGAGCCAAAAAGGTCGTATAAATACGATTTAAAGCTTATGGTTGACAAACTGCTTCTCTCTCCGGAATGAACGGAGTATGTGTGGGGAACAGCGGCTGATATTGAAACTATATTCATTTTACAGAAACGAGCAATAAGAGCAATCTATAAACTAGGATCACGAACTTCCCTAAGAAATCTTTTTAAGGAGATTGATGTCCTGACAGTTGCATCTCAATATATTTATAATTGTATAGTGTTTGTACGTTGCAACATCAACTCCTTTACTAAACACGGCGACGTACACAATTTCAATACTAGAAATAAGACAAAACTTGTAATGCCACTGTTCAGGTTACAGAAGGTACTTGGTTCTTTCTTGGGGCAAGGTATACACTATTACAATAAAATACCAAATTCTGTACTAGATTTACCTTTAGATAAGTTTAAAAAACATGTGAAGTCTTTATTACTTATAAAAGGTTATTATACAGTCAAAGAATATTTAGATGATAAAACAGCCTGGTTATAATAAAAATCACATATTATATTTGAATCAATTTATTAAAATTATTTTTTATACTTTTTATACTGATATGACAGCCTTTATCAGCATTGTCCTACAGATAACAAACAGCGTTGCGTTAAATACATCATTAAGTTTTTATTTAGAGTATCTTGAGTGTGTCATGCTCTCTTTACTGTCTCTGCGGTGGTGGCATGTGCGTCGGGTCGTTACGTTCCCTAAAATATGGTTGAGCGAAGCGATGGCTGATTCATATGTCATGCTCGTGAACGGGTGCCGCCTGTGGAGGCTGGTCTGCTCTTGCATACTTATCTTATTTTTAGTATTATTAATTATAGTTTGACTTTGTTTTACCTAAACAATTTTTGACTTTTACTAGAGTACTGTAGTGGTGCTGTATGACATTGTGGAAATTGAAACCTTTACATAATTATCTGATGTAAATTTGTTAACTTACATTTTTTATTTTGTTTTTTTACATGTTGTAATTGTCTTATATATATTTTTTGTGTTTATTTGTAATGGAAAGTGTTCTGCTATGATAGGGCATTTTCCAATATTTTTGACGCTGTAAGGGAGAAAAGAGCTGGACACTTGCTGAGTTTCTTGCCGGTTCTTCTCAGTACAAGATCTCCCGCCCAGAGTAGATTTACGAACCGATGGCATAATGACATTCACAAGAGCTACTTGTAGCCTAAACTGAATAAATGATTTTGAATTTTGAATTTTGAATTTTGAATTTTGAATTTATGCATGCATATAACACGGACGGGACAAGGCACGCGCAGGGCGGGACGTGCTAAACATCGTCAGCGACGATATTTTTCCCGCCTCGTGAGTGCCACGTTCACGTCCCGTCCGTGTCTCCGTGACATATGCTCTTTCATATAAATTTTGTATGAAACGATATTTCCAAAACTTCCCGTTCCGTCCTGTCCGTGTAAAAACCCGTCACGTATGCAGCGACCTTTAGAAAGTTGCTCGTCGCGGTAATAATCCTACTAATATTATAAACGCGAAAGTTTGTAAGTATGGATGGATGTTTGTTACTCTTTCACGTAAAAACTACTGAATGGATTTGGATGAAATTCGGCATACAGATAGTTTATAACCTGGATTAACCGGCCGGCCAGTGCGGATTGGTGGTTGTTAACGACTGCTAATGCAGCCGGGACCAACGGCTTTGCGTGTCTTCCGAAGCACGGAGGAGCTCGAGATGATAAATTTTTGGTCACCCATCCGATGACCGGCCTTTGCGAAAGTTGCTTAACCTCGCACTCGCAGACCGGACGCGTTAAACACTGCGCCATCGAGCTCCTCTTTCTTTTAAAATACGTTATTTGCTGTCGTTATTGGGTATTTATTGGCATTAGAAAATTAAATCCTGTTTTATATTAATTACTGCTCATTTTATACTACTTAGGTATTCGTAACTTTAAATTGTATAAAAAGAATATACTGAAAGGATTAATAGCATGCCTATTGCATGAGTACATTGTCTGTATTATTACTTTCACTGTAAGCACAGTTGTGACCCATAAATCCTTACATAATAGCCTCTGATCTAGATAACATTTATTCGTAGAAAGCTTGGTGCTGTGACAAAAAATAAAACAGTGAACGGCTAAGGAAAGCTTTAGAAATTAAAACAAACAGCATTTACACGTTAATATATAACATTTATGGCGTTTAGTGGACCAATAATAGCGTCATTACCGTCACGCCACCTAGCGTCCGTTTCAACTAAACCATTATGCTATTGAAAATATTAGGTATGTGAATTTGTTACGACTTTGCAAGTGTTCACGAGACAGGAAACATGAAAGCTTGAAATAATAGAGCAGATACAATCAAACTATTGGGTACAATACCTATTTGTGTAGCCATTTTATTCAAATATTAAGTAGGGACAGTCAATGTTTATCTTCTGTTATTATGTATAATATATATATATAATACAAAACCACTATCACTATAGTAACAACTTGGTTGATCGTGGTTTTGTACGTGTTGACTTAGGAATCTGTCCCCTTCACTCCCATAGTGTAAGTATTGTAAAAGATACTCTTCTATGGTGTACCTCTTCGTATTTCGTTATTGGTATGGAAATTGAAACGTTTCTTTTAAACCGACTTCAAAAAAGGAGGTTTCTCAATTCGACTCGTATATTTTTTTTTTTGTGTGTTCGCGGATAACTTCGTCATCTATGAACCGATTTTGATGATTCTTTTTTTGTTGGAAAGGAGATATCCCAAGGGTGGTATCATGATAAGGATACCAGGATCTGATGATGGCATCTTAGAGAAATCGAGGGGAACCTTCGAAAATCTTCAGCATTAGCACGGAGCGACACAGTGCAATAAAGTGTTCAAGGCCCGCTGCATTGTACGTAATTAAGGCGCCATTCATCACCGCGTTTTATTTATTTATTTTTCTTCACTACGTGATACTGCTGCAATCGCGTCCCGTCACTGGGAACAATGGCGAGTGTTTCCAAGAAATGGGGTTGCTGTATTGGCGAAAGTGATACTAATGAAAGTTTTATGACATGTACGGCATGTGGTAAGTTATTTCATTGTGCCTGTTTAACTATAAAGGAATCTACTGTCCCTAATAAAAGCTGGTAATGCCCGAAATGCCTATGTAGCGCGCCAAAGGTTGTCAAGGATGATTCTACGCCAACACGTAACGTTTCGTCTAACAGAGGAAATAAAAGAGCTGCAATTGGTTCTCCTTTTCCCCCAGCCCCAATAAGTAACAGGGACGACAATATGCGATCTGTTATTCAAGAAATTATAAAGGAAGAGTTTGGAGAGATGTTGAGACAATTAAATGCTGGCGTTTTAAGCGCAATTAACAAAGAAATGGAGCCAATAAAAAAGGAAATTAAGGAAATTTCAGACTCTATGTCATTTATTAATATTAAATTCGAAGAAATTGAGAAGGAACAGATTGGGACTAGGAGTGAGATAACGACGTTGAAGTCAGAAAATACAGCACTAAAAAGCACCATAACTGACCTTACTACCCGTTTGAATGCCTTAGAACAAGAATCCAGATCATGTAACTTAGAAATTCAATGCTTGCCAGAAAATAGAAACGAAAATTTATATAACATTATTTCTCATCTTGGTGTCAGTGTTAATTGCAAGATAGAAGAAAGTGATATACAACACTGTACACGAATTGCTAAGAATGACCCGTCTAGCACACGTCCACGTGCTGTAATTGCGCAATTTGTGTCCTCAAGACTTCGTAATCATTTTCTGGCATCGGTTACGAAATACAATCGTGATAACCCCCAAAACAAACTAAATGCCGGACATTTCGGAATTTCTGGGCGCAACACCCCGGTTTACGTGGTTGAACACCTGTCTCCAACTAATAAATCGCTACATGCTTCAGCCAGGATCAAAGCAAAGGAGATGAACTATAAATATGTTTGGGTTAAGAGCGGAAGAATTTTTGTAAGGAAATCTGATGATTCAGAATACATTATTATTAAGAATAACAGTAGTTTAAGTAAGATACTTTAACTTTTTTTTTTTCTCTTTTTCTCACTTTTTCTTGTTTAAACCATGCTTGGGAAGTTAGTTTTAAAATACGCGAATTTAAATATTTATTATCAGAATATTAGAGGTTTGAGAACGAAAACCCATACTTTTTATTGTAATCTTAGCTGTAATAACTATGATATAATAATATTAACAGAAACATGGTTAAATAATACTGTGCTGAGTTCAGAGCTATTTGATGACCGATATGTAGTCTACAGAAGAGATAGGAGCACTTCGTCTTTACACTGTACTAGGGACGGAGGGGGTGTTCTAGTTGCCGTTTCAAAAAAGTTAAACTCTGATCGTGTTATCAAATGGGAAAGTGACTGCGAAGATATATGGGTCACAATAGATGTTCTCTCGGCAAGTCCTTCGCAAAAAATGGCTTTCTGTGCAGTTTATTTTCCTCCTCCGGTATCTCATCGAACGCTTCAACATTTTATTAAACAATGCAATCAAATATTTGATCAGTGTGATTTTCCTATTAGTATAATTGGGGACTTTAATTTAAGTAAAATAAACTGGGATCGCGGATCCAATAATAGTGGACTATCTAGTACATGTCTTACATTCTTAGACTTTATTAATGTATGTAAACTGAACCAAATTAACGACGTCAAAAACGATTCGGGTCGTGTCTTGGATTTGGTCTTATCCACTGAAAACGCATTCACAGTAAACAAATCTTTGATGTCATTAAGCGTCATTGACAAGCATCATCCTCCACTTGAAATAACATTTTCACTAGAAGCTCAACATAATTTCCGTTACAATGATTTATATAAGCGACCTAACTTCTACAAGGCTAATTACACACAGATAAAAAAGTGTTTAAGTGAACAAGATTGTGATCAGAATCTTAAGGAGGAGGATGGTGTCGATAACTTGCTTGACAATTTTTACAAAATCGTAAACTCTATTATCGATAAACACGTCCCATGCTGTAAGCCAAAAAATAAAAAAAATCCTCCCTGGTTCACTAAAAACTTGATTAGATCTTTACAGGAAAAAAACAATGTACGGAAACGTTTTCATAAATACAAAAATCCTCTAGATAAAATCGAATTAAAGGTTTTAACTAAGCGATGTGAACATTTGGCTAAAAGCGCATATCATTATTATATAGGAAATATAGAGGAGAATATAAAAAATAACGCAAAGTCATTCTGGTCTTTCATTAAAAGTAAACGCGGAGGAACCAGCTCATTTCCGATGGCTATGACTGATGGAATGACCACATCAACCAATGGTCCGGAAATTTGCGATCTCTTTGCAAACTACTTCTCATCAGTATATTCTCTTATCGATGATACCCATGATCTTGACCCTAACTCTAGTTTTCTTAGTTCCTTGCGTCTAAATAGTCAAAGTCTAACTAATCTGTTCATCGACCGGGATAGCTAAAATGCAACACCTTGATATTGGAAAAGGTGCAGGACCAGACGGTATTCCCCCTATTTTTGTTTCAACTTGCGCATCTGTTCTGGTTAGTCCACTTTTAAAAATAATTAATAGATCTTTAGCTACTGGTGTATTTCCTGCCCAATGGAAGAAAGCGAAAGTGGTTCCGGTTTATAAATCAAACAAAAAAGATAATGTATCTAATTACAGACCCATCTCTATTCTTTCATGTTTTGCCAAAATCTTTGAATCTCTGATCAGTCCCTATCTTCAACGTCATCTTAAATTATATCTAACTGTACACCAGCATGGTTTTGTCCGTTCCCGATCTACAGCCACAAACTTACTTACTTTTGCAGTCAGTTTTTCAAGCAGTCGATTCCAATTCGCAATACGACGCCATTTATACAAATCTAAGTAAAGCTTTTGATAAAATATCACACTCCATCTTGATTCAAAAGCTTTCATGCTACGGTGTCACTGGACCTTTGCTAAATTGGTTCTCGGATTGGTTAACCTTACAGGGCGTCAATTTTATGTAGTAGTCAATGGATTCCAGTCAACCACACTTGAAATATCCTCTGGTGTACCTCAAGGGTCACATCTGGGGCCTGTTTTGTTTAACTTATTTATCAACGATGTACCTAGCTGTTTTCTAAACTCTGATTGTTTTTTATATGCCGACGACTTAAAGCTTGCTAAAAAGATTTACTCTTATATCGATGTTGAACTTCTGCAGGATGACTTGAACAGGCTAATCAAATGGTGTAAGAATAACGCAATGCACTTAAACTCCAAAAAATACCGTCATGTAAAGTTTTCCAGGAAAGCCAAGCTGCTCCCTTCTGAATATTTTATAGACACCGTAAAGCTTGAGGAGGTGGATATGATCCGTGATTTGGGAGTTGTTTTTGATAAAAAGTTAACTTTTGTACCGCACATGGATAACATTATTGCTCGAGCATCAAAAATATTAGGATTTGTTATACGCAGCTGCAAAAATTTTTAAAAAAGTAGCACCAAAACCTTGCTTTATAATAGTTTTGTCCGGAGCATTCTAGACTATAACAGTGTTATATGGAGGCCTCACTTTGCTACACATACCCTACGTCTAGAACGAGTTCAAAAGCGGTTCTTATGGCATTTAGCTTTCTCCGTTGGAAAAGCTAAAAAAATTCGATCGTATAATAAACGCTTACAGTATTTTAAGGTTCAAAGCTTAAGTGCCCGTATGGAGTTAGCTGACGCCACATTTATATATAAGTTGTTAAGGAATAAAATTGATTGCCCTCAGTTGTTGTCCCAATTCAAATTTCGTGCTCCCATGCGATATCCTCGTAATAGAATCACTCCCCTTTGCCCACCTTTGCGAAGGACAGTGCTTGGTGCACATTCCCCAGTGGCTAGAATGTGCAAAGTTATTAATAGCTGTAGTGATGCTATTGACCTGCACAATGACACACCTGCCCCCTGACTATGAGCTCTTATAGCAGTATTATTGCAGTTGTGGAAAAGAGACGCGAATATATTCACCGCTACACGCGTCTCGTTTTCACAACTGCAATAATACTGCTATAAGAGCTCGTGGTTACCCCCCTGGATCATTTCACAAGTCTGTTGAAACGAGCCTATTGGAACAGCTTCGTGCCTAATTTAATTAAATTTAGTTATAAGATTCCAACTGTTTTTAATTTTTATATATGTTGCATGTGGTGTTAGCCTTTAAGTAATTGTAGCATTTAGTCTTTATACTAAGAATGTATTGTTATAATGAAAGAAACAATGTATACAATTGTTGGCTAACCTAATAAAAAAAAAATATAAATAAAATAAAAATAAAATCGTAGTGGCGACTAGTGCGTTTGCTTATGTTTTCATTAAGTATTTTAAAGCAGTACTATTTAATGAAGGCCTGGAGTCGATCTGATAATGGAGCCGAAAGATAGTCGAGGGAACTCCTCAACGATTTACCTACAGCAATTACATGGTGTTTGGACTTGATTAATTTGTATTGATGAGAACTTACACCTAGATGGGTTGTGACTGTCATTAGAGGTCTGATGATGAAGACGAAGGACAGTAAAGGGAACTCCTCAACGTTTTACAGTAGCTACCTTGTGTTTGGTCTTAATTCATTTCTATTGTCCCCCAGCCGACCACTAACCACCCGACTTCAATAGACTTTCTTTAAAACTGATATGCGTATCTAGGTAATTAATAATATGATTTTAATATTATTTCTTGCTTTTTAGAGCTGTTTTTACTTTTTTAAGTTTCCTGTTTTTTGAAGTTGGTTAATTTCATATAAATAGATTTATTTTATTTAGGAACAACAAACGGTTTTACATTAAGGTAAATATAGAGTTAATAAATGTAGAACCCACAACGTTATCCACAGCTTAACCAAATATTATATTAATAACATGCTAGGTAACTAATTACTAAAGACATAGTTAACATTTGTCTCTAATTATAAAAAATATAAAAAATTAACAGAGTTGTTTTTTATAACAGTATAACAGACTTTTACTTTGCAAAATCGTGGCGCCTCCTTCTTTCTATATAATATGAGAACATGGCTCGACGGCGCAGTGGATAACGCGTCCAGTTTGTGATTGCTGAAGTAAGTAACATTTGCAAAGGCCGGTCATTGGATGGGTGAACAAAAATTGTCATCTTCAACTCCTCCGTGCTTCGGAAAGCATGTAAAGCCGTTGGTCCCGGCTTTTTTTTTTTGAGAGAGAGATTGCTGATTGCTTTAAACGGCATTTTCAGCGTCACCGGACTTTTTTGGGGGCGGCGAGGTACGTAAAGGGTACCTCAAACCGTGTGAAACGAATCACCTTCGGAGGTTTCCTAGAAGGAACGGCATCACACATTTAAAAGTGCGTGTCCCCGTGTCCTACTAGATTCTCCGAAGGATTCGGATCGGATCGGGGAGCGGAACCACCCGAGGGCGCCTCTAAAGTTCTACGTACCCTTGTTCTACGAGTACGGTGTCTTGGGTCTAAACTAGTGTGCATGTTTAGTGTATTCTGTAAATGTGTAGTGGCATTTAGAGGATCGGGCGGGGAGGTCCCGGCTGAATAAGCAGTCGTTATAACAGCCAACAACCCAGACTGGGCCCGCGTAGAAGTTTATGGCCCGTTCTCCATATCCATCCATAGGGAAGGCTCGTTCCCCAGCAGAGGGGACATAAAACACGATGGTGATGATGTGATGGTGACGATGAGGAAATGCATTAGGCTTACCACTGTGCTCGCGGAGACGGCGATGCTTAAGTGGGACTTATCCCCAAATGGTCCCGGTATATGCGAAAGACAGCATTTTACCTAGTTTAAAGGAAAAACAAACTTCTGATATGTGGTTGACCGTATAATAATGAAATTGTTACCGGTTGAAGAGGCTAGGGGGAAACAATTTGATTAATAATTGTTATTATGTACAGACGGCTGTACATCAATCAACCTATCCTAAACTACGACGACGTTTGAGTCTCCCTGTGACCACGGACCCTGTAAAGGGTCCGAAACGTCAGGATTAACATTAAATAAGTAATGTGTAAAATAAACGCGAGTAGATCCGTAAAAGTTGTTTCATTTCAATGTGTAGTGTTCGCGTATAAACTTTAGAAAACAATATGCTAAACTGTCAAATGTCTTCAATACATTTTCAACCATATAACTTAAAGGGTCTAAAGTCTATTGAGAAATCAAATATACAATTAAATATAAAAAAAATATACGCGTAATCTCCGACACAAAAACAAACTCAAACTACGCCTAGGACTAAATATGGGAAAAAGACAATTGTTTATTTTAACAGCTGTTTAATAGGTTACCAGATGAAGTGAAAACTTGTGAGACTTAACATGTTTAAAAATAAACTTGAACTGCATATCGCAACGAGTATCACAAAGTGACAAATTGTGTACTGTAATTTATATATTACCTACTCATAGATTTAGCATAGCTTTATATACAAAATCTATGATAATACTAGTGGTCGCGGCGGACTTCGTACCGCTTTGACAGTTTCCATCAAGTGATTAAATTATCTTTGGTTTCCATGACAACAAAACAAACAAATAATTTTGTATTAGAAAATTAAATTGTCGTTTTTAGTATACTTATAGCGTGATTCCCGTGGGAATATCGGGATAAACTATCCTATGTGTTAATCCAGGTTATAAACTATCTGTATGCCGAATTTCATCCAAATCCATCCATCCGTTGCAGCGTGAAGAAGGAACAAATATACACGTATACATAAACAGAAACTTTCGCATTTATAATATTAGTGTAATTTTTTATATCTCTTATAAGTGAAATATAATTTCGTATGAGATTGAGAATAAAGACCTTTAAACCTAAACCTATTAAGGAAATTTGACAGTTTGTGGTATGTTGATGTGTCTGGTCCCGCGCACGTGGATGAATGGTAATTGCTCATTTGGCTCAATGAACTTTGGAATGTGAACATCATTGCCGTAACTGTATCGTGAAATTGTGTGGTACGCAACAATTAATTCTGTATTGATATTAGGTCCTTACCTATGAAATAGACGTTTAGTGTTAAGAGTTTTAAAAAAAATAATTTTTCATACTATCATTTTTTTAATTTTTTTAGCATCTATTTATATTAACACTATAAAAATTGTAGAGTCGTGTTTTTATTTCACTGGCTAAATATAGCAGACATTAAAAAGAAAAAAAATCAAGTCCCTTCAAAGCTACAATGTAACAAAAAGACATTTCCGCGAACATAAAAAGTAGTCAATTAAAAAAAAATAGGCGATAAAGACACAAACTTAATAATCATTGTTATTATTGAAGCCTAAGTAACATAGTCCTAATTAAAGGTTAAACACCTTACATAATATTAACATCCGGTATTGACTTTTAGAACTTTTATACCTTTTAAAAAGTGAGAAAAAAACGTCAATTTCATAGGTAAGGACCTAATATAAATTTTTAACTTTCGAATGGTGAAGCGAATCTGATAATACCCCACTTCATTTCACCATTCATTGACTGATTGAATTATTCTCAATGACGTAAATACAATAGTACCTAATAGTATAGTAAATAGCCTGTAACTTTCCCACTGCTGGGCAAAGGCCTCAATCATTGAAATCAAGTCATTACTACAATTGATGGATAATGTATTAATCACCACGCTTGCCAAAATGCGGGTTTGTGAACTGATCACCAAACCCGAGCTATGCATCGAAAAATTCGAAACCCACTTTGCCCGACCTGGGCATTGAACCCGGGATCTTCGGGTATCAAATCGAGCGCTATGCCACTCGGCCACCAAAGCATTAATACAATAATTTTATTTTATTAATGAATTCTTTACAAATCGATAGTAATCTATACTAATAATAAAAATCTATCTCTATCTAAGAGATGGCGGGACGACCTGGATTAATTTAACCAAAATTAAATAGCTAGAATATAATCAAATCAAATAAATAGTTAATAGAATCAAATAGCTAAGGACCGCAACGGGTGGAAGAAATGGAGCTTTGCCCAGCAGTGGGACGGTGAGGGCTAATAATAATAATAATAATTTTAATTTTAATTATTATTATTATTAATTATCGTATTGTCAGGAGGTTCCTCACTTTGCAGCCCTGACCACCGGTAGCTTGGGCCCTGCCTCGCTGCTGGCGGTACTCTAGGATTAGATTTTTATAATGTTTTATTGTTTTTATATTAAAATCATAGATTTAGTATATAGTTATAGATTGGCAATGGAATAATTAAGGCGAGACCAAAAACGATATACTTCGGTGTGCGTGTGATGCGCATGTGTGCGAGGCAAATAGTGCTGCGCGTGCCTGCTTGAACTTCGATTATCGACATAATCTGCAGCGTCTCGTGTCTGCTGACACAGATCTACTTATAAAGTGAATATCTTTAAGTTTGAAGGAAATAAAATAAAACTACAGACAGAACGTGTTGAATTTTTATCTTCCTCCAAAAAGAATTAATTTAATGTAAAAATGTCGTAAGCTTTCTTTCGTAGTATTTTGCAATTTTGCTTCATATTTTATTCTAACAATAATAAAAATAATAACACAATAAACAATAATAAAATAAGTTTCGATTATTATTTATTAGTTTTATTATTAGGTGGTTTTATATTTACAATAGAGCCACTTGGCTACGGAACTCCAAAAATAAAAACAGAAATTAATAAGAAATGATAATTAGTAAGAATATTACCCAAAATGAAACGGGCTACATTCAAAGCACACCTTTGCCGGTTAGGTACATATCGATAAGAAGATTACCGGTAATGTCAATCTCTACCAAAGTGAGGTTAGGAATAGTAGGAATTCACGTATTTGTTATTATTTTAAAATGAAATCCTATGCAATCAGAGCATTATTGTAATAAAAGACGATGGTTTTGCGTGTAGAAAAACTTTCGTAGGATATCTAAAACATTGCATTTAGACTGCTAAACAATTCAAATTGTACTACGTGTAAAATGTATAATTATGTGGGTTTTCTTTCTTAGATGACTTACATCCAGGTACAGCACACGTAACCATAATTAATCACGTCATTCACGTCTCATATATATACTAATTTACACTTTAAATCTCAGATTTTACAAAAATAAGCGGGATTTGTTTTATCCAGGCCGATACAGGCCGATAGCGTGTACATGAATGGTCTCGCCTATCTATCTCGCTCTAACACATGCGTATACTATGATCTATCTCTTTTGTATTACTAATCTATAACTATATACTAAATCTATGATTAAAATATTGTAAAAATCTAGTTTTAAGAAAGAAAATAAATATAGAGTATAATAATAATAATAGGCAGTTCTCCTCGATACGGCACGCATTGTGACGAGGTTCCTGTCTCTGGAGCCCTAATCACCGGTAGTTTGGACCCTGGTCCCGATGCCGGTGGACCTGACCGATGGTGGTGGATATGTAAAAAAATAAATAAAGGAAATAATATTAATCTATATGAAATATCTAAATATATAAACAGTGAATGGGAAGATTGCTTATCAATCTGATGATTAGTCTTGAAGTAGTCGTCACTCTAAGCTTGGTACCGGACGTTCTCCTAAGACCCTGTGTCTTGTCCTACTATGATCCAGTCCTACATATTTTTTATTTTTATATACATAGCTCGGCAAATGACTCTACTCCACCTGATGTTAAGTAGAAATGGAGTCCAGACGTAAGGACAACTGGTGCAGCGAGATAACAACGCAGCATCAGTCACCCACACCCTGCCGGCCCACAAGGTGCCTCTTCACGCCTCGTTTGAAGGACCCCATGTCATAGGAAGGAGGGAAAACGTGTGCTGGTAGACTATTCCATCTTTTGGAAGTGCGACAGAAAAACGAGTCACCAAATTTCTTAGTGCGCGATGGAATGTTCGAGACAGTACAGCGGTGACTCCGGAGAGCAGCACGCTTACTCCTATTCCTACATTTATTCTTTAGTACATTGATTAGTTATTGCACAAAAGGATAGCGGTTGATCTCCATATTACTTGATGTTAAATAACGATAAGACCGACAAAGGTGGTGCACTACATTCGTTATCCTCATTTACTGGAAAACGGGCATCTTTTCATTAGCTGTTTGAACTCAATACTGCAACTAATATTGATGTTATGGTGACAGCCAGATAAGATGGTAGTAGCTAGACTACAAAACTATAAAATTGGCATGACATGAATCTAACATTTCCTAAATTTCTTATTTTTACTTTAACTTATAATAACGTCTAAGTAATAAAAAAAATCATTCTTATTATTCTGTCCCACTCACATTAAGCTGTGCTGTGCCCGGCAGGTTATAATTGAACACATAGTCTAATAAGTAACAGACCTATTGTAGGCTTAAGAAAGCCTACCTATTACTTATAAACATTAAGGAACGCAATAAAGTATGAGCCTATACCCGTGGAGGAAACAAAATATAATTGCGTTTTGTCTGTATGTTTCATGTATATCGTATAAGCCTATTGTAATATTTATTGTCATAGTGATATCGTTTATTACCGATTTCTTTCTTTTAGTGACAGATATAATGTAAATCATACTTTTGTAAGTAACATTTTGTTTTTGCCTATTATTTATGATGTCATTTTCTTTATTTTGGATTTTCTTACTTTTTGTTCTTTCATTTGTTTACATTTTTCTCTTTTATTGTAATTTTTCATTTTTTCTCAGCTATAAGACGTCGTTTGTTGGACATAAAGGCCTCCCCCAAAGATCTCCACAACGACCGGTTTTGTGCTGCTCGCATCCAGCGGCTTCCCGCGACCTTTACCAGATCGTCGGTCCACCTTTTTGGAGGCCTGCCCACACTGCGCTTTCCGGGACGCGGTTGCAAATCGAGAACTGTTCTGCCCCAGCGGCCATCAGACCTGCGAGCGATGTGTCACTGCTACTTGAGATTAGCAACTCTTCGGGCTATGTCGGTAACCTTTGTCCTTCTGCGGATCTCCTTATTTCTGATTCGATCATTCAGAGAAACCCCGAGCATAGCCCTCTCCATTGCTCTTTGACTGACCTTAAGCCTTCTAATAAGGCCCACAGCGAGAGACCACGTCTCAGTCCCGTATGTCATCACTGGCAACACACACAGGTCAAAGACTTTCGTCTTGAGACACTGCGGTATATCGGACGAGAATATATTTCGTAACTTACCGAACGCTGCCCAGCCTAATTGGATTCGACGATTGACCTCTTTGCTGAAGTTGGATCTACCTAGCTGGACCGTTTGTGCCAGGTAAACATTACCGTCCACAACTCCAAGGGCAGAGTCTTCAACCTTCAGAGGAGTGGGTAGGACACGTGAGTTTCACATAACTTTTGTCTTTTCCATGTTCATTCTGAGACCACTTCTGAGAGACTTTGTTGAGGTCACCGAGCATTGTGGCGAGGACTTCCAGGATCTCAGTCATATCGTCAGCAAATCGAAGGTAAGTGATGTATACGCCGTTGATTTTTAAATTTTTCATTTATTTTATTAATTAATAAAGAGAGTCGTTTTGATTAATTAATATAATTAATGAAGAATGTACTATTGAATGAATATTTATTTATTTTTCTTAATTGATATTTGTGATGGTATCCTAACCAATTACCTACGATTTTAACTGGCTATATTTTTATTGTCTACTGTTTTTTTCTATTGTTCACATTTCATTCTTAATCTGTACAATTATTCTATTTATGTTATTAAAGTTTACCTAGAAAAGAATAAATAAATAATTAAATTTTCCTACACTCACATCAATTATCTAGCCCCAAGAGAAGCTTCGTAATGAAACTTGTTAAATGGTTACTAGATAACGGATAAACATACTTAAAATACTTAAATACATGAAAGAGAGAGACACCATGAAAACCGGTGTACAAACCACTCGACCAAGGAGGTCGTCAATAGAATCTCAAGTGCAGATAGAACTTATTCCCATCTCAAACATTAATGATCGATGTTATGATTTGATCTAGTTGCCCCGAGGGCCTACAAATCCAAAGTTTGTCCAACTTTTGACAGTTACTATGGCAACAGAACTATGGCACTTTGAATCGAATCGAAAGCTTCATGGTACGACTCTGACTCAAATAGCACGAAAAACTTTAGAGTTACGTTAACTGTCTCGAAAATGATTGTACATTGTGAAAAAATTAAAATGAACACTGCTGAAATATTTTTGTACTTTTCTACAATATTTACTTTCCTACTTTTCTACAAAAAAACCGCAAAAATGATCGAATTTCGAATGCAGCGGCATCGGCAGCGCAAAAGTCATAAGAGCTACATTGTTACATGTTAATGCTCGTGACTGTACACATTTTTTTTATTTTGAATACATTGTCAAATGATGTAATGAAGCAACTGCATGAGCCCGAACATCAAAATAATATTCTTAGAAACATCAAAACACAATACAACTGCCTTTGTTAAATCAAAGCCTGTTCGATGAGTTGGTAGTCTGTAATCAATAAAACAAACATTACACACATACCATGTATTTGACACACACGCATATTATACTCTTTTAAAAAAAATCAAAAATGGAAGAGGAGCGGCCGAAATCTGTCAATGCCAATCCAAACTCACATTCTATCTTTTTAACTTTTCATTGCTTAGGTTAGGATACAATCCGTGCAGCCTTAATAAAATTACGGTGGAATTTCGACCACTGGGCGACCACTAGTATAAACATTCAAAATTCAAATTCAAAATTCAAAATTATTTATTCAGTTTAGGCTACAAATAGCTCATATGAACGTCATTCTAAGCCATCGGTTCGTAAGTCTATCTACTCTGGGCGGGAGATCTTGTACTGAGAAGAACCGGCAAGAAACTCAGCAAGTGTCCAGCTCTTTTCTCCCTTACAGCGTCATAAATATTGGAAAATGCCCTATCATAAAGGACACTTTTCATCACAAATAAAAACACAAAATGTAAAGGACAATCACAACATGTAAAAAAACACAAAAAATAAAAAATAACTAAATAAAATATTTAAGCCTGCAAAAACATAATTTACCAGTTTAATTTTTTACAATATCATACAGTACTAGTAAAAGTCAAAAAAACTATAGTTAATAATAATAAAAATAAAACTAATTGTAATGTTCAATGCAACGCTATTTTGTTATCTGCAGGACACTATTTATAAGTAGTATTATGTATATGTTTTTTATTATAGCCAGGCTGTTTTATCTTCTAAATATTCTTTGACTGTATAATAACCTTTTTTAAGTAAAGAAGACTTTACATGTTTTTTAAACTTATCTAAAGGTAAATCTAGTACAGTATTTGGTATTTTATTGTAATAGTGTATACCTTGCCCCAAGAAAGAACCAAGCACCTTCTGTAACCTGAACAGTGGCATTACAAGTTTTGACTTATTTCTAGTATTAAAATTGTGTACATCACTGTGTTTAGAAAATGAATTGATATTGCAACGTACAAAAACTATACAATTATAAATAAATTGAGACGCCACTGTCAAGACATCAATTTCTTTAAAAAGATTTCTTAAAGAAGTTCGTGAACCTAGTCTATAGATTGCTCTTACTGCTCGTTTCTGTAAAATGAATATAGTTTCAATATCAGCCGCTGTTCCCCACAGTAAGAGGCCATACGACATGACACTATGAAAATAACTAAAGTAAACTGTTCTAGCAGTTTCAACGTCTGTTAACTGCCTTATTTTTCTAATGGCATAAGCAGCAGAACTGAGTTTGCCGGCCAATTTCGAAATGTGAGGATTCCATTGAAGTTTTGAGTCAAGGGTTATACCTAAGAAAACTGTTGAGTCTACCAAATCTAATCGATCACCGTTTATTCTTATATCGGTTGGTTCATTTTTGACATTTGGTAATTTAAAATTAATACATTTTGCTTTTTTAGCATTAAGCTGCAAATTATTAATAGTAAACCAACTGAGTACATCAGAGAGTGCTTTGTTTACATCGTCGTAATTATTCTTACACCTACTTACATTAAAAATGAGTGAAGTATCATCTGCAAATAATACGATTTCACAGAAGTTCTCTACAAAGAATGGCAAGTCATTAATATAAATCAAAAACAGAAAAGGACCAAGAATAGACCCTTGTGGAACTCCCATTTTTACATGAGAACCAGATGATTTAGTTCCATTAATATCGACAGTTTGTGTTCGAGAGCTAAGATACGACTGAATTAAATTTAGTGCGAAATCTTTGAGACCGTAGTAATTTAGGTTCATCACCAGAGTTTTGTGCTCAACGCAATCGAAAGCCTTGGACAAGTCGCAAAACACTCCAAGGGCGTTTTGAGACTTCTCCCAGGCATCAAATATATGTTTTAGTAGAGCAACACCTGCATCAGTAGTAGAACGACCCTTTGTAAAACCATATTGTTTATTATGTAAAAGGTTGTTTATGTTAAAATACGACATCAACTGTTCCAATATAACTTTTTCATAAATTTTGCTTAGAGTTGGTAGTATTGAAATGGGTCGATAGTTACTGGGGTCTTCTTTGTTTCCCGATTTGAACAAAGGTATGACCTTACTAAACTTCATAAGATCGGGAAAGATACCTTTATTCACACAGTTATTAAAAATTTCAGCAAGATATGGTGCAATAGAATGTATAATATTCTTAATTACTTTTATAGAGATGCCCCACAAATCACTTGTGTTTTTCATTTTCAGTGATTTAAAAGTTTTTATAATAACCATTGAATCAATATATTTAAATTGAAAAGAAACATTACATTTTGGTACATATTTTTGGAGTAATGCTTGTGCAGCTTCTGGTGATGAATCCAAATTTGAGGTTGTCAGCACAGGTATATTTACAAAAAAATCATCAAAAATATTAGCAATATGTGAATCTGAATTGACTAAGTTGTCGTTTACTTTTAAAGTGAAAGTATTATCCCGTGGTTTAAATTTACCTGTTTCACGGTTTATAATGTCCCAAGTGGCTTTAATTTTATTGTTGGACTTTTTAATTTTTTCTTGAATATAATTAGATTTTGCTACTATACATACTTTCTTAAATATTTTCGAATAATTCTTTACATATTCCGTAAAATTAGAATTTTGGTTATATTGTTTTAGACTATATAAATCATACAATTTATTTCTACTTTTATATATACCAGTCGTGGCCCAGTCACAGAACTTAAGTTTATGAGTAATTTTGATTGTTCTTTGTGTAAACACTTGGTCATATTCAATCTTTATGAAGTTAAAAAGATTAGTATATAATACATGTGGATCATCTTGTCCAAATGGCAATGCATTAATTTTACACGATATATTATTTTTAAAACGCTCTACTCGCTCCTTTGTAACTGGTTTACAGTTCACTATTTTTGGCTCACCTTAATATTAAAATCATAGGTCACCTTTAAACCGCAATGGTCAGACGTAAGCTTACTAATGACTGACTTAGAAACATGGTCATAGTCTGTAAAAACATTATCAAGACAAGTGGCTGAATGTGAAGTTATTCTAGTGGGTTCGAGAAATAGATTAATGAGATTAAAACATTTAAACAAGGCAACAAGACGAACACTCATTGAAGTGCTTTCTAGAATATTTATATTAAAATCGCCACATACAAAAACAAATTTATTTTTTAATTTTAATTTTCTTAGTACGTCTTCCATTACAGATTCGAAAATACCGAAATTGCCCGATGGGGGTCGGTATACACACACTATTACAAAGCTATTAAACTCCACACATGATAGCTCAATATTACGCTCCACTGATAAGCCTACAATATCGTTGCGATCTTTATATTTTATATTACTTCTTACTAGTATTAAAGAACCACCGTGAATAGCTGAGCTTCGCACGTACGCGCTTGCTAATTGGAAATTATTTACATAGAATGATGTGTCATGACTTCTTAGCCAATGCTCAGTTAAACAAAATATATGAATTGCCTGACTTTTTGCAAATAATTCTAACTCTAAGTCTTTGCCAGCCAAACCTTGAATATTTTGATGTATAATAATAGTAATTAATGAGGACTTGGCTTTTGTCTTAGAGCTCAGTTTAAACATGAGGTTGTTGTTACCTTATTACTTAGTTGTAGATGTTGCATTAGTAGAACTACTAATGGTTACGTTGTTATGACGTAAAGATATAATAGCCAAAGAGATTTTATTACAAAGTTCATACATCTATATGCGAAAAGACTTTTCCCTAACCATTAGGTTATAAATAATATAATATAATATTATTGAGTTTACCGTACCTACTGGAAGATTTTGTCCAGACCTACATTTACGTACGGTTACCTAAGTACCTTCACTTTGGAATTAGCTAAAAGAAAATAGTAATTTTATGACAGATCAAATTTCACGTTAATCCAACATATTGCGGTCGAATGATTTATGAAAATCTTGTTACCAACATTTTCTGCCCTTCGTGGTTAATTAACTTTTGCTAATCTGTTTATTCATAGGCCGTATGTAATAGGTAGGATTTGCATAATATGTGTTTATAATATTATTTGCATAAACTATGCGAGCACTACTTGTGTAATGAAAAGAAATCTGTGTAAAGAATTTACCCGATCGTTTTATGAGTCTTAATAATGTGGAACTGGATGAGTCATCTATAAAAAATATAATTATAAAATTTATTATTTAATTCAACCTCATTTAAAAAGCTTTGTAGCCGTTTGGAACAAAATGCTTTGATGTCTTACATTTTATTTTAACTTTATACTTACACAAAAAAGAAAAACGTGGTTTTACCTTTTTATTATTGAAAAAGAAATAAAGAAGAGTCGCTTAACACTTTAGCATTTCGTTGGTTTCCAGGGATGGTATAGACCCCTTAAAAACTCTAAAAAAATAATCGCAAGTGGTTTTTTGATATTAGTTGTTTCTTTGTATGGAACTCAGTGGTCATAATACATAAATCTACAAATTACAAAATTCGAATGTAAAAAAAAATAAGTAGTTTTTGAAAGTTATTGAATGAAGTCTTACTTAACCCATGCTTAACCTAAGACAAAGGGAACCTTTTTTGCTTAGCTAAGGTAGTAACTAACATTAATTACTTATTAATTACATAGCTTAAGTTATTTGTATCCTGGCTAACTTTTCATACACCAACAAATTATCTTATCATATCATCAGTGATCATAGTTTTGGGAATGATCGCAGATTATAATATCGTATCTTAACTTTCAAATCGACGTTTAAATTTCTCTATCTCCAATGATTTCGGACTACCTCAAACCGACCAATATGAATTGTACCTATACCCTGCCACATTGTATACCTCGCCACATCAAAATTGATACCGAACTGTAGCAATAAAAAAGGCATCGTCACGTCGAGACTTGAGTGTGTATAGGCGGGATATCGCATACATTATGCACGCGCAGGCGACCACGTATTGCATATCGCCACCCTCAAATGTAGCTGATTCCACCCTCGGGACTGCTAGTCGGCTCCTAACTTTTGCCCAAGAGATATAACGCAATGAAGAGACTTCAACTATAAGCAATTTAAAAAAGTAAACTAAGTAACAGTTACCAATGTTTGATGCTGATGAAATACATTTGACGTCGAAAGCTACTAAGCTTAATTTTCACATTTTATACGTTTTCTAATTAAATACATATAAAATGATTACCACAAAAACAACATTAATACGAGTATAAATATGTTTAGATAATCACCGTTTTGTTAAGATAACGCAATACCGCAATTAATGAAGTAACCTTGCTAAGATTAGGCGTTTTACTTACTCAGGTCAGGAATTCAGGATAAAAAAATAACTATTTAAAATAAAGACGAGTAAAAGTGAAAAAATATTCAATCAAAATTATTTACATAGAAAGAAACAAAGGAAATATAAAATATTTAATTATTTGATTGTTAATAATTTATAAAAAAATACAGTACAATAAACGTTCAAAATGGTTGCTGCTCTCCTGGCTTTTGATCTTTGAATTCTGGGGAAAATGTCAGTATCAGGCCACTGATACGTTTACTATTAATCAATTACGTTTAAAAAATAACAGAAAAGTTAATGAAAACTAAAATCTGTATGACAAAATTGCACCTCACACGTGATATTGAATGGACATTAAAACTCGCACTAGTAAAACCCCCCATGTAAAACATGTCCTTTAAACATAGTATGTATCTTTATATATATAAATCTTCTGTGCGTGTGTATGACACTGAAATTTTCTGTGTGTTTAAGTGGATTCGAGAATGGTTTAGATTTACAATTGGACCCGGTAGGAGGCGCAGCTATAGGGGTCCATCATGCGATACGGGATACGGGTGTTCTTAAGCGGACGAATGATTTGTTTGTTTTGTTGCCATGGAAACTGTCAACGTTTTGTTTGTTTTCTTGTCATGGAAACTGTGAAAGCAGTACGAAGTCCGCCGGTCAGCTAGTATTTATTATATGTAAATCTTATTGTAGATCTAGAGTTACCGGAATTTACCTCCGTGGATCGATAGGTTATAATGTGTAATAATATAAATATGGGTAACTATAATTCGTTTAATATATAGAATTACAAACTTTTACTGATAAAATTGCACTAAAAAGTAAAAAATAAGCGTTAGACTTATATAGACAATAACTTTATTAAGAAAATATATAGGTACAATTATTGTTATTTTTGGAGTCGGTGCCAGCCAAGGTAACTTTAATATACCTAAACATTTAACGACATACTATATTATATACATAATAGTACATTCAATCTTATGCATGAAATTTTGACTACAAACGCAGACTGGCACCGGCTTCAAAATCTTCGTTGGCTGGCACCGGCCCCAAAAATAACAATAATTGTACCTATATAAGTATTTTCTTAAAGTTATTGTCTATATAAGTCTAACGCTTATTTTTTACTTTTTAGTGCAATTTTATCAGTAAAATTTTTCGGAGTCGGTTTTTTTTTGTTAAAATTTTTGTTTGAAGGGGCAAGTATTTAATATAAATGTTTTAAAATGTTTATTTATAATCACACCGAAATAAATAATCGCTAGTAGAATCGTAAAAAAATGTTCATTTAAAGACTAATATTCTGCGAGTTTCCGCGGATTATTCGTTTTACTGGTGTCAAGTCAATCAAGAGTCAAAAGTATATTTCGATCGCGATGTTCCAAAAGCATTGACGAGGTCTGTTAGTGTTTGAAAACGCTCGTAATTGATGATTAATTGGATAAGCATCCAAAGTTCAACAAAGAGACCGTAAAACCACATCGATTTACGGTAAACAACTTGGAAAGTTCCCAGATTGCAGTTTCGTACATACTGTATACCATAAAATATTAATTGACGTAAGCGTCTTAAAGAAAATAAAAACTTTGTTATTCTCCATCTAGTCGACTTCTATGTGCGTTGTTAGAACAAGGCGTCCTACTTTAACCTCATTAATTTTTCATTTTTTTTCACGCGAATGGATACAAAGGAGGAAGGGAGACTGCTTCACAACTCCTCAGAGAAGCCACACGCCAAAGAATGACCTAGTAATTACTTATGGCACCGCGGAGCCATCCCGGCGTGATGATAGAATAATTTTCTGTAATTACCAGTTGCTTAGACTAGCGTAGTAATTTACTATCTAATTGCAGCCAGCTTAGCAATATAGGTAGTGCTACAAACGGAATGAAGGAAACAGTAGCGGAAAATGCTTTTCTTCGTTGCAAGCGGACAAAGCGAAATGATATTAAACGCAGAGTAATTAATAAACAAGTATTAATTGCTTCTAGCCAGTAGGCGAGGAGTCGGAACATGCTTTATTTGTTATAAGTTTGTGGGACCAAAACGTTTAATCTATTTAAATAAGGCTGCAAACGTTTGATTTGGATTGTTCTCGGAGGTATTCCTCGAAGCGCAACCATTTTCAAGCGCACCTATTGAAGCGCAACTACTGTTCCTCGAAGCGCACCAACAATGGTACAAAATAGGGAAGAGCATGAACGAAACGTAATATATGATATCGACAGAATGGATAGCTCTTTTTTATAATTAATCAATTGTAGAATTTAGGGTAAGTAGTACCAACTTTTTTTCTAACCATCAAGAATAGGCAATTTCCATATTTTGCAACTTAAGGGTAAAAGAAAGGTAACAATGTTTTTACTGTCACATGTAAAATACCAATTGCAACATGTACTTTACAAGGTAGAAATGAGCTACAAAATGTGACACGTATTATGGAAAATATTTTAGGATATTATTGGGAATAACATCGTGAGAAAAAAAAATGTACCTCTATCAAGAACTGAATTTAACTAAACGATACAAACAAATTGGCTGTATAAAACTATTTCAATTTCATACGCAACATGAAAGTCTTTTAAATTACTATTTTCTATGCGATTAGCTTGCAATATCGCTATAATATTGAATTGTACGAGTTCTTTGAAATAACAGACGAAGGGAAATGTTGGGGGCGCTCGCCCTCCGGCTATCGGGGCATGCAGATACTGTTTAGAATTCCTATGGGACGCGAGGGCGGCGTTGGTGGGTGAGATGGGAACTGGTCATGTGAAAATGCTTTCATTGCTTTTCACGCGTCGCTAGAGGCAATTCAGATGTTGCGGTGTTTCGTGGCGGATAGTGCGCTATACCCCGGGCGGGGGGATCATACAATTGCACACGCTCTGAGGGATCGCAGCCAATGCTTTCTACATCATTGAATCTTCAACAAATAAGAGCCTGATATTGTTTTTAGTACGACATTATCAGGAGGGGTTCGCTCGCGTGATGCATCGCAAATGCGATTTATAATCGATCAACGAAAGTCGATGAACCTTTGCGGTTTGAAAATCCAATATGCCTTCCTTTCTTGTTGTTTATTACTTTCAATTTCTAAGGAGATTTTAAGTTTACTTTCTTGTTTACACTCTTCCAAAACAATATTATTACTTGTCTATTTACGATAGTGTTTTGAGCGTTTTATTAACTTAGCCAGTTTTGTATTGGTATGCTACAAAAACGGACAAAACATATTCTTGAAACGCAATATTCTTGGCTGCTCTCAAACATACTCGTAGGTAACAGTTTTGCAATTTAGAACAATGTGCGGTCCAATAAAATTTTATCTGTCAGTAGAATTGATGGGGCAATAGAACTGAAAGAACGTCGTTGGTCAGAATTTGTGCCAAGGTGATTTTCTCGAGGGGTCCATAAACTATCGACCTGCAATTGGCGCGGACATAAACCTTACTCGCAGGCAGAGCAGTTGCCAAAGAGACAAAATAGATATATTATTCCCCACTTTAGATAAGATGAGTGAGAGTAGAGTAGCAACGTCTTTGGTAGGGAAGCGCAGGGCTCAAAATTACAAGGTATATGGAGTAAGGACTTCACTTAGAAATGTAGTGATTCAAACATTCGATTGATAACATTAATTACTTTAACTTTAGCGGGTCTTATACAGTCCCGTACCTCCAGACGACTCACTAAAAGGGGGCAAGCGGTCGCTCATGCATATCTTGAGATCTAATGTATAAAACTTGACTTTTAAAGTATAATAATGCATTTTTAAACTTTGTTTATAATACCAAGTGAACATTCATAGTGAGGAATTACTCGTGCTTCGGGTTTATGAATTCGCTTCGATCGATGTTGCCGTTTAAAAATGCTTTGTTTGTTATTATGTTAAATTCCAAGACAATATTTTTATTTATTTACTTCGCTTTGTGAAAATGTTTACCTATGAATTTTAATGTATTATCAATAAAAAGCAGGAGCATGCTGTTTTTGTATATACCTAGCTTACTAGGTATATACAAAGATGCCCCGTTTATTCATTTCTTCTTAGTATAAGTAAAACGGGGCGTCTTCAGTAAACAAACGTTTTCAGTTTTGCAAATTAATGAGTCCATGAGTGTAATCGTATAAATGTTGACATACCTTTGTCAAAACATTTGTAAATTTGTGTCTATTGTGTCGAAACCTACAATTTGTCAGCGACATCACAACACAGCATAGCTGCGTATGACCCGTTAAAGTTTTATGTATGAGCAGAAATATAATAGGAGTACAGAAACGGAAACCATTGTGAATGTTTCCAAAAGTTGTACGTACGTAGCCGCTCGAGATTTTTCACATCAACTTCGTTCGAGAAGCCCGCTCATAACAAGCCGGTATTTGCATATCTTTCGCTACACAAACGTACAACTGTGACGGGGCGAAAATTTTGCTCACAGAACGGCTACACATATAATTGCCAACACAGATGTTTGCTTTGTATCAGAAAACGTTTGTTGCTCGAAAACAAAAATTACAATAATGTAGCTACAATGACGATCCATGTTTGCAAGTGTTTTGTTTATCATCATTATAATATATGTTACTGGTTTTTACAAACCAACTTAGATTATTTTGTGGTGCTAATATGTTCACCATTGAAATATTTTAAACCGCCTATTTGGTCTAGTTGTTAAAACCACAGGGTTAGATGGAGTGTACATGTTTGAAGTTTTTATATGTCTTCCAGTTATGGATACCTACCTAGTTTTAAAACAGAATCGGGAATAAATATAAAATACATCTTTGAATCGTAATTACACATAATGTACCTACTTATTTGTTATGAATGTCGCAGTCAATCACGGCTGGCTTAAAATCTGCTTTAACATTGTACTACATAGTATGTTTCTCTGCCACCTGTTACTGTTTACAAGATGGCGTCAACAGCTGATGTTTTTTTCTTTATTGCGACTTATTTTGTCGTGGAAAAAACTTTTTATTGTCATTTCAAGGATATTTTGCTATTGTACACACCTGTACACATGCCTGCACATCAACCTAACACAAACTGTCAAATTTTCTCAATAGACTTTGAACTTTATGTATTAATGAATAGCTGTCCCGGCAAACCTTGTTCTGCCCTATTTCTCTAAAACAAAGTTACAATTGATTTTTTTTATGTTAATTGCTGCCCCGACTGATTTCATTCTGTGAAAAGTTATTGGCCTGTCGCTAATAGAAATAAAATAACATTGAAAGACTTTAGTAATATGTAATGTGATGATATTTTTATTGTAATGCCTTATGGTACTATGGTACACGATATTTTTTGTTTGATTACTTGGCGCGTAAATAAATAAATCTTACCTGCTTGTATACGAAACAGAAGTTGAAACAAGGGAGGAATTGCGACAACGCATTGACGCTGCTTTTGTGACAATTACGAGTGAAATGAGACTGCGTACAACTACAGTAGAAATACGGAAGAGATGTCGTGGCTGCATTCGTGACAGAGGCCAACATTTTGAGCAAGATTTGTAACAACAATAAGTTTTGTTTGAGAATAATAATCAATTGCGAATAAAACATTTAATAACAATTTTGGTCTTTAATTTGAAATTAAACCTATTAAAGAAGGAGATGGGAGACAGATTTTATGTCGCTAAACTAAAATAAAAGTTTTGACCTGCTTGCTTTGAACGTGTTATTCATAAAAAATAGGATTTAGCCCTAATTTTTAATATCAGCCTGACTTGAGTCGAAGGACTAATTTAGCGATTTAGTAAAGTTTTTATTATTATTTTAATGACATTAGCATACCGTTTGAAAGAGGATAAACTAAAGAATTTTTGAGAGAGTCGGAAGATCCCGATCTTTTTTAGTTTTTTTTATAGCAATGTAAATTGGAATTTTTATTTCATGTTTAATATTTCTGAAACTTGAGAATTTAATAAAAAAAAACTAGATGACAACTATCAACAAATTTAAATTTGATAGAATCTTACATCACTGCACATCAAAATAAGACTTTAATTTCGAGGCTAAAGTCTATATATTTTTTTTTATTTAAGTTTAAATGCGCTTTTTTGGGTTTTTTGGTTAAATAACTTAAAAAGTCAACATAAAAATAACCGTCGGGCATGGAACGTGTTAAGGGGGCTAAAAGTATAGCAGACGACCCTTTCTGTCGGCCAATTTATTTTGGCTCACGATCCGCCAAACACCCTGTATACTTAGATTAGATATGGTTGAAAATGTATTGAAGAAATTTGACAGTTTTGAATAGGTTGATGTGAAAGCGTCTATCTGTACAAAACAACGACATAAAGAAAATACATTTATCATAAGGCTTACATAATTATATGCAGTAGAAAAAAATATCGTACATACGTACCAAAAACAAACCAACACTTTGCCGGTTCTTGCCGATTGGAACATTCTTGCAATTACGTGGTTAACGCAGTCGCAGTGTCCACAAGTGTGTACAGTATTTTCCTTAGCGTAAGTAACCGAGGGAGGGTATTTTAAGTGCTTATGTTATGACAACTTTCGTTCGGAACAAATACTTAGCGCGAACAGGTGTTTTATTCTCCGCATTCTATAGAAAAGTGGCGTCGGTCGGCGTCTTGACAATTTGCAAAATGCCTGTATTGTTGATATTAACTGTTACATTTAAGAGTTCTTCCGGGCCCTGTTTTATAAAACTTACAATTTTCAGTGACAAGTCGACAATTTCATAGTTTCATAACATTTGGCCCGATTTATTTGTAACTGGAAAAGCAGACAAGTTTGTTAAATTCACCATTTTTGCGTTTCATAAAAATTTACAATGTATTATGTAATGAAAATTTGAAAAACTGTCAACGATTTTCTGATACGTGTCGTGTATGAAATGCAAAATTGAAAATGATAATCATAAACTTGTCGAATTGTCGCAAACTCTTGATACGGGGTCTTGGACTGTCTCAGTCTTGCAGGACTATTGTCGAGTACGGAGAAAGTCGTTAGTTCTTAAATTAGTTAAAATGTCAATTTCATTCAGTGATATTATAATAGTACCTAGTAAAAGTGATGATTATTATTTAGACGACAATAGGCTAAGCAAAGTAATTTCATTGAAAGTCCAATTTCGACTTGTCGAGCTCTATGAATCAGGGCCCTGTAGGCTTAGCCAAAGTAACATTAAGAAAACGATAATGAAGTTCGAAAAGAATAAATGTATGGGATTGATATAGGCCGCGCTAAATCAGGTGGTCAATCTTATGTCAAAACCATACCGCCACTGGTACGGTAGTGACATTTGTTCATTATCACGATATAAAATTGGCCAAACGAATTCAATACGAAGTCAATAAAAATTCTCCATTTGGATGGGGGGTTTCCATAACCAAATTGATTTATTAACTGTAACTGCATCCTGTGCCCTAGTGATCAGACCACCGACCGGTCCAGCAGGGGGTAACTATATGTTTATAGATCTAGATCTCCGGGATCGGTGGTTACAATGGAAGTTCCACAGGGTTCAATTCTTGGTCCTTTCTTATTTTAAATTTATATTAACGACTTGCCTTACTTTGTAAAAGACAAACATGAGATAGTATTGTTTGCAGATGATACCTCACTTTTATTCAAAGTGAAACGACGACAGCCGATTGATGACGATGTGAACAATGCTGTCTCAAAGATAGTTCATTGGTTTAGTGTTAACAATTTGCTATTAAATGAACAAAAAACCAAATGTATAAGATTTGTATTACCCAACGTTAAGGAGGTAAAAACCAGTGTAAAAATTAAAGATAAGAATGTGGACCTTGTGGACACCAGTAGTGTTTCTAGGCATTACGTTGGATGCAAAGCTACAGTGGGGCCCACATATAGATAAATTGTCGAGTAGACTGAGCTCTGCGGCTTATGCAGTAATGAAAATTCGTCAGATCACTGACATTGAAACAGCTAGACTTGTTTACTTTAGTTATTTCCATAGCGTAATGTCGTACGGCATTTTACTGTGGGGCAATGCTGCCAATATTCAAACTATCTTTGTGCTGCAGAAGCGGGCTATTCGAGCAATTTATAATCTAAAAGCTGGTAACTCTCTTAGGGAGAGATTTAAAGATATTAATATAATGACAGTTGCATCACAATATATTTACGAGAACCTAATGTATGTATATAAAAATATTGAAACTTTTTCTAAAAATAGTGATATTCACAATGTAAACACTAGAAATAAAAACAAACTAGCAGTACCTAAGACTAGGCTCCACAAAGAAAATAATTCATTTAGAGGCCTGTGTGTACGTTTTTACAATAAAGTTCCAAGTAATATCCAAAAACTAGATATTAATAAATTTAAAATCGCTATTAAAGAAAAGCTTTATAAAAAAGCTTATTATAAAGTGTCTGATTACATTGAAGACAAAACAGCATGGGTTTAAAATGCTCCAATCTATTTCTAATCCAAAATATTGTCTATCGATTAAATAAATATAATTTTGTAAATGTCGTTACATATTGAATTAAAGCTGTGGAGTTTCTTGCGCCCATTCTTCTCCACAGCTAAAAAATAGACGTCCTGAATGGGTAGTACGTAAAAAAATTATGGACGATTCAAAAGCACTTTTCTAAAGTTTATTTGAATAAAGAATATTTGACTTTGACTTATACTCAGTTCGTTGGTGCTCGTAGGCCTTGTTTCAAGTCTACCTGCTTAGCTACCGCCGCCGTGTCTAAGTCTGTCACCATAACAACAAAGTTAGTAGTGTTTGTGTTCCGTCCGTCGGATAATAGATAAGACAGTTCCTGAAAAAACAAATTATAGCCTATTAAGGCAGGTTCAAGGTTGACCTTTTCTGTATTCAAGTAAATTAATTAGACGGCTCCTAGCTGAGCAATACTTTCAGAAATAAAGTAGTAAGAACTCGTAATAAATAATAAGCCTACACTGTCTCACTGCTTGGAAGACCTCTATCATTAAAATCAAGTCATCGCTGAAACTTATGAGTTTTGGCTTTAATCACTACCCTTGCCAAATGCGAGTTGGTGATCAGAAACCCGGGCCATGCAATCTAAATTTAGGTAATATACATCCAATAATAAAGTAAAAACGTGGACTCATCACTTACGACGACCTCCTTGGTTGAGTGGTTTGTATACCAGTTTTCAAGGTCGCCATCTCTGTGGTCCCGGGTTCGATCCCCGGCAAGTTGCTGTGTTCTCGCGGTCCGCACAAATAGGTTGGCGAACCCCTGCCTTATAGAGTAGTGGCACAGTGTTCGTGCGGTTCCCTGTGTGGTGCCGGGGATAAAGAATTGCACCACCCCATCTCTTCCCGTGGGTGTCGTAAAAGCCGACTAAAGGATCATTCCAGAGGATGGGCAGCAGCATCTCTCTGAGGCTACCCTCAACCTACTGCGATCGCCAACCCGCCTGCCAAGCGTGGCGATTACGGCAAATACCCCTCATATCCTTGAGGGAGGCCTTTGTCCAACAGTGGACGTCTTTTGACTGAGATGAGATGATGACAGTGTTCGACACGAACTATTTTCCTTTAATCGTTATAAACATACAAAATGCAGATCACCATCTGATTTTTGCCATTAGCAACAACACAGACTTGCTTCCTGCTGTCATTCAGTAAATTTTTAGGGTTCCGTACCTCAAAAGGAAAAAATCGGAACCCTTATAGGATCACATTGTTGTCCGTCTGTCTGTCTGTCTGTCAAGACTCTTTATTTCGGGAACGCGTGAAGGTATCGAGTTGAAATTAAAACCATATACTCAAGTCTGCGGTCCCTTGAAGCTGTCAAAAACTTGGAAGACCTCCATCATTAAAATCAAGTCATCGCTGAAACTTATGAGTTTTGGCTTTAATCACTACCCTTGCCAAATGCGAGTTGGTGATCAGAAACCCGGGCCATGCAATCTAAATTAAGGTAATATACATCCAATAATAAAGTAAAAACGTGGACTCATCACTTACGACGACCTCCTTGGTCGAGTGGTTTGTATACCAGTTTTCAAGGTCGCCATCTCTGTGGTCCCGGGTTCGATCCCCGGTCGGGTCAATTTAGAAATTATTGTTTTTCTAAATTGTCTCGGGCCTGGGTGTTTTCTATGTATAAGCAACTTATTACTTATACATAGAAAACACCCAGGCCCGAGACAATTTAAGTATGTATTTAAGTATTTTAAGTATGTTTGTCCGTTATCTAGTAACCATTTTAACGAGTTTCATAACGAAGCTTCTCTTGGGCTAGATAATTGGTGTGAGTGTAGGAAGGGTTATTTATTTATTTTATTTACCATTCACAATTTCTATGATAGAACTTCGTATTGATTAAAGCTAAAAATTTCCGCTACCGACTAAACTGTCAACTATCTTATTCCCTGAACCCTAGGGTAATATATCAAGTCTAGAGTAAAGGATCACTACGTGTAATATTTTTAAACTAAAAACCCGTTCATAATGAATGAATGTCAAAATGGAAATTACTTTGTGCCTTCATAGTAATTACTTGATTGCCAACTGTTCCATAAAGCCTTGTGATAGCAATCTTTCTGAATCCACCTGAAGGCCGACCATCCTAACACCTTATAGCAGGGGTCACCAATTAGTTTCGCTCGCGGGTCCGTTCTATGAAATTAAATGACCAACGCGGTTCGCACAACATTATATAGAAAAAAATATTTATCACGTGATTACCCCCCGCCCTCGCGACGCCCCGCGCGCTGCCACACCGCGACGATCATCGCTTTCGCAATCCGCGAACTCTTTCTCGCTTGTTAGCTCGTTACTTCGCCCGGCCGTTTTCGAATTGACGTCAACAAAGATAATAATGCGTGGGATACATTTTTATTAAATTACGTACTCTGTAGTGCAAGTTGCTGTGTTCTCGCAGTCCGCACAAATAGGTTGGCGAACCCCTGCCTTATAGAGTAGTGGCACAGTGTTCGTGCGGTTCCCTGTGTGGTGCCGGGTATAAAGAATTGCACCACCCCATCTCTTCCCGTGGGTGTCGTAAAAGCCGACTAAGGGATCATTCCAGAGGATGGGCAGCAGCATCTCTCTGAGGTTACCCTCAACCTACTGCGATCGCCAACCCGCCTGCCAAGCGTGGCGATTACGGCAAATACCCCTCATATCCTTGGGGGAGGCCTTTGTCCAACAGTGGACGTCTTTTGACTGAGATGAGATGATGACAGTGTTCGACACGAACTATTTTCCTTTAATCGTTATAAACATACAAAATGCAGATCACCATCTGATTTTTGCCATTAGCAACAACACAGACTTGCTTCCTGCTGTCATTCAGTAAATTTTTAGGGTTCCGTACCTCAAAAGGAAAAAATCGGAACCCTTATAGGATCACATTGTTGTCCGTCTGTCTGTCTGTCTGTCAAGACTCTTTATCTCGGGAACGCGTGAAGGTATCGAGTTGAAATTAAATCCATATACTCAAGTCTGCGGTCCCTTGAAGCTGTCAAAAAATCAAACTTCTAAGTTATCGAAAAAAAAAAGATACGGTCGTTTATGTCGCAAAAAACGTATATTTCGACACTCAAGGAATTCAAAATTAATAGGGTACTTGCCGTTGACCTAGAACTATGAAGTTTGGCAAGTAATATCGTCTTATCTACAAGTACAGGGAAAAATCTGAAAACTATACATATTTAATTAAATCACAAAAAACAGGGTCTTTATGCAAGGAACGGGGATCCAAATTTTGAAGTAAAGTAACAATGCAGGGTATCGTATGAATAGGCTTCATTTGCACAAGCTTAAACAAATTTTAATTTATTTTTATGATGATACCCATAATTTTGTTCGGAATCCTCGGTGGGCGAGTCCGACTCACACTTGTCCGGTTCACACACACACACGCACGCACGCACGCACGCACTTACGCACATACATACATACATACATACATACATACATACATACACTCGAAAACATAACCCTTCTTCTGACGCAGTCGGGTAAAAAGCGTTGTGCGGGCTAAAGACCCCATTCTTACTGAAACATGGATATTTTGTCTTGCTAGTGTTAAGAGATAAGATATTGTTTTCTTGCCAGGTAATGATGTGGCACATACCAGTTTTAACCTTCTTGCGGATACTGTTCCAATCATTTTTACTGTGAAAAACCATTGCAGTGTCATCCGCGAACATCAACAAGTCGACACCTGGAAACTCAGTATTGCAAAGCTTATTGATATAAATCAAGGGTTGGACCTAGCGTACTTCCCTGAGGCACGCCATAGCTACAGGTGGCTTCTTTACTCATAGGCCCATTGTTACGTACTTGCTGACTCCTGCCAAGGAGATAACCTCGAAACCAATTGTTTACTACGCCCCTAACACCGATGTTTTCAAGTTGTGCTAGTAGTATTGGTATGGAGACAGTATCGAACGCCTTTAGCAAGTCAAGAAACTCCTACGCTTCGTTCATCATCATCAGCTCATTTTTATGTCCCCACTGCTGGGGCACGAGCCTTCCCTATGGATGGATAGGGAGAACGGGCCATAAGCCACCACGCGGGCACAGTACGGATTGGTGGTTGTTAACGATTGCTAATGCAGCCGGAACCAATGGCTTTACGTGCCTTCCGAAGCAAGGACGAGCTCGAGATGGTACATTTTTGCTCACCCATCCGATGACCGGCCTTTGCGAAAGTTGCTTAACCTAAGCACTCGCAGACCGGGCGGGCCACTGCGCCACGAGCTCCTCCTACGCATCGTTGCCCAGTGTCAATATATATTTTAGATATTAGATTAGATAGCCAGTGCTTCAGTAGTTGAGGAATTCGGGTGAAGTGCGCTTCCACTTTCGGCCTTATCATCACTTAACATCAGATGAGATGAAGGTCAAGTGCCATAAGTAATAAAAAAAACCGTAAGTAATTAAAAAAAACTATTGCAAGCTACCATAGGCTGCGATAGCGGCTTTCCATCAGGCGTATGTTCGATTGCCGGCTCATTGAAAAACAAAAAAGTTTTTTTAACTAAGCGCCAAAACCTCCGTGGAGTGGAGATAGAAACGTCGATTTTTCATTAAGCATGCGGCCATATTCTGGCCAAGCTGCATGCATTTTTGCTCACAACTTTATCAAGAACACCTGACTCGTGTTTTCAGTTGGCAACGTATTTAATAAATCATTTTCAAGAACATTGTGTGTACTTCCTACTCTTTGCAGTAATTTATGTTCAATTCAGATGTAAAAAAATAAGACAGCTGGGTAAATCACTCTATTATACTCGTATTAGTTACATTCCAACAAAGTTTAAATAGTTATTAGTCACGTTTGTGTTTTTCTTCAAAGTTCTATTGTGTTTATACATATACCTATTTGTATTTTGTTTGAAAATGTAGTATTTTTTTCTAACTTTATATAAATTTAAAAGTTTTGCCTGTCTGTTGGAACATCGTAGTCCTCTCACATGATAGATGCGATTTTTTTATTCGGAGGCCGCACCTTGCGAGTTGGGTCTTAGCTAGCTTTGATGGAAATAAGAGTGGTCGTTTACAAGATATATATCCCTCAATGATACTTACAGGGGTATCTCGGGTTAGCTTTAGCTAGAAACTAGAAGCAATTTTGGACACATGCTTAGTTTAGATTGACTTACAGAAATAGTACCTAGATTATTATTCTAAGTACCTAGATAAAAAACTACGATTGAATGATGACAAAAACCTTTGACCTATGTTTTGATCAACTGCTTTAAGACAAGACGTGTATTTAGATGAATTCTAACTACAAAAACTAAAATAACTAAACTATTACTCAAAGTCTGTGTGCGTACAGGGAGTTATCTTACTGCGGACTCTGTCAAAGGTTCGAAACGACAGAATAAAAATAATATGTAAAAATTAAGCACGAGTCGATTCGTAAAAAGTATTTCATTTTAATGTGTAGTGTAGTGTTCGCGTTAACACTACATAATTATGTTTCATATCAAACGTTGTAACTAGCTTATAAATTATAACCGAATAACAAATGACTGATACTAAAATATAACTCGCATTACAAACAATAATCGCAAGCACGCACTATAGGCACGAGTACACAGCAAATGCCATATTACTAAATAATTATTTTTATTTGACTTAACATTATGAAAGTTTTAAATTAGTGACTAGGGGTAGCAATAATAACTAGTTATTCTGGTAATAATTGACTTTCCAAACCAACAAACCCTCCTCTACTTTGAAATATTAATGGTTATGTCAAGAGGTTACCCACAAAAGTTTATTGCCTCTTCCAGAGAACTTCCCTCCAAATGGGATGCTCCCCATTTTAAATGTCTAAGTGTGTTGGTTTCCTATTCACGAGGCCACTAACAGCTCGGTGGGAATGTTCTGCATTCTATGTTTGCATCTTGGACCACTATGTCCTGTATTCTAATATCTAGTATTACTTATTTGGACAGGGGGTGATTTTTGAACCGGTGACTATTTCTCACGCTATGATCTATAATGTACGATGCTCCTCTTTCTCTAATTCAAGGTCACTAGTAACTTATATTTGACACCGAAAATATCTTGTAAATGATGCAAAATATATGAAGCGCAGGTTCTCAGTGTTCGCAAACTTTACACCCTGAAAGTGGCAATGAGTATGCACAAAACTGTTAACAGTTCTCGGGAATATCATGCGACGTTTGACAGGCGTGTCTTTAGGGTTCGATCAGTTCTCGTTAAAACCACATTTACTTAGCGGTTTAAACATTTCGCTTTTCCCTTCATCTATAACCGTATTCTGGAGCTACGAGACCTTCACTGGGAACCGCGAGGCTGGAGATTAGCACTCTTCTACTGAGGTGGGATTACGGATTCACGAAAGCCTTCCTATAGGTATTAAAGTAGGTATTCGTGGATGTGACGCGCCTTTTTGTAAAAATGTTTCCTTTTAATATATTTTTTATACATAATTTTAGGTAAAAATCTGTAACAAGATAATTATTATTGGCACCCGCTTAACTTTTGGAAACGTATATATTTGACCGCCACAGGTCAGGTAGTGCCTAGTGTCGGGTCATCGGAGATCGCCGCTGTCTCATGAAAAAATTGTGCTTTACTTACTTTTCATTTATCTTAATCAATGTTTTGTGTTTTTTTAAAGTTTATTTTGTAAAAAATAAATAGTAATCTGTTATTTCATAGTACCCATATTTTATGTCATATTTATCTCGATATCACCATTGATATTCAAAAACCCCCCAGTTCTTTGGTCTTGGACCGCAGCTCAAGTCTTGAACGTATTTTGTATTTAGTACCTATATTAAAAGCATTTTAGTGTTTTATTATTCGTATTAACTTACCATACTGTGAGTCTGTAATTAATCCAATAGGTATCAAATGCTTTTTATCAGTTGATGGAAACATTTGCCCAGCAATAGGACAGCTTATAGGCGAACCACTAGAATATAGGATATGTATACTAACTGCCAATATCTCGATTACCCACAGCCCAACTTCACCGATACAGCGCTCGGGTTGCGCACCCCATTCTCCACAAACCGCTAATATACTTTGTTTAAATGGCAAATAGTTTTGTTTTCTAAGTTTAACGCGAACACACACAACATACATTGAAATGAAACAATTTGCAAATCTACCAATGCTCATAACTGCATATAATGCTCTATAACAATTTATAGAGCGTGAAGAAAACATTTATTTTAACTAATTTTATTACTAATTAATATTTTTTTATGTTTTAGGAAGAATTAGTTAGTTACTTACTTCTCGCAAACCTACATTAGTGAAGATAATAATGTCATTCACGCAATCTAATTTTGTTGCTAGTTATGTACCGATCGATGCTCTAAATAATCGTATAACATAAATAGAAAACCTGTAACAAGGTCTTGTTGTTGTTGCAAAACTCATCACTTGTTATAAGGTTAACAGATTTTCAATCAAAAGTTTAGATAAGCGCACGATCTTGCGAGACAATACATTCATGGCTGAAACGCAACAAAACAAAAACGGAGTGAGCACACCCCGAAGCAATTAGGGTGAAAAAACTTTAGGGGTCGATCCAACAAGATGAGCAGCCGAAATTTCATCCCTCGCCCTCTGCATAAACAATATACTCCACCAGGCATTCCGTACCGCTTTTTAGGGTTCAAGTGATTGAGAATACGTTTGTCTGCAAGTGGATGACAGATGATGTGCAAGTGCTCAGAGACAATTTAATTTGGGCAATAAACCATCGCTGTCGTTTGTTTAATCGCATTTATGCCTGCCGGGGATCTAAAAACGTACTCAGAATGGAAGGGCTGTTCGCTAGCGAGAAAGGATTTCAAAATAGCGAAAAAATTATTTAAATATTTTATCTATTTAGTATAAAAATGTTTAATTAGTCTGTTTTGTGAAAGAAATTAGGATAAAATGACTATAAATACGCTTATACCTTTTTTCATTTTACAGGCTCAATTAACTAATTATTCGTAAACTTGTTCCCAGACTTTTTTGAGGAGCAAATAGGAACAATGCCGCATCGAGGTATTATAATAAAATTTTACAAAATCCTTTTTTAACATATTTTTTGCACAAAAGGTCAACATAGGCCCGCGTGTAATGTATGTAAGTATGTTTGTAGCTCTTAAAACTTACGCACTAATTAGAGAAACATAGTGATAACTGATAAAACATGATCAAGTTAATCATGGTCATATTTTGTTTTTAGATTACGACGCTTAAGTATCGATACATTTGCCATCACGCATAATAATGATGGTAATAATAATAATGATGATTACTGCTGTTTTGTTACTTAGCGTATATAATTATGTAGTGGGATATTTAATACAGTACCGACACGCCCAAATTAAACGCGAAGTTAAGATGTTGTGCGGGATTAATTAAAGCTCACTACACGAATACTTTGGACACATTCCACGCGAGGGGATGGGTCCCTCGCCCGGCTGTCCCTTTAACAGCCTCCAAATAATTTGTAGAGGAAAAGTTTATCATGAAAATATCGGGACGGCATTTGTAACATAATGTTGAAGTTATCTAGATGTTTACCCTTTTCATATTCTGCAATAAATCAATACAATGAAACGGCTTCCGCGGTTGACGGATTTTCTTTTACTGATATTATCCCATGTTCGAGTTCAGGTCGAATTTGTTTTTTTTTATTATTTCAAACTGAGAATGCGGGAAGCGCTTGGGCATTATTTCACCTGATAGTAGGTTAATAGTGATGGCAAAACCGAAAATGGAGAAAGCATACTTCACCAGTAATCCTCAACAACCGAGCAACTGACAGTAATATCTCGGAACTTTCTATGCTACTAACACTCTTGTTGTGGTGACAGACTTAGATAACATAGTGGTAACTAGACTAGTTACCACTATGTTATCTAAGTCTGTCTTAAAAAGGCGGACTTAAAACATGCGCCACCAGCAACCTATAAAACCTTAAGCCGACCCGTCTTAAAACAAGCCCTACCACCAACCGAACCAGTGCTTTGAAATTGTGAAAGATAATAATTTAACTGTTAGGTATTCTAAATGTATGAATCTGGAAATCGTTGCCGTCGTCTATCCGATCGGCTACCGTGCCGCTGCACTCGCACCATTTAGATGATTGTGGCTTACAAAGACTGACTCCTAGATCTCTGGTATCCTCTAGAATACATAAGACTATGCAAGTGTAAACGAATACAACGTTTATTATATTTTCTACGAACGCGGAAGCTAGTTCTGTTTCCTGAGCGGGAAAATTAATTTAGCTAGCTTTATCACGCAGAACTCCTAGTCAGTTAACGAGTAATTTATCTCCTTCCAATTTTTCTTGCGCCACGGCCCGTCACATTGGCCAGTCACGACGACTTCAACTTTATCGTATGCTATTAGTAGGAAATGGTAATTTGATTGATAATTTTAGCGATTTGAGGTAGGTATCTTTCAGTTGTTAAGTTAGGTGATAAACAAAAATCTAAAAAATAAATAGCTTTAAATAATCAACTGTATCGGGAGCACGTTTATTTATTTATAAGGTTTTTTTGCTTATAGCAAAACATATATTTTTACATAGCAGAACATTTAATAAATATGTTAGCCAATTAAAAGTATACACAACAATCTTAGTAATTTACAAAAACAGGATAATAAAGGTATATAAAATACAATATAAACTAAATTAAAATTCAAAAATCTAAAAGAACATATAAGAAAAAATACAACAAGGTCGTCGACAACTAGGTACAATTTGTATGACGTTGGAGAAGCGAAATATAGTAAAACACTCGACACTCGCATTTCTTTTCCGCCATTTAAAATGAAGTTAAAGTTCTAACGATCAAGTCAGTTATAAAACTCGCACGAAACTCCCAGGTTAGATTCGTCCGTTTGGACAACCAAAACTTTTTACGGGGCTTGGAAAGTTGATTGAATTTTATAAAGCGGTGGTGGCCGGGCCGCCGGCGGGCGGCAGCGAGAATCAAAAGCGGCTTTTTCTTTGTTGCGAGTGTTTTTGTTTTCCTGAATTATTGTGAATGTAGTGTGTTTTGGACTTCATAATAATTATTATTTAATATTACCAACTTTTTTAAAATTCTTATTGTTTTAAAATACTGGTTGTCTGAGAGCGGCTGCTATTTGCTGTATTTTTTTTTATGGTAAAAGGAGGCAAACGAGCAGGCGGGTCACCTGATGGAAAGTAATCACCGCCGCCTATGGACACCCGCAAAACCAAAGTTATCGCAGATGCGTTGCCGGCCTTGAGGAAGGAGTTGGATCTTGAGGAGGGAGTAGGAATTGGGAGGGGGGAGGGGTGAGAGATGGGCCTCCGGTACTTTCACTCACCGGACGAAACACAACGGCAACGAGTGCCATTGTTTCACACCGATTTTCTGTGAGAGCCATTTCGTGCTGCAACGCAGCGTGGCTCTACCACTCACTCTACACATACTACTCTCTCTAATACTCTACTACACATTTTTCGAAATAGACACGCAGGTACTCGTACATAGAAACTGTTTTTTGTTGTCGATTGGTTTAGCATATGACACGTATCGTAGCGTATGTACACGAGTTTTTAGTAAGGGTACTCACATAACAATCTTTGTCTCCCTGGGCGCAGTGATATGCCCAATGCATTTACTCTTGTTAGCGACGATCATTAACAACAGGAACCAACGGCTAAACTTATCTTCTGAAACACGTAGGAGCTTAAGACAATTATTGTATGGACATATAGGTCCGGTGATCTGGCTAAAAGATGCTTAACCTTCGAGATCATAATAACTCGAACATGCAAGCCGCTGCGCCACCGAACTCCTAAACAATATACCCGTTGATAAATGTCGACAGCTATTACATAATAATGACTATCGACTTATATCTACATGGCGTCTATAATTGCAAGTCACCAGGGGTTCAGGATTATGATGATATATTTTCAATTTTGTAAGTATCCTTATGTGCACTTTAATCTATTATTCAAATGGGAGCACCCCTCTCCAATTATGACATTTGATGTGGTGGGGTCGGAGATGCTGGCAGTTGCATAAATTTAGTCAATTTGACACGGAGCGCTGTTTGCCCGAAGGGAAGTAATATCGGCTGGAGGGCGCAACGCTTCAATACCCCTTTCTGTGTATTTAGGTTTCAAAGTATCGTTTATGTATCTGTTTTTGGGTATTATCTTTGTAACAGTCCTTGCTTCTGCATATAACAAATAGCCCTTGTCGTGTTTCTAGCGGCTTATTCTCGGTACGAGGTATCTGAAAGTTTACGAAGTCGGTGCTTTAACTTTAACGTAGGTCCGTATTTTAAGTACCTATACTCGTAGTATATTTTGACATTAAATTACAAAAGATTTCACGTTGCCAAATTTCGACTAAAAATATTTTCAGTTCGGCATTCCACCTCTGTTTTAGACTACGCATCAGTCAATAAGTGTTCGTATATTTTGCCGTGTTGCGATGGATCACTATAGGGATGAAAGTTAAATAAGCACCACATTATTATTCTGTTTTCCGCGTAGCAGAGCAAATAAAGGGGACGCAATCGCCGCAATTGCGCAACCAAGCACACCCTCCTTCGGAATATAACTATTATGCTTTTATTAAGCTCACCAAACCCGCCAAAGGGATACTCATAATTTAATTATTTACCCCAAAATGGTTCCTGGTTTCAACACGGCGGGAATGGCTTTGCTGGCTTAATCGAAATTTCATTGCAATGCCAGAAGTGAAAACGTTACAACATATATTGTCACGACTGTTTCGGGTTGTACAATTGATAATAAGATGATCCGAAAAAATTTAAAAAGAGAGATAAGATAAGATAGTTGATTTCTGAAGTTTACGAGAATACTGCACGTAGAATGTCTCCCATTGAGCACGGACCCTGTAAATGTTTCAAACCATCAGTTTAAATCATTAAATGTGTAAAATTAAAAACGAGCAAATTCGTAAAAAGTGTTTTGTTTTAAAAATAAAACATCCTTTTTATTGTTAATGATTAATAGAATACTCCAGACGTGGTTGCGGATGAACTGAATAAATACATTTATTAGACACTACCAGCTGCGTATTGTACCATGCTGATCCAAAATGCCGTGGCAGCCTTTAAGTAAGATGACACTTAGCTTAAGTCCATTTTTGTATGAAAAAATTTTTGCTTGTATCTTATTGCTTGTCCTATTAAATAAAATAACATAAAATATAATAAAATAAAATGGTACCGTACGTAAGTAAGTAAGTATATAGTGAGGGTTGGGGTGAGTGCAGGTATTTAATATTCTGTTTGGTATTGGTGAAATGGATAAAACAAGTGAAAGCCTGGCCTAAAATACAAATGAAAAAATGGGTGTGAAGTATCCTTTGGTTACAAAGAATAGAATATTTATTGATTGCAGTACAGTAAGTACTTGCAATAAATTATAAAAATATTTTTTTATTTGTACGTTTTCGAAATACGATTACCTACTCCATGTTGAAATTTAAACACATATAATGTATAATTTTATCCTAACGTTCTGATCCATTTTTAGGGTCCATGGTCACAGGCAGAGTCTTCGTATCGCAACAATTATTTGAACACATCGGGTCATCTCAATGTTTGCATTTTAGAAAACTATAATTATAAAAAGTCTTATACTCGTATATTATAATTAGATGCAACCATATATTTATATTAAGTACATACCGTAATTGTAGGTGTTTGCGTTTTCTTTTTTCTGAACTAGGACATGACATAAGAAGGTGTTTAAATTGTCTTATAAGATATTCTGTTTTAACGTAAGTATTATACACACTATTCCCCATATGTCATAAAGAACAATGCAGTTTCCAACGGATTGTTAAATCGCAGATCCTAGTGTAGGGGCACGTGTTGTTTGTAAAGGTACAGGATATTAATATTTCCGTATTCGAGAATACTTTTAAGATAAAAGTTCTTCGACGTAGAAATACGCTGGGTCGTGAAATAGATTGAACGGTATTAAATGCTAAAATCTTCAATTTTTCCATAAAAATTGTCTTCTTTATTTGTAATATTAAGTTCTATATATTTTGTGATTCTTTTTTATTTTGTTTGTTGACGCAACGTAATGCACGTTCGGTATGCGATCATGAAAGTTAAGCAATCTTTGCAATGCCGGATGGGTGACCATATTCAAAATATCTCGAGCTACTCCGTGCTACGGAATGTACTCGTTAATCCATTGGTCCCGGTGGTTGTCTTATGACAGCAGCCATTAAAACCCAACATTCATAGTGGAAAGCCTGAGCAGCCCACTGCTTCCACTACCTACACTGATAGGCTGATGATGATTATGAAGGTTATATATAACGCCAAAGACGAAGTCAAGGGTATAACCAAACATTGTGTTAGTATTTCAATGAATTTCATTGTCTCGAACTTCACTAACGCATACAAGTCATTGTTTAGAATGTTCTCCATGGTGTGTATATTACGGGAGTTTGTAACGGACCCGTTATTGGGGATAACGCCGTCCCCCGGGAGCCTGCGGACGCCGGACAATAACCGTTTCCCTTTCAATATTGCTCTAATACCTTCCGTTTTGACGCCGCCTAAGGATTTATTGTCCAAGTCGATTACCTTTTGTCATCGCGCAGTAATTAGTTGCTCTAATTTTATCAGCGGAATGAATGGCTGAACTAGTTGATGTATTAGGGAGTTCATTAAATACGAATGTTTATTTGCAATGCTATCTCTTATTATGTTAAATAAAATATAAGGCAGAACAGTGTTTAAGGTTGTACAAAGTACCTAGTAGGTACGTAGGTTGTACAAAGTTTACCGCTTGTTGCATTAAGTAAGTACTGTATTCGCTATGTTCATACATATTCGAGCTAGTTATTCAACATTCTGATAAAATAAATATTCACAAAAATATCACGTGAAGCTTGTTCCGAAAACTAAACTTGTTTTACCACGTTCTCTGCAAATAAATTCTATTCTATTCAAACAAAACTTTTTAGAATAACATGCTGGTTAAATACACGAATTCCAATTGTTAACGAACTTGTTTTGCGGGGTCGTAGGTTTTTGAATCAGACTAGATGGCGACACAAACAATGCTGTTATGCGGCAGAAATAGGTGATCGTCATCACAAAATAAGGAATCTGACTAGAAAGCGACACAAAACGATGCTGTTATGCGGCAGAAATAGGTGATTGTCATCACAAAATAAGGAATCCGTCTAGATGGCGACACAAAACAATGCTGTTATGCGGCAGAAATAGGTGATTCTCATCACAAAATAAGGAATCCGACTAGATGGCGACATAAAACAATGGTGTTATGCGGCAGAAATAGGTGATAGTCATCACAAAATAAGGAATCCGACTAGATGGTGACACAAAACGATGTTGTTATGCGGCAGAAATAGGTGATTCTCATCACAAAATAAGGAATCCGACTAGATGGCGACATAAAACAATGGTGTTATGCGGCAGAAATAGGTGATCGTCATCACAAAATAAGGAATCCGACTAGATGGCGACATAAAACAATGGTGTTATGCGGCAGAAATAGGTGATCCTCATCACAAAATAAGGAATCCGACTAGATGGCGACACAAAACGATGCTGTTATGCGGCAGAAATAGGTGATTGTCATCACAAAATAAGGAATCCGACTAGATGGCGACATAAAACAATGGTGTTATGCGGCAGAAATAGGTGATCCTCATCACAAAATAAGGAATCCGACTAGATGGCGACACAAAACGATGCTGTTATGCGGCAGAAATAGGTGATTGTCATCACAAAATAAGGAATCTGACTAGTAGGCGACACAAAATAAGGAGTACTCACAGAAAGTAAGCTTCATACAAACGCGCTCGAGCAACACACACATTTACATAGGCAATCTTTCACGGACACGAAACCACGCAACAGCTGCGCTCGGACTCGTTGCTTGAGCGCGGAATGTATTAAGCTTACCTTCTTTTTTTTATTTATTAGGATAAACAAACAATGACAAATTAACTCACAAGCACACAGATTACTCACTATAATTACACAATATATCAAGAATATTTTAGTAGGTGGTTGCGAACAACCGACATGGTTTACGGCTATGAGTTCTAGTAGGGATTCTCTAGCACAACTTATTTACTAAAGAAATACAATCATATCAATATTTCCCATATTCTGTGGGTCTCCCTATTTTGTATCGCTATCTAGTCGGATTCCTTATTTTGTGATGACGATCACCTATTTCTGCCGCATAACAGCATTATTTTACATTGTTTGTTTCGGTCTGAAGGATACCTAAAAGATGCAGTAAAATTCCACAGGATAGCAAAGTTGTCATCGCGCGCGTGAAAGTTTCGGTGTTGCAACCGTCCACGGGCTATAATGCGGATTGGTGGTGGTGGTTAACGACTGCTAATGTTGCCGGGACCAACGTCTTTACGTGCCTTCCGAAGCACGAAGGAGCAAGAGATGATAAAGTTTTGGTCACCCATCCGATGACCGGCCTTTGCGAAAGTTGCTTAAACTCAGCGCTCGTAGACCGGGCGCGTTGACCACTGCGCCATCGGGCTCCTCAGAATGGAATGGAACATACTCGTATTTAAAGGACCCCGGACCTAAAGTATGGAAAATGTGGTTTCAGTTAAATATCCTGAGATTTTGATATGTTATAGATGTCAAAGTCCTGAACTAAAGTATCTAGGGGTGCTACCACTAATTCCGAGTCCTTTTCAGAGTTTCGACTGATTGAATTGAGAATTGAATCTTATTAAAGTACTTACTAATACTTTGTTATCTAGTACAAAATCAGTCGCAACTCTGAAAGGGACTCGGGAACAGTGGTAGCACCCCTAGAGATTTTTGTTCAGGACTATAAAATCTATAACATATTAAAATCTTACAAAAATTAACTGAAGCCACATTTTTCATACTTTAGGTCCGGGGTCCTTTGTATTTACAGAAGAGGTATGTGTATATGTTTTGTATTTGTATCGTATATGTATTGTACTTATTAAAAAAAAAAACAAATAAATTTCATAGGATCAAATCAAAGCCTACTTCTTATACTTAAAGTATTTTGATATATTTTTATGTACACCTTAAAAGCACTTTAGTTTCCTTTTAGTACAAATGGGGAAACCGTCACTTTATCGCAATTAATTAGATCGAATTTTATCGCCCGGGTCCTAATATTAAAATAGAGCTCCTATTTGAAAGCGATTTCCGCCTGATCCAGTTATCTATAGATACATATCACGATCATTTTATTCCGCATATAAAATAAATACACAAATTGAATTAAGGGTTTCTTGGTTTCTAATATAATATATTTTAAAGCATAAACAAAGATAATTTTTAATGAAGATAAAAATTACTACGTACTTAATAATAATAATATTAACTACTACTACTACTTACTTTTGGGAGAATACCAATCAACGTGTGAGTGACGCACAACTACCAAATGCTAGCGCCATGATTGATTTCTGGCGTAGTATTTGGTCGGTGTCAGTCGCACACATGGAGGGTGATTGGATGAGTGTTGTTGAACGTGCGTGTGAACCAATCGATACCATGGGGTCTATAGTTATAGACCCTGCAGACCCTGCAGTACGGCACAGAATTGGAAAAGTCCTGGGCCGGACGACGGAAGCTGCCTTCTTACCTCAAAGACTTCAGGAATCGCTACCAAGAAAATATGAGAACCCAAAAGATTCAAAGTTTGATCTGTTAACTCTTTAAACCCGGAATTAAAAAACAAAAAAAAGAAAAGAAATACACAAGATTTGGCACTGCAGGGGTAGAATTCACATTTGGTCGTGTTTACCTCCAATCCCAGTTGACGAAAGCGTGGAAGGAGAGTGACCAGATCTTGCCATTCTCAGGCTCTCCCCCGAGGGTACCATCATCCAGGTACCATATATTCAAAGGGGATTGAAGATCCGATATTGCTTTATGAATGGCAAGACAGAAAGCTAGTGGGCCAAGCGGATCCCCTTGCTGCGCGCCAACCTGAGAAAGTACAAGGGATTCGCTATAGAAATGATTAGAAGTGGACGAGTAAACTTGAAAAGAAAAGGATAGAGGGATGGCACGCTCTCCCTGACCTCATTCAAGAACACATCGCGTTCAACAGAATTAAAAGCATTTTTAATATCCAGCTTTATAATTACGCAATCCACGTTCCCCGCTTCCAGAGAAAATGCTCGTGCCGCATGAATAGCAGCCTCACAGCCTAAATGGTAAAGTAAAAATAATAAAAGAGTTAACTTGAAAAATACAAAGTGTTGAAAAATTCCACGAGCGGGATTCGAACCCGCACCCCATGACATGCCGGGTCAGGTGCACTGCCAACTATGCTATCGTGGCTCAAACCAACTCGCCGAAATTAATCAACACTAACTACTTTTACTTTATAAGCCAAAGGAAGCCCTATTCAATGTCGACAATTACGTCATCAACATCCGATCTTAATATTTTTACAAATATTGAAAGATCAGTTAACAGGTTCACTGTCCCGCAGAATACATATGGTCCGGAACAATTGATTTAACAATTGTTATAAGTTTTGGACAGTGAACCTGTTAAGAATTAGGCAAGCCATATTTTCAACACTTTGTCTTTTTTCAAATTGTAATTTGTTCGCAACAATATTTGCGTAAAATTATATGTAAATAATCATAAAAGAGTTAATAGTTGTAGGAGTTGACGACCTCCTTGGTCGAGTGGCTTGACGACCTCCTTGGTCGAGAGGCTTGCACACCGGTTTTCATGGTGTCGCCATCTCTGAGGTCCCGGGTTCGATCCCCGGTCGGATCAATTTAGAAATACCTGTTTTGCTAAATTGTTTCGGGTCTGGGTGTTTCCTATGTATAATAAGTACGTATTTAAGTGTATTAAGTATGTTTATCCGTCGTCTAGTTAACCATTTCTCGAGTATCTTAAGGAAGCTTTTCTTGGGGCTAGATAATTGGTGTGAGTGTGGGAAACATTTATTATTTATTTAATATTCAAGTGAGCTTCACTCCCAGAAGAGTATTTATTCAGTCATAACGGTGCGACCAAAATTGTTTATACCTATTGCACGTTTTACTCGTAGTAGGTATGATATGGTATGGTATGTGTTTCTGCATAAATTCGCAACGTTCAGATTTGTGGTGAAGGTAAAGCGCATCCTCCGCTGAGCTTGCAGTGCATTTCTTGTTTTTTAGTATATTAAGGCGAGGGTTTCCAAAAAAACGGTGTTTTTAAATGAGTTTTATTATATCTGGGTGCATCTCATCAGCAGGTGAGATGAAGCCTAGCGATTTTCCAATGTGTTATAAAAGAAGGGTTTTTGTCAGTTGTTAAAGTTAGTAGAGACATAATGATGTTTTAAAGAAGATTAAGCTTCATTCTGATTCAACGATAAACGTGCTTAAGCCGGAAAAAGAGATCAAGACCCACTGGTTCGAGAGACACAGAAAACTGCGGAAACTCTCTTTTGTCCGTTTGTGTTTGTATCATCAAGCGCGTGTTTTCGTGCCGGATGTACGCTTGTAAAATATAAAATAATATTTTCAGCGATCGACAATTTTATTGTTTGCGGTATGTGTGTAATTCAACAAAACTACTAGAGGTTAAAGCACAGATTACTTGTTAAAGTTGAACTAACGTAGAGTTGTTTGGTTGACAGTGCGACATTTTTCGTCCCCTACGGATAAGCTCTTGGATTTTCTCACCTGATGTTAAGTTTTGATAGGTGCACTCCGCACCGAGTCAACCGAGTAATCAAAAGTAATCAAACCGAGTACAATTATGGGCTGGGATATGACTGGGATTCGAATAAAATTCGTAAGTACTCCATCCAACAAAGCCATCTAACCGGATTCTTTGCAATATCCTCATCTCATGCAGATTTTTCTACCATCAGATATTAAAATTAATACAAAATGATGCAAGCGCGAGGAAAGCATACTTCTTTAATATTACTTTGAGATTGTACATTGTTCCTATCGCGGTGCTCGTAAGAATAATTTGCATATCTCTATGAAAATTTCATAAGGAAATCTCATTTATTTATACTGACTTTGATCCCGATAGGTCGTATAAGTTCTGTAATAACCCACGGTATTCAATGAATAATTCATGAAATGTGTTGGCAGGTAACTCACTAGGCCATCTTTTCTTTTTGTTGGACGAGGGGAATTCTTAAATCCTACAATTTTATTCTACTTATTCTATTTCTCTCCTCGCCTCCTGCAGGTACCTACCGGTCAACGCATCAGTGACCGGTCTACGCATCAGTGACCGGTGCCATTGCACCGGTCACTGATGCCACTGGTCACTGATTCTTGCATTCAAGAAGCATAGGGTGAGATAAAGCTCCGTGCTCTCATTCGACTTAGTTAAGGCGCTGTCAACCACGAAACTGCGCTCTCTGCCAATCTGCATACAAGCAAAAAGGATGCAAATAGTGCTTGATCCACTGGATTCAAGTCGAAAAATTCGAAAAGCCCTATTAATTTATTGTTGATGTTTAAGTAAAAAAATAAAACATTAGCAGTTTTTGTAATAACTATTTCGGAGAAGTATAAATAAATCCATCGACGTACTTTAGCAACAACAGCGTTAGCAGTTAGTACTCGTAAAACAGCGTTTAGTATAAGTATTTATAACAAAACTGTTTTAAAATACGCAAAGTAATTCTTTCAAAGATTTATTATATATAATACTAGTGGCCGCTCGCGGTTTCACTCGCGTGGTTCCCGTTCCCGTGGGAATATCGGGATAAAAAGTATTCTATGTGTTATTCCAGGTTATAAACTATCTGTATGCCAAATTTCATCCAAATCCATTCAGTAGTTTTTACGTGAAAGAGTAACAAACATCCATCCATACTTACAAACTTTCGCGTTTATAATATTAGTAGGATGTCAACAAAACAAATAGCAATATTTAAACTCTTCTCCTATCTCTGTCACCAGTAGGCGCTACTTCAATTCATTTATTTATTAAGATTTACACACATTATTAGTACAGTACATTATTTAGTAAATTTAATGTAATACAATTTCTTGTTTTCGTCAAAGTAATCGAATAAACTCGAATAGTAAACAAAACGCACCCAGAAATTAGTTTTAGTTTTTACGTCAAATACAAAAGATGGTAATGTTTTGGAATCATTGATAACGTTGTTGTCAAGATCCCCATTCTCCAAAAGTCAAGTCTCTTGCAAAAGCAGCATATTAATTTCGTAACTAGAACATAATATTTAGTTTTCCTGCGGCTATTCATCACGAGAGACCGTATACATTGCCACGACGCCACGTCCTTCCCATTAATTCAAAACTTCTCTGAAAACTCCATACAATTATAGAGTTAATTAAGAGAAATGTTAACATTTAACAAAGCCATTTATTAATTGTTTGAATATCACGTTTATCAAGTTCCCGAGAGAAAAAAAAACAATAAATGTGTTACTGCATTAATCACTTTTTAAAAGATTAAGAAATTAAATTATTAAAATTATTACGAAATAATATATTGTAATATTTTTTCAAATGTATTGTTCACTTTTTAAATATTTACTTTAATATTTTTCTTTAATATGTATTCGTTCTTTAATTATTTTATCAGGGGAAGGAAAAATATTACTCGTACCCGAAGTACCTTGGCTTGATTGGTTTTTTTATAGAATCTTTTTAAACTGATCTCTTTAATAAAGGTTACCCTCGCTTATAGGGGGTGTGATCGTCAAGTAAAGTCAATTTTACAATAAATCCCAAGTAATATTCAAAAACTTGATATTAATACATTTAAAATCATCACTAAAGAAAAGCTTTATAAAAAAGTTTAATATATTACATTGAAGCCAAAACAGCATGCGTTTAAAATGCTCCATACACTCCAACAGGTATTTCTAATTTAAAATATTTTAAACTTGTTTAACTTGGTAACGGCATATAATTTTGTAAATGTCGTTACTTATTATCATATTATATTAAAGCTGTGAATTTTCTCGCGTCCATTCTTCTCCACAGCTAAAAAAATAGACGTCCTGAATAGGTAGTACTAGGTAGTACTAGGTAGGTAGTAGTAGGATTCAAAAGCACTTTTCTTAAGTTTATTTTAAAAAAAAATGTTTGACTTTGACTTTGATTATGATATAAATCTTGGTGAAGTCTTGGGCTGATGCATTCGGTTTACTTGTGAACCCAACTAAGTCGCAAAGCAATAATCATTGGTAGCAGCAGACTGTACAGCAGACTGGATGTTAGCAGTTTCCCCTGTATTTCATATGACGGAGTAAATATTGAATATACTGAAAAAACTAAAAATCTTGGCCTCGTTTTTGACCGTTCACTGTCCTGGAAGGCGCAGGTAAATGAAGTTAGTCGGCGCATGCACTACTCCTACCATTCTCTCAAGCGACTCCAGTTTTTCTTACCGTACAATACCAAAATTATGCTCGCTCAGTCGCTTCTACTTCCCCTTCTCGACTACGCTGACGTTTGTTATCTGGACGCTATTGAAGAGCTGCTTAACAAACTGGAACGACTGCAAAATCTGGCAATCCGGTTTATATTCGGTTTGCGTAAATTTGACCACGTTTCTGAATTTCGGTCGAAGTTAAAGTGGCTCCCAGTTCGACTTCGTCGAGATATGCACATCCTTTCCCTCTTTTTCAAAATACTTAACTACCCCCAGCTCCCTCATTATCTGCGTTCCCGTTTTACGCTCATACCCGTCTCTTCCCGTCCCAAACGATCCTGCGACACACGAACCCTTCTATGTCCCCAATGTAATTCCAATTTTTACCACAAATCATTCACAGTATATGCCGCTCGAATGTGGAATAGACTGCCTGCCAGCATTCGTGGAGAGTTCATCGGTAGAATCTTTCAAACACAAGCTCAAAGAGCATTATCTGTCTAACGGCTAATCGGTTACATACCGTTGTAGTAACATAATTAGTTTTATTTTATTTTAATATGTATGTATGTTTATATTTATAAAATAATATTTTATTTTCAATTATATAAATCTTTGGTAATTAGTGTATATATGTTTGTTAGTATAGTATTATTTATAATTTATTAGTCCCGCATACTTGTTTATTGCACCACAGCTAGGGTTAGTTGGAAGAGATCTCTTCTAGAGATAAGCTCACCTTTGTATATGTCCTGTGTAACGTGTATTTAAATGTAATTTATTTGTACAATAAAGGATTAATTAATTAAATTAAAGTAATATTTGAATTGATTTCAAATAATTATTAACCTAAAATTTATTCAATTTATGTTATGTATTAAAATATAAATATAATATATCAGCCATTTTGCTTAACCAATTCTGTTCTAGAGACCTCACTGCTGTGAAGATTCTAACGGATAAACAAACTGTCCTAGTGCTAGCCTCAGTGTACATGCCGAGCGACGGTGAAGTTCCTCCGAGAGAGCTAGCCGAGCTGGTGCAACACTGCGAAGCACAACAATGGGACCTGATCATCTCTGCAGACTGCAATGCACATCACTCTCTGTGGGGAAGTAAGGATACCAATAAAAGGGGTGAGTTACTAACCGAATATATTTTCCAAACAAACTTGAACATTATGAATATAGGCACGGAACCTACTTTTGTTAGTTCAAGGTATCAAACCATCATAGACATTACTTTAGCAACACATGCGGCGGCGAACCTCATTGAGGGATGGCATGTTTCAAACGAACCATCCTTTGCGGATCACCGCCGGGTATGCTTTAAAATACAATATAAACTAACAGACCCTGTTCCATATCGTAACCCCCGCAAAACAGATATAACAAGGTATAAAAACTTAACAAACAAAGTACTAGGTAACACACAAGTAAATAACGTAATTCCAAGTACCGACAAAATAGAAGCAAACGTACAGCTCCTGACTTCTACACTCGTAAGAAGTTATGAGCTGGCATGTCCTGCTGTAACACCGAAACGCCTAGAGAAAAGCCGCTGGTGGGGGCCAGAACTTGACCGTCTTCGTCAAGAACTCAGGACACTTTTCAACAGGGCCAAAAATACCAGAGCCAATGAGGACTGGGACAAATATAAAACAGCACAACAGCACTACAAAAAACGGATCAGATTCCGGAGAACGGAAGGCTGGCGAAATTTCTGTAGTAGCATTAACTCATTAAACCAAGCCGCAAGATTAAAGAAAATCCTGGCTAAGGACAACTCTAATCTTTTGGGCTCCTTAAAAAAGGAGGATGGCTCCTACACTAATAAAGACGAGGAAACCAGTGCCGTACTGCTAGAAACACACTTTCCAGGATGCCAAATAACGCCAGCCCCTGGTTGGGTAGATGAGCAATACGGCACACCAACAGCACAGGATTGGGAAGTCGCAAATAAGATAGTAACCGCGGACAGGATAGAATGGGCCCTGAGCAGCTTCAAACCGTTCAAGTCCGCGGGGCTGGATGGGATATTCCCAGCATTACTACAGTGGCAGCCCAATCATGTTATTAAGCACTTACTACCAATCTACAGGGCCTGCATAGCCTTTAAATATATTCCCCAACCTTGGAGAGAGGCAAAAGTAATTTTCCTACCGAAGCCGGGTAAGGAGGATTACACACATGCCAAATCTTTCAGGCCAATTAGTCTAACATCATTCCTGCTAAAAACTCTGGAAAGATTAGTAGACCGACACCTTAGGGATGGAACACTGAAAAGCAAACCGTTTCACCCTCAACAACATGCCTATAGGAAAGGCAGATCAACAGAGTCGGCACTACATATGGTAGTGCACAAAATAGAATCGGCTATCACAAATAAAGCGTCAACACTGGCTGCTTTTATAGACATAGAAGGAGCTTTTGACAAAACCATGCACAACAGCATTAACCACGCCCTACGAAAACGGAACGTAGAACCAGCCTTAAGAGAGTGGATCACTGCGCTGGTTAGCAAAAGGGCGGTTCAGATAGTGGTGAACACTACTACGAGGGCTAAAGTAGTTAGAGGGTGCCCTCAAGGAGGGGTGTTATCACCACTTCTATGGAACATAGTAGTAGACAGCCTCATTAATAAACTCAATGATAGAGGATACACTACTATTGGTTATGCGGATGACTTAGCAATACTGATAAATGGGAGCGCTGAAAATGTGTTATGCAAAGTGATGCGCTCAGCCCTTCAGATTGTGGAAGACTGGTGTGACGAACACAAATTGTCAGTAAACCCGAAAAAAACAGAACTTATCCTTTTCACCAACAAAAGGAAGTTACCAGAACTCCAACCACCAAAACTCTTTAACACCAACCTCTCCCTATCAACTCAAGTAAAATATCTGGGAGTCATCCTGGATAATAAACTGAATTGGGCGAGGCACATTGATGCAAAAATAAAGAAGGCCTGTATAGCGTTTGGGCAGTGTAGAAGACTTGTTGGGAAAAAATGGGGTCTAAATCCAAAAATCACACTTTGGTTATACACATCAGTTATCAGACCTTCCTTAACCTACGGATCAGTTGTCTGGTGGCCCAGAACCCAACTGGTCACGGTAAAAGCAAAACTCAAGAGTCTGCAACGCCTAGCAAGCGTAGCAGCCACGGGGTGCATGAGAACAACTTCATCAGCCGCTCTGGAGTATATATTGAACTTAAGACCTCTAGATCTGGTCATTCAAGAGGAAGCCAAGGGCGCAGCCTTAAGACTAAGATCTAACGGGTTATGGAAACAAAGCATAACTACACACTCAAAGATTCTGCAGGCAAGCCTGAAAGAAATACCGTTTCTTGAAGCGCCCATGGACAGAATACCATGTCACCACGTCTTCGATAGAAGATACAATATCCAACTTACTGCGGAACCAGTTGATAGCTCTGGCATCAATGAAGTTAGGATATACACAGACGGGTCCAAAACCGCACACGGCACTGGAGCGGGTGTCTTCTCGAATGACTTAAATATAAAAATTTCAACAACTTTAGACAAGTTAAATACAATCTTTCAAGCAGAATGTATTGGTATCACCAAGGCGGCACAGGCGGTTGCAGCCAGAGCTGTCAGAGACCTAAATAAAAAAATTGTCTCAGATAGTGCATCCGTACTTCAAGCTTTAAAAAACAACACCATAACCTCTGTCCTTGTACTGGAATGTCATAACACTCTCCAATCCATAGCAGAGGCAAACAAAGTAACTTTGCAATGGATCAAAGGACACAGCAACTCACAGGGTAATGACGCCGCTGACGAACTAGCCAAAAGAGGATCGATGGCAGCAGTTTATGGACCGGAACCACTGCTGCCCATACCTCAGGCCCAGATAAAAACGTGGCTGCGCAAATTAACCGAAGATGAACATCTAACAGAATGGAGAAACAGTGTAGGTAGCAGGCAAACCAAGAATGCAGTTCCGGTGGCATCAAAAAAGCTTGCCCGCAACCTCCTTAGATTAAACAGGGACAGGATCCGTAAAATCATCGGTATTATTACTGGTCATTGTCCCTTAAACAAGCACCTATTTACGATAGGTGTGACCGACAGCCCTCTATGCAGAGGATGCATGGAGGCGGAAGAAACGCCACAACACGTGCTCATGGAGTGCAGGAGTGTGGCAGACGAATGGGCACGGTTTCTCCAAACACCCAGAACGCTTGCGGAAGCCTGCAGCAGCCTGAAAAGGCTGCAAGCCTTCTGGGATAATCTGGGTTGGTTGGAGTAGGCAGAAGGTACAATACGTACAATGGCCAAATCGAATGGCTAAGTGCGGATACAGCCCAGTATAACTAACTAACTAACTAACTATGTATTAAAATGTAAATATTAATTATTTAATGCAATTGGCAATAACAAATTATCTGTATTTTTTAATCAACACAAATTTTAAATGATTAGTCTTGACATATTACGAGTATTCCTAATAAGTATTATTGTGCCATTTTAAAGGGGTGCATATTATTGTAAGTATCATTGTATGTGATCTCCATGTGATTGTCTAAAGATATCTACAGACACATAACATAATATACGTTTACGATTTCAAGCGAATAAGGTGTTACGTTATTTAGTGTTAGTTACGTTGTCATATATGGATATGCCCTTTTTGTCTAAGACGAACCATCACGTCAAAGCTTTTATACGAACACTTCAGGATTTTATTGTTTAATATGTAAGTTTTAAATAGGTACTTAAATGTGTTTACCTGTGAGTATTTGCAACATTATGTTATTTAGTTTGTAATAATAAATGAATACCTTTATGTGTTGTTAAATATCGGTAAGCCAATTTTATAAAAAAAAATATAGCAATTTAAAGTTCTTCGATGCGTTTCGTACTTGGTGCCGCCCCCACCATTCGATTACATCCTGTATAAACGTTCCGATTCTAATTTAATTAATTCAGCTTGCGGTAGATTAGGCGGATTTGCGTTCGACGTATTGTTGCGATAAAGTTATTCAGAAAATTCTATCCATCTATTTATTTATTTATTTCTTTGTTTAATTTTTTTGGTGCTTATAGATTTACATCCAAGACGCTTACAAGATTATATTAATTACACATAATAAAAAAAACAGTACAATAATAAAAATCACTCATGCAATTTAAATTCATATAATTATGAAAAACTGACTGACTGGTTGATGCACAGCTCAACCGATGAACCTTACTGAATATTCACCCCTTAATAAAATGGGGAAAACAAGTTTATTTTCCTTCATTTTTAAAATAAGAAAAAATAAATTGATTTAAGGCTTCTCGCTAGAAATAATAATCATGTAATTTACGTGTTAGCAAATCAAAAACATTAACATTTTCAGAAAATCGACTCTTGTAGTGATGTGATGACTGCTGACATTTTAAAATCTTAGTATTTTTTTTGGTGTTGGAAAGCTCAAACTGTTTATTGTAGAATCATTCAGTTAATAAAGTGGACTGTATAAAGAAAAGAGAAAGCAAAGTAAAACGTATACAATTTATAAAATAAGAAAATGAAACAAGAAAACATACCAAGCAAAAACCGCATCACCACTATTAAGAGCAAGAAGAATTAAAACAAAAGAAGGTTGACAGTTAATAGAAAAATAAAAGTCGCATTTACAAAGGAGTATTTACTCCGTTACACGTGTAGTATGGACTGCAATTAAATATTTTAATCATAGACTGAGGTTCCTTTCTACGCATTAGGTTTCCGCTGGTGTGCGCTGCGGATATACTTAGCTAGCGGGCCCAAGTTTAGTTTCACAAGTCCTGTCGCAGGCCGCCCAAAATAAATACCCCGAGTGGTACAGTCACAAGCATTAATATCTACACAATGTGACTCTTAATACAATTGAACAAGAGTCAAAATTAGACAAAAGTTATCCATGGTAATGCTCGTGACAGTACATACACGTATAGTTTGGGTAGGAGTTTTCGCAGCTGATGCGGGGTCATTAAGGATTTTAATAATTTGTACAATGAAGCTACATGTCCCTGCATGCATGTGTAGCATGTGCGTGTGTTCATGTGGGTAATACCAGAGTGAACGAGAGTGCGGCAACTTCATTCAAGCGCTCCAAAACGCACGCACACGAGCTCGTAGTTCACCTACATTAGCACACAGAAAAAAGCACGGGAAACGAGTACGCGATGACGCGGGCTGTCCCCGCAAACGCGAATCGGGCAGCGTATGTTGCTGTAGTAACGGAGAATAACAAGTATGTCATTGAGCGCTGCCGATCAGTATACACGTATTTTTCTTGGTTTGGCTGTCGCGAGTGCGAGTTTTGTTGCATATAGGTGGGTGCCTATTGAAAATGTCTGGAAAAAAAACCTGTTGTGTATGAGGATGTCTCAACACACACAACCATAATCCCAGTTTTTCCTTTTTTACTTTGCCGACAGATATAACAAGGTAAGTTTACAATATAAAATACACCCAAATTCACACAATAATAAATTAACTATGTGTGACTCAACCCTAGCCGGTAGGTACAGCTCGGTAGGTCGATTCAAGGTCACGGCACTGTTGCCGCACTCTCGTTCATTCTGGTAATACTCCCAGCAGTAGGACGTTAGGCCTTAAGGATCCGGAACAAAAATGCATCTTGAAAGTGGTCCTGTTCGCTCATACCTATACGTTTAAATTTCGAATAACAAAATATGAAAAAACATTGCATAGCATCAACAACTTCAAATAACTGTGAACCTTAAACATTAAATAAAAAGGTTAAATTACGGTTGTCATCATCGCCACAAACGTCATTGTGTCCCCGTGTCCCCAAAGTCGCCTGCCGTTTTTCAAGCGCTCATCGGGTTACTAGTAAGTACATAATGATCGAAGCGTTAGGCTGATGATCATATAATGAACTAACATAATATAAGAACCATATATTATCTAACAGTTGCTGTTATAACATTATGAATTTCAGGCGATCCTCATTTATCTGTGTGTAGAGATTATGTAAATCGTTGATCTACAGAATTGCTGTCATCTCCTGGTTGCTTAATCCCCGAAACGATAATAACAAAGGATTTTGCAGGTGAATTCATAAATGTAATTTCTTAGAAACGAAGATACCTATATATTGTAAAGCTTCTCAAAATCTTCTGTTGAGGGTTTTGTAGGCAAGTATTTTACTCCCCTACTGACTAGTGCTCAAGCAGTCTACGCATAAATATGTGATCAAAATCAACTTTTCTTGGCGACTATTAACACGTAGATATAAACAATTCTATACTGCATTTCATCTGTAAAATAATAGCTATAGGTAATGTTAATTAAAGTAACCTTAGTTGTTTGTTGAATCAGATATATGTAAGTTACTGTCCTATATTGATGACAAATGGGGAAAGACGGTGAACGGTAATTTATTTTGTAGCATGTGTGATGTGTCAGTGCTGTATGTTAATTAAATAAATAAAATCATAGCAAAAAAATCTGTCTTTTACTTACCATAAAATATAGCAGAGACAAGTACATACATTTAGCTTTGGCTACTGTTTTTACGCAGAAAGTGTGAGATTTTCGAACAAACACATTAACATCTTCAGGTTTTGGTCGGGTTAGGTCGATAAAAAAAATAACCAATGGAAACATCACTCAGCCGTGTTTGCCCTCCGGCGACGAATAAAGACATTCAAATACGAGGCCCGTCAAAGGCCTCTTCTTATCTTTTAAGTTGAATAATACTCTTAGCTTCAATGACCGGCTTTTGTCGACTTTTGAACTTTTTCAATGTAGAGTATCGGCTTAAAGATTTAAAAAAATCTTTATCATTATTCAGTAAATAAAAACTGGACGTAGGTAAGCCTTTCTACCACTATACAGGCCTAATGCGGATTCGTGACTGTTGATAAGCATTATTATACTTTGTAACTCTTCGAAGATGATTACCAATTTATTTACTTGCAGCAGCACGTAGTCTGGTGCCGTCACAGGGTGCCGTCTTCGTTTCATATTTTAAAGCTACTAAAGAAAAATTTCTGCCTCCAGTCCCTCTCGCCCTACACAACTTTCTACACCCTATTTCATTTTAAACTTGATTATCTCAAAACTAGTGTCATGTGGATTATCATAGTCCTGTTTTGCGTAACTATGTCCCTCTCAGTGATGTCATGATGTACTACTTTTTTTTTTAAATTTGTTCATGTCCATGGATACTAGTCCTTCAGTCGAAAACTTAATTTATACGTTTAAACTCTTTAAAGGATGATGATGAATGATAAAAAAGAAATAAGAAGTGAGAAATGATATACTCCCAACCCCGCGAGTATCTCAGTAAAGATGTGGGGCTTTACTAAGTCCTCACGCGACTTTTTGAGAGAATTTGAAAAGTGCCGTTGCACTGTTTTGTTTCATTTGCCAACACTCATGCACACTCACGAACACTTAACGGTTAATAATCCACCATTATTTCACTTTAATATTCGACACAACACAAATTTTAGAAAATAAAACAAAACCGCAGACATGACTCTTCACTTTCCCGCCAAGAACCCTGATGTACAGTAGTACATCAGGGTCACAATAATCTAGTAGATTATTGTGATGCCAGCATAAAAAAATATTTTTTTTGGATGTCAAATAATTATAAATATTAATTAGTTTTTAAAAGTTCAAAAGTACCATATCAATAGCTCGTACACTATTGATATATTAAAATCATTTGTAGAACCAAGCAACTTGGTTCTTTTTAATGAGTAGTATTTTGTATTATCAGATAAGCAAACAAGAACTAATCCGCATGCTTATATTTTTCTCCAAAATATATTGAACTAACAGGAACCATGTGGACTGGTTCTAGTTTGTATACCTAACAAATTTATTAAACACTCTTGGTACCATGTGACATATATCTTTTTGTTCTTTTCGAAGCGAGATTTTTGTGAGTTGGTAACACGGACACCACAGTATGGTGACACCACATTTCTCATACTAAAAGTCGTAAGCAGCCTGAGTCTTTTTAGTACTTACAAAACAACACTTTTTGGCATCGTTCTGCATACGTAACTAAATTTAACCAAAGTTGTGGGTTGGTTCTGTTTTGCGTAACTATGTCTCTTGTCAATGACAAAAAAAGGAATGACGTATCACAACACAATGAATAATAAAATCACTTACTATTATTAATCATTTATTTCAGATAATTACAATCCATTCAATCAATACAGTTTTGTGTTACTAGTTACTTAAGACGATGTTAGTTTTAATACAAAGTTAAATTAATAAGGTTACCTATAATGATAACTTAGTGATTCGCCCGCCATTTGCTGTGTGAAAACCATTACAAGAAATCTCAATCACGCAGATATGTTTTTATTACCTAGTGCTTTTGTTTAGTGCTCTACACGACATTTTAATGATATGTATGTTTAATTGTTTTTTTATTATTACTATTTTTTTCCGTTTAGTATATTTTTAATTGTAATATTATGTCCAATTTATGTGCATGTTATGTCACAAATTCTAAAAACACAAAAATAGCACATTTGTTTAGTTTCGACCTTGCGGAAAATTTAAAGTCATCTAAGTCCGGGATGAAGAGACAACTACCGAAAATCGACCAAAGCCTAAGGCAGTAACAACTCGTCAAAAATAACGGCAGCTCGTCGCGGGACTCTTAACGTGAGGGGGGCGCCGCAAGCATCAGCCGCCGAGTCCGAGGGTACCCCCATACAGCTATACCGAGAAGGAAACAGGCGGCTCCAGCTTCTTCGTTTTGCAACGGATCCAAACAGCTCGAAGACCACGCAGCGAAGGCGTGGGAGCAGAACTTGACTTCAGAGGTACCTAGTTCCTAATGTTAATGTTAGTTAGAAATGACCCTAAATTTTAAATTTTAAATTTTATCTTAAGGTCAATGGCTACACGATTCCCCTATAAGATATCCAACAGAATACAATATACCACAAAACAAGGGCTGTACACCAAAAGAGGCCGAAATTATTGGGTTGTTGTACATTCGCCACAAAGTTAGTTTGCCACAGAAAAAATATGTGTAAATTCGCCACAGTTCTTGACGATTGGATTTCTAATCTTGCTTAGTCTGGTTTTATTTCAACTTGCATATGCACAGGCCAGTTTTACCAATTTTTGCTGTTTGAAAACTGAACGGTAAACACAGTTTATATTTAATCTAAAAGGTTTAAAGAAATACATGGATGTTCAACATTTCAAAATGGAAGATTTACAATGAGTTTAATGAACAGAACGGAACCGATCTTGAAACTCATGGAAAATAATGACTACATGACAACAATAGACCTCAAAGATACCTATTTTCTAGTATCCGTGGATATTGAAGATCGAAAGAAATTGTGATTCTAGTTGCAATCTTTATATAAGTCAGACCGTGCCTAGTAAGTGCCTATATTGTGTAAGTTTTTAGGATCTGTATTCAATTTTAAATTTAATACAACAACTATTACATTTTCTATAACAAATAAAAAGAAATCTCGAATAAAGGATAAGTCAATACCAACAATTTTACTATTAGACAACTTTCTCAATTTCTTGGACTTTTGACCTTAGCACGCCCAACAGTTCGTTATGGCTGAGTTTACACAAAATTATTGTAATATAAGTGTGTTTTTTTTTAAAAGCTTTTATTATTCCGATAATTATAAAACCTAAGCGTATCTCTGTTATAAGTTATAAGTAGTTTCTCTCGGATTCGAAAAGACGAATGTGATATGGTCATCTTGAATTAAAAGCTGCTTTTAATGTATTAGGTACATACATTTACTTCTCAGATTTCTGACTCTAATATACTTCTTCGGATTGATCGTGCTAGTCGTGTGTCACGTCAGGTGAATATTAATACTAAATGAACTTGCCAGATATGCGTTTATACGAATTCTAAGTACATTTGGCTAGCTGTACATAGACCTTTTTGCCAACATACAAAATCATAAATGCGAGAAATACGCCTAATGGAAGCTTGATACTCAATCCGAAATAAGTTTTTACCTTTTACTAGCATTGCTTTTTTTTGCATTCACTCAGTGTTTCTATGTTCTCCTTTTATTAACCGGCAAGCTCCAATGAAAAGAGGCGCTCCATCTCTCTTTTTTACTTATGGCTGAGTTAAAGATGAGTTATACTGAATTAAATATTTATAAAATACAGTACAAAATTAAATGCCTACCCGATCCAGCCAGGAATCGAACCTGGGTCTTCCGCAATCCGGGCGGCTGCACTGACCATTATGCTACCAGGAAGGCTGACGTAAGCACTGAATATTTACACTGTTTTTTAAATTGTTGAGTGTTTTTAGCGGCACATCTATCCAACGGTTATTGCAACCGATGGCTATGCAGATTATGAAATACCACAAATTTGATAACACAACGCTATAGCAAATTTTGCTTTTTTTCACTGTATTTTATAAATATTTAGTATCTATTACTGAAACTACGTTAAATCAGTATAACTAATTTTACTTTTATTTATTTATTTTTAAGTGCTAATTGCTGCACTAAAGCTGAATTAAATATTTATAAAATACAGTATAATTAAGTATAACTCATCTTTAAAACCTAGGTAGGAGTTTTGCCAAGCTAATTATTGCAATTTTTTGTGAAGCTATCTAACAATTTAAATTAAAAGCTAGCTGTAGTACGCTAAATACGGCAAGATTAACCCTATTCCTAGTGATAAATGCTTCAGTATCCTCACATGGTATGATTGATAGACTGCTAAAGGGCGTTTTTAATAAAAACCTCCTAAGCTAAATGTATTGTTACGTGGAACCCAAATCCTGTGCCCTATTATTGAAGTGATGTTTACCCATATGATAACAAAAGTGTTTTGTCATTTATCACAAAAAATAATAACTATACCTACTTACAATTGCATCTGCTCAGCGAATGCAAAACATTCAGTTAAATAAAAAATGAAAACTTACTTGGTAAGAATTTTTTATTTTTTCATTTTTATATTAGGAGGCAAACGAGCAGGCGGGTCACCTGATGGAAAGCAATCACCGCCGCCCATGGACACCCGCAAAACCAGAGGAATCACAGATGCGTTGCCGGTCTTAAATTAGAATGATTACATATCAATAAAACTCATTGATCTAATTGAAACATCCAGACTTGGCGCCCAACAACCACTTCTGTTATGTCCAGCACAGACATTACAGTCGTATAGTTGAATAGAATAGAATCACAAACGCTTGGGCACTGGGTGAAAGGTACCTTGCATGATAAATAAGTGGTATAGATACAAGTATATTTACTGCGTACAGCACACGACACGCGGCCACGTGGCCGCGTGCGCTGGCTAACATAGAAGTGGTTCTTATCGCTGCGGGCAGGATGATACAGCCAATGGTTTCCTTAAATATTATAATCGATATATCAGTACATCACAATAATGAATTTGCTAACTCTTTGTTAATACATAAAGCATAAAATTATTTAAATTTTTATAATAACAATACTAGTAGAATAGTTACAAATGCATAGTTTTCTTTATATAAGAATGTATTAAGAACTTTTTGTTATCTGCTTAAAATATTGTTGTTAAAATGAGTTAATATAACAAGAATTTTCCTGTTGTATCCTATGTCCTTTATTATTCCTTCCTATAGTAGCCTTTAAAGATTTCATAAGAACCCTTCATTTAACACATATTTTTTTTTTGAAACTCTAAACATCTTCGAAGAGATACGAAGTATACCTAATTCATAATTAAACGAACTTAACTTGTGATGTTCAATGATAATTATATGAATATCAGTCATATAATTATAATTAAACTTCACAAGGTAAGTTCGTGTAATTATGAATTATTGCAACATGTTATTAATAAAATTAAGAAAACATACCAACCGAATCAATTTGCGTTTACTTTAGAAACCCAAGATTTTACGAGATTGTACGAGTATATGTCACGTGCACGTTCAGTGAAACTCGGTATTTTATGCTTTCTCGTGCGCCAAGAAACTCCTAGCTGAGCCCATTTAAGTTGAAGAAATTTTTGAAATCCGTCCCGGCTAGTTTTCCCGGGGGATCTCTCCCCCGGCTAAAATGTTGCCTATAAACACACGGGCTTATACTCTCGGTTTGCTCTTTATCTGACTCGCCTGCTCCAATTAATACCTTTCTTAATAAATCTCATTAAAAGAATAGCAAGAGAATTGGGTTACTCTTTTTTTAATTTTGTTCTGGCTTATATATCTTATATAACAACTTATATAAATTTACGCAAATATTGATGCGAAAAAATTACAATTTGAAAAAAAACAAAGCGTTGAAAAAAATCCACGAGCGGGATTCAAACCCGCACCCCATGACATGCCGGGTCAGGTGCACTACCAACTATGCTATACTTAGTGGCTCAATCCAACTCGCCGAAATTAATTAACACTATCTACTCTTACTCTGAGGACAGGGCGCTATGGCGCTCATTAGGAGAGGCCTATGTCCAGCAGTGGACTAAGATAGGCCGACGATGATGATTATGACTCTTACTCTGTAAGCCAGCGGAGCCTTATTCAATGTCGACAACTACGTCATCAACATCCGATCAATTCTGATCTTAATATTTTTACAAATAGATAACTCAACTATGCGAGTTGGATTGAGCCACGAAAGCATAGTTGGTATTGCACCTATCCCGGTTTGTCATGGGATGCGGGTTCGAATCCCGCTTGTGTATTTTTTTCAACACTTTGTCTTTTTTAAAATGTAATTTGTTCGCAACAATATTTGCGTAAAATTATATGTAAAATAAATTAACCTCAAATCATAAAACCTTTATTTTTACTGTATTAATTATATATGACCTTTATTTATTAACAATTATACACTTTTACAATGGCAAAATCATAAATATAGCTTCAATATTTGTAAAAATATTAAGATCGGATGTTGGTGACGTAGTTGTCAACATTGAATGGGGCTCCTCTGGCTTACAGAGTGAGAGTAGATAGTATTGATTAATTTCAGCGAGTTGGATTGAGCCACGAAAGCATAGTTGGTAGTGCACCTGACCCGGCATGTCATGGGGTGCAGGTTCAAATCCCGCTCGTAGAATTTTTAACACCCTGTCTTTTTCAAGTGATAACAATGTTTGTAAAATAAAATGCATAAAAGAGAGTCCTATGAAATTATAATAAAATATTTTATAAAAAAAAATTAAGATTCATTTGAGTTTTTAATAAATTTTCCTTTTTCTTAGCTGACATTAGAGTACTAGAGAATTTAGTTGGCTTCTGATTACGGTTCTGCCAATGTGGTTGTATAGCCATTAGCCAGTCATGATTATCTTTAAGCCTGGGCTTAATTCTAGTGTTACAAAAAATCAAGCTAAATGCCTCACTCAATATACCATTCCTGATTACCCCCACAATGCCTGTAATAGACCCGCATGAAGACGCATAACAAGAACCGTCATTCACCAACACTACCTTACACTTACGTTAGTATATAAGGGTAGTGGATGAATTTAAAGTTAAATGGGCTCTGAGGAGTTCAACCGTTTAAGGCACCAGGACCTGACAACATTTATCCCATTCTTTCTACTACAACAGGGCGTCTCCATCCTGGAACCCCATCTCTGCAGACGAGATGGCGAACGAATGGTTATGCGGATGATCTGGTCATCTCACTCAGTGGGAAATTTCCCTTTGCGATATTGGGGTTAATGCAACGTACCCTAGGTCTGCTGGAGGAATGGTGCAATGCCCATCACTTCTCTGTAAATCCGGGGAAAACAACAGCCCCTTTACAAGAAAGAGAAACACTACGGGACTGGTAACCTATCACTCTATGGCATCCGGCTCTCTTGATCCAAAGAAGTGAAATATCTAGGATTAACGCTGGATAGGGAACTTACTTGGAAACAACCGTAGCCAAGGCTTACAGAGTCTTTGGCATGTGTCGGTCTCCATATGGCAAGATGTGAAGATTCAACCCCAAAATCATTAGGTGGATCTACATGACGATGGTGAGACCAATCCTCACATATGGCAGCTTCTTCTGGTGGCCCAGAACCAGGCTGAAGATCTGTAAGAATGCTCTTAGCAAACTTCAGAGAAAAGCTTGTCTGGCAATCACTGGTGCCTTTATAACCACTCCAACGGCAGCGCTGGAGGTCCTCACAGACCTTTCGCCCCTGCACATTGTAATAGAAACATAGGCAAAGAAAGCGTTACATAGACTAAAGGTGGCCGGACTATGGGACGCACCTAAACCACTGATCAGACACACAAAATGGGAACCAAGTGACATTCCTGATAGGATCATGGAAATGGGGTGCGATAAAATATCCCCCATAATCATGTTCAAAATGAAATTTAAAGTTTATGTTCCAACCAGGGACGAATGAGGTACAGAGGAAGAAGAGTGAAAGGATGGGGTTGCACAAAAGATCCCGATAGGTAGAAGTGTTATCAGGAGAGGGAAACCTCAGCAGGCCCCACTAAGATAAGTTAAGATAAGATACAGTAGTTAGTAACTATAACTGCCCACAGTCAATAGTGGCCAACTAAAAATAAATCTGGTGGATTACTATGAGCTCTTAAAGCAGTATTGTAGTAGTGTTCTTGCGGTTGTAAAAACGAGACACGTGTAGCGGCGTATACACGCGTCTCGTTTTCGCAACTGCAATAACAATGCAATAATACTGCTCATGGCAAGGCCCCAGGCAGTAGTAGCCATGGGTGTGTTATCACACATTACCAGCTCATTTTTTTGTCCCCACTGCTGGGGCTCGAGCAATATGGATAGATTGGGAGAACGGGTCATAATCCACCACGCGGGCTCAGTGCGGATTGGTGGTTGTAACGACTGCTGATGCAGCCGGGACCAAAAGGTTTACGTGCTTTCCGAAGCACGGAGGAGCTCGACATTTTTGGTCACCCATTCGATGACAGCCAATTCGAAAGTTGCTTAACATTAGCAATCGCAGACCAGGCGCGTTAACCACTACGCCATTGAGCTTCTCGTGTGATCGATCTTTCACCCGAAATTAAGGCTACATTTTGCTGCAGCGCAATTCTATTGAACTGAACAAATTGGAATTGGAGCATTTTGGAACTAGCCCATTTGTTTAGTTGTAATGACCACACTACTAACGAGGTAGTCTCAGGTGCATAGACAATGCGCAAAATAGAGTAACGCGTTGACTCTTTACGCATAATATGACACGGTTAAGTATAAATAAATTTTTTCTTTTAGTTGATGGCTTCGTGGTAGGTCAGATTAATTTCAATTACGTCTTAAACTTCTAAACTTTTACGTCAAATTCAAAAGTTTTTTAAGACACTTGCGACATATTCCTAAAATGAAATAGTTAAAATTTCAAGATTTAATGTTTTTATATGTTAATATGGTATGTTCAGATTTGGTTTATTTATAATAATAATAGTTAGGCAATTTATTGTAGTTATGAATTTGAAAATTAAGTATTCACCTTACTTTATTGTGGTGAATAATTCAGAAAATAATAATTATTTGAAAAGCCTTCCCACCAATCTCTTATAAAACTGTTAATAAGGTCCAACCAACGCTTTTGTGTTTCTCTATTTAAAATTATAGGTATATACAATAAATACCCTCTGAATATTCTACGAATATATACTATATATTTTATAAGGTATATTTAAAGTTTTTTTTATACACGAATTTCACTTCATATTAATCGTACCTAATTACGATGTATGAAAAATATTTAAATAAACACAAATTAAAAAAAATTAACGGCTAGTTAGCGGCCGCACCCTGCAGCCGTCCGCAGCATCGCACTCGGATGTACGCGCCCTACTATGATTGATTGCGCGTTGCTATGATTTCTCGATATAAAATCATTTCTCTTCGCTTTACAGACGAATCAAATTCATATTAATCATCAATTGAAAAAAAAAATCAATAAAAAAAAATTAAATAAAAGACTAATATAGAAAAATGTGAGAACATTTCGTCGCACTCCGCCGCAGCCACAGTGCTATAGCACTTGGCCCCCAGAAGCATTGCGTTAAAAGGTATTTTCGTAAAAAGAATTACATACTCTTCCATCTTTTTTATTTTATTGCGTATATTGATCTTGTATAAACTTGTATAATTACAAGTTTTGTCGCTTGATATGACGTTTTCATCTCAAACCTTCTCATCCTTACACAGAACACACAGAGGTTAGTAAAATATACAAAAAGAATATGAAGCCATATATTTCTAAACGTTCAAAGAAAGATAACGTTGTAAACATTTCATGCTTGGTTGGGTAATGAAATTTCCTTTTCGTATTACAAAAGGTAGTATAATAATATTGATATAATATAATGAATTATTCGATTTACATTTTCGGCCTGTTCCCTAGAGTCCATGAGATCAATAGCTGCAAGCAATATCAAAGCCTTTTATACCTCAACCCTTTTTCCGGTTCGATGCCGTACGTAAAATTGACTGACCACACACACTGTCTTTCGTTATCGAAGTTTGGGAACGTATTTATTTTATTACGGACTATTGCGTCGTGATGGAGCTCGATGGCACAGCGCGTTTGGGTTGCGATCTTGCACGTTAAGCAACTTTCGCAGTGCTACCAGATGGTTCACCAATTTATTGTATCTCCTCGACCTCCTCCGTATTTCAGAAGGCACGTTCAGCCTTAGTCATAAGATGACAGTCGTCAAAACCCTCCAACCCGTATTAGGCATTTTTTTATCGATATGAACGCATTATGTACCCGATCCATGAGAGGCTTGATGGATATGTGGGACTCACCCGTCTGTCTTTCTCCTTCACACCAGAAGAAGCCAGGTGAGCGTGAGACGGAGGAGGATACCCACTATCTGTACCTATATCCCTCCGTATTTGTCTCAGGTAAGTATGGTGGACATGGAAACCCTTCAGTGACTGTAAACTTGCAAGACATTTTTGAATAAAAAATTTAATTAAACACCTGGAGGTCATGCAATTCGACCAGCAGAAGGCTAGAATAATAATTTTTCTTTTTGTTAAAGACACGCAATTAATGTTTTACTTACATACTTACTTACTTAGAGTAGCGATCACGGGACCCGGCCGTTGTGGGTTTTTGCTCGATCTCCCCATGTTCATGAATCATGATGATTGCGTCTTAGTTTCGTTTTATTCCATACTTTTCATTTTATTTTACCTTTTATTCTTTTAATAATAACAATAATTCATTTATTATTTCTTGATCATCGATTAGGCGTATCGTATTCAAAGTGGGTTAGAAGCGCAAGAAGTGATGGACGGCAAAGAATAACCATTATCCGCAGCCCGACTTATTGCTAGGCGGGTATAGTGGGTCTAGTGGAGACGTCTCTTTTGTATACTAGAACAAGGAGGTAGTGAAGCAACCGGCCGTTATTAACATACTGGTGAATTGAAGCAGGCACGTGTAACTTTATTCAAAGTCTGTAGGCACTAGTACTTGAAGGTTACTTAGATTTGCGTTAAAAAAATACATTTTCATAATGATTTATAGCTTGAAATTGATCAATCATCAGTTATTTTTGCTTTTTACAGTATAAACATAATATGTAATCTCTATGGCGTTATCCATTGTGTTGGTGTTCTGATTTCGTACATTACTTTGTTGTAAAGCTTTTCAAGAACGTCAATCACGGGGATGCAAAGAATAAATGATGAAGCTGTTGGCTCGCTGCACGAAACACAACGCCTCTCGATCTGGCAAGAACTCCCACGCTGTGTAGGTACAGCTTGTAGCCTAGTCTTTGAGATTAGCGATAAAATGCTGCACTTTATGAAAAAACCTAGCCGCTTTGTGTAGTGATATTATTGCTATTTTATAGCAGAACTCAGGCTCTGATCTTGCAGACTCCGCTTTATTTTATATTTACTAGTTTTTCGTGTTTGCTGCGATTAAGAAAAGCGTTTCTTTTTTTTTACATTTAAAAAGCAGTTGCTATAAATGTAGTTTTTTTTAAAACGCTTTATTACCTAACGGCTCTTTTAATAAATAAATAACTTTTTGAAGTTAAATAAAAACTCTCTTGCAAAGAAAAAATTGTAATAATTGGAGCTTTAAGGTTCTAAAGCGAGGGTCACCAATTAGTTTCGCTTGGGGTCCGTTTTAAGAAATGAAATGCCATCATGCCAAATTAAGAAATGAAAACCATCGCGGTCCGCACAACATTTTATAGAAAAAAATATTTATTAAACAAATGTAATTACGGAAATAACAAAGGTATTTTTAGGGTTCCGTAGCCAAATGGCAAAAAACGGAACCCTTATGGATTTGTCATGTCTATCTGTCCGTCCGTATGTCACAGCCACTTTTCTTCCGAAACTATAAGAACTATACTGTTAAAACTTGGTAAGTAGTTGTATTCTGTGAACCGCATTAAGATTTTCCCACAAAAATAGAAAAAAAAACAATAAACTTTGGGGGTTCCCCATACTTAGACCTGAAACTAAACATTTTTTTTTCATCAAACCCATACGTGCGGTGTATCTATATAGGTCTTTAAAAATGATATTGAGGTTTCAAATATCATTTTTTTTCTAAACTGAATAGCTTGCGCGAGAGCCAAATTTGGTAAAATGTGTGTCCCCCCCCCCTGTAACTTCTAAAATAAGAGAATGATAAAATTAAAAAAAATATATGATGTACATTACCATGCAAACTTCCACCGAAAATTGGTTTGAACGAGATCTAGTAAGTAGTTTTTTTAATACGTCATAAATCGTGAACCGCAAGAGATCGATCAAAGTTACAACGAACTACAAGAACTTTTATATTATGTTACTTGCTGCTACGGAACCCTTCATGGGCGAGTCCGACTCGCACTTCGCCGCTTTTTTACATATCAATGAGAAAAATGAAATTTTTTGTTGCGGACTATCTGTCTGAAGTTTGGAGTAAAATTGGTGCAAGCTATTACATCTATATATTAATAGCGTAAGCCGATTTTTGTCCCAGTGATTATGGGACGATAGCTAAACATAAAAAATTGGTTATGGTCTCATTTCGAAGAGCTCCAGCCGTAGATGTGCAGAAAAATAAAGAAACCTGTCATAGGTTTCGAAATTCCTAAAAAATCTGTTGTATAAACGCGAAGTTTTTCGGGCAACCCACTAAGTAGTATTTATTAAATTACGTAATCTGTAGTGCAAGTTGCTGTATTCTCGCGGTCCGCACAAAATGGGTCGGCGGGCGGTATGGTCCGCCATTTGTCGACCCCTGTTCTAAAGTATTATAAACACTTTGTCTTTTTTTTTACTAGTTAGTTTACAGGGGGGAAATCGGTGATTGCCGGTCGTTGTCCCGTTCGTAGTGGGAATCAAGCGTAACCTCTACTGATTCTACTTAGGTCAAAAGGGTCTCACGTTTTCGTATTATTACATGAAACAGCTGTGTTATAAACCTGGCCTAATTTAATGTCCTTTTTAACGAAGAGCGTATGTTATTTTAACAAGAGAAGACTTTATAGAATGCACACTCCTCAACGGTTTCTTCTAAGAATAACAGATCGGAGAATAAAGCCAGTTGTAATAGCCTCGCAGTGTTGACACTGGGAAAATAAAAGGCAGCTAAGGCCTGTTGAAGTCCAATGAGCTCCAATGCTAACTAACTACATTGCCTGCCAGTATTTATTCATCCGGAAAGAAGATAGGTATATTTCGTTTTCATTCATTTAATTTATTTAATTTAATTTTCATAATTCGTTTTTACCAATTACAACGGCGCAAATTGCGTAATAGTAGTTTATGCAACTGTCATATAATGAAGGGTATTAAAACACGAGTGTGAGTTTATGAAACGAGCGCAGCGAGTTTCATAATAGTAAGGAGTGTTTTAATACCCGTGTTATATGCAGTTGCATACACTACTTTATCTTCACTAATGCAATTAGTCAAACAACAAGAGTAAAAGCTGACAATAGTTTATTTATAATAATTGTTCAAATTTTGGATGGTACAATTTTGAAAGTTAATGTTAATTATTGATCCAGCAGCTGTAGCGGTCGCGGGGCAAGCAGTAGAGCTCGTAGACGGAGTTGGAATATTTATAATTACTTCATTCGTCTTGTTTTCTATACTGTTCAAGATCGTATTTGAGACTTGAATTTTATTCATTAAAGACTCATCAATGTAGCTTTCAGCCACAGTAGAAGACTTCCACCCCCCGTGTCGTTTCAGTGCGGTCAAATCACCACCGCTATCTATGAGAAGGGTCGCCGAGGTGCGCCGGAAGCAATGCCCCGTGTACAACGCTGGGTTAGGCAGATTCAAAAAACATGCGATAGTTTTTCCCAGAGCACCAAATTTATTAATACCAGTTCTTTGATCGACGCACTTCCCCGATCTATTATAGCTCAAGAAAAAGGCAGGGTTTCGACAGGGGGTGGGTCGAAGTTCCATGTATTTTTTACATACGGCATAGCAGTTGCCCGTCACAACGAAAGAACGATCTATTTTCGTTTTTGTTTTCGAAACTTTCACCATGATTGTACTGTCGTCTATGTTAGAGACTTCATCGAACTGGATGTTGTATAGCTTTTGCCTTCGGCATGCCCCCATTATGCCGAAGATTAGTGCAACCTGTAACAATAAACGATATAATAAGCTTGAGGTACATAGCCAAGGCAAAAACTATGATTTATGAAGTAGTAAAGTGTAGGTACCTACTACCTAATTTATACACAAAGCGCTTAAACGGAGTGTCTAGATAACTTGCGTGTGTAGTACGTAAGTACTAGGTAGATTAAATAACAGAACTAAAATACACTTACCTTTTCAAAAAGATACAAAATATCTGGTGAATCTTTCAGGAACATCTTTATTTGACCTGATGTAAACGTCAAGGACTTTTTTTCCTTGTGTCCTTCTGAACTGCGTTACAGGAACGCTATGACTTTTGAATACTTCGTGATATCAATATTGTTGTAGATACTCAGTGTGGACTTGAGCATAGAATATTTAGCCCACATAGAAGATGGCTTGAATTTGTCGGAGAGGTCTTTGAGATACACAAGAACGACATTTTCAGAAAATGATGTAGTTTTCTTTTCGATCTTCCATGCCAAAAAGTTATTATATTCTTTTTCATATAATTTGCTAGATTTTTCTGGCAAAAGATTGTGAGTTACTTTTGTTGCCAATTCTAGAATATCCGGAGGCGTACAAATATCATCGTCGCTGTCCATTTTTAACTTTTAATTTGTATTTTAAAAACAAAACACATTGCGAAACATTTTTTTTTTCTTGTGTTATGGCTTCTGGAGTGTCTTTCCAACACACATAATTCCGCCAATGTCGAGTGATTAACGAGACACAAATTCACGCGTACGTGTATTGTCACAGTGAACTTGCCGCCATTAAAATCTAACCAATGAGAGCGCATCTGCGCGCGCAGGGCCAATCAGGAGCGAGCGCGCGCTGTTCTTTTTTTATTTAATTGGCACAAGATCTTACCAAAGAGTTTTGTGTATGTAAGCTTAGTAGTTTCGACGAAGTTTTCACGTATAACCCAACTGTTTTCAAAAGCCAGCCTAATATCAAAATTTTATACAACTTGTATGAGGATTTTGACATAAGGCTCGCCAGGTTAATTGGTCGCGTTTTATTGATGTTATAATGAGATTTTACGATATCGATGTGGATATTATACCATCATGTGAAATTGCTTAAATTGAGTGTTTTGTTGTCTGCGCTATAACAGTAGTAATTATAAGTCAAGTATTGGAAACATAAGTAGAATGTTACAACATTAGTGTAGATAAAGATATATTTACCTACAGTATACCATTGTTAAGAGACTTGATTTTTTAAATAATTAAAACATCTTTGAGCAACATTTGCTGTTTCAATTCACGTAAAAATTCGGTTTGAAAATCCGATTGTCGATTTTTTTTGTTGTATGTGTCTTTCACAATATTGACAGTAGAACCACAGTCTATGTAAAATGTACTCGTATTAGAATGTAAATCAATTTAGGTGCCAATAGGAAACCAGTGTCGTGGCGCTTCCTGTCACATCTTTTTAGTAAAAAACGGTGTTTGTTTGGTACAAAAAAACGATTTGTATCGCTTATTATCTGTTAGACTAGACTTTAAAAAAATAAAAGTTTGTCTATTTCCAATAGTTTAATCTCAGAACAATAACTAAAGCTATAGAAGGATGGCTAAAATAAAAATCGTGCAACTATGTTTAGTTCCGTTCTATTTTATGGCTAGAAAAGGAGGTTGGAGTGCGACAAATGGTTGACACTTAGTTTTTATTTTTTGTACTTATTGTTATGTCAAACGGTCATCAGATAATCGGTGATCAAAAAAAATCTTGAGTCCTATACAAAGTCACTCACTACATTACCTCAAATATGGCGTCACAAATCTGGTGACACCTTTGCTATTTTAGTCCGGTTTCTATAGCTTTAGTTATTATTCTGAGAGTTTAATTAAACTGAAACTAAAGGAAGACGTTCGGTGCTACCGCGCGAAACAGTAAGCCAAATGGATTACAAAAGAAAATATACTCCGCAACTGGTTCGCGTTGAAACAAGCGGTGATCCTAATAAATTGCTTTGTGACAGTTTTTTTTCCAAACGGAAGAGTTTCATTCAGTATGGAAATTTACGGACTGGCTCGCAACGGGCGGGCAGCTCGCGTAAATGTATGTATACAGCTTTTACACAATTTGATCCAGCGGAACGGGCCGACCGCTATTCAATGTCACTGAAAATACGGGTTTCATTCAAATCGTATGGGGGAAAAGTGCCTTTTGGTAGTTACTTCAGGAACACGCAGTGACGGACAGTTACGTGGACTTTCTTATAAAAACATTAATGTTTCTTTCTCTTAATTAAGGAAAATAGATAGAACGCATGTTTTTATTTACAGACAGATTTTAAAATGGACGTTTATGAAAGATTAGGTTTTCTCAGCAATGTGAAGTAGCTATCAATTGACAATGATCCTTTTTATGTGTAAAGGAATGCTATTTCAAGCGTGTCCTTGTCCTACTGCTAGCACGCATTGACATATATATTCAATATTCCCGATTAAGTGAACATCTATCAACCTTCGCACACTTTTCTATAGATTTCCACAGGGAATGCGATTCGACTCTCAAGAACTCTGCACAAAGGAGGGATACGTACCAAATACCCATCTAAGTCTTCGTGTGTAATGGAGTATGGAAGAATTATGATTATAATTTCTATAGAAAATGTTTCGCGTTGTCGTAGCGTTTTGGTGGGGATTTATTTGTTGAGCAGAGCCGTGTTAGTTGGGTAAAGAATTTTGCCCTTTTTTCTGAAAGGAAAAAAAAAATCTTATTTTATAAGACATAATATAAATACTTACTTACTACTATATTACCTGTTTTATAAAAAAAATATTTGTGATTGATTTATTTATTTATATAGGGGTTTTAACATTGTAATAGACTACAAGATAAAATTTCACTAGAAAAACTATGTAATTTGTAACTTTGTAAGGATTGTGAATGTAAAATTCAAAATATGTAACGTTGTAATAGACCGTTTACGTAGTCGAGTACACATGTATTGGCATTTTTAAAACTACTTAAAAATGTTGTTTTACCGCCAGTTCCATGGGCTACCTGTTGTGGTTTGTACAAAAACAAGCAACCTATCTTTAGTTAGGTCTGATCCTTCATAAGCAACGTTTGCGACGGACGCTAGCTAGCTAGTTCTAGTAATTAGATAATGCTTGTATCAGAAATATGAACTCTCACAATGCAAGAACCTATCGCAGAGTATCACCAAGCGATTACGCAGCGTCAACGACATAAACTGCGCTACACAAGCACTAGAACTAAGGATGTGCTACCAGATTTAAATAGGCAGGACCTTTGTAAACAAAATAACTTCCATCTGTATAGATTTATTCTGTCCTCATTCTGAATAGATTCCCTATTCAGATTTTTAGGTCAGTGGCAATCTTATAGGCTGTCTTCCAACGTTTCCGATTTACGACAAGACATAGGAAGTTCTTATTGCTCGGAAGCCTTGGCAGTTTGAGGCGGTTAGAGTGAATAACAGTGTCCATTGGATTGGATATTAATTTCGCCAGAGCTGTATTGATTTGTAATAAACCTCATTGGATGAACAAGTATGTTTTGACTGAAGCTATCAATATATACTTATTAACCTATTTGGTTCAGTTAGGCTATTGGCACACGCGTAAATGGTAAATGTTTGATTAAAATATTTTGTTTATTTTAGTGGTTGTGCCAATTGAATAATACTGGTATTAATTATCACTGTATGTTTTCCAAATAAAGCAAAATAAAATAAAATAAATTAAAGGAACTTGCGCGGTGAAAAATTACCTATGCTATTTTTTTTTTTAAAGCAAAACATAGTTTCCTTTTAAGGTGAATCTCGTGCAGGTTCGTTTTATAGTATGTCCCCTGCAATGAATTCAGTCTCTGTTTTGATGGTCGTATGCAGGGCTAAATGTTAAATATAAGCTTAAATACAATTAAAACGAATTCCTCTAATGATAAAGTAGGTATGTTTAATTTTTTAATAAAGTAATATATTTTTTGAATTAACGAAGTATTTAGAATCTGCCTTAACCTTCCCTAAATGAAGAGCGAAAAAAATCGTAAATATACCTACGTGGCCATTAACCGGGTTCATTTTATGAAATATTAAATGGGGAGGCGTTCGTTTTTATGGTTCGTTTGTAAGCTGTTTTCAGATTTACATTTAGATAGTATGCCAAAACAAAGATGATATTAAGACGGTCGGACCGTACAAGGAAACCCATCACACCATCGTAATTTACGACCGACCTATTTCAAACGCATTAATGTGATTTTATTTTTATTATTTGAATAATTATTTTGTATCATCTTAAGGGTGGGCCGACCAAAAAATGCCAAAAATGCAGTTAGGGTTAAGTAGATATAATTGAAAATACTATCGTATTAAATGAACTAAATATATATTTAGTATCATAGGGAACGTGTTTACAATTTGTCAGAACCATAAATTCATAACACGCTATAGTTTTTTCTACAATATCATTTAAAGTTGGGCAAAAATCATGAAAACGAGTGGCGGCGTTTAGTAGATTTCTTATAGTTTATCTAAATTATTGTACCTCTGATTTTGTCTAAACAATCATCAATGGATAAACTACAAATTGCTAGAGTACATTTTCGATTCATCAAGTTGTTATTTAAATAGTAATTTTTTATTAAGCACCTTAAATTCCCCATACAAAATTAGTATGGCCGCGCGGCATCAAATAAATATGGACGACGACATTTCAAATAAAACATATGACACTTGTCACGTACGGACGGCGCATCCTTAATTATGATTAATTATTGATCATTTCATAAACAACTATGAAATAAGCACACTTAAACACTGTTTATATTCAACTTTTACTTTATTTTAAACACTTAATTTTATTAATCATTTTTACTTAGATTAATTTTAGCAATGTCTTTACCATAATGATTAATTTATTAAAATCTTTTTCTTTTTAATCAACAAAATTTACTCCTAAACTTGTAAATATTAACCTGGAAAAAACCAGAAAACTTGTAATCGTAAAAAATAGTAAGTTATCTTAATTTATTTATGTATTGGAGAGGTACTCATTTGCCGAAACTGTAAGAAATTATCTTTTGTCATTATTTACAGTAAATGTTGAACATACGTTCAAATATAGGTACTGTATGTTGTTTATACTAAAAAAAATATACTGTCAGCATCGCGTCGGTATTAAAATTTGTCGCGTAAGGTACGATAGATGTACTAAAACGGCAAAGTTTACTTTTAATTAACCGAGTGCAAAATCTGTTTACCATTGCACAATATCGGTGTAGGTAAAGAATTTATTCAAATGCAAACAAAAACGTTAATAAAAATAATTGTTTTAATCTCCTCACCTCGTACGTACGCAGGCCAATACTAATTAAACTGTCCGAACTCTAATGCGCTGAGTACAAAGAGGAAAATTCATATACCTACATGATTTTGCTACCAGAGGGTCTAGTGTGAGTTATTTTAGATCATTGTAACGAAAGCGAGAATTTGTATGGCAAAATTTTAACATTTCTCGTATGTCGCCAAGAGGTGCTCTAATGCCATACTAATTTTCGTTTTCGTAAACGTTATCGAATATTTATTTAAGATAGGTACACAGGCAGATGACTGTCAATATACAGCCATATGAATTTAACAATAATAAAAAAAAACAAAATATTTTATTCACAAAAAAAATACAGGTTTGGTAAATACAGGTGGACTCCTCCCTCCTTTTAAGTTAAACAATAACCTGTATTGGGAGAGAGCCGCTCTTCACTAAGAATAACTACACAACTCTCAAACACAACACAACTATTAAATAAATAATAAATAAAAAAATTAAAAAAAACTAAAGAAAATCTAAATTTTTAAAATACATTTTTCTTACTTTTATTTCAATACAAGTACTTAAATAAATATGGAATACATGGATAAATAATATTTAATATTATGTGATATATCACATAATATTAAATCATCCCACAGCTCTGCACGTTCGGCGGCGCTCCCACACAACTTCGTTTCAGTTTCTGGCGTTCGCCCCTATATATATATTTTAAATTATTTAATAGTTTCGTTTAATATTATTTCTTAAATTTCAAATATCTATAAACTTAATGGTATTTTACAAGTACTATATTGTATAGCTATGATTCCTTGTATAATATATAATTATAAATTATTATTTTTATTTATTTGGTATATCATCATTCGAAAGTGTGTAAATAATTTACCGGATATTTTTTTATCCCGAATACAATGTTCTAGGGGTATATGATTAAAACTTTTTTCCAAGCTCATTTCACGCGGGCTTTTGTACTCACGTTTTGTTTTATCCGTTAATTTTACAGTGCGTCAATGATAAGATTACATACGGGGGAGATGTGCTGATTGCGGGCATTCAGCATTGTCCCCGGTTCACAAGGCGCCTTGCCTTTGCCTTTGAATATTATAAACAATAAGACAAACGCACTGTATTCCACTCTCTGCAGAGTTGTGGTGCTGATTGGTGGTGCTAATTTACTTCGTCCGGTATCGGCTGTTTGTTACCACCGTCTTATCTTAGCGACTATAAAATCGATAGTATTATTATGTTCCGGGAATTATTTAATTGGTCTAAAACAGTCAGTTCGTCATTATATAAGAACTTCAGGTTAATTGCTCTTCCACTTTCAGCTTTATCATAATTTACACAATTTAATTATCTGCTGTAAAATGTATTATTTTGTAAATAAATGTTTCATCTTCTCTAGCTATTTTAACTTGTACAGTATCAAATCAATGATATTGAAAGAATGCTTAGCGATAAATTCTCTACGAGGGTAATAATTTTCTTTATTAAGACCTTTAGACCGACCAAGACGACTGGATCCCAGCCAGAAAATGCGGTCAGCATGTGAGAAACGGAGCCGAGAAAATAAATTCAAAGGAGGTATTAATCCCTAAGTGATTTCAAAATAAACTTTTTGTATCTTTTTTGTTTCTTTTCTGGATGTTTTCTCGTACATTATGCGATTGAAAGACTGATAGCAGTGAAAGGGTTAAGATTCCCGCTTATCGAGAAATTAAAAAGAAATAAAAATTGGAATACCCTCGGTCCAAGGTCTAGAGGTGCCGGCTTCGATCTCTAGAGGGGATTAACCAAACCATTCGAACGAGGATTACGAGAGAAGCGCGCTTCAATCGATCATCGGTATCGTCACTTTTTATCACTTATCCATAAGATGAATGCCAAACATTTCCCAGTTAAGAATATAACAAAATAGGTTTCTTTATTTTAATTTTTTTTAATAGCTTGGTGCGGGTAGCACATTTTGCCAATATTAAGGTTAGAAAAAGGCATTGTAAAATTAAATGTTCCTTGTTTATAGATTATGTTGCGTGCTGTTCGTCGCATAGGTATGATATTTACAAAAACAACCTTTAAAAAAATGCTCAATCCTAGGCAAAACCACTTTTGGTTTATATACTTAGGGTAATATAGGTAGGTACGTATATATAAATTTTACGCGAACTTGATTGCAAGCAAATTTATTTATATTGTAAAGAAAGATTTAAATTTACTTTGATGCACCAGCAGAATTGATCTTGCAAACTTTGATATACCGGGTCAGGTGCACTATATCGTAGCTCGTTCCGACTCATGCGAATTCACCAAAACTATCTACTCTTACTTTGAAAGCCAAATGAGTCATAATAAATGTCAACAACTACATCATCAACATTAGATCTGAAAGTTTTACAAATATCTAGTAAAATGTTACCAAGGATCACGCAAGTTTTGTTGCGAACAAATTAAAGTTCGCAAAAGGTTTAAAAAAATATTTTCTTTAGGTTTTCTTGTGGTAGACATCATTCCCACGAGGGAGTGCCTTTATACTTTACAGATTGTCAGAGACGTTCGGAAAGGTGAACCTGAGGGCGCCTCTACAGCCTCGCTTCAAATTAACATTAATGCGGTAAGAGAGAACATTATTCATGGGGTTACCATGTGCTTTTATAGCAGTAAGTATTATTGCAGAAACGAAAACAAAACCACATCTATATCCACGCGTCTCGTTTCTACAACTGCAATAATATTTGCAATAGATTTCTAGGAGCTTTTGCTAAGGAGCAGATATATGTAAGACAAAGCGCCGATAATGGTATCTTATCTATCGTAAACTCAGAACATAACATGCTTCCGAAATATTTCTAGATGCGCTGTGTACACCGGATCTTCGTACGGTCAGTGACAAAGCTCAACGCTTTTGTGTCATGTCATAAATTAAAACACGAGTAGATTCATAAAAACGTTTATTTTATTTCAATTGGTAGTATTAAAATTAACCAATTGACAAGCACGTGAAAAAATCTTTAGTTGTTATGAAGTTATTCTAAACTCACAAACTTGTGTAGTCCTATGCTAGTGTGCACTACAGTATATAGTATGTGCACAAAGCTCCATTCCAGAATTTCGAGTGTATATTATCGTCATCACTATCAGCTTATTAACGTCCCATTGATGGGCTTAGACCTCTCCACAGACACTAGCACAGTAGATCAGACCATGATGCACCCTGCTGGCCATGGGGATAATATGATTGAAGTAGACGGCCGTTTCACGTATAAAAAGATTGAAAATGCCTTTCGAAGTACGCAGAAGCTAAATCTGTATCAGGCTGTTGAAGGGTGCACAAAAGCTGACTCATAACTCTCATAAGTCGTAAGCTGCTATTGTACGCATTGACTTAGCTGTGTTCCGCTGTCTGTAAACATTCACGTACGTCGCATTGTCTCTGGTGATGCAACGAATACGAATATTCGTATTTGCCGAATACTTTCATGAGATTTGTAAAAAAAAAACGTTTTTGTAAAACGGAACGCACCCGTATTGTACCAATGAAACTGTAGATATTTACAGCTTCATGATTGTATCCATAAAGTTAATATACACTTTATGATTGTACCGTGATTGTACCTGAACATACTTAATGATCAACATCTTGTTTCCTTTGTTTCAAGTTATTACACCGCGCTGTATTTAATTAACTAACTGTAAATTAATGCACGCTGGATTTGGATTTGTTTCCGAACGTATCTATAGAAGCTCGCAAACATTTTCGCTGGCAGTTTCAAACGTTAAATTATTAATTAGCAAAGACTTTATGTTGGTAATCATTTTTTGACAGTTTATTAAGCCTCCTCGATTTACGAGTTTGGAAGCAGTTATGCTGAAATGAAAATGAAAATAGATCGACTTGCGTTTATTTAATTTATTATTTTAGCTTGATGTTTGATGTTGTTTTAACTCTGCATCAGGATCCATGGTGTGTTAACATATGCGATTTAAATTAAATGTGTCTTATTTATGTAAACTTAATAGGACAAAAGATCAATTAATATATATTTTTAAACATTCAAAAAGCTATTGCAAAGTTTAAAAATTAATATAAATGGATATCTACTCGACCGCAATCTAACCTGAAAAATCAAAATCAGGTTTACGATAGCCATGCTGAGTTGGCTGTTCAATAAACATATAAATATTTTTAATACACAGTTGATAAAATTTACACATAAGACTGAATATCACTTTTAATATCGTTTTGAATACGTTATAATCAGCTGGCCCCATCCGGTATACTCTGAATATATTAACAATTCCACCCATTTCTCAACGCCTGACAGCTGCCAATAGAAAACTCTTTTTACGGAATAGTTTCTCTCCAAATATACCTACTACTTCACAAAACAGAAAATTAAAGCTTTTGTATGCCATTGAGCGAATATTATTTGCTGTGGGGCTTTACTAAGTTCTCACGCGGACTTCTCGACAGAATTTAAAAAGTGACGTTGCACTGTTTTGTTAAATTTGCCAACGCTCATGTACGTTCACAAACACTTAACGGTTTATAAACCGCCATTAGCCACTCAGTTGTTCTTAAACCAGACACAATAGAAATTCAATTGTTTTATGGCACTGTTACCTTCGGCGTCCAAGTATTTACTTCACATTAATATTCGACATAACACAAAATTTTGAAAATAAAACTAAACCATAGACATGACTTTCCCGCCAAGTCCAACAAAGTTTTCTAGCGGGGATTAACGCGAACTACTTACTATTGATCGAAACGTCGGGTATATTTGTAAAGGTATGCCTCTGATACCTTTTCTAAGTAGTTTTCGTTAATCTCCGTTCTAAAACCTTGTTTAAAATGGAACGCGAAAGTTTTAAGTGTATATAAAATTAAAAGTAGTACGAAAATTTATGTAAACTAAAAACTTACGCCAATTTATTTATTATTTTATAACGGGATAGCGGGAAAGTGGTCCGGTCTACATCATTTTTCATTTTTCATCATTTATTGGCAGAAAAGGGATAGCCCGCTTTTCCTGTAAAGTCAAACAGCTGAGAAACTGGCTAACTGTCTTAGTGTCGGAACACAACAATGCAACTAACGTTGTTATGGCGACTGACGTAGACAAGACTCGATCGTTGGCTTCTATCTTTTTAAACAGATAAAGCTTCAAAGATATGAAAAAAAGTATGCCTAGGAAACTAAAGAATTTCAGTGAAATATGAGTTTTTAAAGCGCCAACATTAGGTTAGGAATAGGCAAAATATACGACACAACAGCCGTACGTATAAATTAAACTTTTTATTACAAATGTAGTAGTATCAGCGTTAACTTTAGAGAACGAAATTTAATAAGGCGCTACACTTTTTGTCCTCTCCAAACATTTTAACTCCTTTAATAAAGATGACACATAAACAGTGGTCGGCAACCTAAAGCTCGCTCTAACCCTTAATACTAAGCTTTGCACAAACGTTCTGTGGAGTCTGAGAATGTACAGCAACATTTTAAAAAGAGATAAAATTTTCTTTTAAAAGTTTGATACCCTCATAAAACGGTCGCGATTTGAATTAAATTAAATGAAAAACAACTATTGCACTCATTTTGTACATATAGGTACAATATTGATGTGTGTTGTTGTTTCATATTGTCTTAAGTAGGTTAATCTGTAAGAAATACCAAACAACCAGTAAAGAAAGAAAATAAAGAAAAGTTTCTATAAGACCGGCTCACAATCTAATTAAGATTCTAATATTTTAATTGAAATGAAACAAGGATGTTTATACGTACTGTAACGAGCCGCTATAAGCAACTCTTTGAGTGGCTAATGTTCACCTCAAATGACAAAAACACAAAATTCAAAATCATTTATTCCAATCCACGGAAAAGTACCAGGCGAGCATAAAACAAGCAACAATCGTTCTTCTCGCCATACAACTCGCTACGAACCCGATGTGTGCTACGACTACGAGTGCTGCGTTGAGCTAAGTGCGAGGCTCCGCCCACTTACAACGTCCCTACAAGTGCTACGCGTTACGACTTGAAGACGGATACCTAACCTGTGCCGAGGTGACCTCCTGTTGTGTTCTGCGCTCCTAACTGTTGGAGCACTCGCTAGCCACACAACTCTCTTTAGTTGCGAAAATAATAGGTGACATTTATTTGTTGTAAACACATCATACCATTGTTACCTCTTCAACACTCTTACTATCCTAGTACAATTTAAGGAAAATGGACAAATCATATTCGGAGTCAAACATAAACATGGCGAGTACTACTGATCAAACAACACCACCTAATTTTGTGTCCCAACGACTTGTAAAGAGAAAAAGAGAGTGTGATTGTGTTGAGGAGTTGGACTCATTCAAGGAAGAAATAAAAACAATGTTTCAGTCACTGATCTCGTCGCAAGAGGAAATGAAAAAAATCACACCCACACTCATTACCCTTCAAGAAACAAACCGCAACATCGAGAACTCTCTTTCGTTTCTCACTGCTCAAAATGAGGAATTAAGAAAGAAGATGGAATTGTTCAAAACTCAAGCAAGAAAGACAGGGAAAACATAGCAATATTGGAAGACAAAATAGAAGAGCTGCAGAGAGAAAAAAGGAAACAAAGTATAGAAATAAAAAATGTCCCAAGGACTAAAGATGAGGATAGGACAAGCTTAATAAACGTGGCTATAACTTTGTCAAAGAACGTAGGTTGTCACTTGAATAAGTCTGATATAAAGGACATTTACAGAGTGAAAAGTACCAAGGAAGGAATAAGAAACACACCAATTGTTTTGGAAACGTCTTCAACAATTTTAAGGAGTGAGTTATTGAAAAGCTGTAAGTCTTTTAACGCAAAAACGAAAGATAAAATCTGTGCAAAACATCTAGGTCTGACTAAAAATGAAGACACGCCCATCTATGTCACCGAACAACTGACAGCCAAGGGCTCCCGACTGTTTTTTTTGGCTAGAGACTTAGCCAAATCAAAGGCATACAAATACTGCTGGACCAGCTTTGGCAGGGTATACGTCAGAAGAGAGGATAACTCACCTATAATAATGATAAAAAATGAGGCACAAGTGAACATTCTCATACAGGAAGCATGACTTTATTATTTTTATTTTATCTTTTACTTTTCTCTGTCTTATTTTGTTATAAATCAACCGCCAATTACAAACAGCGGTTTACAAATAGCTATTTTATATACAAAATCTACACATGCACACATATTATACACTTATAATTTTACGAACACCAATGCTTGCCATACACAAACACACAACACATCTTACGCCAATAACACTTATAAAAATTTTAAACACACATCTACTTACATACATAATAATATTAAAGTTTTATTTACAAACATGTCAAAGTATCTGCTGGCCTCACTATAATACAAGCTATTACATAAACAAACAAGAGAATCTCTAAATACTGTATCTCTGTATAATACCAATTTCTATGAATAATACACTAAAAAATATGAACGAGTTAGACCAAATTCAAGTTGCCAAATCAATAAAATGTGACATAAGTGACTTACCTAAACATATCAATAAAAATACTTCCGACCTAAATATAATCACCCAAAACATTAGAAGCATATACAGCAATTTTGACGATCTACAAATAACAATATCGCAACTGGATTTTGAACCAGATATACAAGTTTTAACGGAATGCCATATAAATTGTAATAAACCAATACCCAATCGTACTCAATACCAATCGTATGCTACTACAAATCACCTGAACAAAGCTGATGGTGTTGTAATATATATAAAAGATCATCATGTTGTATGCGTAAGAGAAATCTTCCTTCAACATGCCTCATGTCTACAGGTGGTTCTAAACAATATCGTGATCATTGGAGTATACCGATCTCCATCAAATTCAAATGCGGAACTCTTTATCAACTCCCTAAATGAACATCTACACACTATGGCAAACTGTAAAAATATTATAATAACCAGAGATATCAACATAAACCTAAGTCCAGGACCTAATGATCACTCACAGGAACGTAACAACCGACTGAACTACTTAGATATGTTATCCTTTCACGGAGTTTCAACTGGTCACTCTTTACCTACCAGGGATACAAACTGCCTCGACCACTTTATGATTAAATTAAACACAAATAGTAATTCTGCACTTAAATCTGTTTCGAAACAACAATTACAAATCATTGCCTGGTATTGCTAAACCTAAAAAAAGTAACTACAAACAATAACCACAAAAAAAGTATAAAAAAGTAGAGTATGACGAAGCGTTAAAAACCTTAGCACAATCAAATATACATTCACTACTTAATGCTACGGATCCCAATACTATAGCTGACATTCTAATTTGTGAAATAAAACAATCTATTGATAAAAACACCAAAGTCATAAAACTTAGTAGAAGCAAAAGAATAATTAAACCCTGGATTACTGCTGGCATCCTAAGATGTATAAAAAATAGAAATAAAATGCACAAATCTTTACATAGTGACCCTGAAAATGAAATCCTAAAAATAACTTATCGGAGGTATCGGAATTATATAAACAATTTAATAAAAAAGTTAAAACGTATCTATGAAAGAAATCAACTTGCAAAGTCAAAAAATACTCCTAAATCACTATGGAACTGTATAAACAATGACACACAGATTTACTTAAGATTAAACCTTCTATTTATGAATCAATGAATGAAATTAACACCTACTTTTCTGAGATTGGAGAGAGTCTGGCAAGTAAATTACTGGCGGAAAACAATTCGAATCAAATTAGCTCAACAAACTGCACTCAGCGACTTCCTGTGGAAACCAATTCTCATAACTCATCACAAACTCAAAGCACATCCTTTGTCTTATTAGACACTGATGATGAGGAGGTTTATAAGGTCCTTATGAATCTCAAAAATGATAGCGCACCTGGATGGGATGGAATAACTACAAAGTTTTTAAAGGGAGCCCACGAATTAATCGTCCCAATTATTTGTCACCTAACCAATACATGCTTTAAGCTGGGAATATTTCCCAATGCATTAAAACAGGCAATTATTACCCCCGTATTTAAGAGTGGTGACAGACGCAGTGTCGACAATTATCATCCCATTTCTGTCCTAACAGTTATATCAAAAATATAAGAAAAAATAATAAATATCAGATTGACAACTTACCTAAACAAATATAATATTCTATCAAATTCACAATACGGGTTAAGACAGGGACTATCAACTGAAGACGCAATTTTATCCTTGACGATTTCAATAGTTGGACATGTTGACAAAGGTGAGAAATGCCTTTCAGTATTTATAGACCTTAAAAAAGCCTTCGATACTGTCTCCGTCTCCACTCTTTTACAGGTCCTGAAAAAAATGGAATTCGTGGAACCCCCCTTGCTCTCTTTGAAGATTACTAAAAAAATAGGAAACAACAGGTTAAAATTCAGGATCATATTAGTGACCTGCTAACACTTACATCTTATGGGGTCCCACAGGGTAGCGTCCTTGGCCCTACCCTTTTTCTTCTTTACATAAATGAGCTGTGTAACTTAAACATTTTAAATGGGAAAATTATCTCGTATGCAGACGACACGGCCATCATCTTTACGGGTAAAACGTGGGACGAAACCAAGAGGATGGCGGAAGCTGGTCTTGTCAAAATTAAACAATGGCTTAACTTAAAATTACTTACTCTAAACATAGGAAAAACAAACTACATCTGTTTTACCCCTAGTATTCGGACTCAGCCAAACGACACATACCAAATTAAAATTCACAATTGTGGTGTACCCCTACTTAATATATGTAATTGTCCTCCTATTAATAGAGTTACCTCAACGCGATATTTGGGTCTAACAATAGATCGCCACCTATCGTGGCATTCACATTTGGATACGTTGATGAAAAGGATCAGAACGTTAACATGGGTTTTCAAAAAGCTTAGCAGTATCACGCAAAAAGATTTAAAAAAAAACATTTACATAGCTCTAACACAATCTATTTTAAGTTATGGCATTTCAGTTTGGGGCGGTAGCACTAAGATAAAACTCCTAGAATTAGAACGTACACAAAGGCGACTACTTAAAATTATGTACTTTCTACCGTTCCGCTATCCCACAGAACAACTATATTCTCACGCAGATCTTCTTACTGTAAGAAAATTATACATTCTATCTAGTGTTTTAAAGCTACACAAAACCTTAACTTATGACCCCGACATCTTAAATAGAAGAATAAACCATAAAGTAGTCCCTATAAAGCTAACAAAAACAATCTTTGCCGCCAGGCAGTATACTAGACAAGCTAGATTCCTGTACAATAAAATCAATAAATTATTAAACATATACAAACTAACAAGCAACGCTTGTTACAAGCTTGTAAAATTAAGCTAGTAGTATGGTTAAAGACACTTAGTTATTCAGATACTGAACAGCTACTTAAATAATTTGACAAAACACACACAAATAAATAAAATGAAAACACACACACACACACACACACACACACACACACACACACACACATTTTCTTATATACCTAATGTTATTAAAAATGTATACCATAGATATAATAACCTCTGTTATCTAAAGTTATTATGTAAGGATCTGCTGTTATAGTGTACCCTCCTCAGTCTTGGAGGTGGGCGTTGGCAACTGCGACACAGTCATGCGACGAATGCGGTTGTTATCGTTCACATTAAGTTTGTAAATTGAAATGGTGCCAAATAAAGATTTTTATTATTATTATTATTATTATTCAGTTTAGGCTACAAATAAGCTCGAATGAATGTCACATGCCATCGGTTCGTAAGTAAGGGCGGGAGACCTTGTACTGAGAAGAACCGACAAGAAACTCAGCAAGGGCATGTCTTTTCTCCCTTACAGCGATTATCTCCATTATCAAAGGAGGTGTTAATACACGCTCGTATTACCACCTCCTTTGGTTGACTTTGGAGAGTTTGGCTCCAAATGTCCGCACCGTTTTGGCCCGACTGACCTTGAACACCTCATCTCCTCCACTCTTTATACTTAAAAGGTCATAGGTTCATCATGCCGCTATGCATCCCACGCTAACGAAGGACTGGACGGGACAGCCTCTAGTAATAAAAAAACATTTGTTTTAATTTGCACAACGATGTAATTGTTATTCATCCCTGTTGTACTACCCACGTCGTGGCTCCTAAGAATAATAAGTTGAAAACAATTTATATAATAATTATTATTATTTTAACTTCGTAGATCTATGTTCTATATTTTAGATTTTTTAAATGTTCTGTGCTGTTTAGATAATTGCTTGTTTTCCAAATAGAAATATAGAAATAAATTTATTTATTTATTTATTTCCACACTTACATCTATCATTACAGGATTAACCCAATACAATAGAGTAACTATTAATTTAATCAATTAATATTAATTACATTAAGTAGGTATTGAGTTTGATATTATAGTACCTATCCAATTTATACAAAAATAATAATAATAATATAATCATTCTTCAATAATCTATTATAAATTTTAATACAACAAATAATTCAATAAATAATTTAATAAATAATAATAATATATTATAATTTAAAATAATTTTCAACAATACAATTTAACAATTCAATTTATAACAAATGGTGAACATAGCCGCTCGCATAAATTCATTCAGCGAACAAAAGAACACGTCAGTATCATTGGCTATAAGGTTGAGAGTGCGCAGTGCTCGCGTCAACGGCGCTTCCTTAAGTAGGTTGGTCCGCGCTCGCGGCACGGCCAGCAGGTTAGGCCTGCGCCTGCGCCAAACGTACCGGTCTGGAACACACATGCCTATTTGACTGAGTATAAAAGCGTTTTGTAACTTACCCCTTATTATCTTAAAAATGTAAAGTACCAGTGACATGTCCCTCCTTACCCTAAGTTCGTTGTAACTGACCATGCCCAATACAAATAATGTTGGATACATTAGCGGATAAAAGGGGTACACTCCATATAATTTAAGGTAAAGGTATCTTATGAATTTATTCTGAATCCGTTCCAGCATGAGATTGTACTTAGATTCGTAAGGGTAAATAAACACAAAAACACAAATGTTGAAAAAATTTCTACGAGCAGGATTTGAACCTGCACCCTTCTGACATACCGGGTCAGGTGCTCTCCCAATTGAGCTATCGTGGTTCTAACCAGCCCCATGAAATTATTCACCACTATTTACTTTTTTACTTTGAAAGCCAAAGGCGCCCATTCAATGTCAACAACTACCGTCATTAACATCCGATCATAATATTTTTACAAATACTAAAGATCAGTTAAGAAGTAGGCAAGCTATTTATAAATTGTTTTTTTGTTATGTCAGAAGGGTGCAGGTTCAAATCTTGCTCGTGGAAATTTTGTGTTTTTGTAATTTGTTCCCAACAAAATTTGCGTTAAAAATTATATAAACAAAAACAAAAAAACATTTTATAAATAAACACTATAAAAATAATGATTAATTATTTATTTAGTACAAGCAACAATTTAACAAATACAAAAACAAAACAAATACAGCCAACAATTTATATATTATACTAGCCTCCTCGAACCGTAGGTACTCGGCTCAAAGGTTCCCATCACGCTTGTAGCGTTACCCCGCTGTATGCCTAAGAAAACTCTTTGGACCAGGAGCGGTACGCTTCGGAGCGGGGGTCGTAGCCCTTGTCCCTGCAACGCCGACCCAACTCCGAAATAAATAATTTGGCCTCGGTGCCCCCACGTAGCTCCCGTTTCTACAGCACAGGGCACAAATACGTATGTGTGGCATAAATTTATATATTTGTGCTTATTCCTTGCTGCGGTTTTAGCATCATAACCGGATGCTCGAATACTTCCATCTAAATAAATAACTTATTAAATAAAAAAACCTAAACACCAACGAAAACACAATGAAGTCTTGTTAAAATATACACTGTAGTATGTTTTTATTACAATTTACAATTACTCTAATTTAGTGTATTTGCGAAGAACTTATTATAATCAAAGCGTAAGACGTGGGTTTCTGAACCCGCGAATGTGGCAAAAGAGAGTCCACAAAACGTTTTCTTCTTTTTTTCTTCTTTTTAGCCTTTATCAATCATTTTGGTGAGGGTCTCCTTCAAAGTACGCCATATCTCTATTTTGGGCTGTACCCAGTTCGATCCAGCCGCCTTCTTTATATCATCGCGACAGCGCATTTGAGGTCTTCTAGGTAAACGTACCACCCCAGGGCCTCCACTAGACGAGATTTTTGTACCATCACGAGTCATGTTTGCTAGTAACGTGTCCAGACTACTTATTCCCTATTATATAGTTGGGCGATCTTCTTTTCCACGTCGGTGACTGAACGTGTTACGTGTTAATAGCGGTCTACTTTCGTCTAGGCGTCAGGGTAGTCTAGTCTGCGCGGGTTGGTACTCGGTGCTTGCTCTTCGTGGTCCCGAGCCACTGTCGCACTTGGGTGGTATTGGATTTTTATTAGTAGTTATGCCTCACTGCAACCCCACATAGCTCGTGGGTTGCTCCAGACCCGCAAGTAGGGAATACAATGCATGTTTTTGCAGTTTACCCTTTTGACCGACAAAGTCGGCTATTCATTTGATCGCATCGTTACTCAAGGAGCTGTAGAGCACTAATTGACTATCCACCATCTGCCTTCGAAGGATCCTTGAGTGTTTCGGCCATATAGCCAGGATAAACAAGGACAATCTTGAAATACTGCTTGTTACTGGCGTTGACTTTGCCAAGAGACCAAGAGGTCGCAGCCCAATGCGTTGGCCTGATCTGATCCGCACTACACCCTCGACACCAAAATCGTGAGGGACAATTTATATCCTGGAGGTCACGACCCTTGCATTGAGGAATACGATGCAAGGAGGCGGAATATATTTGAATTTAATATACTTGAACAACAGCGGTAGAAAAGTATGTTATCTGTGCATTCCTGCTTCTAGCCAACGATAGATCTTAACACGCATTTTAATAAATTACCTGACCATAAATGAATTGCTATTAACGAAATGCAAACTTTTCGGGTACCTATTTAAAAGAATTTGACTCTTGGAATGAATATCTCGATCGTCAAACTTAGGCAGTTATTGATATACCCGTTCTTTTAGTAATTATTATTATAAATGTGAAGTTAACACAGTAGTTATAGTCCTGGATACCCCTTCAAAAACAAATACGAGTCTTACGTGCGCTTGGAATGAACCATGATTTCTCGCATTCGACCCCAACATCTCGAACGAACGCATTAATTGACTAACGGCGAGTTCGGGCACCAACCGACCATTAAATAATATACTTGTAATAATGGAATGTATTAACATAATGTTAAGTATAGTTACATAATTTTCATTTGTATGTTTTGCATTTTGCATGTCTAATAATATAATGTGATAAATTTATTAAGTATTTGTTGGCCTATTCATTCGGTTGCATATATCAGGGAATAATTAGATGTAACGTACAAGAATAGTCAGACTAACACCTGTTTTTTATGTTAAAATTTAGGCAAATAAATGACTTATTAAGGACTTCCAATAACAATTGCCTTTGTTTTGGCATGGTTGACTTTGACTCGCTGCGACAAATTAAAAGCTAATATCCACGCGATCGGAGTCCAACGGAGTGCCAGACACAAACACAACTAATTAATAATAAAAGCATGGTTTGTAAATTATATTATAAACTTCAAATAATTACGTTGTCCAATTAGACAATTATAAACTTGAAATACCTTGGCCAAAAATAAATGATTTCTTTGAACAAATTAGGCTTTCAAAAGTTATAGTTCCTAATGATTATGCCTATACTTAAACGTAGAATAGATAATGATAATATTGATATCCCAAAATGACAATCAAGGTCGAATACTGTAGATCGTTAAAAATAAATCTGTAGCGAAAAAGTCAGCGTTGACAGCCAGACATTTATTCAACCGAACCAAAGTCAATCCAATTAAATAACTCATTGTTATTCTGCCTGTAACGCTCAATGCTTCGGAGGACTCCGATTGGCGAACTACAAGTAAATGTCATCACTTACTTGAACCTAAATCAAATGTAACTTGTTTAGTCCAAAATGGTATTTAACTTCGGCAAGTTGGTGGCTGTAAGATAAAAATGTTTTCGAATATTTTTTATGAAGCAATTATAAGTTGTTCGTCGCAAAATATTGTGAACAATATACCTACTACGCTGTGTAACAAAAATTCTGAAGGATCCACGGAAACTGTTATCAGTCAAGAGTTTGAAGGAAAAAAGAAGCGAAAATTTAATGTTTTATAACCAAATGTAGGCAAAAATCGACAATTTGGAAATCTTAGAACGAGGCCATAAACAGTTACGTCTAATAAGGCCTTTAAACTAAATCTGAGATAATTTTGTTAAAGATGAAAAACAGTTTAATAGCATTTCTTTAGCCCTTGTTCTATCGATAATTCATTATTCTTAAAATTATGCTTGAACACCACCAAGTAACACGTTTTATACCCGGCATAGATACAGCTGACTGATCTTTAATTAATGATGCACTTTGCACATCATAATGTCGAGGAAACGCGTAAATTGGTAAGTAAATTAGAGATTAACTCGTACAATACGACTACTACTAGCTGTAGCTACCACAAATAAGACTTAAAGGCTTACCGTACCGATTCATAGAGCTAATCTATATATTAATACGTGAAGCAAAAACTTTGTACCCCTTTTTTACGAAAATTGCGCCGACGGAGGAATGTTAATATTTTTTTAAAACTATGCATAAAAGTACATTAAATCAATAAAATAAACATTACACACACTGCCATGTATTTGACACAAACGCATTTAAACTCTTTTCAAAAATTTCAAAAATGGAATCGAAGCGGCCGAAATCTGTCAATGCCAATCCAAACTCACATTCTATCTTTTTTAATTTTTCATTACTTAAGATACAATCCGTGAAGCCTTAATAAAATTACGGTCGAATTTCGACCACTGGGCGACCACTAGTATTCGTAAATGCGCAAAGTACCTTGCATGTTACCTACATTATTGATTAAAAAGGGTTTTCGGGTTTATAGGCCTTTTTAGAGTATAGCCCTTAATTGTATCAAGTACCCTAAAAACAAGTTGAATCATAACTTAACCATCTCTGTAGTCTAGTGGTTAAAACCACCGGTCTCAGACTCAGAAGTCCCGGGTCCGATTCCCTGCGGAGGGTACATGTTTGTGTACTCGGTACTTCAGTTGGTGGTAGAGCTTGTTGGTCCGCCTGGCTAGCTACCACCCTCTTATCTAAATAAGCCGCTATAATATCAATGTAGGTAGTATTGTTGTGTTCCGGCAGCTAAAGATAGTATTGCTAGTGCAGTGCCAGTGCGTCAGTATTTGGTGATTCCGGGCGAAGTGCGCTACCACCTTTGGCCATATCATCACTGAACATCTGCATTAAAGTCAGCGAAATGTTATAAAGGGTTACGTTATTGTAAAAGACTCCTTTGTAGTTCTGATGCCCTATTATCATCTTGTTACTGGAGAAGAGATGTTTATATATTCAAGTTCAAGTGCCTACCCGAAAGGAATAAAAAAAGCTGAGTACGAGTTTTATTCATGAATTTGTATGGTAATTTGAATGGGGCAAGAATTTGTATGGCATTAAGGCATCGACTCCTGGTAAGAAACGTGGTGTGGTGTGTTGCCAATTTTGCCTTATAAATTCTCAATTTCGTTAATGTGACTGATAAGTAAATAGAACTCGTACTAGGTTCCATTTAACAGTACATTACATGATAGTTTACCACGATACAGCGTGCTGTGTGCAAGTTTTTTAACCCCGATCCGATCCGAACCCTTTAGAGAATCTAGTATGGAACATTCTAGAAAACCTCTGACGGTGCTTCGTTTCGCACGGCTTGAGGAACTCTTTAAGGTTTTCGGCGCCCCGAAATAAAGTCCGGTGATGCCGAAAATGCCTTTTGAGGCAATCAGCAAAGTCTCTTAAAAAAAGGAGTCTTTTAAACTATTCGATTAAGTTAAAATAAACTAGTAACATTTATTGTATAGGATCGCAGATGGGAAGTAAAAAGTTAGTTAGGTAGGTAATAAGAAGTTCTCAAGTTTAAATTATATGAGTGAAGATCTACTCTCCTATAGTTCAGTATAAAATTCAAGATACGAGATCACGCGGCAGATCTCCAATACGCTGGACCGAATAAATAAAGGCTGTACTGAAGGTTCCCTGCACTAGTGTCCTAGACGAGCAGCAGAGAGAAAAAAAGACGCCAACATGCCAATCCTAAAAAAATTTTTTTCGGAGAGACTTTACTGATTGCCTTGGGCCGCATTTTCAACGTTACCGGATATTTTTGACGGTGGCGAGAAACTTAAAGGGTTCCTCAAGCTGTTTTTTTTTTGAGGAGAATTCGCTGATTGCCTCAGGCGTTTTTTTCAGATTTACCGGGCTTTTTTGGACGCGGTGACAAACTTAAAGGGTTTCTTAAGCCATGTGAAACGAAGCACCTTCAGAGGTTTTCTAGAGGAGACGGCATCACGCACTAGTGCGTGTCCCCATGCTCTACTAGATTCTCCGACAGGATCGGATCAGGGCCTCAAGCCGTGTGAAACGAAACGCCGTCAGAGGTTTTCCAAGGGAAATGGCATTACGCACTTGTACGTGTCCCCGTTCCCTACGTGAACCTTGGCTCGGGATGACCGGGTCGTAGGGGTCGGAGAGTAACGCCCAGGTACGTCATGCCTGTACCTGGTATTGAGCGCGTGTGAACCGGGTCCTCATACCCTTGTTCTAAGAGTACGGTGTCTTGGGCCTAAGCGAGTGTGCATGTTCACCCTGCTACACACTACTTTAAAGTTTATACTGACACCCCCCACCAACCTCACGGTTATAAAGTTAGGTGTTATAAAGCACAAGGGACCATCTACGGCAGGTCATAACGTCAGATCAGAACACGCCGGTTACGCATCCTTCATCCGGTACTTTTAAGACTAGTGTCTCGAGCTAGTTGCCCCGTGGACACGTATAGTCCACTACCTAATATCCAGATAGGTTACCGGAGCTGTAAGCTCGCTCACTTCTCGTTGCACTAAGAGCATAACTCGCAGTGTACCACTGCTCGAGCCGTCAACTCTAAAATCGACTACCAAATGTCCTCTTTGGTAGCGGAGTTGTAAGCACACCCACTTCTCGGTACCCATCCAGGCACCAGGGTGCCTAGTGTGAGTTTTGTTTACTATCTGTATTCATTCGATTACGTTTACGAAAACGAAAATTAGTATGGCATTGAAGCAGCGCCTCCTGGCGGCATACGAGAAGAGTTAACATTTTGTCATACAATTTTGTCATAAATTCTCGTTTTCGTTAACGTGATCGAATTGCGAATGAAACTCGCAATTGGCACCCTGATCAACTCCAAAGAATTACGCGGCTGATTGAACCGGAGGCTTTGCATCTAGCCGGCGGAGTGTGCATGTTCAGTGTACGAGTATCATGTGAATGTGTAGTGGCATCGGGAGAATCGGGCGGGGTCCTTCAATCATTATTGATGATCACGACCACTCTGCCAAGAGTGACAACGACTAGACGAATAAGAGTAAGACTTGGCACGCTCTAAATAGATTTAATTATGGCAGTGGCATCAGTGTTCGACACTCTAAGCCCAGTGCTCGACACAATTTTCGTCGCCAAAAATAACTTGTATTCTCACACAAACACACAAACACCCTACCTCACACACCCTTATACCCTCACACTCTCAAACACACACACACACATCCACCCTCATACACACATCCTCACACAGACACACACACACACGCTCACGCACACGCGCACGCGCGCGCACACACACACACACACACACACACACACACACACACACACACACACACACACACACACACACACACACACACACACGCGTGCACACACACACACACACGCGCACACACACATATGTACGCACACACAGTTTTAATTGTAATTAATTAGCCATAGATAAAATAGTTTATTTACAACTGTACTCACTCTTTGTATCATAAACCAAGTTATTGTACATTGGGAAGAGTTGAAACTCCCAGTTCCCACTAGAACAGGGATGGGCAAACTTTTTCATTCGCTTGACAATATTTACTAACAAAATCTATGGCAGGCCAGGCTGTTGAATTTTTGCGGTATTTTTTCAATAAATAAATATTTTTTTATGAAATACAAATATTGATACCTACAGAAAATGCATACCATTTTCTAAAACACACACGCGCACTTGAATTTTTGTTTGATGGTCGCGGGCCGGACTTTGGTCATTCACGGGCCGCAGTTTGCCCATCCCTGCACTAGAAGCTTGGTCACATGTTTTCTGGGTTTCTGGCCATTGCATATATTTTGCATCTAATGATAATGAAATAAACTATTTTTATTTACTTATTTTTTATTATTGACATTATACAGGAAGTCAGCTAGGAAGTAGGTGGTAAAATCAGTTGTTGACTACTATTTTTAAAGATTAAAGTAAAAATTGTTGATTAGTGGTTCCTGTCGAAAACTGGTGCTATATGATAAAAAAAAAAATTAACGTTTTAAGTGCTGTAAGGGTTTGTCAAGCTGATGGGAAGTTACTGGTAGGGGAAAGGAAAGAGTGACTTTTTAATGAGTTATTTCAAAACGAGCTTTATTACTCGGAATGCACATTACACAACTACGTGACACGGAACTGCAGGAGGGTTGAAAAGTATGCGGAAACGCGTACATTTTCATTAGATGATGCTATTTAAAAATTTAAATGATACTTAGGTAGGGTACTGTAGAGCCCGAGGGGACTCTACTTAAAAAGGAAGGCGTAGTCAAAGACAAATCACTTTAACAATAATATATTGTTTTCAAATAACATCGAATATAATAAAATAGATGGCCTCGTAGCCGCGGATGTGAAGCGAAAGAGACCTGCTCTTGTTTGCTTCCATCCGTCTCTTCTTAAGCCACGTTCAAACTGCAGAACGCGACGGCTGCCAGTAGGCTCGCCCAACCAAGCAGTCCCGATCACTGCAGTACTGAGTATCTAACTATTTAATAAGTATGTAAAGATGGGTCCACGACAGGGCTAACGATACAAAATGTGTATAATATTGTTGTCTCATGTATCCATCAGTTTGTATAGAAGACTGCCTTGTTCATTAGGATACAAATCGCAAAGTATACTATTTGAGTTCTTATTTGAAATTAAAGTAAACTTTGCGAAGGATAATATTTTAACACTTTTACTTTTTTTATTAAGTATATTCCGGATTTTTTATAGCCTATGTCACTCCCACAGTCAAAATAAATCTAATTACACCTCATTGCCGTTTGGGCTGTAGGGATTAGGATTAGGAATAGACATACATACATACATATGACAATTGTCCATCGCACCGAACCACACCGAACCTTATTTACTTCCCTGTCACATGTGATACATAACAATTATTGATGTTTCTATTGTTTTCATTTTTGGACAGCGAAATTGTTATTAACTATTTCCGGGATTTCATATTATTCGTAGGCGTTATTATTATTCACGGAAATCTACCACAGCCATTGTAAGCATTAAGTATGCAGCTGAAAGAATAATATCATACGTTTCCACTAAATAAATAGTCAAGCTGAATTTCTTGTTTCTTGCAAACACGTTTACTTCAGTGAATTTTTTGTTTGGAAGGACTCGATGGTAGTCTACGTTCGGGTTGTGATCTTGCAAGTTAAGCATTTTTGCAATGCCTGATCACTTGATGGGTGACAAAAATAAAATATATTGCACTACCTTGCTCAGGTCAGGATGGCAAGTCGACTCTTTTCAAGTGCCATTCTCATTTTCGACATTTCTTTCATAATCAAGAAAGTTATATCAGATAGCTGGATTGAAACGTTTTCTGTGGTAAGTAAATTAATTCACGTTTATCCACGTACGTTAAACCGTGTTCCAAATTACGAGTCAGTGATGTCGTGTTACAGAAATTATGGACTCGTAAAGCGCGCCAGAGACCCGTTTCTCCCGGCAACAATCGGGGCACACTTTCTTAAGTGCTTTCGTTTATTTCTTGTTCAACTTCCGACCACAGGGAAATAAAACAAACAGAGTTACCTAACCTTACGTCAACAGTCCGTGGAAACGCCAAGAAGTTAAGCAGAAGGGTAAAAACACAAAACAATTCCCCCAAGTTTGTTTAATCAGTTCGTGCGTTGAGTGTACCCATGGAAAGTGTTACTCCGCTCGCGCTTCTCGTCTGGAACATTATATATCCACAGACTATGGAGACAATAGAAGGTAGGCTTCATAATGCGCGCTCGACTAACGGCGCACACTAGACAACCTCTCCCCGCCCGATCCTCTAAATGCCACTACACATCTACAGAATGCACAAAACATGCACATTAGTTGAGGCCCAAGACACCGTAATCGTGGAACAAGGGTACGAAGAATCGGTTCACACGCGCTCTATACCAGGTACAGACATATACCTGGGCGCTTTCTCCTCCTCCACGGCCCGGTCAACCCGAGCCTTGGTTGTTGCCGGGTTGTTCCGCTCCCCGATCCAATCCGAACCCTTCGGAGGATCTAATAGGGCACGGGGATACGCACTTTTAAGTGTGATGCCGTTCCCTCTAGAAAACCTTCGAAGGTGATTCGTTTCACACGGCGGTACCCTTTAAGTACCTCGCGCCCCCAATAAAGCCAGGTGACGCTGAAAATGCCGTTTGAGGCAATCAGCAATCTCTCTCTCTCGAAAAAAAAAACCGCACAATTGACAACCTCAAGCTCAAGCGGCGCTCGGGCTGGTTTGAGACGGTCCGAGATTCCGCGTCCGTGAGAGGGTCTCGATGGCGCAGTGCTTAACGCGCCCGGTCTGCGATTGAGCAAATTTCGCAAAGGCCAAAAATGTATCGAGCTTCCCCGTGCTTCGGAAAGCTCGTAAAGCCGTTGGTCCCGGCTGCATTAGCAGTCGTTAACAACCACCAATCCGCACTGGGCCCGCGTGGTGGTTTATGGCCCGTTCTCCCTATCCATCCATAGGGAAGGCTCGTGCCCAAGCAGTGGGGAAATAAAATGAGCTGGTGAGAGGGTCATAGACCCTCACATAGGTGTGCGTTGATCGAGCGCGGAATGCATACCTTCTGCAGTGTCGTTATTTTGTGATATTACCTTCAATTAGTTCCGAAGTCGAAGTTCAAAGAAAGTTTGACCCAATATAGGTACCTAAATCGACTACGATCGTTCGTTATACAAATGTTGATACGCAGAAATGAGGAAAACTCAGTGACATATCAATGAGCTTATTGAGGCATTACAATCTTCAAACTCATTTGCGACCATTCTTACAAATTCAAATTTAAGTAAGTAGTAAATAAAGTGTTCCGGCAGCTAGAGATAAGATAGCCAGTGCCTTAGTAAAATGGGGGTTCCGGGTGAAGTGCACTACCACCATTGGCCTTATCATCACATAACATCAGGTGAGATGAAGGCGCTGTGCTAACCCGTAAAATATAAAAAAAAGAAAAAAAAGTCTAATTGTATTGATTAAAAGGTATCACTGCGATCTGCCCTAAGGGCATGCAAATTGGAAAACAATAGAAATTACTATACATTTATTTATTTATTTATTTATTATTCTTTAAAATTGATTTTGGAGGCGAGAGGGAATCAATGTATGACTTGAAAACGATGAAATTTGGAGGCATGGGAATAAGCCCTTAGGAACACTATCGACTTATGCAATAAATTAATAGCTACAATCTTATAGGTAAAACAGAAAAGTCATTAAATAATCTCCACTGTTAGAAACAACTTCAATAACTAAGAAGCAATACTCGAACCAAAGCACAGTTATAAAAAAATTCTTAACGTTAAAGCTAACTACAATCACATCAGTAAATTTCGGGTATTTACTCATGTGCTCTATATTGAATTATATTTTTATATTTAATCTTTTACAAAAAAAATGCATCGTTTTTTATCCTTATTTACATACTAAATAATTTAACTTATGAAGAAGCCTTTACAAAGTTGCCTTCTCAATGAAGGTAAGCTGGTATTGAACATTAACAAAAGATCACAAGAACACAAGATCTAGGCATAAATAATTTTTAAACTTGTAGAAAATGTACAGAGAAGGGATAGGTGCTATAGATACTAGGTTTTTTAGTGGGTATGCCTCCCCTCTCACCAAGCTTAAGTATCTCAACGAAGGAAGAGGAGGAATTTCCCACATAACCCGGGGTCGGCCCTAGCCCCTGTATATGCGCAAAGCATTTCACCTAGCTTAACAAAAGGTTTGAAATTGTTAAGAACAGAAAACAACACATTGTAAAATTTTATAACGTTCCGCTTGTTTAACAAAAATGTTCTCCTGATAAGAAGCTATTAAATGAAATAATTGTTTTAATGTTATGTTAACCACCTACGTGGTAAATTTACTATGGCACCGGCATGAAATTGTCAAATTGTATTATTTCATTATCTTCTGTTCAAATCTACTTAATTGTCACGCGATTTCAAGCTGCGTGTTATATTCGACAGGTAACAAACATATATCATTGAGAACGATTGTACTAATATGGGTTTTTCCAGAGTCTTGGTAGTGGTTGAATCACAAGATCTAGGCATAAATAATTTTTAAACTAGCACAAAATATTTTAACTTAAATTTTTTTTTTTATAGGTACTGTAATTTGTTTGCAATAAAGACAGACTACTTAGTTAAATAAATTATTGAAATACATAAGTGGAACAGCATGCACACGTTTTCCATTATGTTAACATTGTATATTTAGGTCAAGCCATTTATTCTATAGAAATTCAAAAATTTGTTTAGTAGATGTTTGAAAAGTATTAGATTCATTTGAATTGGAAACAACCTTTGTAGCGTACCAACATAAATAAATAAGTTTAAAACTTCTCATTTCATCATCATCATCATAATTAATCCGATTAATTAACTTAAGTCTGTTGCTGCATGTGGGCCCCTCAGCACGATCTTCGACTCTTACATCCAACTGCAACGAGCCATTTTGTGTATATCGTATCGTCGCTTCATCTCGCTGTAATGCGTCCTACACTACGTTTGCCGAGTCGTAGGCTCCACTCTAGAACACGTCTTTACCCCAATGGTTATTGGTCCCGCGATTAATATGACCGGCAGCCCACTGAAAATACAGCTTGATAGTCCTTCAAACTATTTCATTACTCTGGTTCTCCAAAAATATTTCGTTCCGGATTCGATCCTACTGAATATTACCGAGTGTAGCTCTGTCCTAAGCTCGCTGAACCGTGAGTGTTCATGTCTCGGCCTCAGACATGACAGCTAGGACACACTGATTATAGTCTTACGTCGTTAGACTATTCATAATTAAGAGAATCGACTGAGTTTACGAAATGGTACTTTGCCCAGTCGAATACTTCTATTGGTTTCCTTCTCAAAGTTGTTACTTCCTAGTTTGAGTGTTTGGTCAAAGTAAACATTTTCGGAAACAACTTCGAGAGCTACACCGTTAACAGCAATCAGTCCCGGATCAACAGGTCCATTAACGTGACCTTATCACTTTTGATTTACTACACATGACCGCTTTCATATTTTGTACACATTTATTTAGCTTGAAGGATTGATTAAACCTGTTGACTATAAGTAGTTGTTCAGCGTCACAGCATATCAGAGCAGAAAAATGGGTCCCCGCTAAAATATTCTTAAATAATTTGCTTTATTCATCGTTTACAGTGACGTTTCCCAAACCTTATACGGTCCGTGTTCAATATGGCCCGTCGATCAATCAAAACATCTAAGTAAATTGACACACTAATAAATAACTTCTTCTTTAAGACTACCGGTCTGCCGGTCTCTCAGACCTAGAAGTACCGGATTCGATGTCCAGCAGGGGTAAATCTTGGCCTGTTCTGGCTCTTGTTCAAAGTCCGCCTAGGTTGATATCCTATTGCTAGCACCATCTTATCTTGGTCGGTTGTTAGCCATGTTGGTAGTGTGAATTTATTTTAACGTTTGATAATCATGTTATCCAGTGCTGCTTTAGCCCCCAGAGCCTCCGTAGTCGAGTGGCTCACAAGCCGGTTTCTGGTGTTGAGATCCCGGGTTCGATTCCCAGTCGGGTCAATGTAGAAAAACGATCTTTTTCTATATTTTCTCGGGTCTGGGTGGTTGTGGTACCGTCGTTGTTTCTGATTTCCATAAAATGTGCTTAGGCTACAGTCTTTGGAGTCAGAGTGTATGTGATGCTGTCTAATATTTATTTATTTATTATTTATAATCATTCAGAAACTTAATTAAAAATTAGCTACATTAGAATAATAAAATAGTTTTATTTAATGAATAATAAATAGTTTTGCCCTTGATCTCAGATAATTGTAATACCTACCTAGATATAAGTAAATTTTATTCTAATTCTAATTTTGCTATGCCCTTACAGGGCTCATGTACTTACTAACACTTATGTCTTAATCTTATTAATTATGTCCTACATAAAACCTTAATTTTGTGTACATGACAGCTTAATATAATAAATAAATAAATATTTTTTTTTATTCAGTCACTACCTGCCAAAATAGCATTGTAATGTTCCGACAGTTGCTAATAAAAATAGCCTCAGTAATTAAAATGTTTCGATGGGAAATGGCAATATATATACTTCTAAATGAAAATTAAATTATTTTTATTTGAAACACATATGCAAAGGTAAGTTCTATATAAACCAGACGTTTAGAAAAAGTTTTTTAAAGCATAGAATACAATTTTACTAAAGCCTTTATTTCACACATGTCTTCAACGTGACCAAACTATGTATTAGCATTTAAGTCCAGCGTTAAAACATTCTTACATCGCAAAAGTATTTTCTTTCCAACACATTATTTTAAAAGTCCTGTAAAGTCCTCCAACTAATGGCAGTCGTCGGCCGTGGCTTTGGGGTGCATAATTTTAAGTGTGCTTAATAAAGTTAGCTAAGAAAATGGTTTTCTAAGAGCTTAAAAGATAATAAAATTTAATATTTTAAATACATTTTTTTGTTAACCTATCTCTGCTGCTGGAGAGCCAGCTAAAACTATTTGTGTTGAGCTGTTTAAGGCTGGTCTTCGACACAACCTTCGTCGCCAAATAATAACAGATTATCATTGAAGTTATCATTGAATGACAGCCGCAGCCGGTAGTCTGTCTGTATTCAATTGTTGCTATAGACCAAATACAGTTGCTGAACCCTATATTTAATGATTAAAAGAAAAAAATGTCTATCACTAGTTTCTGTCAATCACCGGTGCCCATCTACTGTCTAACTAGATTTATTATTGACAGGCATATTTGTAGGTAGAATCTAGATTGTTTTAAGATAATAATTAACTCCTGGAAGGTTGAAAGATAGATAGATAGATAAATTCTTTATTGCTCACACACAAATGGAAACAAAAGGAAAACAACAGTTAAACAAAAACTTAAAGCTAGTATATGGGCAAAGGCGGTCTTATCGCTACAAGCGATCTCTTCCAGACAACCTTTGGTTAGAGAACCCAAGAAAGAGATAGAGGAAGTGCGCTAACATTAAATAAATAAGTACAAATAATACCTTTCACACACATACATACATACTTAAATAAAATATATAATATAATAATAATTTACTACGCAATTATTATATTTACGCAATAATTTACTTCTGACTGAACATAACATCGTGGCCGTAACTGAGACATTTTTAGATGACTCGGTCGAAGACTCGGAACTTGCAAATGGTGCCTGGAGTTTGTTGCGTCGTGACAGAAGAACACCTTGCGGTGGTGTCGCGCTAGCGGCGCGTGCTCCCATTGTGCTGCATCGATGCCGTGATTTGGAAACTGAGGCTGGTGAGGATCTTTGGGGTAGTTTTGAGTGGCACGGGCGGCAATTTTATGTATGTGTTTTTTATATTAACCCTACTGCTAGTGACAGTGAGTACATGGTTTTTTTTTGTAAAGTTGAAAACTCATTGGATAAGCTAAGATCACCAGTGTTAATTGTAGGTGATCTTAATTTGAATAGTGCCTCTTTAAATGTTTGTAATTATTATTGTTATTTCCTACCCTATTGTAACATGTTGGAGAAGAATACAATAGTTAATTTATTTAGGGGAAAGTTAGAAGTCGTGCTGGTTAGGGAGAGCAATGTAGTGTCTGAGGTGAATGTCACTGCTGCGGACGGGCTGGTCCCTGTTGATGACTATCATCCTCCTTTAGATATAGTTATTAGATTTAATCCGGGTCACCGCTCAGATAGCCTGAAACCACCAAATATTGACGCATCTAAAGACTGGAATTTTAACAAGTGTGACTATGTAAGATTGCTAGAGCTGCTTTCCGATTGTTCTTGGGACACTGTTCTTGACAAGAGTGATGTTGCTACAGTCACGGATAGTTTTTATGCTATTATATATGGCTACTATAACGAGTGCATGCCCAAAAAATCGCGTAAATCAGTAGGCAAACCCCGTCTGGTTTTCCAGTGATATTATCAACGATATCAAGCGGAAAGCCAAATTGCATGCCGCATGGAAGCGACATAATTGTGCTGAAACATACAGGCTTTTCTCTCAGCCCAGGGCCGATCTTAGATGTCGCACGGCAACTAATTACAGGCAGCATATGAAACAGATAGAGGACAATATAAAATTTAACCCGCGTGAATTTTGGCAGCACATATCGAGTCTGCGTACGAAGGGTGGTTTTGAGCCCAGTGTTATGTATAACGGCGAAGCTTTCACATGTGCAGAGGCAGCGCAGGCTTTCGCAGATTTCTTTGCAAGTGTTTTCCTGTCCGAGATTCCACATTTGAATGCTGAGCTTGTTTCTGGCTCTGACGTTGACTGTAACAGTAATTACGTTAAAATTTTCCAGATTACTCCAAATGAAGTCTTGCAAGGAATAAACAGGCTAAAGTTAAATAGTTCCATGGGACCTGATTGTGTTCCCCCAGTATTACTTAAGCATGTAAATAATACCACTGTGCCATATTTTTAACGTCGCATTGGAGACTGGGAAATATCCGCCCCAATGGAAACTATCTAGAGTTACTCCAATACCCAAAAGCTCAGACAAGTCCAGGGTTGAGGAATACAGACCGATTGCTGTCATGTCTTCTCCTGCCAAAGTATTTGAGAGCATTATACACAAACACGTATACTCACAGGTAGACAAGTACCTTTGCAATGAGCAGCACGGATTCCGACCTCAGAGATCTGTCGAGACAAATTTGTTGGATCAAGTCGAGTATATTTCTGTCAAATTAGACAATTGCTCTCAGGTTGATGTACTTTATTTTGATTTCCGTAAGGCATTTGACCGGGTTGACAATGATATTTTACTTGTAAAACTTTGTACCTTAGGTTTCACCCCAAAACTTCTTCGACTACTCGCGGACTACCTTCGGGATCGTCAGCAGTTGGTCAGGCTCGGTGTATACGAGTCCCGTCCGTATCACACACGTTCTGGGGTGAGTCAGGGCTCTATATTGGGACCCCTTCTATTTTTGCTCATGATTAATGATCTCCCCAGCGTACTCAAGAACTCACGCTGTTTGATGTACGCAGATGATCTAAAACTTTTTAAAGAGGTAAAATCCAATGTGGACTGCCGGGATTTGCAACGTGATGTCGATGCAGTCTACCGGTAGGGTGAGCAAAATGGGTTGGAGTTCAACACGGCCAAGTGCTCCGCAATGACCTTTACCCGAAAGAGACAGCATATAACATACTCCTACATCCTAAATGGTAAGTTGTTAACTCGGGCAACCAATGTGAAAGATTTAGGAGTCACGTTCGATCGAAGCCTAACATTTCATGACCATATTGTCGCAGTCGGCAAAGAGTCCTTTAGGCGATTGGGTTTCGTACTGAGGAACTGCCGAGACTTTCATAATTACAATGTGATACGCCTAATATTTGCTGCCTTAGTACGGGCAAAAATGGAAAGCGCAATGTGCATCTGGAGTCCATGCGAAAGCAAATACGTACTTATGCTTGAAAAAGTACAAAAAGCTTTCCTCAGGTATCTGTACAAACGTGTACATGGATATTATCCGTATATGTACCCGACCAAGTTTCTACTTGGGTGCCTCGGGTATAACTCGCTGGAGGTCAGACGGGATAAGCATCAAATGATGATAATGTGTAAAATACTTCACGGTAGGATTGATGCTCTGAATCTGCACGGTGACTTGTGTCGTTTATTTGTTCCGAATAACTACAATCGTAGCAGAAGGCATAAGTTGTTTGCGGTACCATTTTGTTGAACAGTGGCCCGACGCGTCACCTATACCACGCAGCCTCTCATCACTCAATGCTCTCCTAGATACCAATCCAGAATGCGATTTGTTTGCGGATGGATTGTCGAAGATATTGTCGGACTGCCTGAGTTACTGTGAAAGAAAGGTATGAGTGTGTGTGAGTGTGTGTGTAGCTTTTTGTAACTTGTGTCTTTTACTGTTATTTTATGCGAATATTTATGTACCTAATTGATTAAATTTTATTTTATTATTGCTAAGCAGTGTCATATGCGACTACTGTAAGGCTCGTTAATTTTATTTAATTATTTTTGTAATTTTGCTTAATTATTCTTGTTGTAATGTTAGTTGTAGAATGTGTAATCTTTAATTATTGTAATTGGTTTTTATAATACCGTTTTAATTAAAGTAAAATAAATAAATAAATAAATATATATTTATATATAATAGACATTAAAAAAATAAAAATAAAATAAAGACTATAACATGTTACTAGCAGACGACTCAATATGATCGAGATGGTTGATAATTGAAATAATCATAAAATGCATTAAATAACAAATGAAAACTTTTACTGTTTTCTGTTTTATTTAATGACAGAGTAGTTATCATTAAAAGGTTTAATGAACAAGAATAAATACATTTGCATCTTTTTAAAGAATATTTAAAAACTATTAAAAGCCTTAAAAACAAACTGTTGAAATATGAATAATGATGTTCCAGCAATAAAATCAATGCAATAAAATCTATTATGAGACTTTAATTTGGACACACATAAAGTGACAGGCGTTTATTACTTTCGTAAATCTAAGTACAAAATACAAAAATACAAAAAAGTTTATTTCAGCAACTTAGTCTAATACAGGCATAATGTGGTTGGTGCTCCCATTTGAGCTAAAAATAACTTGTTGTAGGCAGCACCGCTCTTCCATAGTATGGTTACAAATAGACTAAACCTCTTAAACATTTAGAAAACATTTTATGTGTGTGTGTTATGTGTGTGTGTTTGTGTGTGTGTGTCTGTGTGTGTGTGTGTGTGTGTATGTGTGTGTGTGTGTGTGTTATGTGTGTGTGTGCGTGTGCGTGCGTGCGTGCGTGCGTGCGTGCATGCGTGCGTGCGTGCGTGCGTGCGTGCAAGAAAGTAATTAACTTAGTAAAAGCAGTTCAATATCAGAATAACTTTTTGTTATCAGCCATTCAGTGAGCACAGATTTACATGCTTTATAATTCATATTGTAAATGTCAAGTTCATTATTTATTTTATTATATAAAACATTGGCTCTGATGACAAATTGCCTCTGCGCAAAAACAGACTTCACCCGTGGTTGATGTGTAACATTGCGTTTTCTTCTGGCATTATTTACATTGTGTTGGTAAGGAAGCGATTTGTGTTTTCTTAACACGGTGGACAAAACATATAATTTTCTGATAGTCAGTAAATTACTGGAGGAGTAGAGTAAGGCTGTTGAAAACTCACGCGGCTTAAAATACATGACTTTAAGTAATGATCTCTGAGCTCTCTCCAAATCAAGAAAGATCGTTTTATTCGCTCCACCCCACACAGTTATGCAGTATGTCAATCCGATTGCGCCAAGGATAAGTATGTTAGACGCAATAGACGTTCTGAGGCTACATATCGTAAAGTTTTAAATGTCCATATCAGTTTTCTCGTTCTATTCATAAGCAGTTCAATATGATTGTGCCATGATAGACGCTGGTCAAGCATAACACCCAAGTATTTTGTACAGGTATTTTATGCCTTTTATTATAATTTATTTACTTTTCTTTAAATATAATATACATTATTTTTTACATATACATAGCTCTAAAAGTGTGGAAAGGTTTCAGATTGGAATCTTTAAAATACAACATTGCCCGGGCAGACTTCGTTCTGTCAAAAGTTAATAGTAAAAATTAAATAAATATATTTCCGAGTGATCATGTTATTTATGTCTCAACTAAAATCTTTAAAAAAAAAAAAACAACTTTTAAAACTATGGAACAAACGAAAAAAAATATTGCCGAATTGGTCGAGCCCTTCTCGAGTTTTGCGCTTAGCAACATTTATTTTTATTTATATAGATTGGTAATATAAAAGTATTTGTAAATATGCCATGTTTCTTATCTTCATCTTTAAGCGATGAAATAATTTGTTTCGATTTAGTTAAAAAATATATAATTAAAATAGGCAGTTATCGTATCACGTATCACAATTCTATTACGAGTATTAGATTCAGATTATATTACTTATCATACAAATTCAGGTATTAGAAAATAAAAAAAATTGGTAGAAAATATAATAATAATAATCACTCAGGCACATTATCTCCGGTTGTTCTCATCTTGCTAACGGCGAGTATTTGCACAGACATAACCTGGTAGCTAGGATTATTCACCAGCAACTTGCTTTACTATACGGTCTTGTAGACTTGAAGTGCCGTACTACAGGTACACACCTGCGCCGGTTCTCGAAAATGGCCGTGCCACGCTCTATTGGGATCGAGCTGTCATCACGGACAGGACTATTCTAATTAATAGGCCTGATATCGTGCTGATAGATCGATTGCAACGCCGGGCAGTGCTTGTCGATGTCACCATCCCACATGACGAGAACCTTGTAAAGGCCGAGTAGGACATGGCCAGCAAGTACCTTGACTTGGCTCACGAGGTAACCGCCATGTGGGATATTGACTCGCCAATCATTGTGCCGATAGTCTTGTCTGTGAACGGTCTGGTAGCGAAGAGTCTCGACCAATACCTTAAGAAACTCACGGTCAATGTTTGGATCAAGGGTCATATAGAGAAGGCGGTACTCTTGGACACGGCGCTGATAGTCCGAAGGTTCCTGTCTCTGCAGCCCTAACCACCGGCAGCTTGAGCCCTGCCCCGTTAGGCTAGGTTTTTTATAATATTTTTATGTTTTATATGTCCTTTTGTATTTTACTTTTATACTAATACTAGCGGCCGCTCGCGGTTTCACCCGCGTGGTTCCCGTTCCCGTGGGAATATCGGGATAAAAAGTATTCTATGTGTTAATCCAGGTTATAAACTATCTGTGTGCCGAATTTCATCCAAATACATTCAGTAGTTTTTACGTGAAAGAGTAACAAACATCCATCCATACTTACAAACTTTCGTGTTTATAATATTAGTAGGATTATAACAAACCTAATAATTATGTTAGAAAATATTGTATATTAAATTTAAATTAAATAAAAAAAAAAATTAAATAAATATAAAATAAAAATAAATCAAACAAAATAAATCTAACTTAACTAATTAATTGGTCGGTTCACTGATGTACACGTTTGAAATATATAGTTCAGTGAACCGTCCGAAAAGTGCCGAGTCCATCCGGTCACCAATCATCTTTAGGACTGTGTTGGCGCTCCCCTGAGCTCGCAGCAACATCGAGGCAGTCTTTTTTCGCATAATTGTAGCGAAGTCGTCTACATTGGCATCTGCAAACATGCCTGATGCGCTGCAACACTTCGGTAGCCTCAACAGAGCCCTAAAAATGTTATTATTTGTACTCGTAAGGCACTATACGTTTTTTTGGTAAAGCTGTTCCACAAAGCGCCCGTGTAAAAGCTTTAACAATACGCTTTAAACAACGTTAGCTTTACGTCAACGGTACAACGAGCGAATCTATGCATATCGTCCTTTAAATCCTCTTTTACAATGCGACCCAAGTACTTAAACCGTGCAACACGTGTCAACTGTACACCGTTTAAGAGAACAGGCGGGACCACTTTAGGCAGTTTTGAGTTTAGGCAAACTCTTGAAGACCATAAATTCTGATTTCTTATCGTTATATTTTAAGCCATGGTGCACAGCGTAAGCTTCGCAAGTTTTCAACAACTGTCGCAAGCCGCTGATCGATGCGCTCAACAACACCATATCATCTGCGTAGCTGAGAAGTTGTTGACACTAACATTGTCTATACGGTATCCTACACGCATGTTGCTGAGCTCATTGATCAGCTGGTTAACATATAGGTTAAACAGTCTCGGCAATGTAAGCCCGCCTTGTCTCACACCACAGCTTAGGTTGTATTCGTCGGAACAAACATAAGCCCACCTCACTACATTACTCTGTCTCTTATACCAATACCACAACATCCCTACCACTTCAGGACATATACCCGCATCCCTCAGCTTACCCCAGAGTAGGTCATTTGACACAAGGTCAAGTGTTTTCGACAGGTCTAAGAAGCAGGCATAGACAGGAGTACTTCTTTTCGTATAATAGTTGACAGTGTACTTTAGTGATAGTATCGCGCTTTCGGTAGACAGTCCCTCACGAAAACCAAATTTCTCTCAAGCTTATGTAACTACTAAGGTGCAGGTCTATGACTCTATCCAGTATTTTAGCGATTACAGTAGCAAGTGAAATTGGTCGATAGTTAGTTTTATCGGCTATGTCACTAGTAGCAATTTTAACTAGCGGAACTACAATAGTCTTAATTAAGCCTGATGGTAAATAACAATGTCTTAAGCAAAACGTGAATAACATTGATAACAATCTATTTATATGAGGACCAGCGTGCTGCAAATGCTTAATACTGAGTCTGTCATGCCCAGGTGATTATCCCCTTTTCATAGATTTTATAGCTGTTAAAACTTCCTTACTAGTTATTTTCATGGGGTCCGTCACATGACAAGACTCAACACCGGCACCGGGCACTCCACCCGCACATTTCATAGGACTGTTAACTTGGAAATACTGTTTAAAACAATTAGCAATATCCATTGGCTCACTGTTACCATTTACATTAACAGCCAAGCTAGCCTTTCCACCGAGCTTTTTAGTGCTGTTCCAAAACTTACTAAACTGCTTTGCCAAGTGCTGAGATGCCATAATGTTTAATTTAATTTGATCCTGGTTACGTTGACAAAACCTTAACCTTGATTTAAATAATTTACGGCTTAAGATCATATTTTCGTAAACGGGACCGGACTTAGGTCTATCATACATCACATACATTTGGAAATCAAGTCTAGCCCGTTTATGAGCTTCCGCCACATGTTTGATCCAACCTATACAATGTATTTGCGCCTATTTTTTAATTTAAATGGATGTTCGCAGCTGATCTTTGAGGATTGACAGAGAACATGAACAATTCTGTTATACAAATTATCTATATATAAACTTCTGATGAATTTCACCAAGTGTTAGTTCTTATGGAAGCAACCAAGTCTCTTGCAGTGCCACTAAATCCGCCATCACAGACATATCACGAACACAGTCGACACTCCTCCTAATGTTTTTACAGTTGAAACTGATAAATTTGTTATTACTGTTACTATTCAAGTAAAATATTATTTATAACCTCTGGTTGCGGGTTTTCCGCCTGCGAAATTCGCTTTCTGAAATGTATAAAGCGTCTAAACTTTATACCATCTGGCCACATATTATTGTCCAAATATAATTATTCGTTGCGTTTTAAAACAAATAGTTTGAAAGAATTGTATGTACGCCCCCTCCTTCACATTTATTCTTTCCAGTATAAAATGTATTATTATATATAATTTAGCTTTGGGTTGTTAGTGACGTAGCTAATCACAGATAAAAGATGGTGTGTTCCTCCTCACACACCGTAGTTTCTCCTACATGCCTGCATTGCCAACATTTACTTAGTGGAGATTTATTGGCAAAGAAATAGAAGCGGAAAAGGAGCTCTCTGCTCAACATTGCATCGGGCGGGACCTAAAGACATCGCATTAATAATGTATGGTTTGTTTAATCGACGGATGGCTTACAATGAGCGACGCCTAGTGTGTGTTTTGTTATCCGTATTCTTTCTAATACGTTTACGAAAACGAAAATTAGTAAGGCATCAAAGCAGCGTCTCCTGGCGACATACGAGTAGAGTTAAGATTTTGCCATACAATTTTTCGTTTTCGTTAACATAATGGAATGGCGAATGAAACTCGCACTAGGCACCCTGTACTGCCGCACAATTTATGAACGCAGTAAGTACAACTTACTCTGTTTGTGATTGTGATATTTGAGGTGCTGACATTACGATCTATTTTCTCGAAACTGTTCACATGTTCTTTACTGCGTTCATAAATTGCGCGGCAGTGTAGTAGTGTTCTAGCGGTTGTGAAAACGAGACGCATGTAGTGGCGCATACATACACGCGTCTCGTTTTCATAACTGCAATAACATTGTAGTAATACTGCAGTAAAAGCTTATGGTAACGGTGCCCGCCCACTACCGACTTTTTGTAGCACTGAAAATCGGACCGATATTTTCACCGAGGAGGTTTTATCACCTAATTAGGACTAGGTATTTAGTGAAGGGTTAAGGCTAAAAGAAAACTATTACTTTTAGATAATAGCATATTTATTACATAGTATAACAATCGCCGCCGGCGCAACCATGACAGAGAGAGGAAGTGAAACGACAAACGTCAAACTCAATTGCCATTACAGATTGTATCTGTCATTCGTAGATGACAGCTAGGGCAGCTGCTGTCCTGCGTTTAGAAACAGACGAGCTTTACAAAGTCCAACATTTAGGACGTGTGCGGTGCAACACAGAATTCCATACGTATCATTTTCACCGACAAAAAAATCGGTCACCGATTATCGGACATGGGCAGGCGCCTTAAGGCACCTGAACGCAATAAGAACGCATTTTTCAAACATTAATTTCTGTAAACAAATCGTGACGGGTGCGCGGTGAACACTTGAAGTCTTGAATGAAAGCGCGAGTGTTTTTTTCCAAAGTGCGACCTTCGGGTGTTGAGACGAGCGTATCTTCAATGACGCGAATCTTGACCCGCTACTCGAAAGCGTAAAAGTATCGAGTGCGAACGAAAATATACGCTCTCAGTGAAACAATGTAAGGAGCAGCACTTGAGTACGGCGGATTGCAGGCTCCGGGCGGGGCAGCTGCCTATTCATTTCATACAATGTATTTGAATTCTTATTTACGACAACTTTTGTCAATATTAACCTAAACTGAATGTAAGCTTCGAATATAGCTATCGTGTTTTGTCTTTTTAAAGGTTCGTTCGGCTTACAAATAAGATAAATTTGCAAGGGTCAAACCTATGACGTTTTTTTGTTGTGTGTATCCCGATATTTCGACACAGTTGCTTGCGGATGAATGTACCTAGTGTAAATATTAAAAAATGCGTTAGTACCTAGACACACTTCCAAAAATTATTGTCATTGTACCTATTTGAATAATTGCAAGCACTGTACCGAGTTTATTAATGTGTAGGTATTATGACGAATCAAGGTATGCGGAAAAATAAACCCATATTTACACACAACAAAAACATGGTTATAAATAACCCTGTTAAAAATAATTATTCTAATGTGTGTAAGTAAACTATTGTAATTGACCATGATAGTTAGAAAAGTTCTAAAACTATAACTTAGTTATCATTTTATCAGCCTGTAAATATCCCACAGCTGGCAACAGGCCTTTTCTATATGAACAATAGCATATGGAGAGGTCAGGCCATCAGCCACTACGCTGACCCAATGCGGGTTGGTAGGTTTTAACGACTGCTAAAACTACGATATTATCTGCCCGTCGTCAAATCGTTTGACGTCGGTAGTTAAACGAATAGACGCCCGGCATGGTTGCGAGAAATAGGTATTGGTTTAATTTAAATATCTCCGAGTTAGATTACACTGACTTGAACCTATGACTAACACAAGCATATTTTAGTTTTCTAGGTGGTTAAGAGGCCGGCGCGGCGGTCGGTCAGCTAAAACTCTCTCTCTCTCTCTAAACTCTAAAACTTTTCCTTAAAAATCTGTAATTGGCGTTTATTTTTTTATATAATACTGTCTTAATCCGAATAACATTGCAATTGCAAATCATTTTGGTATTCCATTAGTATGGGAGGCTCATTTTAGCTGACCGACCGGCCGGCCTCTTAACAGGACGCGCGGTTTGGTACAGTCACGGGCATTAACATGTATATACTTTTGACTAGTTTTGATTCTTATTTCAATGCATTAAGAGATACATTGTGTACATGTTAATGTTTGTGACTATACCTACTCGGTGCCTGGCTATCCGTGGGGGCCCCGAGCGACCTCCGCAAATGCATGCTACTGCGTTTTTAGTAACACTAACTATCTACTCTTAGTTTGAAAGCCAAGGGAGCCTTATTTCAATATTTTCAAGATTTTTTCAACACTTTTAAAATTGTAATTTGTTAGCAACTAAATTTGCGTATATATATATTATAACTATTAATATGTTGACCACCAACAATAATCTTTTTAAAGATAGGTATTTCAATCGTCCCCCATCCGGTGATCAGACATTGCGAAAGAAGCTTAATTTGCGAGATTGCAACCCGAAAGCGCTGGCCGCTGCGCCATCGAGCTCCCCCCCCATTCCTAATTCCATTCATAATGCACGGTTTTATTAAAATTATGCTTTACTGCGAAAATCGAACTACTTTGCGAAATAATCTCTTCACCGTTGCCAGGAGCTTATTTCATATTACAGAACAACAAGACAACTACATAATCTGCCAAAACGTTAAAGGAATAGAAATATTATATATCACTAAAGTCTAATTATTAATTCACTGGAGTTATCTGACGTTTACGGTGTTACCAGTTTCTGGTGAACAGAAAATAGTGTTGTGACAAGAAGATTGAAATCAATCACTCACTCATTAATTCTCATTACGTCCTGAATCAAATCACATTACTAATTTTATTTACTTTATTAAGAAATCTCCTAGGCCAGGTTTGTTTAATCGATATAAAAATATTAGCATCATTGGTACCTTTATAGGCCAATAAATGATAACTTTGAAAAGGCGAATTACTTGAATTAGTTAATTAATTAATTAATTAATTTATAGTATCCTGTTTTGTCTTAATTGTTATGCAGTAAATGGTACTCCTACACAGTGGTTAAATGTGTATTTTTCTTTCAAAAAGATAGATGATGTAAAAATTGCAATAATTTAAATACTTCTAAAATTTTCGAATAATAACAGTTCCCAAAGCAAAACAAACACTGACAACACTAAACTGTCAGGTGAAATTTCTCGGTACAAAAAGACATTCATATACCTACCTATCATCATCATCATCATCTCAGCTAAAAGACGTCCACTGCTGGACAAAGGTCTCCCCCAAGGATCTCCACAACGACCGGTAATAATAATACCTACCTATATTACAATTAATTAAGTACCTTTTTATAATAAACGTTCCTACTGACTTTGTGTGAGTGATCTGAATGACAATGAACGAAACGCATCACTAGTGCAATAAATATGGCAACATAATTTTACATTAGTATCTGTCAGTTTACTTTAGTGAATTAATAATTAGACTTTAGTTGACCGGCGGACTTTGTATCGCTTTGACAGTTTCCATGACAACAAAGCAAACAAAACGTTGACAGTTTCCATGACTACAAAACAAACAAATCATTCGTCCGCTTAAGAACACCCTTATCCCATGATGGACCCTTAGCAGCGCCACCTACCGGGTCCAATTGTAAATCTAAACCATTCTCGAATCCACTTGAACACACACAAAATAATTCATCTAAATCGGTCCAGCCGTATAGAAGGAGTTTAATTTCATACACACGCACAGAAGATTTATATACATGGTCTAACAAAATCAATAAGCGAACGTTTAAGGGCGGTATTATAATCATTACATCATTCTGAATACAACGACAAAAAATAGGCTCCAGTTTTATAGTGATTTTTCAAAGTTATGTTTTCTAACAAACTAAATCAATTAAAATAATGCACATCATGAAACATGTTGTATCTTTACTAACACGCACGCAAGCGTCAATAAAAAGATAGTGTACAGATACACGAAAAACGATTGTATGACATTCATACACACACGGCTATCTTTGTGTGCGTGTAGTACAGCTGTACGGGTTTGGAAAGGGTATATTTTTTGGTGAATTATGATAATAACGCCTCGGTGGCCGAGTGGCAGAGCGCTCGGCCCGATACCCAAAGGTCCCGGGTTCAATTCCCAGGTCGGGCAAAATGTATTTCGGATTTTCCGATGCAAAGCTCTGGTTTGTGATCACCAACTCCCATCTGGCAAGCGTGGTGATTAAGCCAATACCCATAATTGTAAAAATTACTTGATTTCAATGTTGGAAACCTTTGCCCAGTGGGACAGATATAGGCTATTTACTATTACTACTTTACTTATATCTATAAATTATAATTATACGTAATAATAGAAGCGAAAATTTTGTGAGCGTTTAAGCACATTGCGCGCACGCAAGAGTGAGAGATTCTGTAACTATACGAGTAGTTAAAGTTTAAAAGAAGAATTCTCGAAGGATATAATTTATATAAATATTTACGTATATTTTTCAAAGACGGAAGCGAAGGTAAGACAATGCCAATCCAAACACCTTTATCTATAGTTTCGTGCCAAACACATGAATATTATTCTGTTTATTATTTATTTTTCATTGGGCGTGGATCAATCCCTGCAGCTTAAAAACACATTGTTTTATGTAAAATATAAAATTACGCAATCATTTCGTAGTATTACATTAACTAATAGCAGGTATATTAGGTATTATTATATAAATGATAATTAAATCCTATTTAACAAACATAAAGTCCAAAAACAACACGTGTTAAGTTATTACAAAAAACGAGCTTTTAGAACTGAAAAAGAGTTACATTTACAGTTAGCCTGTATTATCCCATTGTTGGACAAAGGCCTCCCCCATTCCCGCCACTCTTACGATTTACGCCACCATTTGCCAGTCTTTTTTTAAGGCGTCCAGTTCGTACCTCGCTGTCTTAGGGCTCCACATTGTGGAGATTTTGGCCCACAGCGCTTCTGGCATGCGGTAGCAGACGTGGCCGGCCCAGGGCCATTTCAGCTTTCCGGCTTTCTTACTTACATCGGTTATTTTATTTTGGAGCGCAGTATGTGTTGGGGATGCGGTCAGATAGCTTAACTCTAAGAATACTGCGCTCTATATCCTATCATCATTCCTGCTGGCAAACCCTGAGTCTGGACTTCTGGATGTCCGTCAAGGGCCAAGTCGGCGACCCATAAGTTGCACAATTGCACATGTCCATGAGTTTGCGCTTCAGTTTCAATGGAAGGTTACTTCATCATGGTAATTCTCTTTCCTCAAAGCTCTTTACATCCAACTGAAAAATAAATTATAATATTGTTTGGTTCATACCCAGGATTATTTTTTTTACCTTGAAATGTGTTTATTTTGACATTGTAAACTATAACTACATTACCCTTAGTAGTTAGTTGAATAATAAAATCAATAATTCTATTGTCAAATGTTTTATTTTTGGTGTACAATAAGTGTTTTTACCTTATCTTATCATAAAGCTTATTGGTCCTTTAGAGCCGGTCTGTGTTGTCAATTTTATTGAAGTTTCTCAGGTTAAAGGTGACATTTTTATTTGATTGGACAATACTCTATCAGCCGTATAAGTTTTATACGAAGATAGAAAAGTCAGCATTCTTGTATGAACTCCACGAGAAAATGGAATTGCCAGAAAAAGCGTGTTCTATACCTAGACATAGACGTTTAAACTCTCTGTTCGCAAGAACAGACAAACTTATATATATTTATAGAAAGAACTAGTTAAGTTAATTACAGTTACTATACGAGTTCATGTCAACAAATCTTCTATTTTTGTACTGGTAGCATGGAATTTCTCCGATGTCTTTTGTGTCAGAGCAATACTTGTTGAGATGTTTTCTTTTAATTTTCTTCTCTTTATTTTTATAGAGAGGTTTGGTCGAATAAATTGACCATGTCGGCTTTTATCCCAATCTAAAATACCTACTATTACAACTATTTATAACAAAAATATAAATAAGTTTTGCCGATACCTAATATGTGAAAATCGGATTGCTTTGCGAAATAATCTCTTCAATGTTGCCAGGAGCTTATTTCATACTAGCGTCCGCTCGCCGTTTCATCCGCATGGTTCCCGTTCCCGTAGGAATATCGAGATAAAAGTATCCTATGTTTTAATCCAGGCTATAAACTATCTGTATGCCGAGTTTCATCCAAATACATCCATCCGTTGCAGCGTGAAGAAGCAACAAATATACACACATACATACACACAAAATTTCGCATTTATAATATTAGTGTGATTACAAAACAACAAGACAACTACATAATCTGCCAAAACGTTATAGGAATACAAATATTACATAGCATATCTGTATTCTAACGCTTTGGTGGCCGAGTGGCTCGTGCTCGGTCCGATGCTCGAAGGTCCCGGGTTCAACTTCAAGTTAAACGCCTACCCGACCCAGCCAGGATAGCCGGAGGCATAGCCATCGGTTTCAATTAACGTTGGATAGATGGCGAACTGTGCCGCTATTAGCACTCAAAAAATTAAAAAAGCAGTGACAATATTCAGCGCTTATGTCAGCTTTCCCGGTAGCATAGCGGTCAGTGCAGCCGCCCGGTTTGCGGAAGACCCAGATTCGATTCCTGGCTGGGTCGGGTAGGCGTTTAATTTTTTCACTGTATTTTATTAATTTTATAAAAATTTAATTTAGCTTCAGTGCAGCAGTTAGCACTAGAAAATAAAAAGTAAAAAAATATATAAGATATTTCTATATTTTTCAAAAACGGAAGTGAAGGAAAGACAATGCCAATCCAAACATGACATTATGAATAATGACAAGCTACCATTATAATTTGAACTTCCTTCTTTATCACATTGCCTAGACATTTTTTTAAAATATTGCTATGTGGTTTTCGGGAAATCTGATAATACACTGTGTATTTTACATTACACGGGATGTGGGGAGGAGAACAAGGGGTTCTATAATGTTTTACACACAGTTCATTAGCCAATCTTCACTCAACAAGCAACATTTTTCAGCGTTTCATTTCACAAACTATTGCTTTAACAATGGCATCGAAACATAAACATTCAAATGGCAAGCATAAATCATAATTGTATTTTATTTTAAAAGATAAACTGACGTGTCAACATTTTTCAGAAACAAAAGGTACGTTTTACAAATTAATTTCACCAAAATACAACATATATATTTTTTAAACAATACAATAATAATCTTCAAAAGTTTGTTTCTGGCGCTTCGCCAACCGCTGCCACTGCACGCTCGCTTCGCTCGCTCGGCTCGCGCTTTGTTTTTGTCACTGATCTAACCTAACCTAACCACTCCAAACCTTACCAACCCTCACCTTTCTGTTCTTTGTTTTCAAGTAACCATTATATTAAATTAAAATTGATTAACAGATCTTTGTCAATTTGACGTTTTTGTGATAACTTTGACGTTATTGTATAAAAAAACAGTAATAAAACCAGGTTTTAATTACTCTACCCCATAGGTGATAAAAATTATAAATAATGCCCAAGCGATTTGATTATTTCAATAGTTGTAAACTAATCACACTGCCCTCTCATATTGGGCATTATTGAAACTGCGCGGGTTTTTATAATGCCCTATTAATCACTTGGTCCATAACATAATATATATCAAGCAATAATAGTATGTTATTTATTATTAAAAAAAACTATACCTACACTCTGATCTATCTGGTAAAATATCAGTCTTAAGAGATGTTGTTACTGCTGCCTGCTTAAAACCTTTGCGGATATTACGGCCGGCGAAAAGCTTTAAATAATACGCAAGCTTAGGTAACTGAAAAAACACGAAAGCTTTTCCGGGGGTGACCACAGTCTACTTTGATACAATATGAAAAAAAAACAAAGAAAAATGTAAAAATCATATGTTTTTATTAAACCGGGTAAATGACCCATGCTTTGGCTACAAACAATTAAAATATTAAAAACCTATTCTTACGCAAAAAAAAACTAAACGTAGAAAACAACACAAACATTTTTGTGCAGTACTAAAACATTTAATAGAGGATAAATAGGCTAAATTTTAACTAGAAAATGCCTCAAGTATTAAGGCCGCCATGTAGTATTTTATAGCAAAAGTTTAAAATGAATAAATAAATATCGTTGACTAGTATAAGAGTGGAAAATGACAACTAAAATATAAAAATAACGGCCCTTAAAAAATATGTAAGTTGAACACGTGGGGATGCGCGCTGCTTTGTCTTAGCTCCAGTTACTATCAGCGCCTACTTACTACTACTCTTGCTTTTTTCTTTAGCTGGCTTTGTTCACGGTCAACACTCGACTCCACACACTGAACAGAACCTGCATAGAATTTTAAATTGTAATACAGTGCCGCCATCTAGAGCCAAACTCGCGACGCGCTCAGGTAATGGCGTCTCCGCGTCCGTTGCTAGGTTGCCACTCCATAATAACCGGATCGGACAGCGAAAACCTCTTTGCTGCTTGTTTGTCGCTCTCTCTTTCGCACTCACCGGTTTAGAGCCAGCCTTGGGCAGACCGTTGCTCGAACGTGACGTGTTTGCGGTTCGTTCTGACTAATCTCGCGCCAAAGTTAACTCCTTGGATTGAAAATGTGATAGTTAGTTTATAAAGTGAACTAAGTTTTATAAAACAGTTTGTACGTTACGAATTCTTCGAAACTTTAATAAAAGTGTGTTACTGGGAAGTGTGTTATTTGGCTGCAGTGTGTAAAACAAAATAAAGACAGTTATGGTGTAATTAAGATTTGTTAATAAATTGTGAACCACCTTCAAGATGGGCGCAGGATTTGTTTGAGAGTGCTATAATATCGTGTAGAAAATTGGTCTGAGTGCAGACTGCCAACATGAGGACCAACCGGCTGCTTTCACCGTTTACTTTGCTGCTGATTTGTACAGGTAAGCGGCTGCCTACTTGCTTTCTGAGTCAACTTACCTCACCTCTCCAACGACGCGGCGCACCGGTCGTCTGTCGTCGTAACTGGCTTTGTTATTTTGCTTTAAGCTGCATAAGTAGCTATGTAAGTTTGTTTAAAAAAAATGTTTGTATTTGGAACGCAAATGTACAAAAAAACAACATGAAATTAATAAGTCGGGTAAACGACCCCGTTGCCGGCATTGTACAGTTCGTCAGATTTAATGAAATCGCGTGATGAGCAATAAATTGAGAATTCAGATTAACATTAATAACAACGAGCGTTTAACGTCAACTAAATGTTAAGCAATGATGATTTTAATAAATTACCGAAATCGGTCGGACCAATCATCATCATCATCATCATAGTACCAGTATAAATGATTGTTCTTAGAAATAACTAAGTAATTTAAATGAGTATGATATTAAAAATCAATTAATTGCAATTGTACTAAGAAACAACATTTTTTAAAAGTTAATAGATACAAAATAGTTAGGTATATGCCCATATTTGAAAACAAGAAATCCTTGAATTGGCCACAGTTACTTCAACAACTGGCTGCGCTGCGGTATGACAGTAGATACTTACCTAATAACTAGGTAGGTATATGCACTCAAAGTAACACAAGAACTGCAGAACGTCAACTGGTGAATGTTAATGCCTTGGACTGGTTTAAGGCTCTGTGGCCGTTTTGCTGTCACGCACTGCAACTTATTGACAACACAAAAATTGTATACCTAATCTATTTGGTAACAATAAACTCGTACATACGATAATGAATTCCTATATTATGTCTTCTTATTGCTATAGTTTTCTAGTGCATTGAGTAGGTATTTTAATTATGTGATAAGATTCATCTTACACAGTGATAGGTACTAACGTCCAAATCAAGTAGGTATATTAGATTGCAAGACGTAGATATATCGAATTTCACTTTATAATGCAAATGTTTTATAAAGCTACACTTTTATGCCTATTGACCTCTTAACTGAATCAAATCATTTATGTTTTATTTACATAAATAAAAAGTGCATAGGGTCTTAAAAAAAATGTCGCTGTAATTGACATGTATAAAATAAGTATGATTTAAAAATTGAATGGCAATGTTGAATCGAAATTCTATGGTTGTAGGTACGAATACTAGTAGCTCTGTATAAAATTGCCCTGTGGGAGCTAAGGATGCATGTGGTCAACGGTAATAATAAGATAGCTAAAATGGCATTCGCTGGTAAGCTTATTCTTAGAATCGGACAGTCGCTGCATTCTAATGAGTTTAATGGAATGCTACGTCTACAATAAATCATTGGTTCGCATCTATTCATCATTTTAGGACTTGAAATGTTGAAGACTAAAAATAGCTTGCCGGCCGCAGGCGATACAAAATTTTACAATTTATATCATCAAATATTATTTGGCGTAACACATACTGATTAGGAAGTAACTTTGAAGAGTATCAAGATTAGTATTAGAATAGTAGGAAATTTTATTATTAATCTAATTAATAACATCTTGTTGAGTGCGATAAATAATTTATCTATTTATCTATCTCGTGAATAATATCGAACAATACAGATTGAGCAATCAAATTAGTCAGGATGGGAAAGTCCGGAACTAAGAGAGATAGGGAAATTTGTTTGAACAAACCTTGCCATCGACGTTGAAGTTACATAAAACTACAATTAAAAAGTTCAGTAACTCCAATATTAAATCGGGTAACGGACCCGGTCAAGTGAACTGTTTTATGGACACGGAATTCTTTCAGTGTGCAACAACAAAGGAGCCGTGCAAAATAATGAAACTTCGAAATAAAAGCAACAATCCGTTTGACCAGCGTCGCGTGGTATTATAGTAGCCTACAACTTCCTGTTTTTAAATGCAACAAATTTCTAGCAGTAGGCTTCAAACGGGTTGTTGAAGATAATAGCGATGCTAACGTTACCTGTTTTAATAGAAAACAAAGTAACATCACAAAGTTACTTCTCAAACTAACCTTCAACTTAGGATTAAGTTGCAGAAATAGCAGAGTTACTTTTGCACAATCTAATCGGCATTGTGCTGCATCTACAAAAGGTTGCAGCCCAGTTTTAAATTCACGAGCAACTTACTTTTAAATGTGTTCGTTTTTATAACGTAGCTTAAATAAGTTTCTATATAAAGTGGCAAGTTAAATACACCTAAGTTTAAAAATACGGACAGCGAGCGGTTTGAATTCGTAATTTAGGCGACGCGAGTGGTGCCGAGAGAGTGAAATCATGTTTACGAAAACCGGTTCTAGTGCAGGTGTGCTTTGAGCGGGCGAGCCATCTCTCCGAGCCTCTATCTATCTGGAAAAATGGTGTCGACGATGTACGGAGACCGCGTAGAATCATTCGTCTTGTCCTACTTCGAAAATCAATCTATACACTTGTATTTTCAACACTAACAAAAACGGCATAAAAAAGAATAAATACACTGTAAGTCTATGTTGTAAAAGGTATCGCTGCAACGATTGGGTAAAATAGAAAAGATAAATATTTTGTCGTACTTCAACAATCTGTTCAAACACTTTTGTGTTTTTAACACCGACATAGAAAAACATTATTGAAATTATACTGAAATGTTACAAATACAACAAAATATAAAAAGCACATGCTATTCAAGTGACTCATAGGCACTCACAGCCAAAGAGGTATTCAATTCCAAAAGTGTCGGATATTTATTGAAATGACGTCAATATTCATTTAGAGAGCCCCATTTGTGTTTGACAACGTGGATGCAAACCAATTGTTACTCGACAAAATGACTGAAATGGACAGTCTCTATTCACGAGAGTTTAAATTTAGATGTAGATAAAGAAACGTAAATGTGATGAAAGTAATTTATAATAAATAATTAGTAAGTATATACCTACTTCAAAGTGTTTTTATTAACTGTAGCACAGAATCGAATGATTTAAAGGGTAGTTTTTATTGACTTTAAGTAATAGATTCCGGTATTTTCATTTATTTACCTCTACAGCTATTTAATGCGATTATTGATGTTGAAAAGAATAAAGCGTGTGGCTAATCTACATAGTTAACTCGACATTTTGCTATACATTCATTCAAGTCAACATTCAGATTTTTTAAATAATCTGTTTCATTAACACTGTTAGATCGTCTCGTGGAACGACTAACTTTTTTTGTTAAATTATATGCTTATTTTTTCTATTGTGACAGAAAAGGCTAATCTGTAATGTAAACAGCTCTCTGTCTGTTTCAGACTGTCTCTAATACATAGGTTTTAAAGAAATATTAGGGCATTTAAAAAACCATAAGGGGCATTAAGGCTTTGGGCGGGTAAATTTCGGTCTGACGTGAATTCCCAAAAGAAAGAATCGTTTTCCTGGGACCAACAAGAGCCTATAGTGCTATCAGGTCCTAACTAACTCTCTGTACGACAATCTGTTGCTCCTTTTTGACGTAGAGAAGGGACAAACCAACACACTTTCACATTTATAATATAGCTAGAATTGTATTTACTCGTTCGTAACCTACCCATTTACCTCGTCAAGGTTTGGTATCCGTTACTTACAATCTGTAATCTTATACTACTGCAACCGAAGACTCACAAGGATATAATTATTACATATTTAATATGTAATATATAAATCAATAATACCTTTTCATTTTATAACATTATCTTTGACTTTTACTACATGATTAAGAAATGGTCCGTAGCAAAAGTAGTTAACCATTTTAATCACAATAAATTTACTAGAAGTTGACAAGAGCTCGGTACATTAATAAATAGCTTTGATAAAATACTGCAGTGCTTAACAGATTTTTTTGCTTATTGTACTTGAGAGGACGCTGAACGCGACGTCAAAATATGGTTAGTTTTTTACTGAGGATCATTGTTGACTCAGGTGCGATGACACAACTGGACACTTTACCTTACTTCCAACAAAAAAGAACGAACTAAGTATGTATTTAATATATCTTGCACAGTAGCAGAACTAATATACCTACTTACTTATATATACTGAACTGTAGTGTACCGTCAGTTAAATGTTATTTTTAGTGCTAAAGAGGAGGATGGACGCGCCCATATGAGAGGGTTCTCAAAACTATTCTTAACAGATCCGATATCCTGTCACTCAGTTGACAGTAATTAAGTACTTACTTAGGTAGGTACGGTATATTTCCATATAAATAACTTAACGACACAGAAAAAAGCTTTAAAAAAAATTTACGTACTCACTAAAGTTAACATTATCTAATGCTATTAATTTATTTAATAGGAGATATACAATATAATTTCTTGGTTAATATAATTAATTAGACATTTTTTTCAGGACCTTTGTATAAAAAACTCTCTTTGAAAATCTAAACAAATGTTAGATATTTGTAGGCAGGCCCAAATAGTTGATATTAATAAAGAGGTAAACTTTGTGACTTTGTTTGTTTGTATGTTTGTTTGTTTGTTTGCGGAGGGTGATCTACTGGTCCAGTTCCAAAATTATTTCACAGATAGAATGCTACATTGATTGCTGGTAAGTAACATAGGCTACATTTTATTACAAAAAAGCATTGTTTATTTGTCATATACGTGGGCAAAGTCGCAAGTAAAGTGCTTATAGTAGTTGATAAAATTGTAGCTGTAAGTTTCAATATTTGGTTGCGAGCAAAATTTTTATACTGTGTTTCAATGTCACTGTAGCATTACAGTGTAACAATAGGTTTTTTTGCAAAATTAGAGCACCCTGGACCATGTCGGGCACAATAATGGAAGAAAGGAGTAATCATTGCTATTGCAACTAAATTATACCTACTTATGTGCCTATTAGTATCCCTGATAAATAACAGACGACAGACGTGGGAGTAACTTCATATTTCTATTGTTAGGAACAAACGTTTAAAAACGAACAATGATTTTGTATATGGGGGTAGTGGTACCTACCAGTATTCGACAAGAACAAGAGTTCGATTTTTTTTTCTCTAAGGCGACGTATTGGAAATTTACGTGGCGGGGATCTTGATTTTTCCCAACAATTACAAAACATACGAAAGTGATATTTGATGACATGATTTTCCATTTAATTGACTTCGTTTTGACAGTTGCAGAAACACGATTTATTAACTTTTATAACAGAGAAAAAAATATCAAAATAACCTTTTTAAAACAGAGATTTGCTTTTTACAGGCAAACCAGACCGATTTACACACACTTACTTAACACACACTTCAATATGGCAGTTCATTTTTTAAAACTTATTAGTAGTTTTAATTGGAATAAAAAAAAAGCAGTTTTTCTTATGGTACGGGACGCAAACGCTCGCGATGCGTCGCCTTCCGGTCAACGGATGAGTGACCAAAAATTTATCATCCGAACTCCTTCGTGCTTCGGAAGGCACGTAAAGCCGTTGGTCCCGGTCCCGGCTGCGTTAGCAGCCGTTAACAACCACCACACCACACTGGGCCCGCGTGGTGGTTTATGGCCCGTTCTCCCTATCCATCCATAGGGAAGGCTCGTGCCCCAGCAGTGGGGGCATAAAATGAGCTGATGATGTGTATTTTCACTACTCTGCCTAACCAGTTTTAGTGTGAACATTTTGTACGGTTATGATTGTAGGTAGGTATATGACGACCGACGGGTGGCAAATGAGTATGTTGATTTTAATTTACTCAGTGATTGTTGAATGTTTTATTATAGAACTGATAAAAGCCACCGACCCGACGACTCGTAGCACCAATTATTGCGTCTAGGGTGCGTTGTGCGTGTTTTAGTCACATTAACGAAATCGAGAATTGGTATGGCAAACTTTTAATTGATCTTGTCTGCCTGTCATTAAGAGGCGCTCTGGTCCAAAGTGCAAAAAATAATGAAATGGTTTATACTTAAGGGCCTAGTGCGAGTTATATTAACCATTCGATCTCGTTAACGAAAACGAGAATTAGCGCCTTCGTGACAGACGAGGCGTGTTTCATATTGCCCATCACTAAATCCCCCATCATCACCTAATTGGTGAGAAACGAGTAGCGATTTTTCCTTAAAAATTTTCGTTATCGTATTGTGCATAAAACCCGAACATTGGAATAATTATTCAACCTCTTACAAATAAATAAAGAATAAGGCACAATAAGGTCCGAATAGTTATCCCGTGTTTTGTTTCTATTATCTAAACGTCATCATTTCAAATTAGAGTAAAAGAGACAAAACACGGAATAACTATTCGGACCTTTTTCTTTGTTTATATTTACTCTAATTTCAAATGAAGTTTACATGACGGAAATAAAACACGGAATAACTCTTGCAAACTTACTCTCAGTTTATTTGTAAGGCAGACACACTACCTACAAGCTTATCACGCACTTTATAGTGGGGTGATAATAACTGAATATTACAAAGGAGTTATTATGGGCCGTGTCCACCGCTTCAATTTGTTTCCAACGGTCGGTGCCGGCTGAGTTCACATAGCACTCGTGTTCTTTTATTGCCAGCTCGGAGGGGCTTCCGCCTGCATGGGACCGATGGCCGATTGTCTTGAGTTTCCCTTGGTAAGTAGCTATCGTGGAACACTTTGCGCGGGCGCGTCTTTATTCCACGAGCTTTCGAGCGAAACTTGAGGCTCAGTACGGTGCACTTACCGTGAAATGGTAAATGTTAATATTCAATGTAAAAATTCAATGTATGTGCCTGTTCAAACATTGCTTTTGTACTGTGATATTTAAAAAAATTTAATGTTTCATTTTCCAAAGAAGGTATGCCTCGTTTAACAACTTTCGAGAACAATATTGAATGGATTTTTGCGAGTACATTTTTTCTGTTAGCCAAGCTTTAATCAACAATATGTATTCTGGCAACGTGTTTAATTTAAAAATGGTGTGGCTTTTTAGTGTCTTTTATTTTGGAGTATAATAATAGACCAAAGATTCAAGTTTATTTCTATTATTCAGAAAGAAGATTTAAACGAGGATTTCCTCTTCTAAATATTTTATCTTCAATCAATTTTTTTTGTTAAGACCGAAATCGTTATCATAATATTTATTTTTCTTTTGTTTGTTTAGTTAAGCTGTTTCTTTTTTTTGGTTATTATTTAGTTACCCAATACCAATTCGCCTCAAACTAACTAAGCTTAAATGATATTGATACTCAGTCAATGCAAGCCATGGCAAGTCTGAACTATGGTTTTTAAGAGGAACCGAAAGGAAGAGAGTATTCAATTTAAAAATTAATGTAAGTATCTATGAAGTTGTGGTACGGCTTTTATTGTAAGAATTTAAAAAAATTATAACATACATTTATATTGGCTAAAAATAGCTTATTAAGTACATACATTTACTGTCTGTTAAGCAGCACCGTGTTTCCTAAGAGGCTTTAACTCTTTCACAGCTCTCATTACGCCTGATTAAGTTATCTCGTTCGTGAACCTAAACGGAAATCAGCTTTAAAGTAAACACCAATTCATAATTACATTGCCGATTCACGTTAGGTATTGAATGTGAGTTGTATCCCTTATGTATTGTCTTGCATGTATTCAGGCAGGCGCAAATAGGTAAACTAGCAATGAACCTTCTTGGGGAAACATCTCAACGTTTCCTATTGTATCACACTAATATTATAAATGCGAAAGTTTGTGTGTATGTTTGTTGCTTCTTCACGCTGCAACGGATGGATGGATTTAGATGAAATTCGGCATACAGACAGTTTATAACCTGGATTAAAACATAGGATACTTTTTATCCTGATATTCCCACGGGAACGGAAACTACGCGGGTGAAACCACGAGCGGCCGCTAGTTGTTTTATAAAGTTTACGCGATGCTAGATACTTTAAAATGAAACAACTTTTACGCTATCTACTCGCGTTTATTTTACCTTTGACCACGGACCAGGGACCAAGGGTTCGAAACATCAAAATAAAATAAAATGTTTTTAACACATTAAAACGATAAATAAAAGTAGATCCGTAATAGATAAATTTTTTATCGTATTCAAAATTGGAGTGTAACACGCGGCAAGTGGAAGCTTCTTGTTAAAGGGACATGTGGCATGCAGTCTCGTGATTTTTTGATTATTATCTTTCTTTAATGGCTTAGTGCAGTTTGCTTATTAGCCAATGTCTGAGAGGCAATACACAGTAGAAAGTTTAAGTTTTTAACAATCGCGAATACATAAACTGATTGGGAATGATAAATGCTTTTCCTCCCCAACGCCTTGAGTTTCAGTAAAGATGATAACTGTGACTTTGTACTTCTGACGATAATTAGAAAAGTGACGTTGCACTAATTTGTTTCCTCTTGCCAACACTCATGCACATTCACGAACACTACGCATTGGAAATGTACGTGGCGGGGATCTTGATTTTTCCTTACAATTACATATGAAAGTGATATTTGATGACATGATTTTTCATTTAATTCTTAACCTCTTTTAAAACATAGATTTGCATTTTATAGGCAAACCAGACCGATTTAAGCATCTAAATTTTCTAAGTATATTAGTCTTAACACACACTTCAATAATTTCATTTCATTTTCATTCATTCGTTCATTTTTTTTAAACTTATTTGTAGTTTTAATTGGAAAGAAAAAAAAAACATTTTTTCTTATGGTACGGGGCGCAAACGCTCCGTATTAGATTAATTGTTTAGCGATGCGTCGCCTTAACCTTTGGTAGTCTTAGATTGGTAGCCCACCACTATTTTGATTTATTTATTTACTGTTTTGGTAACAAACAGTAAATTGTATAAGGCAAACTATTTTATTTTTGATATAGACTTATAGTGCCAACTTTACATTAATATACGGCAAAACGCAAATTTCAGAAAAAAAAACTTATTATTCTAAGCGTAGAGGACACCGTCCTCTCCTGCCGTAAAATGTCGTATTTGTCAGTCATGTTTCATTAAGGATTGTGGATTATTAACCGTTAAGTGTTCGCGTAAATTTGAATGAGTATTGGCAAACGAAACCAAACAGCGGCAGCGTAGTGACATTTTTTAAATTATTTTTCTTTAGTCCGCTCCGTTAGTTTAGTTAAAGTATATAGAAACGCCTTGGTAGCCGAGTGGTGCGCTCAACCCGATACCCGAAGGCCCCGGGTTCAATTCCCAGATCGGGCAAAGTGTGTTTCGAATTTTGATTGCATATAGCCCGGGTTTGCGATCACCAACTCGCATTTGGCAAGCGTGGTGATTAATCCTTTACCCATCAATTGTTGTGATGACTTGATTTCAATCCATCACTGAAGAAAATCGGCGAAGTGCGGGTTGGACTTGCACTGTAAAGGGTACTTCTATATTCAATAACTTAACATAAAAATTAATTTGTAATATTTTAATTGGTAATAGTAGTCTACAGAAAATGTTACAGTTATTGCTCAATATTTGAGTTAATAAGTACCTTTTGAAACCTAGCAAACGCGCCTTGAAACGTTAGAACAAAATTAACCATGGCCTTTGGCGGAAATTGATTCAAAAGTTATTATGTTACCAACCGTAGATTAAACGAGTTTCGAGGAAAAAATACTTTTGAAATATCGATAAAAGGTACTTAATAAAATATCACATAGGAGTTCTCTTCTTATACAGGGTGCATTAGCTAAGTGAGGCCACTCAATACCCCGTAAATATAAAAGGTAATGAAAAAACTTCAAGCAGACTGACATCTAGACTACATTGAGTAATAGTAGAACGATATCGATAACACAATAACTTCCTAAAAAATATGCTTTATTTTATTCCATAAAGCTGATACGCTTTTGGACTTCATCTCATTCATGCATTGTTTAGTTTACCTATGTAATATTTAAGACAATAAAAACTTATTTTTTAAATAAAGGTCCCATCATGAGAGACTGGTTTTCTTACCTCGAACGATAAGCACCGAAGTGGTGGGATTGATGGTGGTGGTGGTGGTGTTGTAAGCCCTCATCATCAGCTCATTTTATGTCCCCACTGCTGGGGACTAGCCTTCGCTATGGATGGATAGGGAGAACGGGCCATAAACCACCACGCAGGCCCAGTGCGGATTGGTGGTTGTTAACGACTGCTAATGCAGCCGGGACCAACGGCTTTACGAGCCCGAAGCACGGAGGAGCTCGAGATGAAAAATTTTTGGTCACCCATCCGATGACCGGCCTTTGCAAAAGCTGCTTAACCTCAGCACTCACAGACCAGGCGCGTTAACCACTGCGCCATCGAGCTCATCAAGCCTTAATACCAAATAAACCAATTACAAATACACCAATGGAAGAAGAATGATAACGGCGCTGCGTCTCATAAGGTGAGTCCAGACTATATGACAAAACATGTTATATATTCGTAACTTAAACATAGTTACATAGCATGTTTCATTAGTGTGGACGATAAGTGTCAATATATCTACTTCGTAATTATAGTTTTGCATGTTACTTAATGTGGACTCGCCTTTAGACCCAGACAAAGACGGTGGCAAAAGTTTACTGTTCCTTCAAATTTTAGAATATGAAATGTATCCTTAATTAAAGAGTAAGAACAATAGTACCAAATGTATGACAATGTTTGAATTCACGTTATATTTTGTGTCATAGTGAACTATTTAAAAATAATTGTTTCCAAATAATTATATCATTCAGTGTTATTAGAGGGTAACCTATTTTTACAAATAACAATCTAATTAATTAGTAATTGACAATAATTCCCGATGATTTAGCGGTTAATGTTGAGAAATCGTTGTAATATTGTTTAGTGGCGGCAGAATACTAATAATCTACTATTTTGTGAACAGCTTCTGTTTATAAGGGCATATAAACTGACTTATTAGGTGAGAGACAGTTTAAATTATACATAAAAAATCATGTGCTGTTGTTAACACTCAGCAAATTTGTATCAAATTTGTCATTACATTATCGTTAAGACTAGATTGTTTAATTCTATTCAGGGTAGTACCAAAATCCAATCTATCTCAGCTATTCCCGGGGGACGGGTTTGATACTGCGAGGATTATGTTGCTTAAGGTACTGACACCATTTCAGCATAAATTATCGATAGTCGACACTAATGTACCAACCGCGTTATTACTTATTACTTCGGTGACCTTGTCAACACCAAAACTAATATTTTAATGTAATTTGAGTTTAATCCCTTAGTGGGTGATTACGGTAAGTGATTTAGGTAATGTTAAAGTTACTAAAATTTAACTGAAAACATTAAGTAGTTCGTAAGGTTTTGTAAATTTATTAATTAATTTCATGAATCTTAAATTACACGATTTTGATGACGTTATACTCGTATTAAGCATTTGAATGGGTTCAGTACGAAATCCGTCTGGATGGATGGCTACCACCCTTATCTCTATTTAACCGCCAAAATGCTGGGAACTACATTGCTGTGTTCCAGTTGTAAGGTTGTGAGACTCGTAAACAGGTAACCGTATGCTAGTTTATCAAGTAAGAACAACAAAAAATATTTAACAAAAAAAAAAACCGACTCCAAAAAATTTGACTGATAAAATTGCACTAAAAAGTAAAAAATAAGCGTTAGACTTATATAGACAATAACTTTATTAAGAAAATATATAGGTACAATTTTTGTTATTTTTGGGGCCGGTGCCAGCCAACGAAGTATTTGAAGCCGGTGCCAGTCCGCGTTTGTAGTCAAAATTTCATGCATAAGATAGAATGTACTATTATGATTATAATATAGTATGTCGTTAAATGTTTATATTAAAGTTAACTTGGCTGGCACCGACTCCAAAAGTAACAATAATTGTACCTATATTTTTTCTTAATAAAGTTATTGTCTATATAAGTCTAACGCTTATTTTTTACTTTTTAGTGCAATTTTATCAGTCAAATTTCTTGGAGTCGGTTTTTTTTGTTAAAATTTTTGTTTATTTCTCGCTTTTTAGTGATTCGTTTCGATCTATTTATCAAAAGCGAATATGGGTAGACCTACTAAACACGCTGCTCGTATGAGACAGCGCCGTTTCAATGAGACAAGCGAAGAAAACGAGAAACACCTGTCTCAAAGTAGGAAATCAAAAACTGAGTTCCGGTGCCTGTCTTCTTTTGCTTCGTCATAGTCGCTTAACTATCTTAATCGAGATATTTTATCGCCTCCCGTGAAATACTTATCATTGAGGAGTTCCGATGGCAATCTGTGGTCTTTTTATCAGTTACACTTCATCAAATGATACTTTCTGAATGTAAATGCTTGACTTATTTCTGAAAATACCAAAATCGCGATAGGTATGCCTACAATATTCGAGGAGTTCTCTCAATTCCTTGAAGATCCCATCATCAGAACTGGACCAAATTAAAAATGGGACCACACGGGAAGCACCAGCTTTCAAATAAAGAAAGAATCATCAAAATCGGTTCACTCAGTCGAAAGTTCTTAGGTAACAAACATAAAAAAAAAAATACAGTCGAATTGATAACCTCCTCCTTTTTTTGAAGTCGGTTAAAAAGTAGTTTTAGCTGTCTTTACTTGGTAGTAGTTAAAGTCGAAAAAATATGTATTTTAAGCTACATTTGAGATCTTATGAAAGTAATTACGCCATCGCATCGGTTAGTATTTGGTTGTACTCAGTAGGTAGAGCCGGTACCAAAATCAGCAAAGACATTTCCTTTCTCCCTTTATTTTACAAATATTTATCTGAAATAAGAATTTTGAAGCCTTTAAGGGATAAAGATCCCCAATTAAGCATTAAAAGCGTAATGAACTTCAGCGCGATTGATTATCTGTGTTAAAATACTTTTAAATATTATCGAGACAGTTCGGGGCCCAAACATTTGGGTTTGCCCTCCGGCGATGTAAATCTCCCAACTCGTTTATCAAAGCGTTGTTAACCTACTTACAATCATTTATATTCGTCACTGTGACATTTTCTTTTAAAAGTACCGATACATGAGCATCATGGACGTATGTATCCGCCTCGTATAAAAAATGGGGAATTCGACGAACAGGCATGGCAAGTTTTAGATCTTTCCCCACGGGAAAAGTTGAGACGTGGAAATATTATTTAATATTGGGGACATTGGCGTTCATTGCTGATGCTGACAATAAAGTGGTAATTTCAGAGATTTGAATTAGTATACGAGCCTAGATTGTTTTATAGATATTTTTTTTTCCACTTTGTGTCTGTGTAAATCTTTGGATCATCAAACTTTATATTTAACATGGCATAAAATTTGTACCAAATTTATTGAATTATGTCACAGACTAGTCTGTGACCAAAACCGTTTTCAAAACCGAGGATGCAAATATTAAATAGTCGTACTACGTCTAGCCTAGTGGGAAGCGTTCGTTAGTATAACCATGTATTTCCGGTGACCGTGTGGCAAAGAGTCGTCCCAATATTCACCCTGGGATTTGTCGATGCATAGCCCGGGTTTGTGACCACCAACCCGCATTTAGCGACTTTTTTTTTTTTTTTTGTCAGCCCAGGGAAAAAAATATGCAAACTGGCCAGCGTGTTTCTTATGCCAATTTAGCAGTAGCGATGACTTGATTTTAATGATGGAGGCTTTTACCTTTACTTACTGCGTTTGGCCAAACCTTATTCTTTCTCATTTTTTCTTTTTCAACTTACACTAACGGTAAAAACAAGTCTTATCCCCCCTCTCTTTTTCTCTCATACCCTTTATTTTTTATTATCTGAACATTTATCAGAAGTTGGAAATAACCTCTTCAGAGTTATCGGATCTTTATTCAAGGTGAAAAATTTAATGGGCTCCCAAGCTTTAGCAGAAAATAATGAGTATGAGGTACTGACCTAAAGAAATAACAACTTTAGACGTTATTATGAAACGCTCACAAATAAAAGTTTTTTTTACCAAAAGCAAACTTATAATTGAACTTATAATATAACTATAAATATAACTTATAACAGTATCAACCAAACACAGTGTTTTATTGGAATAGGTGTACATATAAGAGTATCGAAGCGGCATTTCATTAAGGGTGCGCCGTCCGTAAGTGACAAGTGTCATATGTTTTATTTGAAATGTCGTCGTCCATATTTATTTGATGCCGCGCGGCCATACTAATTTTGTATGGGGAATTTAAGGTGCTTAATAAAAAAATATTATTTAAATATCCACTTGATGAATCAAAAATGTAGTCTAGCAATTTGTAGTTTATCCATTGATGATTGTTTAGACAAAATCAGAGGTACAATAATTTAGATAAACTATAAGAAATCTACTAAACGCCGCCACTCGTTTTCATAATCTTTGCCCAACTTTAAATGATATTGTAGAAAAAACTATAGCGTGTTATGAATTTATGGTTCTGACAAATTGTAAACACGTTCCCTATGATACTAAATATATATTTTGTTAATTTAATACGATAGTATTTTCAATTATATTTACTTAACCGTAACTGCATTTTTGGCATTTTTTGGTCGGCCCACCCTTAACAACTCGTTTGGCTTTTTTAGTTCTCTTATTTCATTACATTTTTAGACGTTTGTTGGTGTCACTCTGTAGGAACATATCTTAGCGGGTGGATGGCTGCCACCATCATTCCTATTGATATGGTCTGGGCTTAAACCAGTTACAAGATTTTTATACTGAAGCGAGTTACTTACAGGGTTGCAAGGCTACGGTGATCGTTTTCCGGATGAGCGGTGGGAATGTAGTTTGTCAGCGCAGCTAAACTTAAAAATTATAAGTAACTAAGTAGCGGCCGCTCGCGGTTTTACCAGCGTGGTTTCCGTTCCCGTGGGAATATCGGGATAAAAGTATCCTATGTGTTAATCCAGGTTATAAACTATCTGTATGCCGAATTTAATCCAAATCCATTCAGTAGTTTTTACGTAAAAGAGTGTAACGTTGTCGTTGCAATTTACTCAACGTTATATTTTCGCTATGCATCAAGAGTAACAAACATCCATCCATACTTACAAACTTTCGCGTTTATAATATTAGTACGATTTAAATATTCAAAAATTTTTGAGGCTAGCAGCAAGCAGCTTAAGATTTTACCACGTCTTTGGGGGGTTTTCGATGTTAGAAGGAGCAACTTGCAGGGTTGCAAGGTGAGGAAGGCTAATGCGGTAAAATACTCCTTTGATGTCTTCGCATTGGGACTCCTCTTCTGCTTGACATCAGGTGAAACGGAGTCATTTGACTACTTTAATTTATCAAAACGGTCACCATTATAGTCTAATCATTAATTCACTGGAGTAAACTGACAGATGCTAATGTCACATTGTAAAATTATGTTGCCACATTTATTGTACTAGTGATGCGTTTCGTTGATTGTCATTCAGATCACTCACACAAAGTCAGTAGGAACGTTTATTATAAAAAGGTACTTAATTAATTATAATATAGGTAGGTATATGAATGTCTTTTTGTACCGAGAAATTTCACCTGACAGTTTAGTTGTCAGTGTTTGTTTTGCTTTGGGAGCTGTTATTATTCGAAAATTTTGGAAGTATTTTAATTATTGCAATTTTTACATCATTCATCTTTTTGAAAGAAAAATGTAGATTTAACCACTGTGTAGGAGTACCATTTACTGAATAACAATTAAGACAAAACATAATACTATAAATTAATAACGTTGAAATGGAGATAACCTCAACAATATAGTACCGTTTTACGTCAATAATCACTCGATCCCGTTCTAAAATGAAAAATCACTCTGACCCGTTCTAAAAACATTTTTTATCACTTTTTCCCATAGCACTTTCTCTGTCTCCGAGTGAATTTTCACATGGGTTACTTTTACGACAACTAAAACATCAACGATTTACAATTACTTTTAAGAGCATCGTCAAACAGTATACTTATTAAAACTAAATAATGTTATTGTCGCATGCAGCACGGATCGCGCTCATATCTATTTTGACGCAGACTAGAATAATAGACAACAAAATCAAAGGAGGTCACTAATCACCCTAAGTCACCATGTTTGTACCTTGAGGTACATAGGTACCAAATTTTGAGAAAAATTCGAGGATTCCGAAAAACGTATCATTTTGCTTTTATATTTAGATAAAACTAGATAATAAATTAATAAAGTTGTTAGTTACTTGTAACACATTTTTATCATGTGGTAACACTGGATGTTCAATTGCGTTTAGTACCTATAAGACTTCTCCAAAACCTGTAGTGTTAAAAAAATATTTTATTTGCTGTTAATTATTGCTAATGCATCTACTACGGTCTCCATCTACTATGGTCGTCCATTTTTATCAATACATAATTTAATGGGCGTAAAACAATAAAAAATAGAAAATAATAATATTAAAATCAGCAAACAGTTGTCTCTCTGCAAGTAACAAAACGCTACAAATTGTTAAACATAGTTAATGTCCATAAATGTCATTCCGTTCGTTTCGGCGGGGTGCTTCGATGTTTTCGTTTGCGATTCGTATTTTTATTTAATAACTTGGCTATTCCCTGTGGTATTCCGTTTTTCCTCGTGATTTGTTGATAATCGTATCACAGATTATTAATATAGACATGGTATTTTTGGCGTATTGGCGCATTTTATGGCGTATTTTTTCAAACCGAAGTAATTATTTTTTGTCTTTTTCAAATAACTAACAAACAAAGTAAGCCTGCTATATTATTCAGCGTTTCATAGTATTTTTTTCCATAAAGTGTACCTCGGTACATTAACTGGCCAGATTTTAGTGACCTCCTTTCAAAACGTAAACAAATTACGCCGTCAACTAATAATCAAGTAGAAATAAGCCGTAAAAATAATAATGTTTCATACCGTAAGACATCAAATTGAGTGCGGGCAGACTCCGACTCCGACTGGTGCAACTGTCTCGTTTTCGCACGCGCTGTTCGTAATCTATCTGTTCGCTTTACTCTCCTTCAGTGAAGTGTGAACTAAGTGATATACTTCCTAAGTGGACTAGTCCAATTGAAGGATTCATTCATGAACGACTCATCTCTATGTCTGTCTGACGACGACGAATAAAAATATATCCATTGCATTTTTGTTTAATTTTATATAATTCGAGTAATTCGCCTTTTCAAAGTTACCATTTCTTGGCCTTTAAAGGTACCAATGCTAATATTTTTATATCGATTAAACAAAACTGGCCTAGGAGATTTCTTAATAACGTAAATAAAATGAGTAATGTGATTTGATTCAGAACGTTATAAGAATGAATGAGTGAGTAATTGATATCAATCTTCTTGTCACAACACTATTTTCTGTTCACCAGAAACTGGGAACACCGTAAACGTCAGATTACTCCAGTGAATTAATGATCAGACTTTAGGAGAATAACTCCCCAAACATTTCTAAATTCCAAAAACACAAATGTTGAAAAAATTTCCACGAGCAGGATTTGAACCTGCACCCTTCTGACATACCGGGTCAGGTGCTACATTTTTTTTTCAACAGTTGTGTTTTTGTAATTTGTTCGCAACAAAATTTGCGTTAAAAATTATATAAACAAAACAAAAACATTTTATTTCTAAATTCTTCGGGGTCGTGTGAGAAACCGGAAGTCTTTGAAGGTTAGGACCTCGGCTCAGGTTGACTGTATACTAGTGATTCTATTACCAATAGTCCGTCGTCTCGTCACGTGATTATATCCGCAAACATTACGTAACGGTGAAATGACTTTCTCTATTCGTCGCTTAAATTACTAATAAAATAAAGTGTCTCTGCTACACCTTTCCAAGTCTTGATGTTACATAAATAAGTGACGCTTCCCTTTTATTTAAAGTAACAATTGCGTTACATTTTTGGTTGTTCAAATAATGTCAATTTTCTATCGTCATAACATGAGTCATAATTTTCTATACCAATTTCTGTAATGCTTCACTCCTATTTGTATGTTTTAGATACACAGTCTGTAACAACCTTCAGGAGGAAATCAGGTTACGTTATTAACCTTTAATGGTAGCATAGACTATTAAGTATTATACATGTACCAACCCTCATTTGTTCTCATTATGTTAAAGATAATATGAAGTTCATATTAACTTGGAAATGGAACCACGTATAAGTTGAGATGACTGCTATCATTAATTAAATTGTAAACTGTTGCTTAAAAGGCAATCTATTCTTCTCCTATGTCACTTCTGTAGTCCTGACACAGTTGATAGGGTAACTATCTTTTTCAATTAACTTCTGCAAATTCAACGGCATTCCAGATATCCAACTGGATAGAAATATGCAAACTTTATTGCGCTGCCGCTCGTGCCGACCGCGCCGTGTCCGTGTGCATAGACACTTTTGTACCACTTCAATTTTGCGATGTCGAAAAGTAAACGTTAGGTTTGCGTCAGCTTTGTTTCGTTAAAACAAACATTACACACACTACTATGAATTTGACACACACACATATATATACTCTTTTCAAAAATTTCAAAAATGGAAGAGGAGCGACCACAATCTGTCAATGCCAATCCAACCAAACTCACACTCACAATTTATCTTTTTTAATTTTTCATTGCTTAGGATACAATCCATGCAGCCTTGATAAAATTATGGTCGAATTTCGACGACTGGGCGACCACTAGTGTTTTGTAACTAGCTAAGAATGGTTTGAAGAACTTTTATCCATAATAACCTACCGAACCTACATATTACCACACATACCTTGAAAGAAGTTTAGAAAGAAAGAAAGTTTTTGATAGTTGTGGTCATGTCGGTCGGTATCGGTACAAATCAAGTCACACTCGGCGTATTTCTTTGCGAAGAGGTAGGGCTATTTCAATGTTGGTGTTCAGGGTGCTGAGAACGAGTTTTTCATTCCATACCTACACATTAACGATTACGAGAATTAGCGTGCCATAGAAGTAGCGCCTTTTGGTGAAAAACGAGGTGAGTTTCATATTTTACCATACAAATTCTCGATATCGTTCACGTGATTGTATAGTGAATTGAAATTCAGTGTTTCGTCCCATTAGGACGAACGAGCCGAACGAACCGAGGGACGAAACAATGAACGACTTAATAAAACTCGCACTCATATAATGTCGGGTATTAGTTTGTTAATAAGCTGGTGCTCTGCTATAAGTTATGGTTTTTAAGTCGTTAAAATTCTTATTATCACCAGGAGATTCGGTGTTCGAGTGCTGCATAGTAATATAGTATTATTTATTTTGTTGAACGTTATGTTAATAGTATTACTAATGTTTAATGTAGTAACATCACGAAAGTTACGTTAGTGGTGCCACTTTTTGAATCATGTCTATTAAAATAATGTTTCTGAAAAGTGAGCTTAGGTAGTCGCAGGCTTTAACATGTATATAATTTTGACTCTTATTCCATTGTATTAAGAGTTAAATGGTAAACATGAAACATTATTTTGGACTGCATCGGCTGCTTACCATCAGGTAGGATGTAGTCACTATGACGTGCCAATATAAAAAATAAAAATAAAAAACTCGTGCCTATATATTTTTAACTTTATTCTGAAATTTCCAACTTTCGATTTGATAACAAAGTTTAACGGTCATATGCTTAGCTTTGATACCGCACACCTATCCTACCCATTTCTATCGCCAAATTTGCATGTGTTCTAGTTTGAAGATCTGCTGAAATAGATCTACTGAAATTACTGAGCATAATACTAATATAGGCATTATTACTAAAGCATTCAGGGTCGGCGTTGTGCAAGTACCACCCAGCATGTCTAAACGGCGTTAATGCTCTGCCTCTTTGATTAAATAAATTAATATCGAGGCTCTCCTAAATTAGCGTCGTTATTAATTCGCCAGTTAACGTACATGTGATGCGTCTCAATTAATATGAGCCACTTATCAATATTAATCCAATTACTTACCCATTAGGAGAACTGATGTGAAAATTTAGTCAACCGCGTTTTGCTTATGCGAAGCATCCATCGGTGCGCCATTGAATTTGAATTACGCCAGATTGAACACGCATATAAGATAATTGATACTCCTATTATCTTTGAAAAATTATTTCGCATTTGAATGAGCACATTCTTGGCGACAGTCATCCAAGCGTTAAAGGCAGCGTTGTTGTTATGATGTCAGCAAAAAAGCGTATATGTAACGTCGCGTTACCTTATACCTACAGTTTGTATCTATTTATATTCGTTAGGACTTAAATTGTAAAAAAAAGTTTCAACTTGGATCAGCTCTGCACCTAAATACTTGAAAACTCTCCCGACCATTAGAACTTAACGAAGCTTATAAAACGATTTGTAAGCTTCACGAACTTTTTCTGTTTATTATTTTTTGTGATTTGTAAAAGTCCTATGTCAAGTAAATATTACTTATTTTCGCTTTGCTGGTTAGATATATGGGCATCTAACAAACGGGAGCAGAGGTTTTCCAACTTCGTCTAATTCAAGCAAGATGACTGAGCATTGAAAGTCAATTTAAGTTACACCGAGATTAAATTCCGTTCACCCATAAGACAAACGATGAATCGTGTTAATGACTACGAGAGGAGTACATTCTTGTTATTTACTAGTTAACGTTTCTTGGAGAGAACACGGACACGGGTTCAAAGCACTGTTTCTGTGTGTTCAGTGCTCTGTGGACTCAGCCATTTGCAACTTCACTGCAGCATGTCTAGTTCAGTCCGGCTCTGAATGTACTGAAGGTGATGTCAGTTCAGAGCTTTTTACTTCAGAACTTTGCAATGTTCTGCTTCGCTGTGTCCCGGTTCGATTCACTAACATTACTTTCTATAGGGACATCAAGTTTTCACGGTAAAATAGAAACAAAATATATCTAAAAGTGATCTAACCTACGAGGAGAGAGGAGAAAGTTTATATCAGGAAAAATATGTTGTTAGGTACTCCATAAATCCCAAAACTAAGTCTGGAAGTAACACCGTGAATGAATTATTAGGAGGCCTTATAACGTTTTTTGACCGGAGTACCCCTTTTTCATATTTAAATGTAGATCTAGCTATGTAGGTATGTTTTAACATATATGTGCTTTGTAATACTAGACCGCCTCTGTGGCCGTGTTTTTTGGTAAGTCCACCGACTTCATATTCAATGAGGCCACTTTAGTTTCAATTGCACGTGGTAGACTTGTTCATAGTCTGCACGTCATTCTACCACAACATTAATGCAGTTTATACCAATGTGAACAACATTTGGACCTAGTGTTTCGTCATTTAGACGTAAGAAGGCAAGTATAGAAAAAATATGCAGGCGTAAAATTTTTGAATGAAGCGCGCTTCCATCTTTGACCTTCTCGTCACTTAACATCAGGCACGATAAAGGTCAAGCGCTTCTCTGTATTAAAATTAAAAAAAGATCACAGGATAAAGTAATACCACGTTGAAGCAAGTTGTAATTAAAATACCGTTACGTAACTATGTGACCGATAGCGCGCACATTATGTATGAAGTAGATGAATGGGGTTGAGGGACTATTGTAACGACGGACGTTTTGTCAATCTGTTAGAGAACCCTGACCCAAACAGCAAAACCAAAGGCTTGAGAAACGCTTGAGGACCCGGGTAAGGGTAATTTCGGAATTAAATTTGTTCGCAATCATATTTGTTAAAAATATTCTATATATTCATGGTTGCAATGATTTGAGCTGGAGTCATAATGTAGATGTGCTTATAGTATTTTTTGTGTCTATGTTTGAACCCAAATTTATTATTTCTTATTCACTACCAACCTTTAGGCGTAAATGCCGAAATTGGCTACGTCATAAGCAATCCCTGGCATCGGCTTTAAAATATGTCTAAAAATATGTCTATTATTGGTTTGCATAGCCGCCTGGCTCCTGTTTGTAATAAGTGGATTTTGTGTATGTACATGTGTATTTTTTTTGTGCAAATTTCGTATGCTGTCCTCGTTTTTTATAATTAAGTAATAAACTCACCGATTATTATTTTTATTGTTATTGGTTATGGCAGAACAACAGAGGCTGCGGGTGCCCTGCAGCCACTGAGTAATAGACCTTTTTGTCTTAACGTCAAGTTACGTTCTAAATGTAAATGTTTGTAAAAGTAAATGTTTGTTTATAGAGTATGTTTTAATTGTAACTTTATTATCATCATCACCATCACTAGCTCATTCCATGACCCCACTGTTGGGGCACGATGGATCCCTATGGATGGATAGGGAGAACTATCTATACATATAGTGTAACTTTATATCAATCAACAACTTTTAAGTGTCTTGCTGGATTCTTCACGATAAAAAAAACGGTATACTGTTGATACTATTTATAAGAACTAAGTATATTGTACAAAATATTTTATATTTCTATTTCTTTTGCATTCTCAACCGGTGTCTGAATCATGAATATTTAAATATTAATATGAGATTGAGCATACTGCAATATTTACTTTTTAACTTTTTAGACCCTGCTTTTTTTTCTTTGTTGATGGCTTTGTGCGGTTAGCACATTTAGCCAGTGTCAAAGTAATTTTTCTTACAAGTTATACAAATCCATAAACAATATTTCTTGCCTGTATGATGACGATGAATGATAATAGAAATTAGAAATGTGAAATGATATACCCCCAACCCCTTGAGTATCTCAGTAAAGATTTTTAGAAGTTTACTAAGACCTCACGCGGACTTCTTGAGAGAACATTTTTTAATTGAGAGAATTTAAAAAGTGACGTTACACTGTTTTGTTTTATTTGCCAACACTCATTCACGGTCACGAACACTTAAAGGTTAATAATCTACCATTATTTCATAATGGTTGTCGCCCGCGACTTCGTTCGCGAAGACCCATTCCACAGGAACCTGTTACCGGGATAAAAAGTATCCTATATCCTAAGAAGCACTGGCATATGGACCGGGAACTACACGGACAAGGGTCACGCCAGTATAGACAAACAAAACGGAGATAGGCTGTCAATGATCCTCTCCAACAACGACTTAATACGGAAGGAAAGGATTTTTGACAAAAAATACAGAATACACATAGGTTCAAGAGTAAACTGGAGCATTGAAACAGATGGCACCACCTGCTACACAGACGGCTCCAGAAAGGAGTCGACAAAGCTCTCTGGATCCGGCGTGCACATTAAATGTGCAGACGGGACGGAGCTGAACAAGTCGATACCGTTAGGAAGATTCGCCAGTGTCTTCCAGGCGGAAATATACGCAATAATGGCATGCGCTGAGATGGCCGAACACCTCACTATTACAGGAAGGATAGCTATCTATAGCGACAGCCAGGCGGCGCTGAAAGCACTAGGTAGAGAAGAGACGACATCAGCAATCGTCAAAGAATGCAAGGAATCACTAAAGAGACTGGCCGAAAGAACGGACCTGACGTTAGCGTGGGTCCCGGGACATGAGGGAAACACGGGAAATGAACAGGCCGACGAACTAGCCAGAATGGGAGCAGAGGAAAACTTGGTGGGACCGGAACCCCGGCTGCCAATAGCGCACAACATCACCAAGGGAGTAATCAGCCACAGTATCACATCAGAAACCAACCAAAGATGGAGGTCCTCGAATGGTATGAGACAGTCGAAGATCTTCATCAAGGGCATGGATAAGAAAAAGACCAGCAAACTAATGGGACTCTCAAGAGGGAACATGAGGCTAGTCATAGAAATCATAACAGGACATTGTCGGCTGAACAGACATCTGACAGTGATAGGAGTGAAAACCGACCCCATATGCCCGGAGTGTATGGAAAGCGAGGAGACCAGCCTCCACCTACTAGCTGAATGCCCGATGTACTCACCGATAAGATGGGAAATCTGGGGGTCGGACACACTACACATAGAGGACCTAAAGGATCTGAAGGTGGAGCAGATTGTAAGATTTACCAAAGAGACCAAAAGATTCGACGGGGCGCCGTGAAAGCTGGACTAACCTTAACTCCCTAGAAAAGGGAGAACGGGGAATAGGATGAAATGGCCCGCAACAACGCAGGCTGATCGTCCGCTCGGCTGGCGACGTCCCCAAGAGAAATAATAATCCTATATCCTAGTCCGGGTCATGGTCTGTCTATGTCCAAAGTTTCATCTCAATCCATTCAGCCATTTTCACGTGATGGGCGGTCAAATAAACAGACAAACAGACAAAAATTATAAAAACTGTTGGAACGTGTTCTGTTATCGATTCTAAATCACCCCACCCAACTTTTCGAATATCTTCCATGTACGGACATTCGACCCTCTTTAGCTTTATTATATGTTAGATTAATGTTTGACATAACACAAATTATTTCATATTAATGTTGTTTCATAACACAAATTTTAGAAAATAAAACAAAACCGCAGATTTCCTTTCCCACCAAGAAGCCCAGACCCCTGCTTATTTACTTGTAGTACAGAGATATCTCTTGGTACTGCGATATTTACCTTTCATGTTGACTATTATTATGGTTTTGGCGAGACTCCTGCCAGCGTCTTGGTGTATCACTTAGCAGTTTAGCATACAGCAGGTACTACAACAGATGTTATGCATATTCATTAATTTTGCATTACAGATGCATGTCTCATGTCATCAGCCGAATTCGGTGTACACAGTTAACCAGTAACTTAACAGATGCTCCCATTCTGGTGTGCATGTTTTCATCTACATATCCCATTTGGGCCGCATGTGTGGCCTCTTTGGAAGCACCGTAGCCGCAGCATCGTTCATAACTATGACCTAGTTTCAGGGTATGTAGGTACATTAAAGTTTGAACGAACTTCAAACGAATTCAAATGACAGTCTACGTCTACGTATTTGAATATCGAAAATTAATATGCTTACCCAAAATATGAACGATAGATTGCTAAAAATCAAATTACTGTCTACGTATTTGAATACCGAAAACGAATATATTACCCAAAATATATTAACGTCGAAAAACCAAATACCGAACAAAAGAAATTTTACGCAAGCTAAATATTGTTTGCGTTAATCCCCATTTTTTATGTTTAAAATTACCTACTCAGCAGCTTCGCACACATTCGCCAATAATGTTTTCAATATAAATAAATAGATATAAATATGGATTGTAAAAAAGGGTCTTAAATAAAAAAATATTATTAATATATAGTTTTCTGAAGTTTACGCGAACGTAGTAGAAGTATATCCGTAAAAGTATTATTATTAATATTAAAATGTAACGCGATTATATACAAAAATTAAAAATTACTTCTGTTACCTGGCATATCTAGCATATCAGGCGATATATATACGAGTAGGTATAGATTGTTCTTAGGGGTTGTTGTTATTGGGTCGTTTTGTTCCGTCAGCTAGAGGTAAAATAGCCAGTTCTCTCAGTGATTGAGGATTCCGGATGAAGTGCTCTCCTATCTATGGCCGTATCCTCACATTACCATTTAGCGAGATGAAGGGCAAACGCTTTTTCGTTGTGGAATAAAAGTATATATAAAATGATGAATTTCTGACTTTAATACCGGCCTTGTAGTCAAAGAAATATTTTCATCTAAACCTAAAATGGCGATGGTCAAATTAACGCCTTTTGCTTATAATTTATATTAATTCACAATTATCATAATATTGTTTTGTGTTTTTTACATATTATGTAAAAATGTTTTTATGGCATCTCAATACGTAGAATCAAGTCTCTTTGCGACCATAATATATGCCCTAAAAGTGGTTTGTCAGTACCCCAAAATAATTTAAAGAGTAGATGCAAAAAACCATTTACACATTAAAGAACATTATTGTATGCTTGTAGGTAACTAATCTATCTAACCAGTATCTATCACTCAGTGAAAGATAGATATACAGATTATTAGTTGTTTTTTTAGAGTGATTTTTCTGATTGCCACCGGGCATTTTCAGCGTCACCGGACTTTAAGATTATTTGGTACTTCAGCACACAACACCATCAATAGACATACAAGCAATAACAGTAGATATTATAAATGCATGCGGCAGCCCTAATACTGTCCTGAAAAGCATCGCTGATAGTGGGGACTGTCCACTATTAGCGCATATGTGTAGCATAATCAATTACCATCTAGTTATTAAGTACTAACATAGGTTTTAAGTTCTTGTTGTATACTAACCACTTATATGGATCTTTTTTGTCTGAAAAATAAAAACATTTAATTTTAATTTAATTAATAAAAAAGTGACAGGTGTGTTCTGTACTGCAGAGCAAAAGAGCCATAGCTCACTATTGTTTGGCTTACACACATACTAGGTCATCATCATCATAATCTCAGCCAAAAGACGTCCACTGCTGGACAAAGGCCTCCCCAAGGATCCCCACAACGATGGTTTTTGACTGCTCGCATCCAGCGGCTTCCCGCGACCTAGGAACACATACACACTAGGTATTCGTTGGTATATAATTAGAATATGATCGATAAGTGATAAACAATTGTTTTTTTATTGTTATAACGGTCAGACAGCTACTAATGAATTCATGTTAATTTGTCTCATGTATAATTTAAATTTGACGATATCTGTCTAATAATTTCAAGCATGTTTAAGTACTAAACAACTAACTAACTTTTTGTTTTTTACTTTTGGAGCTTCTGTTGGAATAACTATAACAAATTATTGATCTATATTTTATACATTGTAATGTGTGATTTTTCCTCCGCTTGTCGTAACGCTAAAAGCAATAAAACTATCCACACTTCAAAAGTTATGTTTAATAGTTAAAAAAAAAAAATTTGCTTACATTTTACAATGAAAATAGTGAGCAGAATTTTATTTCTAAAACTTTAACATAGTTACATTAATATTTTTAATTATATAATATTGAGTAACGGGAGGAGCAAACATGAAAAATATACACTACATTATAAGTAATTTAACATAATTTTTTTAAATTTGGTAAACATTTAAAGCAACAGTTCGTTTGTGTATTTTAAAACGATTTTACAAATGCTATATAGCAGGAAGTATTAGGGCAAAAGGCATTAAAGTTAATTAAGTAAAAATTCGGGTAAAAGGCATTAAACTTGTTTAATAACCGACTTTAAAACAAATCACATTCCTCTTCTACATAAAGTGGTAGACGTACGTTACCACGTTTTTTAAATATTCCCGAGTCCAGCAATCCACACCTCGCGCTGAAAAGTTATACGGTCACGTATTCGCGCCGAAACCTACTCAGCGTTATACGCTCCACGTACAAACTGTCGAAGCGATACCTCCTACTTTTGAACTACTCTAAGCGGTATCGATAAGTTTTATATTCGACGTGCAATATTTCTGTATAGAAATACCCCACTTTATAAGTTCACGTAGTTAAGCTCTATACAAATAGCGAAGCACACCTTTGTTACATGTCCTCATAGTTTTCTACGTGCCCTGGCTAAAAGTAACAAAATAATATTACCTGTTGTTTTTTGTGCACACGCATTGGGTTCCTGGATACCTGCGCACGGAACAATTGTGATAAATACAAATAAAATGAACGGACCGCTTCGAAAAGGTTCCATAATTGTTTGGATGGTCCTTTAAATTCAATCTGTGTTCGGGCGTACTACATTTTTCGTACGATTTCAAATTGTTTGCTTTTAGTTCAGTCTCTGTAAAGGCAGTTCATTTCCTTACAATAGACATGACCTGGTCTCTCATTTCTACATGTTTGAACAGTCGAAACAAAATGCGCTCAGCGGTTTTCACATCGCAAGTGTTCCAACAATGCAAGTCGTCACAATCAGCGCGGGTCACGTATGTGACTCGGACTGAGTATTTGAGCTGCTTGTGATTTTCAACATTCTAAGTTTAACTGGTTGCAACATCTTAGTTTATCCAGCTAACTAACTATCTATGTTTTGCCTGCGACTTCGTTCTACATAATTCTGATTATTAAATTTATCTGTGATTCTATTTGCTTTATAGTCAAAGGCAAAACATTGTTTTTCTCCATTTGCTAAAATGAAGTCTATTTTCGTATAAACAGCAAAGTACTTACAACTCAGCAAGAAATTCATTTCTTTTTGTTCTAAAGAGGTAGTACAAAATTGTCAAACTACTGCCATGCCAACCCTTACAAGGGTTGTTTCTGATCACAAAATTAGGCCTAAGTACCTACAAGAGGTCCCTAAAATATCGCTAGTTCATGCCCGATTGCCCGAACACACTGTATACACGGCTTTTTCCAACATGGGTCTAGCAAACGCGTTATGTCATTCTCATTATATCTTTATTATAATCCGTCAATCTTAGTGTAAAAAAAAGACGTATAAAAAATGTTTAATTAAAATCTGCAGTAATTTGCAACACGAAGTATGTAACAATAAATATTTTACCTTTATTTTTATTCTTATTTATTAGTGTATTTTTTATACCATTTAAAATATTTTCTCGTGGCGTAACTGCTTACGTAAATATTATGAAATAATTTATTTACTGAACTTATCAATCATCCATTTTGAAAACTTCATAGTCGCTGTTGTTCCCTGTAGGTAAGTATGTTTGAACTGGTTAAAAGCATCATTTTAATTTGGAATCACTTTCATCTATTTTGAAGTTAGCAGGACAGAATTCGTTTCAGATCCAGTCAAAGAGTTTATTTTCCATTACATTAATAGAATTATTTTGTCCGTAGCTTAGCTTGACCATTGACCTGTTTGATAGTCTGGGCTGTTTGATGTTTGAAGTAATGACATGTTTTTGTTAAAGTTTTTTGAAAAAGTTGAGTTATTTTACTTGTTTAAAAATATATGGTGTTTAGATAAATAGTTTGAATTAGTAAAAAAAATATGATTTCTAATTAACTATTTCAAAACTAAGAAAACTTTACTAATATTTAATATTTCGAATTTCATTTATATGTTCCTCTTTATAATACATTACTATATATTAATAAATAAAATAAAAAGCATCACAAAATATGTACAAACATCGGAAAAAACTTAAACTGAGTGGAACCGAAATGTCGCCAACTCAGCATAATATTGAGGCACCGGATATGACTAAATATTTATGTCAAACAAATAATTTATGTTTATTTGTTTCTTCACGTTGCAATTAAAATCACGGGGCAATGGATCGATGTGATCTTATGCTAGTTCAAATGCCTGAGACGGCTAGGCTATATTTATCTCGGCAAAAGTCACGTTCGAGACTTAGTGCTTGATATAAATGACATTGTTTCCATCGTTCTAAGTGGTTCTAGATAACAGATCCAATCGCTGTAAAAGTTATTGCCATAAGTAAACAAACATGTTATACATCCCGGATCAAGTTTGCTACGGAAAGATATAGATCTCAATAGAGATTTGTGTTGGCGGAAGGACTTATAACGATATTTTTATCCAAACACATTTTGTATAGGTACCGAGGCAAATGCCACAGAATTTTCTCATTTCGAGCTTAGACTGTTGTTTATTTAAAAGAGTTTTCCTAAAAGTAAACACACAGATTTGCAATTTGATGACTTAATTATTGCTAATTTAGGTAACAATGCCTATTATAACAGAACAGCAGAGGAACAATATTTTAAAATGTGCTTTCAATTTATACAAAACACTAATATTATAAATGCGAAAGTTTGTGTGTATGTATGTGTGTATAATAAATTGCTTCTTTACGCTGCAACGAATGGATGGATTTGGATGAAATTCGGCATACAGATAGTTTATAAACTGGATTAAAACATAGAATGTTTTTTATCCAGATATTCCCATGGGAACGGGAACCACGCGGGTGAAACCGCGAGCGGCCGCTAGTAGGACTATATTTTTCATCGTTTGAAACAATACATTTTCTGATACATAAATCCATAACCGCATATTAATTTATAAAGGGCATTACCTACTATCGAAAAAGTTAAGCTTTACAATTTACAAATGTGTTTTTGCTTGTTTGTGGCGAAATTAACTCTGCCCACCATTAGAATTAGTATGGAGACCTTTATCATCATCGTCATCATAGTCAGCCTACACACGTCCTCTGCTGGACATAGGCCTTTCCAAGTGCACGCCACTGTTGTTATTGGCAAATTTATTTAAATTAAAAAATAAAAAATATATAAAATGTTTTTGTTTTGTTTATATAATTTTTAACGCAAATTTTGTTACGAACAAATTACAAAAACACAAATAGGACAAAACAAAACATGATCGGATGTTGATGACGGTAGTTGTTGACATTGAATGGGCGCCTTTGGCTTTCAAAGTAAAAAGTAAATAGTGTTGAATAATTTCGGCGGGCTGGTTAGAACCACGATAGCTCAATTGGAAAAGCACCTGACCCGGTATGTCAGAAGGGTGCAGGTTCAAATCCTGCTCGTGGAATTTTTTTCAACATTTGTGTTTTTTTTTAAATATATATTTTATATTGTGGACGTGAGTAAGTGGTGGTTAAGCAATACTTTTGGTTAAGTACCTAAGTTACTATGAAGAAGTTTGTGATTGAAAAGCGCTTAGGCCATTATCTCAACTTATGGTAGTAGCGACCCCTAATTCGAAGTTCCCCAGCGTACTGACTATATCTTACCTCTGACTGACGGAACATAACAACGTTAATTAGTATTTTGTTTGTTAAGACGGCGACAACGACTACTTCGATGCATTGAATTAATTGTGCGCGAGTGTGGGTTTGGCTTTATGCATTCAGATTTTAGTGTACCGCGAACTTTGAAGCATTTTGAAGAAACTTGTACGTAAAATGTATAATTATATTAAAAAGTAAGTAAAGTAAATTGCCTATATACCTACTACCTCATTGCTGGGCAAAGTAATATATAAAATAACTATATGATTCCCTATCGGCTTCGATGACGGCGACCCGATTATAATAAATTAGTACAAATATTTAGTTGGTCCAGCATATATGTAATTTTTTTACAATTCAAACTTACCATTTTCGTTGTCATTTTGTATTGATAGTATCTACTTAACTTATTTACTTACTTATTTGCAATTCCCATCGATTTGAAAAATGGTGGAGGACAGAGAAAGCTGTTGTATTTGTCCAATGTTTTGAAGTGTACATTTCCATGGAGATTTTGCAGAACAAAATCACGAAATATATTGAATAGCAGATTCATAAAAATTAATCAAAAGCAAAAACTTCCAATTCATATTGACAATGTTTCAAAAATGCCTCAATGAAACAATCAAATAGAAAGGAAACGAGACTCGAATAAAATATTTCGATTAGTATCCCAAAATGTTTAAATTACCAGTTTCGCCGTATTTTTTATAACAATTTACAAAACTAACACCAAAAGACCGATGATGTTTGAAAGAAAAATCTTGTTATAAATAATTGTATCGCATTGCAAAAAGGTAACCTACTTTTATAATACAATAAGTACCTATTTACATATTCCAAACTACAACTCAAAAAACAGCTTGCAAGACCCAAAACACTTGGTACAGTCCATGACTGTTCCATCGTGGCGTGCCTACATTAACTCACAAAATTACGATTCAATTGCATGATACACGATAACTCATTTCGTAATAGTCTCGAGACATGGAATAATAGCAAATCGATTATGACCGCACTGTTTTAATGGGCTCAGCTCGTGTGATTTCTTCATTAATACATTTGATATTAATATTAATGCGGCAGGTAATTTGCGCGTTTATTCGGTGTGTCTCATGTCTTCATTGCCTCTTTTGAATTTTGTATAGGACCAGGATAAAAGGTAGCCTATGTATGTATACTTAGGGATATTGCAGTTTCCTGTAGGCAATTATATTATAAAGGTAGATACGTTTACACGATACGATACACGGCAGCATACAAGTCATATACACTTTTTATTTCAACTTATATTTCAATGATTAGTCAAATTATGTTAAAGGAATAGCGTAACTAAAGCAATTAAACGAAAAACGAAAAACTGCTATAGTGTCAGTAATTTGGCATTTTTCTAACGAAAACTAAATCTAAAAATGCGATTTTTAGACTTAGAGAGAGCTACTGAGGCTAAGAGAATGCAATTGCCTTTTTTTTTCTTTGGATCGTCCTCAGGGCGATTGTGACGTACTATCTACATTTGATACTTATATAATATAATTATCTATAAGATGAAGAATTTTTAGATGTGAATCAGAAGTTTCAAAGATTCCTTACAAACAAACAAACTTTTACCTATTTATTATAGTCGTATTAGTGTAGACGACCGGTGCCGGCGCCCGCCACTTCGTCAACATGAACAGCCGCATTCAGTAAACCCGGAGAGAATATTTAAATATCCTTTCTTCGCGGGTGTCTATAGTCTACAACAAGGCTCTGGGGACTACCTTTCGAGATTACGTGATTAGTTTGTCAGTGCGTGAGGTTTATTGTACTTGAAAAAAAAACACGCATTTTTTTTTTGTTTCCACTGTTCATTGAAGGAGTGTCTGTTATTAAGTGAAATTTTATACTATTAGGAATAAAACACCTGTATATAAGAATTTCTAAAATAGATTCATTAGCTGATTCTCAAGAAATTACTTTCACTGCCGTACTCAGAGACGTCAATTAAGTGTTAATGACAATTAAGTCTCTTGCTGTCACTTTCTTATGTATAGTGCTAAATAGAGAAGGAAAGACATTTAATTGTCATTAAAACTTAATTGAGGTCTCTGAGTAAAGCAGCATGTAGGTACCTTATATGGTACATATTGCCTTTCTTTTTTAATCTTTGTTTTTTATATCTTACGGGTAAGCACTTGGCCTTCATCTCAACTGATATTTAAGTGACGATAAGGCCGAAGGTGGAAGCGCACTTCACCCGGAACCTCATCTACTGAGGCACTGGCTATCTTATCTCTAGCTGCCAATAACAATGGTGCAAACATTGATGTTATGGCGACATGTTTAGATAAGATGGTGGTAGCTAGCCACTAGCCAGCCGGACAAACAAGCCCTACCACCAACTAAACCGAATACACAAACGTACGCTGGGAATCGAACCTGGGACCTCTGAGTCTAAGCCGGTGATCTTAACCACGAGACTACAGTGGTGGTTGAAATATAATCAGACAAAAAGATACTGCTATTTTAGCACATATTTTTTGTCAATTGGTGTCTCAAATATAAAGTATGATCCTGATATTTTATAGCCCGAGTAAAATTTCGCTTCGGTCCGTAACAAAGTTATTAGTTTGATTGCTAAAGTAATAAAATAGTGACGAAAATTAGTGTTCTTTTTTATTCCGTTTCGGTTGATATTACGTGAACTAAGCTTTTGAAATGTTTTAACTGATTTGAGTATTAATATAGCATCGGAAGCAAATATTAGGAAACAGTTTAAAGAGGTACCAAAACAATATGCAATGGTCTCCCTATGTTAAATATTGACATTTAACATAGGGAGACCATTGCATATTGTTTTGGTACCTCTTTAAACTGTACCAAGGCAAGAGCCTAGCAGTAGGTTTTGAATAATGATGAAATTGGGTGTAGATCACATATTAACACACTATGCACTCTATCGCATGGCATCAAGCTGTAACGCTATCCGCGATAATATTGATATATTTTTAGGGTTCTACCGCCTCATTATAACATAATCTTAAGGAATTATAAAAAATACTTGTTTTGCTAACTTATTTTATCTTTTATACAGTTTTAAACTTATTTTATATTATATACATTTTCAAACTTATTTTATTCTCTATATTTTATACTCACGTTTTGTCAAATAATATTTTTTTTCCTTTAGTTGATGGCTTCGTGCGATTAGCACATTTAGCCAGTGTCAAAGTAATTTTTCTTACAAGTAATACATAAATAAACAATATTTCCTTCTTGTATAGATGATGATGAATGATAATAGAAATGAGAAGTGAGAAATGATAGACCCTCCAACCCCTCGAGTATTGAGATGAGGTAAAGATGTGGGGCTTTACTAAGTCCTCGGGCGTACGTCTTGAAAGAACTTGAAAAGTGAAGTTGCACTGTTTTGTTTCATTTGCCAACACTCATACACACTCACGAACACTTAACGGTTAATAATCCACCATTATTTCACATTAATATTCGACTTAACACAAATTTTAGAAAATAAAACAAAACCGCAGACATGACTCTTCACTTTCCCGCCAAGAAGTCCCCAAATAATTATTGTAAGTTTGTACCTCTTTTTATTTTTTTTAATTTATGCATGTCGTGTTAACATCAAGAAGGATTTACTAAAATGTACGTAATTTTCATCCTATAAGTACCTGTGAAAGTCAAGATTGTAAATCTCGTTTTGTAAACCAATAAAAAAAAATTTACTATGTAAATAGTTTATATATAAAACCACAAGTATAATAGTAAATTAATCTACTTAGAACTAAACTTTGAAAACTATAAACTATTATTACTGCTAACTATAAATAAAAAAATTACCCCATATCATCGCCATCAGGCAGAGTAGGTACGCAGGCAGAGTAAGCTACCGGCAATGCTCATAGCTATAATGCTGACCTACTATCTGATATGTAGAGCCTCATTAATATTTAGTTATTGTCCTGAGTGTAACAGTCAAATAGCGCGTTTCATTTACAGTTTAGTGACGTTGACACTAAATAAACGTTTATCTACAAATACAAAGCAGTGTTTTACGGGCAGTAATGAATTGCTTGTACAACTGTTGACGGGACATCCAGAGTACTATTGCACGAGTACCCAAACACTAAATAACGTTTTTAAACTCTTTCTGTACGAATGCCAAGAGCAAAGTAGCCTTTAAATTCGGAAGGCATCATATGATGTTTTCGCATAGGCAATAAAGAATCACGAATTTCGTTAACATTATCTATGGACAGGCGCAGGAAACAGTCCGAGACGTGATTGGTTGGCCTCCATATTGAAGAAATTCAAAATAAACTGGCTAGATGTCTTCCTATTGAAAAAAAATCACAAAGTTAAGCAACAGATGCTGGCATCATAAATGATGCCATCCGTATTGTGCAAGTGTTCTTTAAAAAAACAAAATGGTGGATTTCGATGTGGTGATCGCTATCAAAATGGGAATACATCGATATATTTTTATAAAATTTTTATTTTATAGCAATCTGAAGGTATTACAAATGAAAAATATTATAACCATTACAAGGCATTTTTCAATTAGTCTATACGTAAATCATTGGTTTCCCAGGTTTAGTCGTTTTGTCTACTCTCAAATATATAATAAAACTATTATGTCTGGTGCCTGCCCAAGCAGACGTCCTCTTGGAGATGAAGAGATCGAGGATATTTTACTCGTAGAACACTAAAAATACTATCTTATGAACCTGTACTAAATAGTAAAAATATAAAAGCAAAATTTAATAAATATGGTTTTTTGGATTCTTTTTACTTTATTTTGCATCTATGTGAAATTAAACTTTGTATGAAAAAATCAATTGCCGATAAATCAATTTTATCGATATCGATAATTTATCGCGGCCTTGCCTAGTGTTGAACAGAAAGTCATAGTGATTTTGGATCGCATAATTATAGAAGTGTTTCGGTTATAATTGTGTCTTTTTATAAATAATTAGCCTTTTATAAACCTCTTCTTAAATAAAATGTGAAGTGTTTGTGCGAAATGACAATACTCCAGGCTAATTTCCTTCGTTGCCCGGATTTTGTGACTTTATCTCTATTTTTAACATATTTATTTCTGAAAACTGTTAAGTTTATGAAAGAACAGTATCTGGTGAGTGTTTGTACAAAATTTCGTTACTCTAGCGTTTATAGTTTTGGTAATATAATTTTTTAAAGTCGACCTTTATTTTGCGTTACTTTTCGACACGTCAAAAAAAACCCCGGATTAAGAGGTTGCTTTGCCTACAAGAAAGGGTTAAATCTCAGTCATCATAAATTACCTTTATGAGATCAAAGTTTCTAAAACTTACCACCACAAGGAGTTATATTCAAATGCGATTTTTGACTGTCAGCAGCTAATGTCATGCATATTCAGTGTTGCCATGCGAACTTTCAACATTCTACATTAAACCACAAATAATGGTAGAGTTTGTTATCAATTTAGAAATTAGTATAGAGCGTCGAAATATTTTCCGGGTTTTATCCCTATTCTCCTCTTAAGAGCGTTTACGCCGCACACTAGCGCCACTAATGAAAAAAAAAACATATCTAGTAATTAGAGATAGAAAATCAAATTATGCTTAACAAACTATCTGAATGAAGTAATTTAGCATTATTACGTCACCTAATGAACACCTCACATGTTATGGTTTAGTTAAATAAGACGTTACGGCCACTTTTAACTATAACGCCTAATTTAACTAAACCATAACATGTCAGGTGTCCATTAGGTGACGTAAAAATGGTAAATTACTTCATTCAGATAGTTTGTTGAGCATAATTTGATTTTCTATCTCTAATTACTAGATATGTTTTTTTTCATTAGTGGCGCTAGTGTGCGGCGTAAACGCTCTTAATCCCTTTTCACCCCGTTTCACGGTACTATTTTATTCATCATTTGTTATTTCTCTAACATTTCAGTGGACTTTATTTAATTTATTTGTTAGGGACAACCAACAAAACTATTAAATACGTAAGCTAACAATATTCTTAATCGTGTTTATGAATATGGTTATAATTAATATATAATATTACGCAAATTTTGTTGCAAACAATTTACAATTTGAAAAAAGACAAAGTGTTGAAAAAATTCCACGAGCGGGGTTCGAACCCGCACCCCATGACATGCCGGGTCAGGTGCACTACCAACTATGCTATCATGGCTGTTGATAAGGTTGCCACGCTAAGCTTTATACAACCTACGGCAACTGTATTGTGTTATATTTTAAATAATAATGAGCTAATCTCATTTTAACGAGACTTTGCATCGTTTTAGCATCTGTAAGCTCAGCTTATGCATGGTGTTATTAATGATTTAAGGCTCAGTGCTGTCCGAGACACAGTGAGTGGAAACGCAAAAACATTGATTAAGGGGGTGCCGCGCGGAATTTCGAAAATTTACGTGTTTTTAAGTCACTGGTGCTAGGCGCTGAATAGGTCATATACATTAAAAGGACTAGTGTAGGTTAGCTTAATCCTTTCACAAGGCCATGGTTGTCTTGGAATTTGAAACAAATACCCAGAAACTGCATGAACAATACGTAAAAGAAATAATATCTAAAAACTTATTTCTTCAGAAACTTTCTAAATATAGCACATGAAACAATAATCCGACATCAAAATATTTGTATTGATATTCCGCAGGCCACTGTTGTCTTATTTTTCATTTAAAAAATATGAATATGAAAATATTAAGACTTTTATTATTTTTTACTCAAACGCCTATGATTTTACGAAAGTAAACATTGCTCCAATTAAATCACCAGCCTACTCTGTACAGTTACTAGTGTGCGTGCGTATTCATGTTCAATTCATCATCAATCAAGCAATCAAATTCATCCACGCGCCGATCGCTAGCTAGCTAAGTATATGCCTAAACTCGCAGTTTTGCGTTCGCGCGGCACCCTGACATCATTAGTAAAAACTTGTTACCAAAGTCATTATTTTTTATATTAATTAAAATATTCATGACAATTATCAACAATTATTATTGAGTAATAATTATTCAATCTATTTTTAGTCAATCAATATAGTATTTGAATGTTTGTAATTATTTATGGCATCTTTAAAATGTTAATCTAATTAAATTTTATTATTTATGGCACTCTTTAAAATGTTAATCTAATTAAATTTTATTATTATTGGCTCACAACTAATGCTATATAATGCAGACACATATTGTTTGTCAGTCTGTGCCGTTTGTTTCTTCTTTAGTTTGACTGTAGCCTTTTGTGAATCGTAATAAATAAATAGATAAATAATATGTAGTAACGGCTATCGTTTGTGTAAGCGTGCCAACGTCCTTGATTGGGTGAAAAAATTGGGCCGCTCGCGCTTATTCAAATTGTAATTATTCATCGACGCTCTCTGTACTTCCGACGTTGCAACTGACAGCTTACGCTGTGAGCTGTGAGAGCGTGAGCAGCGGCTATGACGTCATCGACGACGCTCTGCTGACATTTGACAACTATTCATGCCTTTCAATTTGTTACCGATCGTAAGTGTGCACAGAGTTTCACACGAGTACTTTCCGTAATAACACATGTTGTGAGACTTCTGTATAACTCATTCTACTGTATAATTAGTTTATAATAACAATAATAGTACTTGAAATTGGTTTAAACTAAGCTAAACGCGAAGTTATTAATTAAGATATAATAAAAAAAAGTAAGTGTGTTCAGACCTGTTCAGAGATGTTCATGATATCTCAACATAAAAACCTTACGATTAAGAAATCAACAGTCATTGATAAAAAATGAATATAGGATGTATCGCCCCAGTAGCCGAGTGGCCGAGTCCTGGGTTCAATTCCCATGTCCGGCAATGTGTGTCGTATTTTTTGAGAATACCCATCAATTATTATGTAAAGTTGTGTAAATATGATGAGAAGATGGCGAATAAATTTAAAAAAAACCCTTCACTAGAATACATTTATTGGAATCACATAACAAAACACACAATTAAACAACGTGTAACAAAAAGAATAAAAAATAATAACAATTAACATTGCGCCCTGTTATGTGATGCCAACACTGCACAGCTCAGTATACGCCAAGCGGGGCCTATGCCTTGATTTCAATGACCCATCAATTATTATGTAAAATTGTGTAAATATGATGAGAAGATGGCGAATAAATTTTAAAAAAACCCTTCAATTGTGATGAGAATAAGAATAAAAAAGAAGAAAAATAAAATACATTTATTGGAATCACATAACAAACACAATTAAACATACAACGTGTAACAAAAAGAATAAAAAAATAATAACAATTAACATTGCGCCCTGTTATGTGATGCCAACACTGCACAGCTCAGTATACGCCAAGCGGGGCCTATGCCTTGATCTCAATGATGGAGACTTTTGCTCAGCGGTGATTTACTTACTAACTCTTCTTTTTCTTCCTGCCCTGGTCCCATGTTATTTAGGGGTGGCGCAAAATGTCCGGTTCTTCCACGTTCATTATTACAAAAGTTTTGGCAATGTTTTTACGGCCGGCCGGCCGCCAGCCTGATACCAACCCTCCTTGGAAGTTCTAGTGGTGGTTTACCCGCCACTGCGCGAGTGACCCAGGGTGCTTTTCGATATGCACGGGGTCTTATACTCCCTTAGTCACCTTTTACGAGGAAGAAATGGGTTGGTGCTATTCTTTTGCGTCCGACACTACACGGAACCTTTACTTACTTACTAACTATAGGATCTATTGAGTTAAAAGTTATCTTAAAACAAATGAAGGAAATACACATTAAGGCAGTCGTTACGCAATGCCACATGAGTCATTCCATCTTAAAAACTAACACTTCACTCGCTGCTTTTCGTAAATCATAAATATCATCGTAAATTAACCTCACATCCGACAGACGATCATATAAGTGAAAGTACCAATGCAAACAAGTGTGTGTTAACTTTCACAACCTAAATATAGTACTTGTATTCGGTGTTTAGTTTTACGTATTTCAAAAACACAAATGTTGAAAAAATTTCCACGACCAGGATTCGAACCTACACACTTCTGACATACCGGGTCAGGTGCTCTCCCAATTAAGCTATCGTGCTTCTAACCAGCCCGCCGAAATTATTCAACACTATTTACTATTTGACGCCCTCAGACTAGGTGGAACGACGATCTTCGCAAGGTGGCTGGCAAGAGCTGGATGAGAGTAGCCGGATCGTACTCAGTGGCGTGCACTTGGAGAGGCCTATGTCCAGCAGTGGACGTGTGTAGGCTGATGATGATGATTTACTTTTTTTCTTGAAAGCCAAAGGCGCCCATTCAAAGTCAACAACTACCGTCATTAACCACGATACCTCAATTGGGAGAGCACCTGACCCTGTATGTTAGAAGGGTTCAAATCCTGCTCGTGGAAATTTTTCAACATTTGTGTTTTTGTAGCTTGTTCGCAACAAAATTTGCGTTAAAAATTATCTAAACAAAACAAAAACATTTTACGTACTTCGTTTTTATACCTTTACCTCTTGTAGTACCTGAGTACTAGTGCGAATATGTCGAGAGGCGACCAAGGAAAGGTCCATCCACTTTCCTTTCAGTATTTTTTTTTAAATTGTCTATCATTCTCAATTCTTAAATATCAATGAGAAAGCAAAAATAAAAATTGATAATAAGTTTACTACAAAATATTATTTTGCCATAATAAAATAGGTATCTAAACCGCTGTAACTGCTAGGACACTGTAGTTTAATATTGGTTTAGCAATGTTTTGAATAACTAGGGGAGTTTACGTAGGTTCTTAAGGGGTTAGTTAGTTAACCACGCCAATTTTGTAAATCTGACACTACGTCAAAGTTATTGTTAAAGCTAAATAGTATAGCTCACCCTTAAAATCCAGTTCATTGTCTAATTAGGCGAAGAAAGCCCCCAGCATGACAATATTAAATAGAATTACTAGAGTGTTTGTATTCCAAGTGGTATACGTTACAGAGAATTAATATCGAATTAACATGAACTACGAGTGATCTACGAGAGGCTCGGTATAATATTTTGGAAATGCGATGCGCCGATTACCACCCATGTCACAACTACGTAATCAGCAACCAGTCATCACGTTTTCGTAAATGGCAAATATTGTTTGGGTACAGACGCAATGTAAGGGAGCGCGCTCACATGTTCAACAGTCGAGTCAGCGTCGAGGTGCAGGCGCACAAGCGGCGCGCCGCATCTAGGTTTTTACTCGAGGCAAGGCAGAGTCGAAGTGAAGGCGCGGTGAAGTCGAGGTGTGGCCGCGCCGAAACGCCGCTGTAATTTTGTTATTTTGTTTCGGACTTAGCTACGTTTAGAAAAGAAAGCATAGTTGCCCGCGCCTCAATGGAATCGCGATGAAGCCGCGACTTCGCAGTGAGCGCGCTCCCTAAGCCGCCTAACACTTTAGTAGTCCGTCATAAACAGAAAAAGATCGAATGGCGCTTCAAAAAGCTAGAAAAAATATTTGTTGCTGACCGTACCTACTGTTAGGCACGAGCACAAGCGTGCTCGTTATAATACGGCGGTTTTAATCAAAAGTCAGAGAAATAACGCCATGAACAAGGAAACGCGACGCAAACGGCCAGTAATCGTGGGATGAGTCTCCATTGAGGCGGAGCGGAGAAGAGCTAAGTGGAAATCAACCAATATAGAGTTCCTTAACGCAAAAGAGACGGTAAAGGAATGAAACCCTATTGGTTGATTTTTATACAGCTCTGCTCCGCTCCGCTTTAATGGAGTCTCACCCTTAGCGACGGTGTGGCGTTTGAAATATATTGTGTTTCTACTAGATCGTCTGCATAGTGATTCAGTTGCACAATGGTTCCGTGGTCGGTCAACTCGTTACATAGTTAGGGCGCTGCTCAGATTCGCCAATTCTGCTTATAGCACTATTGTAAATGATACATCAAATTATCACGATATGTTAGAGTACACCAAATAATATTACCTAACTCAAATACACTTCTTCATTAGGTATCGAATTTTCGATTGTAATTGATACAAAACTAATATACTCTTAGTAAAGCCGTACCAATTCTACAAATTATTATTCAGCACATACAATTCAAAACCTATGGCGTACCCTGATAGAATGATATCGCTCATTCAATCAGGGTACTCATTTATGCAATTTAGTTAATGTGATAAAATATTTTGTGAATTTAGATAAAAATATACCTAATACTATTTATAGCATTTATTATCATGAAATTTTAAAAGTATGATGATATATTTTGTAACCAATTTGTTACACTGAGCAAGGATTTGATGCGTGAAGCAAGTGTGGTACTTACTCGTAATTCATTCATTTCATTTCATTCATTCATTCATTCATTCACTCGGTAATAGAATCCTCGTTACGTAACAAACTAAACGAAAATTCTTAGCGGGAAAGTGAAGAGTCATGTCTGCGGTTTTGTTTTATTTTCTAAAATTTGTGTTATGTCGAATATTAATCTGAAATAATGGTGGATTATTAACCGTTAAGTGTTCGTGAGTGTGCATGAGTGTTGACAAATGAAACAAAACAGGTGCAACGTCACCTCACATCACATCTTTACTGAAATACTCGAGGGGTTGGGGGTAAATTATTTCTCACTTCCCAGTTCTATTATCATTCATCATCATCATACAGGAAGGAAATATTGTTTATTTATGTATTACTTGTAAGAAAAATTATTTCATTGGCTAAATGCTTGTGCAAAGCCATAAAAAAAACTAAACAAAAGATGGAGATAGCTAGTCAGAGATGTTACAAAATATTAAGGCGCTAATAACCATTAAAGAGCGCTCTTTGTCGATCTGCACACAAGCGAAAGGGATACAAATAGTGCGTGATCCACTGGATTCTAGTCAAAAAACTAAACATCACAATTTATTTAAATGCCTTACAAATAGATCGCACTACCAATACAATACTGATGCAAGTCAAAACATACTTTTTCGTATTGAAGAACAGTACGTTCAATTTCAAATATCAGTATATTTTGACTTGCACCAGTATGGTATTGGTAGTGCGAAATATGTAATAAGGTCCGAATAGTGATTCCGTGTTTTGTTCCTGTAATGTAAAAGAAAGTAATAGAGACAAAACATGGGATAACCTTAGGACCTTATTCTTTGTTTATTTGTAAGGCACTTTATGTTTTATTTAAAAATAGAAGAATAGCGTTTTTCTAATAAGTATTACGTAATTATAAATATAGGTGTACTTAATTTCATCAAAGCACTTTAGTAAATGAAAAAGATAATCATTATTAATAGATACTGTTTAGAGTTGACTTTCGATTTTTTTCTATCGAGGAAATAACTTAATCCTGCATTGTTGCTACTATACTATATTTTACGATATACTTCTCTTGGCGTTGTATGTTGTGTATTTTTATAGAAAACATGCATAAAGAAGCGCATTTCACTGTGATCAGCGCCTTAATGTTAAAAAATATATTATTAAAAACAATTGCTTCTATCTAATTATCTTGTTAATTGATACAGTGCAAAACAAAGGTCCTAAAACGAAAACAGGATGTCCCCAAACGAGCAATACGCGAAAAGTGCCAACAAAAATACACAAAGAAAATGGGGCGTTCGTAACTCATACTAAGCATTTAGAGTTGTCGCTAAGGAAAGAAAAGGGATTGCAAGGAAGGCTCTGATTAGCCCTACAGGTGCGGTACAGTTATATTCGCGGCTACACAAAGGGGTAAGAAGCCGAACGAACATTATATACAAATGTTTGTAACGTAATGGCACAGTCTTATTACTTGTAATGGTAATAGGAATAAAATATACCTACACAATTTCAGTCCATAAGCCTTATGAGAAAATCACAATGTCTCTAGTCGATATCTTGCTGAAGTTTGGATCGTCATTAGCTCATTTTATGTCTTCACTGCTGGGGCAAGAGCCTTCCCTATAGATGGATAGGGAGAACGGGCCATATACTGCCACGCAGGCCCAGTGCGGATTGGTGGTTGTTAACGACTGCTAATGCAGCCGGGAACAACGGCTTTACGTGCCTTCCGAAGCTCGGAGAAGCTCGAGATGATACATTTTTGGGCACCCAACCGATGCCCGGCCTTTGCGAAAGTTGCTTAACCTCAGCACTCGGGCCGGGCGCGTTCACCACTGCGCAATCGAGCTCTTCATGAAGTTTGTATAGTTAAGAGGTTTGCATAGGGCTAATAAAATGACACAACTACATATTCGGTAAAAAGGTGTTTGAAGGAAAAGGTTTTCCTCGTATGACTTGCTTTAGGACTTTAGGAGGACTCGTGGGCTCTGGAAGCTAAGTGCGAGTTTTATTTGCCATCCGATCAAACGAAAACTAGAATTTGTAAGGCAAAATCACAATACTATTTGTACTGTCGTTAATACGACAGACTCGTAGTAAAAATGATAGTAGATGGGAGCCACACGACACGATCTACCAAACTGTGTACAATATGGTCCTTCCGGTCTGATAACAAATGTTTGAGAATTTTTTGCTTGGTATAAAAATCTTATCAATGTATTTTATTGTTTCAGGTAAATACTACGAAAGGAAAGAAAAAAGAAATTAAAAAAGTTTGAAAACGCGACAGAGATTGCTATAGGCCACTACAGAGGCATTTCAGTGTAACCGGAAGAGAGAGTAAGAACCGTGCTGGATCTTCATGATCTGTGGCTGAATAATCCTGCAGGTTTTCTAGGGGCTGTAATGTTAAGTAGTGAATAAGGAAAAAAATACTATAATAACAACATTTTGTTTAGAGGAGTCTAATTATTATGATAGATGCAAGAACTAGAATCCTCTAGGGTTGTTTTTGCGAAACGCTAAGATCCAGAGCTGTAAAGTTAACAGGGTCATTTGAAGGAATGGATTCTACCAAGTTCTTGCAATGAAATTGGTCACTACCTAATTAGTTAGAACTTTTTTTGTATATACACAATGCCTCACTTTTATTTCGTCTAGTTAATATATTTTACAATAAAACGTAAGCACACGTGTAAGTGAAAGTCAACATTTTTTATTTCAATAAACTTAAGAAAAGTAGCCCAAACATTTTTTTACTACTGCCCATTCAGGACGTCTATTTTTTAGCTGTGGAGAAGAATAGGCGCAGCAGAATAGGCAAAGCTCCACACAGCTTTAGAAGTAACGACATTCAATCTAAAATTTAAGTCAAAATTACTGCTAATTTACCAAGCAACGTGACCATTATTTTAGTTTTTAGAAAGCAAAGTAATTTCGACCAAAATTTTATTCGCTGGCACTGCATCACCAAACAAAGGGACCGGCCGCATTTATTCTGATTTATAGGTGAAATAGCCAATGTGTCGGAAAGACAATAACTCACGTAGTAAAACTAGCTAGTACGAATAAAAAATTATATGAAAACAATATTAAGTATATTTCTTTCACAACCTTTTCTCATTGTTTTCTTTTAATCACATATCTGGTTATTTCGGTCCAAGGATTAATTTCTCTTTTGTTTTACTACTCAGCAAAGGTCCAAACCTTTCCAGGCGTTCCATCTTGTTGGTATTTTAAATTAACAAAGATATTCCATAGTTCGCATTTATTCACATTAAGGACTTTTAATAACTTAAAATATGTACTAACTTTCATACAGTTCTGTACTCATTTTCCACTGCAAAATTTTCACAACATTCTTTAATAAACTATTTCCCGTTTTTGTCTAAGTGAATGGTAAACACAACGTTTAAATTGAAAGCTTTTTTTATTTGTGGCGACGCCATCGAGATTAAGAGCAAAAGGAAACGTACAGAAAGAGCGATATTTGAGCTTGAACATGAGCCAAACTTACAAAGACATACTAACTAGAATACAGAGTTTCATGTTTATTACATATAATCGGGCGTACGGTCCCAAAGACAATGGCAGGCAGCCGGTTGCACACCATTCACGTTGACACAATGGTTGTTTGTGTCTTATCGAGTTCCCACTATACCATTCGCATAAAATTTTCTCATCACACTTTTTACGACGAAAAGGGGTCGGTGCGCGAACTCAACAAGTCTGAGCGGCGTTATAGTGCTGCTGCTTATACAGTTTATATTGCTCACATGCTTGATGAAAAACTTGACTGTCGATAAAAATCTCGATTACTGCAACGATGTGAAATGTCATTTGTGTGAATATATAGTCATTGATAAGCACATCGCTTATCGCGATGCAATCAGAAGGCCTTTTGAGAAGTAGTAATTCCAAGCAGATGAGTATACGAGCAAAGGAATGGTCCTTATCTCCGAATTGTCTGCACTAGCTGGGTGAAGTGAACACTGATTGGGATGTCCTTTACTGCTCCTCTAGCGTTGGCTTGCCTTAATAAGTTGAGAAAGGAGCGGAAGATCTAAATGCTCGAAGCGTGGGAGTGAAACATGCCTCAACCTCTTGCCAACGGGGGCTTGGCTTTACCTAGAGACTTGTGTATATAGAAGCATCAAATCTCTCGACAGTTTTGGCTACACACAAGATGTTACAATTAAAGTGCTGAGAACGAGTTTTATTGACCATTCGGTTGCGTTAACGAAAACAAGGACGTATGCCAAATTGCATCTCATCTCGTTTGTCACTAGAAGGCGCTACTTCAATGCCATATTACACTCAGCACCTTCGCTCAGCTCAGCTTGCTATGAGCTTGCGATTGTTTTGGAAAAGATAAGTCATCGACTGCTACAGTTTTCTCATGTTTTTAAAATTGTTTATACACGCCCTGTACTTCCTCATAGGCTTTTATAACTGGTTCACTAGCACACAATGGCCAGCTATGTTTTCCACGCCTAATTCAGTAGTCATTCACTGACAGGGTCTTCGTTGGCTGGGTTTCCGGGTTCGTGACACCTATGCTTGCAGATGTGTTGCACACGTAGATATATAAATTTTAAAAACATATATTTATCTAATATAAGCCTATTTTTCTCACCCTCAATTATTTAACCCAGAAGTTTCTTTAAAAAAAAACAACTAAAGGCTCCTAAGACTCATTACACATCGCCAAAATAATCAAAACTTTTTTACAAACTTCAATCCCTTATCCCTTGAGAACCTGTTTATTTTTCGGGGAAAAGTATCCTAAGTGATTTTTTAATGTCACTTGGGAAATTGTAAACTATAGAGAGTCTTAGCGCAAGATTTTCTTATATCGAACTTCGATTACTAAAGAGACTTGGAGATCCAAATATTATATAACAATGTTATCTAAACTACATTAACTTTTTAATTTTCTTAATGACATTATAAAAATACAAAGAGAACGCGCGACCACGTTATGCTGATTAATTATTCAATGTAAGACCATGTTAAGCAGTGGACTTCTTTTGACTAAGACATTCCAATATAAGGAACAGCCCCAAAAAACCAGTACTGTACACCCCTACACAAACACAGCTGCTTAATCTTTATTTTACACAACAAATAGTTCACGATATTGAGTTTCCCAAAATTAATTTCCATTAAAACTTGTTACAGTTTAGGTTCCACAGCTTACTATAGTATATATAGCAATCAGACGACTCCTATTAATATTCCTGTTGCAGCTTTGAAAGTTTCGGTAACTGATTTAAGTGTTCTATTTACCTTCACTGGTTAGAAATTGATTAGTGTTAGTTAGCGACGGACTTATTGGCTCCGTATTGATCGTGTTAAGTAGATAAGAATATATAAAGGAGGCAACGTTTCGGAAAGTAGGAAGTCGTTAAGTGTCGGTCCGCGTTAGCGCCCAGCGGATGTGTTGGGTATTACGAGTGGAACAGCCCACACAAATCTTTACAATTCGCAAACAAACATTATTCGTATATTGTGAACGTTCCACTGAAGAGATGCTCGTGCGTCGTGCCGCAGACTTGGGTTGGTATCTTATTGTGTTCTTTATTGCAGAGATATAGAACACAATATTAAAACAAGGTAGCAAAGATGGATCTCTAAAAGAGAATTTCTTTAGGCTATGATCGTAATAGCCTAATTTAAGCGTTCTAATAGGTCTATCGGTTTAGGCTATAATTTGCTAAACGTTCATCAGTCGTAGTAGGACTTCTCGCTTTATATATTATGGAAATATATAAACATTCAATATTTTTCGCTAAACGGTCCCATTATTATGAAAGGCTTTTTTTAATTTGGGGAAAAATTGTGGGGGCAAAGAATGCTAAACTTTTAATGTACTGGGAATTTTACATGCATGAATTCTACGAGAAAAGAGCACTTCTCTGTTATGACTATGAGTCGACGTGAAATTTAAATATAAATTCTGCCCTTAGAAACCAGATTTAACAGAACCGTTTTAAGCCAGATCTAAGAGCATTTCCTAGGTTAATCTAAAAAGGACTTCTTGAACTTGGTTTAAAACTGACGAATATTATGTTAATAATAAAACATTAAAATATGTCTTTATTTAATGACAAAAGTAACAAATGAAAGACATTGCATAGCGTTAATCATTGCTTTTTCGTGGATTTTTTTGTTAACTAGTAAAAAACTTAGCACTTCATAATGAGAACTAATAAATTATTATCCGCCGCTTGGTGGCGCCACTTGCCAATTCGTTAGCATGACGGTTAGGAAAATCCAAGAGACAGAATGTGCAAGACAGTTCAAGCTGTTTAAATACGACATAGGAAAAGTTCAAGCGTTCTCCTCATTATTTCGTGTTTGCATACGACGACGCGACAAAGTCTCGGTGCTGTTCAGTTACAGTTTGTTTGCCAACTAGAATATGTTAAAAACATATTTCTTTAGATTGTATAGAAATATTATTCATCGCAAAAGTATCACCATAAGTGGGACTTCGTTTTGAATTTAACAAAACACGCGTTTTGTATATGATCTTGTAAGGCAATCCAGGTGATTGAATGGGTGACCAAAATTGCTTCAGTTCCTTCGTGTATCCAAAGGCTCGTTAATTCGTTGGTCCCGTTTATCGTCATAAAGCATTCGTTAAAACACACTGACCTTTGCCAACGTGCTAGATTATACCACGAATCAATCAATGGGACGTTTATGATGACGATCATGACTGATGCCTCGTTACTTGCGTCGATGAGTATGGTGACAGAAATAAGTCTGATAATCCTCATTCGGTTGTTTACTATAAAAAAATGTCAGCACACAGTCATAGTTTGACGATCTCCTTGGTTGAGTGGCTTGCACACCGGTTTTCATGGTGTCGCCTCTGAGGTCCCGGGTTCGATCCACGGTCGGATCAATTTAGAAATATCTGTTTTTCTAAATTGTTTCGGGTCTGGGTGTTTCCTATGTATTTAAGTATATTAAGTATGTTTTTCCGTTGTCTAGTTAACCATTTCTCGAGTTTCTTATGGAAACTTTTCTTGGGGCTAGATAATTGGTGTGAGTGTGGGAAACATTTATTTATTTATTTATTTATAGTACAATTGCTTATTGGCGCCGCGAACGAGTTTGATTACCTTAATTCGTTGGTTCAATCTAGGAAACATTATTTTTTAATGCCTTAAGCGCTTGGCCTGCATCTCACCAGATGTTAACTCTTTGGGGCATGGTGGTTGATTTTTCATTTAGTTTTTAATCTTATCTCAATCACATAAAGTTCAAAATGTGGTAGGAATATACATCCCTCTGACCCTGAAAGAGTTAAGTGATGATAAGGCTGAAGGTGGAAGCGTACTTCACCCGGAATCCTCAACTACGGAGGCACTGGCTATCTTATCTCTAACTGCCGGAACACAGCAAGGCTACAAACATTGATATTGTGGCGACATATTTAGATAAGATGGTAGCTAGTCAGGCTGACAAACAAGCCCTACCACCAACCAATTTTAGCACATAGTCGTAAAATAGTATATATTTATGTAAAGCGAGGGTCGAAAAAACGTCCAAAAGCATTGTAATCGTAAACAAAATGCCGCGCCGCCCGCCGGCCCGGCCGCCCGCCGCCGCTCCAGGGGCGGGCGGTTAATTGCGCCTGCGGACGTATTAGGATACTGAACTTCTTTAAAATTTAAACAGAGCACTTTCATGTTTGACGCAGAGAAGGCACTAAAGGTGTGAAAAAGTAACTTATTTACTTTTTTTCTGGTTTTATGTGCGAAAGTTTGGAACAAGCTTTGTATATACGTCCCAGGCGCTTTGGCTTTCGTGATATTTCTCAGTTTGACATACATATTGTGTGTCAAATATTAAATGCCGTATACATACTTGTTGTTTCTGAAGGTTTTGCGCTTTAGTATTTTAGTATCCATGGTAAGTTGAGGCTGAGACCATGACTGGGACAGTGATCAATTTCAAATACCAACCTCTTTTGCGAAAATGTATTGAATAGCCTAAGTATATACATTTCGCTGAAATATTCATTCGGTATTCCATACAAACTGCAAAGTTCAATATTCTCTAAAACAATAGCCAAATTTAATGAAACTTAATATGCATAAAGAAAAAATAGAGATCTATTAAGTTAGTAAACAACATTTTAAACAACTGAATTAGTGAGAATTAAAGTCCACTACGGAAAGTAAAATTAACGCCTTTTTATGATGTCTACTTTTTTACCAGTAATCTCTGTATTTTCCTTAAACATAGAAAATTTAATTAGACATGGCTGATAGGATTAAAAGACATTGAACTCTGATGTTAAACGAGATAATAAAATCATATATAAAGACTTTTAAAGTACAAGTTGCTTAAATTAGCGTGTTGATTCATCCCCTTCCAACATGTTAACGGTTTACAAACAACATGTGTACTCAGTTAACTTTCAAAAACTTAAATAAAAATATTAACTTAATCGTTAGATGCATGATTAGAATTCAAGATTAGTAGTAATAGTTGTAGTGTAGTAGTAGGTACTCTTAACGGAAGCTAATCGTAGCTTTAGGTTAAAGAAACATAGTAAACAGCCTATAATTGTCCCACTGCTGGGCAAAGGCCTCCATCATTGAAATCAAGTCATCGCTACAATTGATGGGTAATGGCTTAATCACCACGCTTGCCAAGTGCGGGTTGGTTATCACAAACCCGGGCTATGCATCGAAAAATCCGAAAATACATTTGGCCCGACCTGGGAATTGAACCCGGGACCTTCGGGTATCGGGCCGAGCGCTCTGCCACTCGGCCATAGAGGCGTTACATAACAGTAGTAACGTACTTAATTGTAATTTAATACATATATAAACGTGGGTTTATATTAAATTCTTATCGACGCTATGGTAAAGGTCGCGGGAAGCCGCTGGATGCGAGCAGCACAAACCCGGTCGCTGTGGAGATCCTTGGGGGAGGCCTTTGTCCAGCAGTGGACGTCTTTTGGCTGAGATGATGATGATGATGATTATGATACTCGTAGCATTATATACATAATGCAAAATTATGGCATAAGAGATATTTCGCCTTCCTTCACAAGTTGCTTTATAAATCACTTATTATATTTTTTATGACTATTGGATATATCTATAAATAGCTTGTCGACGCTTGTCAAACCCGCGTATTCTCGTATAAACTAGCTGTTAGACTCTTCTGGCCGTAATATATAAGAATTTGTGGTGAATATATAAAAAATATATTAGATAACACTTACAATAAGCTAAGCGGAATAATTTTGCTCTGTTATCTCTAGTTTTAAGTTACTTTTGTATACTAGTTTCAAACTACTACTATACTATTAAACTACTATTATGCATGCCGTGGCAGCCTTTAATTAAAGCAGCGCCTGTGTAATAGTTATAGGGTTTTAAACGTAATGAATGTCCTGGTCTATGCTTTGTTGGATGTCCATAAATAAATAAATAAATAAATAAATAGGGCAATGCCACCTATTATACCAATTTCCAAAAGAAACCAGTGACGACATTGTTTTCCTTTAATCGTTAAAAATAGGGGTCAGCACCTGATTTTAGTCGTTTGCAACAATTGAATTCAGACCCACATGCTTCCTAGGCGTCCCGTAAAATTTCAATGAAAATCTATGAAATTATTTGGCAAAGAAAATTTTGTCGTTCACTGGGCTTCACGTGTTGAATACTGGTGCCATTATCATATATATCCTCTATTTAAATTTAAACTCGTATTTCTATGTATCTATAGTATATTCTTGGTTTCGGTTGACCGTATGGGGGAGGGGGATACCCGGGTATAATTCTCGTGTAGCCGACCCTGAGGATTAAGTTCTCAATTTGCTTCTGAAGTTATGGGTGAAAACGACCACTCCCCTGCCCCGCAAGTGTAGTATCACTTTCGAAGCTGTCTTTGCACATGTGTTTATGGGTGTTACGCTGTAAACCAATTTGCTGTTTTTGTTTGTTATTCATTATACATCTCATCTCATCTTCGCAAGATGGCTGGCACGAGCTGTATGAGAGAAACCGCGAATCGTGCTCAGTGCTCATATGCTCATATACCTAGGCTTATGATGAGGGTGATGATGAGAGAAAAGAAAGAGAGAGAGAAAGAAAGAACGACATTTATTTGGGACAAAACACATAAATACATTATACACAAAAAAGAAAAATAAACATTTAAAAATATTTTTGTCCTTATACGACTAACTTGAGTCCCGGCTCAGCATTATTCTGGCCTTACGACCAACGTTGATCTTCCGTCGGAACTGGTTTGAGACATTTAAAATGTTGTTTTACTGGTCATGACTATCAATAATCGATTTAGGATCTTTTTTTTTCTCTCTCCTTATGGAACTGACAAATTATGAAGAAAGTGGAAATGGACGAAAGGGTCATTAGAGGTTATCCACATCGTTGGTTTAATGCTCTAAGTCCATCCGTCATTCATGACGAAACTGAACTGAAATTATAAAAAAAACTGATTCTGACGAAAGTGGACTCTGACAGACGTTTTTTAAATCAAATTTTGTTGATGACTTTGATGATGAATAATGATGATACATCGCAATTATTTTCTCTTGGTGTTTTAAGCGTGTTCATAAGCTACGGTAACCGCTTACCATCAGGCGGGCCGTTTGCCTGATTGTCACTTTAGTAGAACAAAAAAATAAACAAAAAAGATCATTGAAATGAAACAACTTTTACGGATCTACTGGCGTTTATTTTACACATTACTTTTAAATAATGTTTATCCTGACGTTTCGAACCCTTTGCAGGGTCCGTGGTAGAAAACAATAAAAAAGATCATGACTGAGTAACCTCCATAATATGTTTTGAATCCGCAAAAAAGTATAAGGTAATAAAACAATCACTTCTTGGCGGGAAAGTAAAAAGTCATTTCGGCGGTTTTGTTTTATTTTCAAAATTTTGTGTTATGTCGAATATTAATCTGAAATAATAGTGAATTATTAACCGTTACGCAAAAGATAAAAAAGCGACGTCACTTTTCAAATTTTCTCAACAAGTCCGCGTGAGGTCTTAGTAAAGCCCCACATCTTTACTGAGATCCTCAAAGGGTTGGGGATATATCATTTCTCACTAGTAATTTCTATTATCGTTCATCATCATATATAAAGAAATATCGTATATTTTTAACTTGTAAGAACATTACTTTGACACTGGCTAAATGGGCAAACCACACAAAGCCATGAACAAAAGAAAAAAAAAGTAATAAAACTATTTCTTGCTACGGCTCGGCACATTTCTACGGCCAACGTCATTTTGCATTATGCATTATTTGGAATTCGTCCTACTTACAAATGTTGCCAAACTGCTTTAACCGCTACTTGAGCACTTGAGTAACAATTGTATTCTCATAGTTTATCGCTTATTACCTACACTACTTATCCAAGTAACATACGTAAGTAACAAAAGCAGTTTTTGACATACCGACTTCAACGAATGCAGTGGGCGCGTTAAACATACTTTATATATTTTGAACGTGGATTAATGTTAACTTTTAAAATATTATGTTGTTTCAATTTTGTTTAGATAGAGACCAGCAATGTTACATATTATTATAGCATTAGTAATGAATGATCCAAACTTAACTTTTACGTTTTAGAATAACAGAGGCTGTCTTCTATACTGAGTAGCTTTAATTCTTATCTGACACTTAAAAGTAAGATAAACTTTGACAGTTTGTTTCTGAACATTAAAATATTAGTTTATCTGTCTAGGATTATTTGACGCTATGAAGTACTTTTTAGTATTCTTACGCGATAAATAGTTGAAACACACTTAATTTCTACAAAAGAATAACGCCACTATTCCATTTCGTCACTTTACTTTGTTTTATTTAGATAGAGGATAATACTAATTTTACATATAACAGGAGATGGGACTCAGGTGTAGACAACTTGAGTAATATAACAGAAATGTGTATACATCACCAGCTTATTTAATGTCCCCACTGATAGGGAGAACAAGCCATAAACCACCACGCGGGCCCAGTGCGGATTGGTGGTTGTTAACGACTGCTAATGCAGTCGGGACCAGCGGTTTTACGTGCCTTCCGAGGCACGGAGGAGTTCGAGATGATACATTTTTGGTCACCTATTCGATGACTGGTCTTTGTGAAAGTTGCTTAACCTTAGCAATCGCAGACTGGGCGCGTTAACCTCTGCCATCGAGCTCCTCCATCTCCAATGTTCATAATAAAACATACAAAATATATACCTAGGTAGTATAAGTTTTAATAAGTTTAAAAGCTGAATAATTTTAAAACACTTAGTTGTTTAAGAAGCTTTGGGAAGTTGCGCAATATAATTTCGTCCAAACTACCGGTGTCTCTCAGAATTCATGCCTAGCCCGGCTATGTCGTATGGCGTTACGTCGCTTACTATGGACTTCATAAGCTCAAAATGACTTAAAAACTGATGAACAGGATTCAAGTCTCGAAATTTTTTAAGGACCGAATCAAACATGATCCACTTCGTCACTTTTGGTCCTCCGACCGTTTGAAGTACATCAAAATGTCAAATTTGAGATAGATAGTCGTGACTTCATGGTCGTTAGACATTGTCAATTAATTTAGAAAGTGAAAGACGCCAGACGTAGAGTGGTAGAGTATTGCTTAGGTACCGGCCGTTGACGTATCTATGCACCGCATTGTCTGACTTAAAATAGATGCGAAAAACTATGGAAGATTAGTGACAATCACTCTTCAACTGCTATTATTTATTATGAACAACGCATACATTACTTATTAATTAAAATGAGTTCATATTAATAAAGATCCCTATAGCCATCAACATCACACCTGTTATTATTATAATATAAGGGACGTATCGTAACGAAATATATATTTTCGGACTCAAAACATTTTTTTTAAACCCGTAGCTATTTTAGTTGTGGTCTGCAAAAGAGTGATGCTCGTGACAATATTGACAGACGTGGAGCTAAAATCAGTTGAAATCCCATTACGAATTCGCAGTTGCACTTTGTATAAATGCATTTTCCACGAATCTAAAATCCAAATGGCGTCGCATATAAGCTATTATTATAAATCGAATTATTCCCTCATGAGTACTATTCTGGGAATAAAACGTACGTCTCTCGTAGTAACATAGCGTTTTGAAATGGACATTCCACTTTACCTAAATTAAAACTATTTTCAACTACAAGATGTGGTAGTGACACTGAAGGTCTCAATCTGTGTGAAGCTAAGTTGAAAGCACTTAAAATAACTGGCTAGCATAACGAGATACTTAACCCTTAAACGAGCGCGCCTAAAAAGTGACGTCGTCGTATAAAACCCCTTGTCTCTCCTTGGAGAAATAAATGTTAGTTATCGCAAGTAGAACCATTTTTGTAATGTAATAATAATTTTCTTAATGGCTCGGTGTTTGTCCCGTCGTCGTCTGTCTGTACGGAAGAGCGAGTTACTTGCTACCCGTTCAATGCATTTCAAAACACAACAGATACCGAGACTGTTAATAAAACGTATCGCTCGCAGCGAATCAGGCTAGAATGTCAAGCGAAAATAGTCTTTGTCGCAGTGAGATAAGGTCGATAAAAAAGTGAAAGTGACAGTAGTTTAAAGACAATAATGCAAGATAATTTACAACTAACATAACGGAGCCTTGGATCATGGGTGATTTGCAATGGGACTTTTGTTTATGGTGCTTATTTCTTTCTTCGGAAGCGATAAGGAACGGCTCACGATCAGGAAGCGCTCACGATGACTACATTTTAGGACCTTATTATGCCGTGAAAGGTTACGGTTGTGGAAGTAGATTAAACGTTCAAGTTCGGGTTCCAGGAATTAAATTATCATTCTCTCGGTATGTAAAAGCAAAGAGCAAAAATCTCTTACAAGAGCGTCCATTGAACCGTCTCTTTTTGATGCTACTTAAGAGAGTGACGTCAAGTAATATTCTACGACGTCGAATATTGTAAGTAAATTTAGTTCTCCAAGTATTGAATATGCTCTTAGATAAAGCTTAAGTAATTAGCTTCAAAAATAAATTATTAGATGATTATGTCCCAACACATCCTTGATAAATTACAACAGATGATAAACGGAAGCCTTTATCGCTTTAACAAAGTTCTAACAACCAAAGTGAATTGAAAATTTTCATTTGTTCGCCGGAAAGTTTCGGAACTCGTGGAATGGCTCGCTCGAGTTTCTTCAATAACAGTGAGAAATAGGAAATTATCCGCAACTGGTTTGCTTTGATCACGACCTGCAGTGGCAGAACATAACGAAGCATGTAGTCTAGTACGAGTATATCCACAACAAACTCGTTGCTCCCAGCAGCGCTATTCTATAAACAAAACAGTATCGAACTCGACGTTGAACTCGCTCATAATTTGCAAACGAATTTAAACCTAATTTCTAATAGTAATAAATTCCACATTCGTTTGCAGGTTATGAGCGAGTTCAATGTCGAGGTCGACGCTGTTTTGCTTAGAGAATAGCAGTGCTGGAGTGGCGTTGCGGATTGATTGCCTTTGGGTATAAGGTCTACAAACTTGCATGCAGGCGATATTCAGTAGCTCGTACCACTGAAAGAAAAGTTATATTTCGGTACAACAAATTTGCAAATCCAATCAAGTAGGTCATCATACTAATATTATAAAGAGCTTTGTATGTTTGTATGTTTGTAACGAATAAACTCAAAAACTAACGAACTGATTTAAATATTTTTTATCACCATTAATGCTACATTAGCGCTGAGTAACATAGGCTATATTAAAAAAAATGTCCACCCGCGCGAAGCCGGGACGGGCCGCTAGTTTAATATAAAACGACTTAGTAGCAGTACTGTTAAAAAGCTTTTTTATAAAAACTAAATTGTTTAATTTATTTTCGCATAAAAAAAGTTCTGACTCTCTTGTTATGATGTCGACATGGAATAATCCCGGATTGACTTCTTCGCAGAAAAAGTGGCGGGCAGTCGCTAGTTTTATAATAGAACTGCAGTCAATCAGCACTTATCCAATAACTCACAAGTTTTATATTTGGACCCGTTAGAACTGACCTCAGACCCAGAGGTGCGGGGATTAGGAATAGTATTTGGTTTGGTTGGTAGTGAAACGTTTTGTAAGTCTTTTTGACTAGCTTCCACCATCTTCCATAAGTCTTTCGCCATACTAGCTAATTTGACGTGCTTCGACTGTTAAGATACAGCTCCTAAGTAATTGAGGATTCCGGGTGAAGTGTGCTTCGATCCTAAATCTTGTCTTCATTTACCAGGTAATGAGACCTTCGGCCAAGCAATTTTCCGTTATGAAAAAAGTAAGTGTACCACCACGTTCCTCCAAGGTTATATTTCATACATATTTAGGATTGAATTATCCACGCCCCGAAGAGATGGGGTGTTGAATTATTTACTATAATGAGCCTCTACAACACAAATATACTTTGTCTATCTATATTAACGAAGTCTTCTATTATCTACGGCTCAATAGAATTGTTATTGACAAAAACTGTTCCGCTTATACTTATGTTATAGAGACTGGTCGGTGTAGCATCAATCATTAGTCTTTTGCAAAGAGCGAACTCTTGTTTAACCGTTTCAAACTTATTATAATGACCCTTCATTTTTGGAAAGCCTTAATAAGGATTAAATACAAACGTACCCACCGTTTCGAAGTTTCGCATTTCCAAATTAACGTTAACTTCGTTACTGAAATTACAGTGCCCGCCCCTCGTATTATCACCGTTACCCGGTATTTGATTCGTATCCTAAATACAAAAAATATTTTAAACAAAAGATTTCTAACAACAAATGAATTCTAGTTACTCCAACCATTTGAGGCTGCCCTTACAAATTGCCATTAAATAATCATAAACTCGCCGCGCAGATTTGTTAAAATTCTTTTTAAAACCGTACAAGTCAGTGTCGGGCCATGCGCAGTGTAGGGTTCCGTAGCCCATCTCAATAATGCGGACTCTGAGAAATTATTATGCGGCTTTTGAGCATTTATTTAACGATGGCTCATATACTTAAATGTAGATACTACCGGTTTCACACACCTGACAACGTTATTTAAGTAGTTTCCATTGAGGAATTTGTACTGCACCAAGTACATTTTATAAGTTGGTCGACTGTTACTCGTAAACTTGTAAAGCCTACTTAGCTGTGATAGTTTTACTTTTAACTTCGTCAACTACCGTGAATTTTTACACGTATCCAAAAACAACCATTTATCTGGCATGGGGGGGGACACTTGACTCTAACAAAATTTTGCACTTTCAAGCTTAGTAGTTCACAAATGGATGCCCTCAATCAAAAAACTGTTTCCACTACACCAATATTTATTGAAATTTCTATCCAACGACACCCTATACTATGGGGTAGACAAGAAAAAAAAATTACATCCCCACTTCACGTGTAGGGGAAGTAACCTAAAAAAAAATATTTTTCAAAATTTTACTTCACCACTTTGTCCGCGTGATTGAAATGTATGATATGTATATCCATGCTAAATTACAGCTTTCTAGTACTAAGACTCTATGAGCTAGGCTGGGGACGGACAGACAGACAGACATGGCGAAACTATAAGGGTTCCTTGTTGATTACGGAACCCTAAAAAGTAAAGCTCCATATTACAAATGCAAATGGTTTGTTCAGAGATGTAACATATCTATATATAAAAATCAATTGCTGTTCGTTTGAGTGGCTAAAACTCGAGAATGGCTGGACCGATTTGGCTAATTTTTATTTTGAAATATTTGTAGGAGTTCAGGAAAGGTTTAAACGGTGAGAAACATAAATAATAAGTAACGGAAAATGTAAAAACGACAATTAAATTTTCCAATACAAAATTATTTGTTACTTTTGTTGTCATGGAAACTGTCAAAGCGGTCTATCCTTTCTCTAACATGCCACCGACCATGCAGCCGTTATTTTTGTGTCTGAAACAATAAAGGATTACGTGTGCAACAGTGCTGTGAATCGTGATAATAGGCTTACTTGTTAAAATACTCTACAGCGTGTCGGTGGCCGAGCGGCAAAGAGCCCGGCCATATCCAAAGGTCCCAAATTCAATACCCAGGAAACGAAAACTGTGTGCTTCGGATTTTTCAATGTATTATCCGGGTTTATGATCAATACCTCGCACTTGTACCCCGCCAGAAACCAGCCGTTGGGCTCCTCAGGGTTTCTTTAGTCAACACTTACTTAGTATAGTTTAAAGTATAGTATAGACTTAAGTATCCTTTACCGGGTTTATTTATGAACCCGGTAAAGGCGGCCAATAGCAAATTTCTAAAAACTATGTAGGTACGAGATACGAGGCGACGTCTTATACTTATTTTACGGATTGATACGATATAGATAGTGTATCAGTGATTATAGGCCTTCCAAATATTAATTTTTCATACATTCGGAGGTTACGTAAATTTCGTCACATTCAAGTCCAATGCTTGTTAAAAAAAAAGCGAAATAACTAGTTTACCAATTAGGCCGCTATTAAGTTATCAATTTAATAATATAAGGGAAACATAATTAGTTTAAAGTAACAGTGTCTTGTGGCCACATAATTGGTATTAGTATTTTCATTAATGTTTATACAGAAGTTAGTATTTGACCTTAAATTACGTAAATTGAAGATGTGTGGCCTACGATGGAACTTGATATAGATAGAGCGTATTCACTCTAGCCTTGATGAGGCCAAAGTTATAACATTCAGAGCACACATCAGCAAGCAACGAATTCCACACTCCAGCTGTTTGCATTATAAAAGAATTAGCAAACCGCTTTGTGCGTATGGTTAGAATTACAACAAAGTTACGTGAACGTATGTGCTTGTACGTATGTATGTACATACTAGGGTTGCCAACCCTACTCTATATAAAATAGTATCCTACTACTTTAGGTGTATTTCTACTATTATTTTAAAAATATATCATAGTAGGCGAAACTACTATATTTTATCAGCAAAGTCGCTAAAATCAGTCTCTAATATCTAAAACGGAACACACAAAATATTCATTTAAGAAATAAAATAAATATTTTCTTTCTAATATATAAAATTCTCGTGTCACGGTGTTTGTAATTAAACTCCTCCGAAATGGCTCGACCGATTTTCGTGAAATTTTGTGTGCATATCGGTTAGGTCTGCGAATCGGACAACATCTATTTTTCATCCCCCTAAATGTTATGGGTGGTCCGGTCCACCCCTAATTTTTTTTTACAATATTTTTTTAATACAAAATGATACACGATTTGTTTGTTTTGTTGTCATAGAAACGATTTGATTGTATTGTTGACATAGAAACTGTCATAGCGATACGAAGTCCGCTGGGTCAGTTAGTATACTATATTTTTTTAATTAGTTCCCTCACATGCATATTAGTTAAACAAACGCATAAGTTAGTTGTATACCTATCATAAAAGCCTGTGATGAAAATAAATTAATTCATCATTCATCAGCCTAAGTGTCCGTCTGTCAGTCCACTGCTGGGCATAGTCCTCTTCAGGTGTACGTCTCTGACCACGATTCGCGGTTACTCTCATTCTCATTTTATCAATTGCTTAAATAAATGTCTGTGTGTAAGTAGTTATTTAATATTTCCCCTGTAATCTTGTTTTCACTTATTTACCCAAACTAGTGCTCACCCAATGATCGAAATTGGATCGTAATTTACAAAATATACAATGTAATGTAACCCCTAAGGTATTACACTTAAAATGTATCATTCTGCATTTCTCCTCCATCTGAACTTTACCTGTGCCTAACCTAATCTGACACTCCTCCTTGCGCGCAATATATGCGCATACATTCATACATACATTACATACATACATACATACATACATACATACATACATACATACATACATACATACATACATACATACATACATACATACATACATACATACATACATACATACATACATACAAACATACATACATACATACATACATACATACATACATACATACATACATACATACATACATACATATACATATACATACATACATACATACAAGGCTTTCCTTTTTATAATATTTGTATAGATTAGTATATGTAGATATGTCGCCATAACACAAATGTTTGTAGTATTGTTGTGTTTCGACAGCTAGAGATAAGATAGCCAGTGCGTCAGACCTTGAGGATCCCGGGTGAAGTGCGCCTCCACCATTGCCACTTTGTTTTTACCCTAAAATTTATTTTTAAAAACCTATAGATAAAAGCATCCTCATTTTCGGACACTCACAAACATGTCAGAATACAAATGCCATAGGCGGTTTTCCAAGAAAGTCGAGTGGTGTATGTATCCGTCGGGCACGTACCGCGGCCCGTCAGCGTGTTTACCGAAACCACGAGAAACATCTCAAAGACACGTCCTCGCTGCACGCGCGCCGTATGAATGCAAATTCGTTCGGATCCATTACCATAATTCGCACCCTTATAACTCTACATAATTATTATGAATGCGAAATGTTTGTGCCGATATATGTTAATATTCTGTCGGCTATCGTATGTATAGTCTGTGGTTGAACCACCGTTCTACGAGGTTTCGATTATCAGCGACATATATATTGCACTCGGTTTGGTAGTAGAACTGTTTCTAAGTCCGCCTGATTATAGTTACCACTATCTTAAATAAATCTGACGCAAACAATACCACTAGCATTATTTTTCCGACAGTAAAAAGTATAATAGCATACTTAGTAGTTTAAAGATTACGGATCCTTCCCAGCTTCGACCTCATCATCTTACCATCAGGTGCGCCAAGCGTTTACCCACGGTTACCAATGTCACGGAAGAAACAAGTAAGCTCCAAAAGATTTAAAGTTTGATTTACAGAACAACTTTAAACCCTTCGGAGTACTCGTAAGAGGCAAGCGTAACTTCGAGTTCGGTTTAAAACGTATCCGAGTTCGAGATTTTCTAATTATACCGAACTGTGTGTGTTCATTCGTTACGTACGTAGTATTTCTAGCTCAAATGCTTAGTTTGGGCTGGATGATTTGCATGATCGTTGAAAAGATTAATTTACATAATATGTATAAACCACGCCGTAATTAGTAGGAAGCTGAACGAGTTTCTACGTAAACTGCCGTATAAAACTGAGTTCTGCTCTAGACAATCGTATGAGATGCTATTCACTTCGGACGCTTTATAGAAAATGGAAAAATGGAGACGATGTCTCGTTGTGGCGTCGGTCGTTTGATAAAGTTAGAGCTGATTTGATACGCTACTACGCTGGTGAATTGTTAGGATTAAATAAATTTAAAATAAGTAAATCAGAGAGTAGTGACTTACTACATAACTGGTTCCAAGAATAGCAACTTCAAACTTCGCGCGCCGCTTCGTACAAAGAAAAATGAGCATTCCTGACAGCTCCGGTCACCTTTCTAGAAAATAGGGAGTGGACGTGGACGTATCTGTGTAGCAACTCACCTAAGATAAAGATAATACGCAAATTAAATAAAAAAAAATATAAGGCACAATAGTGCACATAAGAAAGTCGAGTAAGTACGTCTTAAAAATAAATATATAATAAAATAACATGATACACACAAAAATAGTAATATTATATAATGTAATAAACTATACATATATTTAATGTGATTCTACTGCAAGTTCGGGAGGTTGTTTCTACTAAGAAGAACCCAGCAAAAAGCTTAGTAGCTACTCCTTTCATTGGGATTTCATTCAAATCAGAGAGTCAGGTCTATATGGCAGTGCTAATACCAATTAAACTTGTCCTGAATACGTATACGCGTACGCGCACTTATACGCGTGCACAAAGATGGCATCGGCCAGGGAGGAATGGCGATGGCTGGTCAGGCGGATCACTGCGACCGAAGTAGTGGTCTTGGTCATCAAGACCACTCTGCCAAGAGTGTAACGACTGAGAAGCAATTGCGAGTTGTGCTTTTCGTACAAAAAGAAGTGAGCACCTTTGATAAGTTCCATCATATACTATATGAAATTGGCGTTTTGTATGAAGATTTTTTATAAAAAAATATTTTTCGTACTAACGTTTTTTTTTTAAATTTTCTTGGCATCTATTTATTTTAACACTATCAAAATTGTAGAGTAGTGTTTGTTTCACTAGCAAAATAAAAATAAACAAAATCAAGTCCCTTCAAAGCTACAATGAAACAAAAAGCATGACAGCGCCTCACAATAAAACTGGTCCTACTGCGGTGCACACCCCCACCACAACTATACCGTTTGAGGTCGAGTTCGCTAACATCCGTGGACTCCATGCAAACCTCAATGCCGTCCACCACCATCTTGAGACGGCACGGCCAGCAATGTTGTTTTTGACGGAGACGCAAATAATCTGTCCGGCCGACACCAGCTACCTGCACTATCCGGGCTTTGTGCTTGAAGAATCCTTCAAAGCCAAAGCCGGAGTTTGCTTGTTCGTTCGGACGGATGTTTGCTGTCGCCGTCTGCGCTGTCTGGAGGACCCTTCCTTTTCCCTCCTTGTGGTACACGTCGACTTGGACTCACATAGCCGTGTCTACGTCTGCGTCTACCGATCCCATAATGGCGACATGGAGACAACTCGACTTATGGGCCATCTTAGTCGGGTAGCAGATGATGCGCAGGAGCGGTTCCCATCGGCGGAATTGGTGTTTTTGGGGGACTTCAATGCTCACCACGAGTTGTGGTTAAGTTCCTCCAAAACTGACCATGCTGGTAGAACTGCCCATGCTTTCGCTCTCACGCACGACCTGACTCAACTGGTGAACCAGCCCACCAGGATCCCAGACGTAGTCGGTCACGCGCCCTCTTTGTTGGACCTTCTGCTGACGAGTCGCCCAGCTGGCTACCGAGTGGAGGTTCGAGCTCCTTTGGGATCTTCGGATCACTGCTTGGTATCCAGTAAAGTGCCTCTGGCTCCGCTACCGCCTTCAGCGGTATCGAAACGCCAAATTTGGCACTACTCGTCGGCAGATTGGGATGGTATGCGGGACTATTTCGCATCCGTTCCTTGGGGGCAGCGCTGCTTCAGTGGGAAGGACCCGACAACTAGTGCGATTGCAGTTGCTGATGAGATAGTTTTAGGGATGGAATACTATATTCCGCACTCCTATCTCATCAGCAAAGGCAGGCGCAACCGTTGGTTCAACCGCGAGTGTGCCAACGCTGCTGATAACAAGCAGGCGGCATACCGCGCTTGGATCAGGGGTAAAGCTGTTGGGGATCCCAAAACCCGCTCGCTGAAAGCAGCCTATAATATTGCCACCAAGTCCTGCAAAAGAGCTTACATTAGAGCGGATGCCCAGCGCGTTGCACGAGTCGGCCAAGAACTACTGACGCACCCTACGGGCAGCCGTAGCTACTGGCGTCTGGCCAAAGCCGTGCAATCGAACTTCTGCCAATCCGCGCTGCCACCATTGAGATGTCCTGATGGAACTTTAGCTCACAAGCCGCAGGAGAAAGTCGATCTCCTGGCCAAACTCTTTGCGGCTAACTCCCGAGTCGATGACTGCAATGCACAGCCACCTACAATTTCTCACTGTGGCCACACAATGCCTGATTTTAAAATCAGGCAGCGTGACGTCCGTGCGGAGCTGCAGTCAATCGATGTCCGGAAAGCTAATGGTCCTGATGGCATCCCTCCAATAGTCCTAAAAATGTGTGCAGCGGAGTTGTCCCCCGTGTTAACGCGCCTTTACCGTCTCTCGCTCTCTTCAGGTTGTGTGCCGGAATCTTGAAGAGAAACTAATGTGCAACCGGTCCCCAAAAAAGGAGATCGGTCAGATCCATCGAATTACCGCCCCATAGCCGTAACTTCAGTTTTGTGCAAAGTAATGGAGCGCATTTTAAATAAACAACTTGTCCACTACCTAGAAGAACACTCCATAATTCACGATCGCCAATACGGGTTTCGGCCGAAACGGTCAACGGGTGATCTTCTAGCGTACGTTGCACATCTGTGGGGTGAGGCTATTGACAAGCGTGGTGAGTCGGTGGCTGTTAGCCTTGACATAGCCAAGGCTTTTGATCGGGTCTGGCACAAAGCTCTTCTCTCCAAGCTCCCGGCATACGGTCTGCCTGCTCAGTTCTGCAACTGGGTCGCTGGCTTCCTGCATGAGCGCAAAATCCGTGTTATATCTGATGGATGCGCTTCGCGGCTCATGTCAGTGAACGCTGGTGTCCCTCAGGGGTCCGTTCTATCCCCCACGCTGTTCCTTCTGCATATCAATGATATGCTTCCACTTGGAAATATTCATTGCTATGCAGATGAAAGTACGGTCCATGGAGAATATAACGGTCACCCAGCGGCTGGGCGGGTCGAAACCGAAGTGAATCGAGTTAATCTTGTCATTGAGCTCAATCGGGTATTGGACCTCATATCTAATTGGGGCACCAATAATCTGGTTGAGTTCAATGCCAAGAAAACACAGGTGTGCGCGTTCACGGCAAAAAAGTCACCATTCCTTCCCCTTCCATCTCTTCAGGGTACATCACTACGCCTGCAGAGCAGTATCAACATGCTCGGTAAGACGATACGCTGCGATCTGAACCAAAGGGACTACATCGAAGCCGTGATCAAAACAGCCTCACGAAAACTCGGAATTCTGAACAGAGTGCGGCGATTCTTTACGCCGGACCAGTTGTGCCTTTTGTACAAGACACAGGTACGGTCTTGCGTGGAGTATTGCTCGCACATCTGGGACGGTTCCGCTAAGTACCTTCTCGATGCCTTGCACAGATTGCAGCGTCGCGCTGAACGCATTATCGGCAATGCAGAAGTGGTAAATACTCTCGAATCTCTGCAATTGCGTAGAGACGTTGCGTCACTCAGCGTGTTTTACCGCTTATACCATGGCGAGTGCTCTGAAGAGCTCTTTGACCTCATCCCACCTTCTCCCTTTCTTCATAGGAGTACACGTGCTGCTCTTCGGAGTCACCGATTCACTGTCTCAAGTATCCCATCACGCACAAAGAAATTTAGTGACTCGTTTCTTTGTCGCACCTCCAAAAGATGGAATAGTCTACCAGCACATGTTTTCCCTCCTTCTTATGATATGGGGTCCTTCAAGAGAGGCGTGAAGAAGCACCTTGTGGGCCGGCAGAGTGAAGTTAACTGATGCTACGTTTGTTTCCACGCTGCACCAGTTGTCTTCGCGTCTGGACTTCATTTCCACTTAACATCAGGTGGGATGGAGTCATTTGCCGAGCTAAGTATAAAAAAAAAAAAAAAAAAAGACAATTCGGCTAACAAAAAAGTTAGTCAATTAAAAAAAAGGGCGATAAAGACACAAAACTAATAATCATTGTTATTACTGAAGCCTAAGTAACATAGTCCTAATTAAAGGTGTATAATGTTATTAACAACCGGTATTGACTAATACAGAAAGTAATACACCTATTAATAAGTGAGAAAAAACGTCAATTTCATAGGTAAGGATCAATATCTGAAAAATATGGAGTATACTTGTTCATGGGACAACAACAAGACTCTACTCGTAAAGGACCGTATGAAGAAGGTTAAGTCTTACCGGGGCCTTACCATGATGGCAACTTGACCAGTTATTTATTTATTTATAGGACAACCAACAAGACAAACACAACTACAAGCAATAACTAAGTAGAACATTATTGTAGACTTAAAGCTAGGTGATGATAACGAGACGCGTGTATAGGAGTTTTTGCCTCTACACACGTATCGGTTTCACAACGGCAATAACACTGCTACGATGCTGCTTTAAGGCGACGCATCGCTAAACAATAAATCTCATACGTTTTGATACGAGCGTTTGCGCCCCGTACCAAAGGAAAAACTGGTTTTGTTTTCCTTCAAATTAAAACTACAAATTATTTTAAAAAAATGAACTACAATTTTGGAGTGTGTGTTAAGACTAATCTACTTAGAAAATTTTGATGCTTAAATCGGTCTGGTTAGTCTGTAAAATGTGAATCTATGTTTTAAAAGAGGTTACTTTGATATTTTTTTCTCTGCTATAAAAGTTGAAAAATCGTCTTTGTGCAACTAACAAAATGAAGTCAATTAAATGAAAAATCATGTCATCAAATATCACTTCCATATGTTTTGTAATTGTTGAGAAAAATCAAGATCCCCGCCACGTAAATTACCAATGCGTCGTCTTAAAAGCTCATATGCCACCTGATCTGTCTTTCAGACCTGACGGAGATGGTCTTCTGTATAGGTTATATATTTTGCTTGCGCAGGATTACGCGGTACGGCGGGTGCCAGCACAAAAAGAAACTTGTAAATTGATTAGGGATTGATCCACAGAACAAATAGTAGATTTGTGGGTTTATCTTAGTATAACCCATCCATAAATAACACTACCTAATACATAATTCACTTGTGAGTACAAGCGGGAGCATTATCGATTCTTTAAGTGACAAACTGTCTCATTAATTATGTAAAGCTACAGGAGATATGCGAGTTCCAATTTATCATTACTTTATTGCTTTCAGTTTGTCGTTTCGTAGTGTTAGATTGCCGCCGGCGGCGTGAAAATTAATATTTTTCTGTAATTTACTAATGAATCATCATGTCATGTCAGTCATGTTAATTCTCGCGATTTTGATGTTACCTATATTAATATAATATTGTGTTAACTGAAAATAATTGTATATTAAGTACTAAAAGGTATTCTACTTCATAACTTTTATAATAGCATATCCAAGATGAAAATAGAGATCACGTAGAAATTCTAATTACAATTAATAATTTAACAAAAATCCAGAATATTCCATTATTTTCATTATTTTTCAGTAAGTATTTTAATTAATCGGATGTATTAAAATAATTTTAGTAAGAAGTTGCGTGCGTTCTCTTTGAACATTCCGAATGAAAAACTGCAATTCTACCTACTCAAAAATATTATTAACCTGTTTTTCAAGTACTCAAGTCCTGCGATGTAAAAATCCGAATTAATAATTCCGCTTAAAAAAATATTTGCGTTCCTACATTTGCCCTACTTGCTGGTTCACGCTTCGGTTTTAGTTAGGCCAACTCTAGATATTTGTACAAAGTAGACAAAGTTGATAACCTTGCATGATACTAGGTATAAGTCAACATGGCAAAGGAAACTTGACTGATGGAATAATGCCCTGTGGTATAATGTTCAATTCCATTTAGTTTTGTCTTGAACATATAATTTTCAGCTACGAGTATGTCTATAAACTAAGAGGTATAGTTTGTGAATTTGTTTGACGAGGGTAATCTTTGGGACTACAGGTCCAATTGCAAAAATTCTTTTACTTATTGAATGCTACATTCCTTGCGGGTAACATAGACTATATTTTATTTTAATATATAAAGGGTTTTTTTTTAATTTATACGCGAATACGCGAATGAAGTGTTAGTTGGTTATAAAGGTGAGTTGCATGACAAGAATCAGTTGCATGCCCCCTGCAAAGTAACGTCATTAAATGTTAGTAATGAATGACATCGTATCGTAGTGATATATTTTCAAAGCCGCTGTAGGTAATAAAATATCTGTGCAAAGTTAACAACCGCTTTAAAAACAAGTTACTGGTATTTAAAATATATTATATAAGTAAACTTTAAAATGTATTTTTTAAAGCTGATGAATTGAATTTAAATTTTATATGATTTAAAAGGACGCTATAACTAATATTCGGCCTTAAAAGAGTCATGTCATAATGTCAGGCCTGAGCCATAACCTATCAAACAGCAAATCTAGTTACTAGTAGTCAAAATACAATAAAACGACCACAACTTAAAATAAAGCAGGGGTAAAACGCCTGCTTTGTTAAAATAAAACGTCAGGTATTGCCAAAAGGGCGCTACTTAGGTTACAAAAAAAAAAAACAAAAATGTCGAAATAATAAAATTTGCGCTAGAGCGACGAACTTACAAGTTAAGTTACTGCGGCCGGTTCGGCTGGATATCAAGGGAGATATGACGTTTATATTCGTTTTCGTTTAAGGTTCGTTAGGTTACTTTGAGCTAGCCATGGAGGCGGATCCTACCTCTTGCTTTGAGTGGTTGTATGGTAGGGTGTGGGTGCGTGTCTGGTAATATACTACATAATAACTACATGCTTAAGAACAAATGGGTGAAAATTTTACCAGACGGGCGGTAGCCATCATACCCACAAACAAGTACGGTTCATAATACATGAAGGATGGAAACTGAAACTCCTTTCTGAAACTAACATATAATAATATTTCTTGATAGGCATTTACCCAAATTACATCTATTATTTATTGAACGTTCCAATGATTTTATTTACTTACAAAACGTATGTAACCAATGTATGTCGGTCAGGGTTCCCTTTGGATGGTTGTTATGTTTATACCTTATTCTGCTGCCAAGCAGCGAATGCCTAATGCTGTGTTCCAGTTTAAAAGGTGTTCCAGTTTTAAAAGGTAAGTATCTGATAAAAATACTAGGCAGAAGCACAATAACTGAGCCCACTAACCGAGTAATTAATCATAATATTTTTGATTTGAATACAAAATTACGAGTAGTAATATATTATTCTCCGAACTCGAAGAACCATCACTAATCAACTACGTATTTGAATGAAAATCCGACTGCGGATCATGGAAACATGGGCGGCAGCGAATGATGACAATGCCGTTTTCATTGAAATTCTATTAGTTTCTGGTATACCGCATATTATATTTTCTAAAGGGTTTTACAGACGTATATAAATACTAGATGCGTACAATGCTTTATTATAACTTAACGTTTTATTATAACTTTATTTTAATTTGCCTATAAGTATTAATGTTGTTATAGATTTTATTCATTCACCCATACATTTTTACATACTTGTATCGTAATATTGTAGTCCTAATAAGTAAACATGATAACTGTAGATAGTTTGAATTTTTCAATATCATCTAACAAGACATAAAAGATCATCAATGAAAAGAAAATATGAAAATTACGTTCTAGCAATGAGTAAAATAATCTTATTATTAACTGAATGATTTCTTTTAATAAAGTAGCAAAAGATATCTTTGTTTTAGTTTAGCAACCTTTTAGTGCTTATACTACCTTGTAATGATTTAAATGAACCATGTATTACTGTAAAACTGTTGTATGCACCAATAAATAAAAATAGAAAAAATATAATCCCAGAGAAAAATTGTCAACCAGCAATACTACGCGACGCTACGTCGCGCGTTAAAATGTTGGCAACCGGCGGCGGCGGGCGCTCATTAATTCCTCCCTTACTCCGATACCCGCAATTTCAGTCGAAAGTGTTCACAAATAAACAGCGCGCTACGACTTCCACTTTCCAGAGATCACAAACCTTGTAGTTCATTAACTTTGTGAATGCTTTAAAATCAGGAAGAAATGTTTTGAGTTTATATAACCAGTAAGAAATAATCTGCGTCAACATGAATGCTGTTCTCAATTCTCAAACTGTATAAGCTTGAACGGAATATTTGAATTAAAAACGATAAAACTTAGCCGTTGTGTAAGTTCGTTTTGTAAGTAACTATAATGTATAAGTTCCTATTAAATATTGTTTACGACTTCCATCTAGATAATAATATCAAACGCCTCGCGGGAAGCATCTTGAGATTGATCGATCTTGTTTGCGCGGATATGAATACAAACAAAATGTATCCAGTTTCCCCTGTAATAGTCTTAGTCATAGGGAATAAGGCACGTGCACGGAATAAATTGGAGAACCCTTTGCGAAAGCTGTTTAATCAGCTAAAATTCAGAATGGCACGTTGGCACTTCAGCTCGATGTTCATTTCATTGCTAAGTATTTTAATTAAATTAGGCTGATTAATGTATTTGAATACTTCCGTCGAACAGTTCATTATTGTTTCTAGTTAAAATATTATACTCAAGCATAACTTTAAGCTCATTTATTCCGTAAGTGAAATTCTAGAGCCTTTTAATAAATATCATACAACTGAATGTCATCTTATTTCTTGCATAGTTAACATCAGGTCAGACGTCCGAAAAAAAGTGGAATGCTTAGATATAACATTAAAACTAACTAGTTAGTTCAGATGTAAGTAATGTACAAAAGTATCTTAGATTGTACAAAGAAAGAAAAACTGGAGCAAGACATTCATTTTCCAGGACATTGATTCTGGGTATATCGAGGACAAAAACTTTCGAGAGTAATGATCTAGCAATAGCAGAAGAAAAACAAACTACTTTAAAAAAGTATAGATCGTACACTGGCCATACGTGATTAACAATATATTAGTACATGATAATACGAAGCATGTGACATCATTAGTTTGTAGATTCAGTTAGCAGTACGCAAACTCTAGAAAAAAACAGCAGTGTTCAAATTTGTTTTTCATTTTATTTTATGCACTCTAATATATAAGGTGTTTCGCAGCAAAACAAAAAAGAAAGTAGCTTTTGTAATTGTAAGAGTTAAAACAACGGCCGTCATATTGTCGACGAAGTCACGGCAAATTGGCTTTTTTCGAGGGGTTTTATTAACGAATTATAAAATAGAACTAAAAATATCTTACGGCTTAATTTGGTGTAATACAGAATTATGATGAAAAATAAACAAAAGAGATAATCTCATTGGCAGCAGGTCTATTGCAATCCTCAAATTAAGCAAAAAAATTTAAAGGGGTGACGTGAAACGAGAATTCGTGGTAGTGTGAGGGCCCCCTCCCTGAAACGGGCGCCGACCAATTGAATACGTTTTTCTTGCTTTACTGACTCGCTTCCCGCTTTGATTAAAACTTTCATAAAACTTAAAACTGCGGGCAATGCTTGGTGTTTACCCTACTTTTAATTACTAGTTATTAAACGCGCCATTTAAAGTTCTTTTACGAATTTCAAAATGGAAATTGGAGCAAACATTTTAAAAATAAAAATGACTTATGAAATTAATTAATATTAACTATATCAACATCTCGGTGGCCAAGTGGCGTAGCGCTCGACCTTATATCAGAGATCCTGGGTTAAATTTGAATGTCGGACAAAGTGTTTCAGATTTTTCGATGGATAACCCGGTTTTGTGATCACCAACCCGCGTTCGGCAAGCGTTGAGTTCTTAGTCTTACTTTACCTACTTTAAAAAGTTCCTTTGATGCAATGGCGTTCATTAAAATATTTATGTTTTTTATTTTCAGTGATATTTAACCAGTGCTCTTGATTTTTTAAAAGGTTGTTGGAAAAACAAGAGTTGTATTAATTAACTATAATATTTCTGAAACTGTTAATAATGCCTCTAAGACAGCTGAAAACATTGAGGTAAACAATATAGTGTTTCGGAAACAGAAACTTTTTGTTGAAGATTTTTTTATGCCGCTATTAATTAGGCTGTCACACGCACTGTTGGCTAAAATCTGTACATTTTGATGTGATTGTCGTAATGAAACACGGACACCATAACAACAGTGTTGTGTTGTGTTCCGACGCCTAAGAGGTAAGATAGCTACAGTTGATTCCGGATAAAGAGGACTCCCATCTTCGCCACTTACCATTAAATAAGATAAAGGCCAAACGCTCTTCCGTATCTTAAATAAAATAATACTTTATACTTATGTAAGCCTAGTATGTATAGTTAGTAATTTCGCATCACTTGCAGGTCCAAATCAATTGATTACGAACAATAATTTAAAAGCTGAAGAGTTTGTTTGTTTGAACGCGCTAATCTCAGGAACTACTGGTTTGAATTGAAAAAATCTTTTTGTGTTGGATAGTCCATTTATCGAGGAAGACTTTAGGCTATATAACATTACGTTGCGACCAATAGGAGCGAAGCATCAGTGAAAAATGTTGCAAAAACGGGAAGAAGAGCCTAAAAAATTAAAAATGCTGCTGAAAGTCACTATTCCACGCGGACGAAGTCGTGAGCACAGCTAGTTATCTGTATAAAAACGAATACAAATTAGGTATGTTACTGAATTGACAGGTTGACTAATTACGAAATTTATGGGTTCTACAACGCCTAAAAAATTAAAATTTGGTACTGTTTATAGAAAAGTAGGTAAATAAGTCCACCTGACGTTTAACGGAAGTGTAGTCCAGATGCGGAGACAGCAGGGTTGTGCCGCACTATAGCTGTCCTCAAGTTGCTTTTACAAACCTCGTTTTAAAGGACCCAAATCTAGGTTATTAATGTGTTTAGTTAGACATCCGCTAAGAAATCAGGATCATGGAATACGGTTGTATATGACTACTCGAAAGAAGTCGCTGGCGAGCCGCAAGTGCATAAACGCGTGTATAAACGCGGTCTTTTTTTAGAGAGAGTTCGCTGTTAGCTTCTTGGCCTTTACAGCGCGAGCGTCACCGAACGATATTCAAGGGCGGCGAAAAACTTAAATGATTCCTCGAACCGTGTGATCAAAACACCGTAAGAGGGTTTCTGGATGGTTTCCTCGTCTAGATACTAGATTCTCCGAGGGCTTCGTATCAAATGAAAAGTGAAACAACCCGAGAGCGCCTCTAAATGCTAATAGTACGGTTCGGGTTGATCGGGTCGTGGGGGGTATAAACGTGGGTCATCATCATCAGCCTATAAACGTCCCATTGTTAGGCACAAGCTTACCAACATGGGGAGGTTGTTGGTTGGTTGGTGGGTTAGATAAAGCCGTAGCACCTTATCTCTATCTATCGAATCAGCTTACATTTAATCACTACTATATATTTGCCCTAAACTGTATATTAAGTATTCTTTTAAGGTGTTTCACTTCAAGTTGTTTGTTGTTTTCGCTTAAAGTCCAGAAACAAGATGACGTGATAGTCGTTACTTTTATTTGTTTTTTTCTGTTAATGTATTAGTGTCTTGCTTACTATATTTTATTAATAAAATTACTCGTGTTGTAGTGTGTCATTGTTAAATATACTTTTCATTCATTCATTACTAGCGGGCGATGCCAATGGCGTTTACATTCTCACGTCGACTAATTTTAGACTTCCGTTTCTACTCTTACTTGTCACCGCTTTAACTTGAAGTGCATTCTCTCACTGCGACAAAATTACTTCTGTCATCTAAACAAAGCCATCTGTGGATGTTACTATGTTGCATTAGTAAATTGGTGGTTGGTGACGCAATTAAGTTTTAGTATCTCTAACAAAATGTTTTGTTAAGTGGATCTTAATATAGATACTAATTGACTGACGCTTTCTTTCAAGTTAATATATATTATTTTTAGAATTATATGTTTGTCTACGTAAAATTATAAGACAAATAATAGTATCTAAACCATTAATTAAGTAGACCTAATCAACGATGTGTATTCACGCTTGATTGGAATAACTACATTAGATTATTTTGCTATGATTCGCAATGCATTTCACGAAACAATATATCAATTTATTTTTTAAAACTTAAAGTTACTATTCGTTTGCTAGCACAACATTTTATTAAAAAAATTATGTCAATGTCGCAATTTTTCATAAAAATTACTTTGTCTTAACGAAGACTACGGAGGATTAGAACAGAGCCTACTCATTTATTATTTAGATTACTTCAGAAATTTCTCAGTCCAATTTAGAGGTCTGATTTTGTTGATGACTGTTTCTTGTTATTATTTTAAGATTGCTATTAATAAGATTCCACTGACCCAGATTATAGCCCAGCGTGGTCGGGTTATGGCTCGATCTCCCCAAGTGCTATTGTTCATGTAGGAAGACCTAAACCCTGCTCTGGGATGTTTTAAGCTAAAGATAATGACATATAATATACTACTGTTACTTATCATTAAACCCATCAATTGTAGCGATGACTTGATTTCAATGATGGAGGCCTTTGCCCAGCAGTGGGACATTTATAATATAGGCTATTTACTTACTTACTCATAAGTATTATTAAAATCATTTTAATTTTTCAGGTAAGAGAATCCAGACAAAGCACAGAAATTGGGGAACCAATTCCAGACCCTGAATGCTGTCGGTATGTTTTTATGCAAAATCAGAAGTTACGAGAATTCGAACGTCCTTCGCTCTGATACTATTTTCCAATTCTATCGGACTTATCGCAGGATAGGTAGCTACGTACTCGAAATGGCTGTGGTTGCGGTTGCGATGCACGATCGCATTATGTATTTATATTATCTGCTTGCTCTACTACTGCTATGTGAATTTTATTTTTCATGCTTATGTTTATCGTAGATAATAAGCTTGAATGCAACAATGGTATTATTTTGTTTGAAAATAGGTATTACTGACTGCAGAATTTACCAAAACATATTTTATAATTCAGGCATCTTCTGAAATGTTTGTGGATCATTACTATAAACTGGAATTCAACGGTATAGTGCGCATAGCTAATTTCTGTTTAATTTCTTGTCTATATAGTTATATTGCCTATAGGTTATAGCCTGGTTCGTCTGTACTATCAGCAGTCAGGGCAACCCTAACCTAAGTTTAACAAACTGTACTGCCGTTGCATCTGGCTTCGTGATTTCGATGCACGCACACACCCGCGCCGCGCGCCGCGCCCCTCCCCGCCGCTCCCCGCTTACCTGCTCAGCCGGTCTTCGCCCCTGCCCCTCGCTCTACCCCGACCGATCACCTGTCACTCTCCCGCACACAACTGTTACCACAGACCATCTCCCTCTGGCTGCGCCGGCGCAGCCGCAGCGAAACGTGATCGTTTTACCTGTGGCCCAACTCTGTGTTGTGCGTTTTACAATAATAGAGATACGTTTTCTCGCTTCGACGACCGAGAGCAATCGTTTGATTTCAACAGCTTCAAGTTAACTTAGAATGAAATCATAATCCTAATTCTGATTACACATAGGTACTTACCCTAAAAGCTGACTAACATTTACAACGTCCCACTTACATTTTTCCTCGCCTCGGCCTCGTCATAAATTTATACAGCGCTATGTGATAAAATGTATAATGAATAAACGATGAGCGTCATTAGAATACCGTTACAACATTATGTATTTAGGCACGTGGACATTTGGAGGCATCAGTCTCTTTGGTTAACATGAAACGGGTAATAAGTCTCCAGCCAGCATACTCTACGGCCAAAGGAAAGTTGTTAGCTCAATCTCAAAATATTTGCATGAATATTCATCACGCGTGCTATCTTGTCGGTTTTATGATATGCCTCTTTGTTTGTGTGTGGCACCGCAATACCGCAACGTTATGTGCCAACCTTCTACTAAATAAAGCTCATAAGGGTACAAAAGATGGTGACAACGGAAATGGCTCTCAACTACAGCGAATATATCAAGTTTCTTTTCATGTTGTCTCGTAAAAGTTGGGTTATATGTGTTATGTTTTTCTTTAAATGTTGCATGAAAGTTTGCATAAACAGCAGCAAGATACTGTATCTGGGTGTCTAGTGCTATTCGCTTACATGCATGATCAATGCCGTATAGGTAACAAATATGAAAGGCCTTTTGAATATTACTGACGGATCCCCGTACATTCATTTCACTTTTTCGTTTTCCAGTATTTGTATGGAATATGATGAAATAGACAAGCATTTCACGGCAATTTTACTTGTAAAGTGAAGATGTTAACTTCTGTAGAAAATGCTTATCTAGAAAGACCCTGTTCACTAAGCTATTCGAAAAGGCGCAACTTATAACGACATTTATAATAAAAATAATACTTTAAACTTACAATCAATTAAGTCTCTATTAGTGAACACCTTCATATATCATTAATCAAATTAAGTAAGAGGATCCCTTACGTAATGTGCCTTATTTGTGCCATTCTTACACTAAGTAAGCAAAAACCTACCTACATAAAACTTTCCACGCCTTTCTTGTGCGTCTACGAGTAGGTTGATTCGATTTAATATCGATCCTCTCTATCCTTAGGTTGCCTGGAAAATATAACTTTTATAAATAAGGCCGCCCTTTGTACGACTCCTTAAACTGTAAATTTTATTTAAACATGTGTATAGGTAGGTGTATAGGTGTATTTATTATTCTAAATTCTCTACATCCTTCTGCCAAATTGTATCTTGTATTCAACGTAAAATGGTATTGGTGTTGCAATAAAATTATTACCTATCCATGCATATCATTAGAAACATACGTATTTCATACAGAAAACTTGATAGAATTATCGCAAGTTCAAAACGTTGGGTTCAAATCAAATGTTAAAAGTGTGCCAACTAACTAACTAACGAGGTGGTCGCGGGTGAGTGAGCGGATTGCGACCCGGATGCGATGCGCGGGATGATGCGACGTGACACCGACATATCGGCACCGTTCGTTCGAAGGAGCACGGACGCGCCACATGTTTGCTTTTTACAAGCGCCCTTCGCAGCGCACGCACATGTCAGCCATAATAGGCGCGGACGCGAAAAAAAAGCAACGCTAAATTTGGTTAGGGGTGCCACCCTGATATATTCTAATTTTGAAACTTTAAAAATAGAAACAAAACACGATAATTCATAGATAAAGATATTTTTTTTTTAAAAGAAAGACCTTGAAGTAACCAAGTCAGTACAAAAACAATTCACGAATTAAACTTACGCAAATGTAAAGAAGTAAGTAAGTAGTAAGTAAAGTGGCTTTTAACAAAATCTTACGATGAAACAGAAAAAATTTTGCAACACAATGTTCTGATTAAAGTTACTTAATTAGTATCTAATAACAATAATTATAAATAATAAATAATAAAACAATTACAAATATTTTATGCACATTTTGGTTATCAACTATCGCCCTCACACACACACACACACACACACCCTCACACACACTCACACTCACACACAACACACACACACACACACACACACACACACACACACACACACACACACACACACACACACACACACACACACACACACACACACACACCACACACACACACAACACACACACACACACACACACACACACACACACACACACACACCACACACACACACAACACACACACACACATACACGCAAAAACTTAATAATGTCAATTAAATAATTAATTAAACATATTTACTAAAAGATTATTTTAGTAAATATTATGAATTATTAATTTCTTTTTGTAATAAACTCAATTATACATTATATTAGTTAGCTAAGGAAGAGCGGGGCCTCCTGATACAGGTATCTTGTATACTTAACAGGTTGGTCCCAACCACTTGTAAAATTGAAAACCAATGTAAATTGAATAAAAATATTTTTCATTTTCATTTTTTTCAGTACAAGTACGAAAAGATACTTATATGATTTTACAAAATAGGTGCGAATACGGATGTGGAAAAAAATCTACATTTAGCTAGGAGAGCCTACACTGATACGTTCTGATTATAAAAAGAAAAAAAAAGAAATATAGAAACAAAAATGATAATAAGATATTACACATTCATAGATAGAGATATTTTAAAAATGAGAGCCCTTGAAGTAGGTCATCAAGTAGGAATAAAATACCTATATCGTTTACATTTTACGAAATAGGTGCGGATATAAAAAAATTCTATATTTAGCTGGGAGTGCGACACTGGTACATTCTTATTTTATACTTTAAAAAAATAGAAACTAACTTAAGTTATTGTTAGAATATTATCATATATTCTTTGATAGAGCACGGTTCAGGTCCGTGTGATAGAGATAATAATATGTAAAAAGGGCCCTTGAAGTGGGTCATTTAATACGATTAAAATATATATTTCACACTTTACAACAGAACAGATGCGGACGCAGAAAATAATCTCCTTTGACTAGGGGTGCTACACTCTTATGATGAGTGTAAAAAAACAGAAGCAAAAAATGTAACATACGAGTATAAGGAAAGTTATCGTATGTATTTAAATAGACACAAAAATTCTGAGCAAACATGATAACCCGTGAAGTGGTTCACTAAGTACCAATAAATATGTCATTTACATTTTACAGAGATTACGTTTTAGTTCATAAACTTAAATGTTAAAAAAAGGGATTGAAGGTTTTTTTTATTAACTATGATTATTTTTTTGGTTATATAAACTCATGGTTTAAATGCACTTATTGTTTAAAAGTATACGGTTTGCTTAAATTTCATGTTTCTAAAACTGGTCACATCTTACTAAACTTCTTTGCTTTATTCTGTTCGCGGTTTTCCCTGCGTAAAAATTGATCAAGGAATGTGCTCAGACCAGAGGGAATGTGTATAAAATTTCAAAATAAGAAGGATGTTTAGAAAATAAAAAGTACTCTATCTGTGTTTAATCTAAATTGGGTTAGCTCTTCTGGTATTGTAGAAGATAATACATGCATGCTTTCACAATTTAAATATAGTTTGACTAGTGAGATAGATATTAGAGTAAGTACCTAAGTATTACCGTTTGTTTTTAGGTTAGTGCTTTTAATTGCAGTTTTACCTTTTTTGCTGCAAGCAGGTATGTAAATTACTGTTATGCATTAACCAAATATATTCTTATCTTCGTTATCCATTTTTTTTAAATAATTCCACAGATTTTTCTGAAATGCAGTAGCTCAAAATTTATCAGTTATTAGATTGAACACGTCACGCTAGTACGTTACATTTTATATTTCTGGAAATCTGAAATTTCGTTTTCACATGACTAAAAATTATTCAAAAAGGGAATTACGAGAATTTACATAGTCAATTCGTAAAAAGGCGTACGTTGTTAAGAACCATAAAAATATTAACGATGCAGTTCCACATTTGGTGATGTTACTGCGGCGTCGTTACTACTTTTTTGTATGCACACACTAAGAGGTACACTTAACAAACCCTTCTCATGGTGCATAATCAACTTTGTTTAAGTTATTTCAACACTTAACTTAACAATCAATGAAACGATTTATGCAAATGACCGTCCGCTACACGATGTGCTGAGTAAAATCTTTGACACTTTAAAGCATTTTGCTATTTACTTAGTGCGAGCGGTGATATCAGGGTGCCTAAGTATAGTGAGTTTTGTTTACAATCCGTATTCATTCGAGTACGAAAACGAAAATTAGTATGGCATTGAAGCAGCGCCTCCTGGCGAAATACGAGAGGTGTTACAATTATATAAAAATCTCGTTTTTGTAAACGTGATCGAATGGCGGATGAAATTCGCACTTGGCACTCAGACACTCAAAGCGCATGAGTAGATATGTGAATACATATATCTATCTACTCATGTGCTCAAAGCGTCTACTCTACATGCTCTATTATGCGTCCAATATAAAGTGACATTGTGGATTGTGAACGAAATGAATAACATAATGAAATGTTTAATATAAATATCTCATGTTTGATAAGTTTGTTTGATTTTAAATACTCGAATAAAGTAAGACAAGTCATTAAATGTGTGCATCAAACAAAGCTGATTAAAAAAACCACTTTCACTCACTCGAGTTTATTACAAAAGTTTAGCAAATAATATGTTGAGCTGTCTGACTGACTTTTTCTGTATTTTAGTAAATCTTTTTTTTTCGTTGCTGGCTGTATCATTGCATGGCTGTGTTATCTGTCTGCGTACTGCCTAAAATAAATTTAAATCGCAGCACAATCTTCTTGTATTCTTCTTGTAAATTCATTCTTGCCACTGATTCATTCTTGTTTAAATTTTCATTCTTCATTCATTCTTGTTGTAAATTTTCTTTAAATAATTGAAAATAGGGGTCAGTAACTGATTTTAGTCTTTACCAACAATTGAATACAAACCACCTGCTTCTTAGCTATCATTCCGTATCATCAACAACATCATCATCATCATCTCAGCCAAAAGACGTCCGCTGCTGGACAAATGCCTTCCCCAAGGATCTCCACAAACGCTGCTCGCATCCAGCGGCTTCCCGCGACTTTCACCAGATCGTCGGTCCACCTTGTTAGAGGCCTGCCCACACTGCGCTTTCCGGAACGCGGTCGCCACTCCAGGACTATCCCGCCCCAGTCCTGCGACCAATGTGCCCTGCCCACTGCCACTTGAGCTTAGCAACTCTTCGGGCTATAACGGTTACCTTTGATCTTCTGCGGATCTCCTCATTTCTGATTCGGTCACGCAGAGAAACCCCGAGCATAGCCCTCTCCATTGCTCATTCCGTATAATATTAATGAAAATCTATATAATTTTTTATCGACAAAAACTGTTGAACACTGATGCCAACAAGACATGGTTACCATACTGGGATTGGGACGAAAAACATCAATTAACAAGGGCTTTGCGTCCGCTTCTAGAAGACAGAAGATTGAAAAGACATGCCATAGTTTTAGAGACGAGAAAAGAGCTGACTTTAACCCTATACTAAGCAGAGTTTTTTTTATTGAATTATATACATATTTTTTGTATAAAATGTGATCTTTTTTCACTACTCGCAATTTTTTGTAAGTTAAGTGTCTCAAATAATCCACTATGCCAAGAATAGGGTTAAGATTTGATAAACTAGTGCGATGGTTTAAAACTGTGTTGTTCGTTTCAACGGTGAAGTTGAATGTCACCTAAGGACCGGCGATGTGACAATGAAGTCTATGATAGGTCTCGATTGTGCTGAATAAAACGTCAGTGGCAGGATTTGGAGAGATTTCCCATAGCCCTAATACTCGTATCAAAATCAGGCTAGCAACACACTACTGAGATGTTATTGAATTAACAGACTGAGGCCCTGTATTCAAGCTATCCCCGCTTGATTGAATGCCACGTAAGCAACATTTCCATGGCTGTGTTGGGTCTGCCGCGGTTTTGCGGTGCATCTGATATGTTCCCTCAAGCCCATATAAATGATTTCTGTGCCATAACGAGAAAGCTAACCCTCTTTATGTGCAGAACTAGCGGTGGTGTGCCAACTTAGGCGAAAATGGCGTGAAATTGTACCTGCAGCATACCTATATTATATTTAAACAAAGATGTTTATACGGTTATCAAGTGTTCACAATGAAATACTCAATTTATATGGGTCTGCTAGCGTGAATTTTATATACCTATTGGTCATGAAAACAAAATTGAAAACTATTGTGAAAAAATGTAGGTATGAAAAAATGTAGGTATGAAAAAATGTAGGTATGAAAAATTTGAATCGCTTGTAGTTTGTTTGTATGCCTGCTTTTGTATAGATCTCTTCATCTGTTGTAAATATAATGAAAAATAAAAAGAACAAATTTATTACTAGTTGTATTAACTTTAACTCATACGAGTAGTAAAGAAAACTCACGCTCAATTAACACTGTCCGATCCGATCCGAACCCTTCGGAGAATCTAGTAGTTCCCTCTAGAAAACCTCCGAAGGTGATTCGTTTCACACGGCTTGAGGAACCCTTTAAGTTTCTCACCGCCCCCAAACAAGCCCGGTGAAGCTGAAAATGCCGTTTGAGGCAATAGGCAAACTCTCTCAAAAAAAAATCAACACTGTACAGCGTTTATTAATCCGGGACATAATATCTGTAATAAGAAACCTTTGTGTCCAAAAGGCCTTATATTACAGCAAATTACTGATGGACAATCAGATGGAAGATTGTCTGAGTAAGCATTAGGACAGAAAAAATGATGATTAGTTAGTATAACTAACGGTTGTTATCAGTCTATAAAATTTGTTCGTGATTTATTATTTTTAACCGACTTCAAAAAAAGGAGGAGGTTATCAATTCGACTGTATTTTTTTATGTTTGTTACCTCAGAACTTTTAACTGGGTGAACCGATTTTGATGATTCTTTCTTTATTCTTTTCAACGAATAATAATTTATAATAATTACTTAAGTATTTTATCAGACACAGACCCATTTTTCTTAGTGACAATATAACTTAAAATTATATTAGTAAAAAAAAAATACTTTTATTTCAGACTGTGTCCATATAAGTAGGTAAGTAGTTGATTGACAAAATTCATAACTAAAAAATAATTAATAATTAAAATCGCATACCAATTAAAATAAAATTAAAATCATAAAAATTAAAAATCAAAATAAAAAACTCAATATTACAAAAACCATATTAGTAAAACACTTAAATTAAAACTAAAATCTGAAAGTTAACGGTAGAGGATCTTTTAATAATAAATATAACGGCATAAATGTTCAATGCCTCCCAAGGAAGTAGGTTCCTGAAAAATAAATATATTACATGAAACGTACCTGGAAAAGCGATTAGGCAAAAAAAAAGCATTTATTCATATACTTATATGTTTATGTAGCCACATAGCGCGTACGCCGCCGAGTGATGTGAACCAGCCATCAATCTTCATTATACCCGGATTACGTGAAATTTAGCTAAAGAGCTCTGAATTAAGTTGAAGTATGGATGTCACGCTTTTAATTATAGGTACAACCGTGAAATGTTATTTCTGCACTCGTTACTCTAATACTTTATACATACAATCGTGGCCAGCTTATTGGGGACACTTATGTATTATAATAATACCTAACTTTTGGTATAATGTTTTTTATGCCATACGGGTAAGCACTTGATACTGACTAGATATTAACTGTGATAAGGCCGAAGGCCGAAGGTGAAAGGGCATTTCACCCGGAATCCAACTACTGAGGTAGTCAGTACGAGGTAGTCCACTTAGAGCACAAGACCGAATAACACATGCGCGAACAGCACAGGGGCTAGTCCACGAACATCACATATCAATATTTTAGGCATGTGCTGTTCGTGGATTCAAATTTATTTTTACATTTTTGTCCACGAACAGCACATACAACTGCTGAGTTATAGATACTGTTGGAGCCTAGTGCTGGCTGCTAATGTAGGAAGGACGTTATTAAATGAAAGATATCAACAAACGTATCACTTGAACGTATATTATATACATTACATTAAAAATAAAATAAAGAAACAATAAAAATCATCTCTTACGCTCACTTTGATATATTAAAAATAAGATACTACCTTCCCAACTAACAAAAACTCTTCTTATAATGGGTTATATTGCCAAAAATAATGTTCTTATAAGAGCCGTATTATCGCTAATAAGAATGCATTTGGGCACAAATTATAAGGGGCAATAGCCTTATGGCCCCCTTATAGTTGCTTTATAGTTAGTTTTTTTTTCTTTTACGTGGCCTATTATGGTAAGTAATAAGGAAGTTAGACTTATAACGGCAAGAAACGAATCTGTTAAAAGTCCAATACACTTATATATAACAAATTAAACGCGTTAATAAAGGTGATCAACCTTATACGTGTTTTATCATCGCTAGAAATAAGTGCGATATCACTTACATTGGCAAAACAAATGCTCATAAAAAGTCAATCGCGTTTATATTCGGGTACACGTGATGATTCTACAATTTGGCAGCGGCAACCATTGTAAACAAAAGAAAACGTTAAGTTTTCAATTTGTTTTATGTAGTCTTGATTAGGTGCTGATTTATGGTAAAACTGTTTGGGAATTCAAATTTATGAGAAAATGTGATACGCCGTGTGTTATAATAACAACGCGCCCTTCAATTTAAGCTATTTTTTGTTAAAATAGGTTGTTAGTTATTTAGTCGTGTTTATAACAAAGCTATTATAAGGGCAAAAGCAATTCCCACGTCGTCTACAAGGAGTCTATAAGATTAGTAACCTTATAATGGTAACATTTGTTTCTTATCCATCGCCATTTTGTCAATCGTTAGGGTTCCTTTTTTACAAATAAAATCCGTTACTATCATTGTTACCTATAAAATATGATATTCATATTTTATAGGTAACAATGATTCAATATGCGGAAGTTGATAAGTCTTTAAAAAAAGAGGATCTCAATTTACAAAACATAAGATGTTTAATTGGCCATGAATTGGACACATTTTATTTTACGAAATAAATGTTTTTGTAATTGTCTACATAATTCATTATGTCAGTAATGTCCAGTGCCAATTTCAGTAATGCATACTTCTACTTTATTTGTTTTAAGCAATGTACGCGCATCCAATGGCATCTTGTATGGTATCAAGTTATGTAATATTTTTAATAATACACCCAAAGCAATATGGGATATATTGAATTTCACTGCTTAGTTTCCTATATCAATACGAGTATCGTCACTCGAAGTCGTCATCTAATAATATGTCTATTTCACTATCACTACTATTAAATTCTTTCTCGCAAACTTCCGGTTCGCTGTTATCTTCCACAAAATCTTCTACGGAACCATTAGGTGATACGTTGGTATCAGCTTGGTTATTGCCAATTGTAAATCCATTTTATATTTTATTTGACCCAGTTATATGAAACATTTAAAAATGACCATCTAGAGACTAAAACCCTTATAATTATTATGTTAGAGAGTGTGGATTGCTTTAATTCTTATAAGGACCATATAACATGCTATAATATGCTTGTTTAATAGATAACTTATTAATGCTCCTATAAGCTAAAAAGCCTCATTGTTACCTTGTACATTACCATTATAAGTATAATTTTGTATATAACAAGCTTTTATACGGTTTTTGAATATTATGTGGCTAAAAAGCAATATAACTGGCCACTATAAGAAGGACACGTTTTGAACCCATATAGTAGCCATATTATTTGGCTTTATTATTGTTTACCCATCCAAATTATAAGAGTAAAGGTAATATTAGCCAAATTGTCTAATAATGTACCATTATAAAGTACATTGACAAAATGATAGCTATTATAAAACTACTATATGTTTTTAGACCTTATAAATTTAACTTTATAGGTGTATTTTGTTTGTTGGGTTATTAGCTAGCGGCTACTATTTAGCAGTAATTCTTTTTTGTAAAAATAATTAAACATAGTAATTCGATTAATATCAGTCAATCATTTGAAGTTAAAAAACTGTGTGGCATATCGAAATATTCTGTCGAAATAGTCTTTGTGCCTTTAGGCATTGTACGGACCTAAATGAATAAAGGCACTTAACGGCTACACTGGTCACCGGTCAAAATACCATCAAAAAACCGTCGACGAAGCGTACGCTGGGCACAGGCGGCATTGTTTTCTCTTTTTATTTCTATTTGTAAATACTATAATGGCTAATATTGACGATGCCACAGGCACACATACACAGAACACTGACGCTTTTAACTTAACAAATCTCTCTTTGCGTCCGCCGCGCCGGGGCTATTTTTTATTTAAAAACGTACATTCACATTAGCGTGAATAAGAGAAAAAACTTCGTTTTACAATTCAACTCTTGTTGCGAATAGTCATATGAATGAGGCTTGGATATGTTGAGATAAGTATTAATTATGTATCTTTGCAACCGTAATGTTATGTCCTATTGAAGTTTATTGGACAAAAGAGATAGTATCGTAATAACTATCGTTTAGGTGTTGTTGTTCAGATTCAATTGATTGTAATCTATCTATATACTAATACCTACGTGAAGCAAAAACTTTGTATCCCTTTTTACGAAAATTGCGCATATAGGAGTATGAAATTTTGCACACTTATTGTATAAATAGAGAAGTTCAAATTCAAATTCAAATTCTTTTATTTCGTGAAACATAGGTATGGTATGCGGTCTTACACAATCAAATCAGAGCCACTATACTCCACGAAGGAGTACAGAATGTTAATATTTTTTTTTAATTATGCATAAAAAGTACATTAAATCAATAAAACAAACATTACACACACTACCATGTATTTAACGAACCCGCATATTATAAACTCTTTTAAAAAAAAAAAAAAAACGGAAGAGGAGCGGCCGAAATCTGTCAATGCCTTGTCAATGCCAATCCATACTCACATTCTATCTTTTTTATTTTTCATTGCTTATTTTTTTTTATAGTTAGCTCGGCAAATGACTCCATCCCACCTGATGTTAAGTGGAATGGAGTCCAGACGCGAAGATAACTGGTGCAGCGTGGAAAAAAAAGTAGCATCAGTTATCTTCACTCTGCCGGCCCACAAGGTGCTTCTTCACGCCTCTCTTGAAGGACCCCATATCATAGGAAGGCTTAGGATACAATCCGTGCAGCCTTAATAAAATTACGGTCGAATTTCGACCACTGGGCGACCACTAGTCAAATCAAAAAGGGTAAACAACTTTTTGTTTCGCGCAGACTCATGCGCCGACGACGACGTTAAATTGTATAAGGTACAGACGTCTGCACATCAGACTATCCAAAACTGTCAAATTTCTACAATAAATGCTAAATCATATGACATTATTATAAAGCTCAAAGTCAATTGAGGAAAATTTACAGTAGGTATATGGTAGTAGGTGTGTTGTGTAGGCGTGTGTACCTACATACCTACTCGTATAAAATGAAATCATAAAAAAGAAATTTAATTCCGTCGTCGTCCCAATATGTTTGATGCTGCTGCTTGCTGAAGCTTTTCGTTTCGTTTCCAAAGAAACCCCATAAAACCTTTGAGCTATTAATAAATGCAACAATTTATTAATTGCTTACACTAATTAATATTGATTTTATAATTATATTCATTACATGTGTATGTATTACATTAGGGCAATTATAGCTATATTTCGTTGCAAGATAGATAGTTAATACTTTTATTGGAATACCAAAAAAATTACATATTTACTATTTTTTATCGCGTAGTGTGTAATCTGTTTAAAGCAATCTCTTTAAGTCAACCAAAAGGATGGAGATGGAGTGTGAAGGAGGGTATGTGCAATGCGTTAATTAATAAAACATACAATACTATACTTAGGATTGATGTTAATTTACCTATGTTTGTATTTGTAAGTTCCGTACCGATTGTTTTTACATAAATGTTATAGTGTCAGGTAGAAAAACGGAACAAGCTAGGCTGAATGACGTATGAAATGAATAATTTGAGTAAAAAAACGACATCAATCTTGAAATGGGACATCGGTATTACCACAAAATAAAAATATTGTAGAACGTAAGCTTCGCACAAACGCTTTTTGGAAAGAGTTTGTCGATTGCCTTAAACGGCATTTTCAGCTTCGCCTGGCTTTTTTGGGGGCGGCAAAAACTTATACCTGAACGGTTCCTCAAGCCGTGTGAAACGAATGAGGTATTCTTCGAAGCGCAACCATTTTCAAGCGCACCTATTGAAGCGCAACTAAACTATTCCTCGAAGCGCATCTTTTAGTTGCGCTAACGAAATAAATTTAAAATATTATAATTTTATTCCTCGCAGTACTTTCGGAGGTTTTCTAGAGGGAACACGGTATCACGCACTAGTGCGTGTCCCCGTGCTTTACTAGATTCTCCGAAGAGTTCGGATCGGATCGAATCACACAAGCGCGCTCGAGCAGCGCACACACACGAACATCTCGGAACAGCAGCGCTATTCTCTAAGCAAAACAGCGTCGCACGCGACTTTGAACTCGCTCATAACTTGCAAAACGAATTTCAACCTACTTTTAAATAGTGATAAAGTATACATTCGTTTGCAAGTTATGAGCGAGTTCAATGTCGTGGTCGACGCTGTTTTGCTTAGAGAATAGCACTGCAGTTCGAGCGCAGTTGTTGCGAGATTCCGTGTCCGCGAGAGGTTGTCTATGAGCGCGGTATGTATTGAGTTTACCTTCTGGCTCTTCTTTATTTGTGGTATTACCGAGAAGCACACCTGGCGATCCAAGGCGACCGTTATGGCCCGACACAGTTTGCCGCAGACCCGCCGAACTACTATCGCGGTGGGCGCGTGCTCTTTGCCATAGATACCATAGATACCATAGATACCATAGATACCCACCTAAGTACATTCTTATTATTATAATTTTAAATTTATATACTAAGTAAGTTCTTTGTTAATATGAAGCATGCCGTGTATACCCTGTGCAATTAGCGTTTAGTTCATTAATTGTTCTTTGATTACAAAGCTTGTAATATGTAAAATATTTAAATAAATACCATAGATACCATAGTTTATACTCATAAATAGTCCGAGATATCTTCTGCTTTTATTTACTACTACTAGTAGTTCTCCGACTCACCGCGTCGCGGCGCGGGCGCCCGAATGGCCCATTTTTTTCTGACATTTTTTGCTCCGCTCTTCAGGGTCATAGCGTGATGTAAAATAGCTTTCCACAAAAATTGGGCTATCAAATGCAAAAACATTTTTTTAAATCCGGCTGGTAGTTCTGGAGATCAACGCGTTCAATCAAACAAATAAACGAACTTTTCAGCTTTAATAAATTAGTATTTATAGATGTCATAGTTTCACTAACTTCGCATGTGTGGCCACGAACTTTAGAAAAACAAAAGGCTTTCTAAATTTAAAATTTTGGCAGCTCTGGATATGTCAATCATTCACCTTTTTTCGCATTGCGATTTCTATTCACAAATCGATAACGTTAACAAAAAGAGAATTTGTATGGCATTGAAGCAGCGCCTCCCGGTGAAGACATTCGCCGATTCATACCATGGTATAAGCCGTGGTTCGAAACACCCAATTCAAAAAGCGTCCTTCTGCGATTCACACCGTAGTGCGAACCAATCGTGGTGTGAATCGATGAAGTACCCTGACAAACGAGGTGAGTTACAATTTTGCCCTACGTACTCTGAGTGTGAGTTTTATACGCAATTTGAATTGTGCGCTACACTCTTCCCAAGTCCTAGTTTACTTTAACTTCAACGAATAGTGATGAAAACTGGCACTCTGGTTATGTATGCACATCCATAGAGAGTCGATAATGGTCAGACCACACGCATTAAATATTTCTGTGCATTAAACACGACAAACGACCAAATCAGACTGTGTCATGCATGCTTAAATACTAACTACTCATTAGTAGACCGATACTTTTGACCATAGGCTATGGTCAAAAGTATCGGTCCCGACTTTGATTCGAGTATAATTATGTTGTGTTCAATTTGGTTGATCGTAAGGCTTTTTTTGTGGGTTTTAACGACTGAGGACTTACAACAACAACAGGGGCTAACAACGGCTAAACGGGACTTCTGAAGCACGGATTAGCTCGAGATATTTTAATTTGGTCACCCCAAAGCTTTGCAAAAGTAGCGTCTTTTACAATAACGCTAAAGGAACACAAAAATCGCTGCTCAATAGTCATCATCATCATCATCATCACCATCATCATCATCATCATCATCATCATCATCATCATCATCATCATCATCATCACCATCACCATCTCAGCCAAAAGACTCCACTATTCGGTTTAGTGGCGCTCGCATCCAACGGCTACCCAATACAACAAGATAACATAAATACTTAAATGAAATGTATAACTTGAATAAGTAATTGTTTGCCAACGAGCAAGCGTGCCGCCTGATAGCTCACTATCAGTCACCGCCGTCCATCAGAGATGTTGACTTTGCATTAACGACCGACCAGGGGGTATACCATGCGGTCTTAAAGCAGTATTAGTGCATTGTTATTGCAATTGTGAAAACGAGACACGTGTTTATACGCCGCTTCACTACTCGCGTTTATTTGCATTTTACGAGTATTTTATCCTTACTTGGTGACAGGTGACGTGGTGACAGACTGTACAATCACATTACACTAACATTATAAATGCGAAAGTTTGTGTGTATGTGTGTTCGTATATTTGTTGCTTCTTCACACTGCAACGGATGGGATGGATTTGGATGAAATTCGGTATACAGATAGTTTATAACCTGGAATAACACATAGGATAGTTTTTATCCCGATATTCCCACGGGAATCACGCTATAAATATACTAAAAACGACAATTTAATTTTCCAATACAAAATGATTTTTTTGTTTTGTTGTCATGGAAACCAAAGAGAATTTAATCACTTGATGGAAACTGTCAAAGCGGTACGAAGTCCGCCGGGTCCACTAGTGCATAATATAATCACAAGTAGGTACCTAGATCCGAATAAATGTAGATAAATTTTATTGAATAAATGTATCTAAATTTTCATTGTAAAGCATTAAGTATTTAAACTGTTGTTGTTCCAATTAAAATAAATGAAGTGTTTCGTTACCTTTATCACAAAATAACAATGTTGATGGTATTCCACTAACACACCAAACCCTTTGTGTGATATAAGTCCCGTTTAAATTGGATCTGTTTGAACAAAGTTACTATTAATATAAATACGGATTACGTAATTACGTAATGGTTCGTCCTTGCCAATAATTAAAGACTTAAAAATTATTTTCAGAGTGCTGACTGCGAGTTTATTCAACGATCGATCACGATAACGAAATCGAGAATATAATTGTCCCACAGCTGGGCAAAGGCCTCCATCATTGAAATCAAGTCATCGCTACATTTGATGGGTAATGGCTTAATCAGCACGCTTGCCAAATGCGGTTTGGTGATCACAAACCCGGGCTATGCATCGAAAAATCCGAAATACATTTTGCCCGACCTGGGAATTGAACCCGGGACCTTCGGGTATCGGGCCGAGCGCTCTGCCACTCGGCCACCGAGGCGTTATTAACAGTTCTTTAAAACATTAACCTATTTTTTATTTTTTATTTAACTAAAACATGAATATCTGTAAACTAATAGGGCTCCTTTGGCTAATAATAAATAGATAGTGTTGATTAATTTCGGCGAGTTGGATTGAGCCACGTCATGGGGCGCGGGTGCGAATCCCGCTCATGGATTTTTTCCAACACTTTGTCTTTTAATCAAACCTAAAAAGTGTTTAATAATCTCCTAATTGGCGGAACACATTATTGACATTGTTCGCCATTTCCGTACAATTTATATTTAAAAATAAACCGTTTTTACAGTTCAAAAAGTTTATCTATGACTTCTTGGCGGGAAAGTGAAGAGCCATGCCTGCGGTTTTGTTTTATTTTCTAAAATTTGTGTTATGTCGAATATTAATGTGAAATAATGGTGAATTATTAACCGTTAAGTGTTCGTAAGTGCCCATGAGTGTTGGCAAATGAAACAAAACAGTGCAACTTCACTTTTCAAATTCTCTCAAGAATTTCGCCCGAGGACTTAGTAAAGCTCCTCATCTTTACCGTGATACTCGAGGGGTTGGAGGGTATATCATTTCTTACTTCTCATTTCTATTATCATTCATCATCTATACAAGAAGGAAATATTGTTTATTTATGTATTACTTGTAAGAAAAATTACTTTGACATTGGCTAAATGTGCTAATCGCACGAAGCCATCAATTAGAGGAAAAAAAAAGTTTATCTATTGACCAACCAGCAGTCAACTACACAATGTCAACGCACCTCGTTTATCACCAATAAGGCACGAAAGAAATTCGTACTAGGCACCCTGGCGGTAAAATGTGTGTTACTTAAGGCATTGAAGCAGAGCCTCCTGTGGTAAATAAGGACAGCAAAAAATTTTACAATGCAAATTCTTACACCCAGGAAGCAATAAAGTAAAGTACAGTAAACATAACCGCCTATAACTGTCCCACTGCTGGGCAAAGGCCTCCATCAAATCATCGATGGGTAATCGCTTAATTACCACGCTTGCCAAATGCGGGTTGGTGATCAGGATCACAAACCCGGGCTATGCATCGAAAAATCCGAAATACATTTTACCCGAGCACTCTGCCACTCGGCCACTGAGGCGTTAGGAGGCAATGTACCACACAAATACTTGTTAACAAAGAAATAAAACTCGCACCAGGCACTTGGTTGTTGCGTTATTTCTTCGATTACCTTTCGCACTGTGTTATTTTTATTGTAACGCTCTAGATTTGTCTCAAGATAAGTAAAACAAATACAGTACAATGAAAGAATAGTGGAGCTAACGTTTTATTCAATTTGAATGTTTAATTTATACATAAATGCGTCGTAAGGCACTTTAAGCAAAAGCAAAAAGCAATTGTGTGGGATTATGGCCCGATCTACCCGCGTGCTACTGCTCATATGGGAATGTCTGAGGCTAGCAATGAAACGAATATCGCAATATTATTATGAGAATGATGCATTTTTAAAAGTATCGCTCTACGTCTATTGCTTTTTTAAGATACACTGGATCGAGTTGCATTTTTATTTAAGAGCGTTTACGCCGCACACTAGCGCCACTAATGAAAAAAAAAACATACCTAGTAATTAGAGATAGAAAATCAAATTATGCTCAACAAACTATTTGAATGAAGTAATTTAGCATTTTTACGTCAACTAATGAACACCTCACATGTTATGGTTTAGTTAAATAAGACGTTACGGCCACTTTTAACTATAACGCCATATTTAACTAAACCATAACATGTCAGGTGTTCATTAGGTGTCGTAAAAATGCTAAATTACTTCATTCAAATAGTTTGTTGAGCATAATTTGATTTTCTATCTCTAATTACTAGATATGTTATTCTTTCATTGGCGGCGCTAGTGTGCGGCGTAAACGCTCTTAAAAGATAAATTAAGATAAAAATTATTGTGAACGAAACTTATATATTATACTAGCTGACCCGGCAAACGTTGTTTTGCCATATAAATAATTTCCTAGTAATTTCTAGTGTAGACAAAAAATAGCTTACTTATTGTAAGTATGTATGTATGTTAGAATGTGTATATTGTATGTATGTAAGAATGTGGTATATGCGTGAAATAAGCATGGAGCGCTGTGAACGATGAGGGAATATAAAAATAAATGATTAAATTACTAAAATGGCTATTAAAAAATAAGGGTTGATCGTAGAAGGGTGAAAATTGAGGATTGTATGTATTTTTGTATGTTGTATCATAAAAAAATAGAAATTAAAAATTTTGTCTAAAAAATAAAAATAAAAATTTAGGGGTGGACTACCCCTAACATTTAGGGGGATGAAAAATAAATGTTGGCCGATTCTCATAGATACCGGATAAGCACAAAAAATTTCATCAAAATCGGTCAAGCCGTTTCGGAGGAGTATGGCAACGAAAACTGTGACACGAGAATTTTATATATTAGATATGTCGGAGACATGGAGCATCGCTTAGAAACGACAAGTATAGTCTATACTTGAGTAAATAAATATCTTTATATTACACATAAATTTAACATTTTCATTGTTTATTTTGCGTACGTAATAAATAATAAAATATAATTCACCAGATGACATAAAGCTAGACGAGACGCCATCTTTCTTGTTGTTAATCTTTTAACCAAGGCCGACCCAAAACGTCGTCGATCACCTTGCAATTGACATTTTGTGACGTTTCGATTAGGCATATGTTCGCTTGCAATAAACTGTCAATCATAAGTTCAACCTTCAATACATTTTTATTCATAGAAAATTTCATCAAAGTAATAGTCAAGAGGGATTAGAAAAGTAACATAATGCTAGTAGAATAGAAATCGAATACGAGTATAATGATTATCGTATGGGATTGACATAAGCCGTCATAAATACGTATCGTTAGCTTATGTCAATCTTATAACTTCTTCGTCCTAAGTATTCCATTTCTATTCTACTAGCGTTATGCCTCTTGTCTAGGTACTCGGTACCTTACCAAAGTCCAATAGTCTTAAAGTAGTACCTACTAATAATAATTTTGTAGGTATGCTAAATTGAACCTAATTATAGTCATTCTTCAAAAAGATAATGTCTTCTTGATAACCTATTCATACTCCTAATTATGTAACTGAGATAACTTATTAATTTGATATAACTAGTTAGGTACCTGATTCCCTTTAACATAATAAACCGCATGTAATCCATTACGGGCATGAGGAAAAGCCGAACGATTCACGGACAGAAACAAAGTCCCTTTTCATCGTTAATTGATTGTGTGTTAATGCTTATATCTCGAGTGCTGCAGCTTCTCAAAGAACGACTAAAATATTAATATTTTAATACATTTTGATGATAATTTAGATATTAAATAATAAGGCACTGTTAGAACGAAATGTATTTAATCATAATTTGACGACTCTGTCTTTTACAATAATCAATAAACGAATGAAGAACATAATAGACAAACTACTTCCGCAGTACAATATTTCCAATACAATAATTACATTGCCATATTTTAACACATTTGTTATGCGAAGGAGCTTGATAGCACAGTGGGTAGTCGTAAACGCGCTCAGCCTGCGATTGCTGAAGTTAACCAACTTTGGCGAAGGCCGGCCATCGGATGGGTGGCTCAAAATGTTGATCTCGAACTTCTCCTTGCTATGAAAGGCACGTAAAGCCGTTGATCCCGGCTGCAATAGCAGTCGCTAACAATCAATTCGCACTAACCGTGCGTGGTGGTTCTCCCCAGCAGTGGGGACAAGAAATGAGCTGCTGGTGATAGGGACGAATGGAGCCGCAGAGTTGAGGCCTTTGATAAGCAGTGAGACACAATATGCTATTAAAAAGGAATGTAGTTCGCAACATACAGGTACATGAACAAAAATGTGAAGTTTATTATTAGGGTATAATATAGTTATATTAACTAAAGAAAACGAAATAAAACTATGAAGCACATATTTCAATTAATAATTTCACAGTGCAGCGGCTGGCTTTCTCCGAAGAGGAATTCTTAATAAGAAAACCTAGGCGAACAGTTCATTTATGTACCAATAATTAAATTATAAATTAAGGCAAAAACTCATAGTTTGATGCAAATTTAGGAAAAATGTAAATACCAAATTTAATTGTTTTCTACTTTTAATTCAACCGAACCCATCTGTAGGAGGTTATATTCATCAAGCAGCATTGTCGCGAAACAAAAATAACATTCGTATACGCGTAATACGGAGAGTATATAACTATATTATATTTTTCTTTCTAACTTAGATTAAGATTTTTGCAATGAACCCGAGACATGAAAGGCATGGCTGTGTATATACTGGGTGTCCCAAAAATGGCACGCCAGGCTGACATTGGAGATAGCTTAGCTATAAACCTATCAGATAAAAATAACATGACTCTAGTAAAAGTCTCAGTTTTGGAGAAAATGCCACTTTTTTATTTTCTAAAAACCACTTCTTCCACTTTTAATTCGTTTTTTAATTTTTTTTATTATATTTTTTTTGTTTGTTTTTATCTGATAGGTTTATAGCTAAGCTATCTCCAGTGTCAGCCTGGCGTGCGATTTTTGGGACACCCTGTATATGTAATTTCTAACCCTCTGGATCCCACAACTTTGATCTAACCACAAGACCACCGTAAGAAACTGATAACTAAAAAGCATTAGGTATACCTTTCTTCCAGTGTCTTGGCTGCTTTTTCGTAATAAATATCTCTTTAGTAGATATTTGATGGTAAATATTTTTGAGATGCGATTTAATATTGCACTGGACTGTAAACTAATTTTCATTTGATAAGTGTCCCTCTTATTTGAAGTAAGTGTTCGATACATACGCTGAAGTAAATTAGAATAGCATTAAGTTACGTTATAAAGCTTCCGCGCCCATTGGCCTCGATCAAACGAGAGCGAGGCTCAAGGTATTTAGAATAATTTTATAACGTCATTTTATTTTTGCAAGTGAAATATGTTAATTCAATTTTCTTTTGATTCAGGTAGAGTAAAAGCTCCAGTAATATATAAATATTAAACAAGAGTCCGTGACTTCACCACAACTAATCCACCAGACCACGAGTTACCTATTAGTTGTTCCGTGAAATCCCGCTCTACATCATATACCTAGGTATGCTATACCCAAAAGCTTTTGACGATATGACGAATTTGTTGAACAAATAAAATGTGTTGTTTTAATATCAGATCATAACAACATTTGTGGAAATCAAATTGTAAATAGTAGGTATATTAATATTATATTTAGCATGAGATAGACTAGACATCTGGAACGCGTTTTAACTACTCTAGTTCCCACAGACAGTGGATTGTAGTTCTTGTAATTGAATTAAAACGTACGTGTTTAATGAGCTAGTGGTTGCTTGCGACTTCACTCGCGTTGACTAAGGATCCAGGTTGGCCCACTTCAGTTTGATAAAGCGGTAAAGACTAACTCCCTTCTAAGAGTGGAGCCACTGAAATTTTGACACAATGTCAGTTGGCAATTGGCAAGGCATATAAGAGAGTCCCGGTAGCCAAATGACACTTTCCTGAATGTGGACTTCTGACCAGAGGGCGTGGTGTACCGGCGTTTCCGCGGTAGAGTGCCCACCACATACCAAATATGTCTATTAACAAAAGGAAGGGCTTAATCAACAATAGTTACTTTCTAAGGTCTGTTCTTGTAATTTTTTCCCATAATTATCATCTTTTACTATTGGGTATAGGGCGTAGTGACGGCAAAGTAAAACTTCGTTGTGGTCAGGATGAATACAAAAGTGAGAAACGTTAGTTCACACAACGCTTTTAAAAGCATCAGTTAAACGAGTGAAGGAATGAATGAGTGATTAGTGATCGAGTCACTTTAATAGATAACTAATTTTATACAATGAGACGATCGAATGAAGGTGAGTATTTTGTATATTCCAACATTTACAAAGTCTGTCCATCTTTTCTTCAGTCTTCCTTTTCCTACATAGCCATCAACTTTCATATATTATCATTATATATAAATCATCTATAAAACACAATGTAACGGAGCACGCACATTTTTTTGCCATAAATTGCAGTTGTCATATTAAAATTAATGTTTCAATGTAATTTTACCCTAAGGTGTAGCAAACAAAACAAACAATTGTTATTAGTTATATTCACATACTAGCTGTGCTCGCGACTTCGTCCGCGTGGAATAGTGACTTTCGGCAGCATTTTTAATTTTTTAGGCTCTTTTCCCGTTTTTGCAACATTTTTCACTGATGCTTCGCTCCTATTGGTCGCAGTGTGATGTTATATAGCCTAAAGCCTTCCTCGATAAATGGACTATCCAACACAAAAAGAATTATTCAATTAGAACCAGTAGTTCCTGAGATTAGCGCGTTCAAACAAACAAACAAACAAACAAACTCTTCAGCTTTATATATTAGTATAGATAATAGTGAATTGTAAGTACACTCATTTGCACTGAATGATAAACATTTTGTGTTATGTCAACAAACAGAATTTCCCCCAGGCCAAGCCGCAGGCATGGACAAGTTATATAAAATAGTGCGCGACCCGGCGCGGGCGGCCGGCGCGACGGAGGCGCGGCGGCGGCGGCGGCGCGGCGCCCGCATGCTCCCACGGTCTCAGTTTACGTCTCCATCCCGCCACACTTGCTCCACTCACCCCACACGTGTGTCTAAGTGTTTCCAAGTGCTAACACAAATACCCATTAATTAATCAGCGTTCTGATATTACTTTTCTCTTTTCCTTTTGTTTCCATCACATACAATTTTCTCGAGACCTTTCGAGTACCTACCTAAATTCGAGGGACTCTCATAAGAATAGCATGTTCTTGTTGTTTGTTTCGGAAAGCGTGCGTCTTTTAGCAAAACGGAATTTCAAATTAGTCATGAATATTGAAAATTTGTCAAGCTTTGAGTCAACATGGGTGGATGTGAAGATCTCAACATTTCTGCACGCACAGCTTTATTAATCCGTAATGTGAAAATGTATAAATTTTCTAAATCTTAAAAGCTCAGTCGCTACTTCAATTACCACAAGTCGCGGGACACTCAGCCTCGATTTAAAAATGCTTTAATGTTTTCCTTGTAAGGCTATAGAGTAATGATTTCAACCGTACTTATATCGGAGAAAAATAAACGTGAATTTTCTCGAACTTTTAAGAAAATAATTAAAGGAAACTTTATAACAGGTTTGTTTGTGAGCTTTTTCTGCGAGTTTGGAATTTTTTATTGGAACTTTTTTATCGTACAGTAATGGCATCTCGGTTTCATTGTGCCATTCAGCTGGACACCAAACTTTTCTCAGTATTCGGTATATTTTTGTACCAATTATTAACATTCTGCACATCGACGTATAAAAAAAACCGGCCAAGTGCGTGTCGGGCCACGCGCAGTGTAGGGTTCCGTAGCCTATCTCAATAATGCGGACGCTGAAAAAAGGGCTTTTATAAACATTTATTTAACGATGGCTCATATATTCACACACCTGACAACGTTATTTAAGTAGTTCCCAATGAGGAATTTGTTCTGCGCCAAGTACATTTTGTAAGTTGGTTGACTGTTACTCGTAAACTTGTAAAGCCTTCTTCTTAGCTGTGATAGTTTTCCTTTTAACTTCGTCATATATACAACTACCGTCAATTTTTTCACGTAAAACAACCATTTGGCTGGCAGGGGGTGGGGGGGGGGGACACTTGATAATTTAGGTTATTCCCATGTGCTCCAAATCTATTGTTCTCCAAAATTAAACTTCTATACATTCATTCCCAAGAGCTCCAATGATTTTGATTTTATTAGCCCTTGGGAACGATTTTACAAAACAATATTAATATATAATTTTAATCTTGGAGCGCTTGAGAACAAAATCTTGGAGCGGGCGGGAATAAGCTTAAATATATATGTTATTTAGATAAGAATAAGCTATAATATTTTGCACTTTAAAGCTTAATAGTTCACAAACGGATGCCTCAATCAAAAAACTGTTTCCACATCCCAGCAATATTTTTGAAATTGCTATCTAACGACACCACACAATGGGGTAGACAAGAATAAAAATTACATCCCCACTCCACGTGTAGGGGAAGTAACCTAAAAAAATATATTTTAAACTTTACTTCACCACTTTGTTGGCGTGATTAATATTTATATCCATGCCAAATCCAAGTTACAGCTTTCTAGTACTAAGAATCTATGAGCTAGGCTGAGGACGGACAGATATACAGACAGACAGACATGGCGAAACTATAGGGTTCTTTGTTGACTACGGAACCCTAAAAACTGAGTTTTGCAAATATTTTTCACCGAAGAGCTTAAATAATGTTAAGTGTGTGCTTTAAGTAACAGTCTAACAATAGAGATTTTTTAATGACTTTTTGTTTTACCTATAAGTTTGTAGCTATTTATTTATTGCTTAAGTCGATAGTCTTCCTAAGTTAATAAATAAATAATAGAAAGCTGAGGTGCTCTTAATCAATATAGAAAAATTATCTTTAAGCTCGTACAAAATCAATGTCGAATACGGCTGATGAAACAATTTAGCTCAACATTTAATTGTACTATTACATTTTTAATTTTATCGTCCTCCTAAATTCGGATAACCAAATACTTACCTCTCAATTTTGCTTCACCGTCAACCCTCGTCAATTTAACATTATTTTATTTACTTAGCATTGCGTTGATTTTTACTTTACTGAAAGAATATAAATATAGCTTTCGTTAATTATGTTTCAAATTGATCGAAGCAACCTAGGTGTCCAAAAACATCTTCACTCCTAATTAAAGTCAGTCACATTGCTTGAAGATTATTTACGAAAACTCACAATCAACATTAATTAAGGATAGAATATAAGTTATTTACTTTTCTCTTAGAACTTTTCGAATTATTATACCAAATTTTACTCAAAAGGAAAACTGACTGGTGTACAAAACAAACAGCTTGACAAAAACATACAAACAAAAAAGTAGACAAAGGAAAATATTTGTTTTAAACTGAAACGTAATTTTTCTGTTGTCATTCTACAACGCTCCTTGTTTAAACTTTAAAAGCAAGCATCAAGCTATACCAATTATGCGGGTAAACAGAGATATAACTAAATGAAATTGTGATGTATACAATCAATAATTCGAATAGACATCAACCCCTAAAGTCGTTGGACCAATATGATCGGAAACAAATAACACAGTTAACCTTTTCACCGCCCAACTATCCTGCACGCGATGTCCCGTTGTACGCCAACGTATAAATGTATTTTAATAAAGTAGGTACAAAGAAGAACTTCTATAGAAGTGCTGGCGTGGACGGCACGAAAATCTCGAACTTCTATAGAAGTTGTTTGCGGTAAAAAGGTTAAAGCACTAGTTTGCTAGTACATGAATTTCATAGGCTCCAACGACGTGGCTTTATACGATCAATCTTATATCCCTTAGCTAACTAGGCAACAGCATAGTACCTATTACTCGTAAGCGCCGATTTGTGCTAGAATGATCCAATCTATGTGGATTCATATCATTCATATTGTATATAGATCTCATCTCAACATAGCTACAATTATCTACAGTACCTAATAAGTACTGTTTTAGTGCATTCATCATCATCGTCATCGGACATAAAATGCTCATTTTATGTCCCCACTGCTGGGGCACAAACTTTCCCTATGGGAGAACGGGCCATAAACCACCACGCGGGCCCAGTGCGGATTGGTGGTTGTTAACGACTGCTAATGCAGCCGGGACCAACGGCTTTACGCGCCTTCCGAAGCACGGAGGAGCTCGAGATGATAAATTTTTGGTTACCCATCCGATGACCGGCCTTTGCGAAAATTGCTTAACCTCAGCACTCGCAGACCAGGCGCATTAACCGCTGCGTCATCGAGCTCCTTTTAGTGCATTATTGATGATAAAACATTACCAAAAATCTTGTTTATTTAATTTAAAAAAGTTTTTTTGTGTATTTTCAAAATTAATTAAATCAAAAGTCTCATTTAGAGTTTGTTAAGGTCATTACCGGGTATTTTGATGCCAATTTATTAAGACAATAAACAAATACCATTGGTATTAGTTTTTGGTATTAGAAAGGAAGCCTACACGTAGCTTGGATCATTTTAGCACAACTCAGTCTACGAATCGCTGTCCAAAAATCATAACAATGGTAAACTATTTCATGAATCAACATAGGGCACATGAGACAGATATAAAAATATGGTTCATTATTATAGCGGTCATGTATGCCAACAAAAAGTTCATAGCAGAGGCGATCTCTAGAAAGCATGGCTAATGAGAAATTCGTCGCGTAATGTTGTCTCGTCGGGCACCCGGCTTGAACCTGTAGCGTCCGACAGTACTCTCTCTAGTCGGGCAATTTATTTACACGATAATTCACCGGCAACAGTCGCCGAAGGTAGCAAAGCAATTGGCGGAACTATTTGGATCAAATCTATTGATGAATCACAAAATATATAATAAGTATAATTTGTTTAATCAATTACTAAATCTCGTTGGGTTAAGTTTCTGTTGTCACTTGTCTTGCTTTCGCGTATTAGTGATGTAAGGGGGATTGCTAGTGTATTAATTTGTATACTACATAGCTAATTTTGTATAGTGCTGTATAGCTTATAATATTTTTTTTATTTGTGTTATCCGGTTATTAGCCTCCTTTAACACGCATAAGCAATACTTGCTACATTAAAGGCATCTCAGCAAAAATACTATTTCAGATTTTAAATTTTGGTGGTAACAACGCATTTTTTTTTTCATTTTAGGGTTCCGTACCCAAAGGGTAAAACGGAAAATGTATTACTAAGACTCCGCTGTCCGTCTGTTCGTCCGTCTATCCGTTTGTCACCAGGCTGTATCTCATGAACCGTGATAGTTAGACAGTTGGAATTTTCACAGAAGATGTATTTCTGTTGCCGCTATAACAACAAATAAAAAACAGAATAAAATAAATATTTAAGGGGGCTCTCATACAACAAACCTGATTTTTATTGCCGTTTTTATAGATAGTGGTACGGAACCCTTCGTGCGCGAGTCCGACTCGCACTTGGCCGGTTTTTTTAATTACTTTATATAGTCAAACGCCTTTACTGACCACAATTGAGCAATAAAAGTTCCTCGTACCTTAAGGTTCACGAAGCACGTGTCAAATTTTTTAATTAAATTTTTACAGTGACGACGACGTGACTCCATTAAAAATAACGTTTTATTTTATTCCGTTAAAGCCTTATTCATTTTTTGTTCATACTGTTATCGACCTATTTAGAGGATTTAAGATCACCTGGCCAGATTCTACCACCTTATCTAAGTCATAACAAGAAACCACATTCAAGGCGACGACGCATTGGAAATTTACGTGGCGCGGATCTTGATTTTTCCCATCAATTACAAAAGATATGAAAGTGATATTTGATGACATGATTTTTCATTTAACTGACTTCATTATGCTAGTTGCAGAAACACGATTTGTTAACTTTTATAACAGAAAAAAAAACCAAAGTAACCTCTTTTAAAACATACAGGCAAACCAGACCGATTTAAGTTAATCTAAATTTTCTTAGTAGATTCGTCTTAACACACACTTCAATATGCTAGTCCATTTTTTAACCTTTTTACCGCCAACAACTTCTATAGAAGTTCTTCTACTTTATTAAAATACATTTATACGTTGGCGTACAGCGGGACATCGCGTGCAGGATAGTTGGGCGGTGAAAAGGTTAAACTTATTTGTAGTTTTAATTGGAAAGAAAAAAAACAGTTTTTCGTAAGGTAAGTATTAGTGCTCCGTATTAGAATAATTGTTTAGCGATGCGTCGCCTTAACAACAATTCTGTTTATTTTCCATTAGAGATAATATAGCTAGTTCGACTATGTGCAGTTCGCTTCATCTTTGGCTTCAAATTCGCTTACCATCAGTAAAAATACTTCCCCGTTTCAAAACTTAAAAAACATACTACGGCAATGTACGTTTAACAAGATATTATTGATCTTTGTAGGCAAAGCGATTCATTCGCGACTATAAAATAGATTAAAGAACTGAAATTATTTTAGTAATAATATTGCACCGACAATATTCGTAAACACATGTTTTTGCAAATAGCTCTCGATTTAGTCTCCAATACTTTCATGAAACTGACAAACAACAACGATATTTAAATCTGTATAAGCAGACAAAAAAATATAAACTATTCAATATGTTCAGTGTTATTTTTGTATTGGCCATTAACTGCGGAAGTACCTACACTTAAAGCAGAGTGTTTGTACTTACATCAAAACCTGAAACTTGCTGGATAATGGTCGGTAAACTTTGTTAAAATGGATGAGAGGAACCTTTGTGGACTCTTTAACATTATCGCCCACCTAAAACTTATTATCAACCTATATACCTACGTCCAACTGCTGGGCTCAGACCCAACCACAGGAAACATTAGGAAATTGGGCCTTGTTGTGCAGGGATAACAATTTCATCTAAATCCATATAGTAGTTTTTACGTGAAAGAGTAACAAACATCCATCCATAGTTACAAACTTTCGCGTTTATAATATTAGTAGGATAGTTACCTAACATTATAAAGCTGTTAACGAGATGACGATTATATTATATTATATTTTTATTTTCATGAATATAATAATACATGATGATGATATGGAACTCATAACAATATGTTAGGTAAACGTTTACAGTTAATAGTTCCACTGCAAAATATTCTCGAATTCTCGATTAGATTGTAGGTACGTCCGAGCACAATATATCGTTTATGAAAGAAGCTTCTCTATTGTATTTTTAAAGTAAAACTCAAGTAGCATAAGCGAGCACTGCTTGTGAGACCTCTTCGGTATATTCAACTGAGTTCCTACTAAAATATTAGTTCCTTTAAACATGTGATAGTGTATGAATAACATCTGCCTATCCCAAGTAACATCGGGGATAATGTAACAGTTAAGTGGCTCCATTTTCATACAGCTGGAACAATTTTTACAATATTAAAGTGTACTTTAACCGCAGCACGCGTTACCTCAACTCATAAAAAGAAAAACTTGTTACTTTTAGAAACCTCTTATTTTATTTTTCTTTCATAACAACGATACACTTGGTTTTCGTCTCACCTAATGGTAAGTGACAATATGGGCAAACGTTTAACCGCCTTTGTGGTGCAGTGGTAAGAACACCGGTCTTAATCACAGAGGTCCCGTGTTCCATTCCCAGCGGCTACATATTGTTCTCGGATAACGACAAAGCCGAAAATGGAAGCACACTCCGTCCTGTATCCTTCAGCTAACGAACTTGGCTTTCCTGCCTCTTGCTGTTGGAAAACGTCAAATACGCCACAGACTGATAAGATTGAGAAAAACTCAGAATACCCTAACCGAGTACAAGATTTTTTTTTGTTTTGTATTACACACATTCTGTCTTTTTCTTGTATCTTTTTAACTATATTTAATTCCAAAAGACGCACCTGGGTCTCCCACATTTTTTTTATACTTACCTACTAGGTAGGTAGGATTCAAACCCGGGAACTCTGGGTCTGCGAGGCGGTCTAACTACCAGACCAAAGAATCGGTTGAAAAGGTTTACCTAATACATTATGTACGGCGCTAAAAGCACTTCGAGATAAGCAAATTTTAACAGAACTTTTGACAAATTATGACTACAAAGTACAATGTGGGCTTTAAGTGGCTTATTTATTTACTCTTGACAACAACATCACATAAATGATTCATGAGTTACATAGTTTTAAGCCTCAAATGAAAGTGGTTGCGTGTTCAAACAGCTAATTAATAATCGATTACCTGGCAATGGACACGAATCGATTAAATAGCATGTCAGAGGCGTTAATGTAAGGTACGTTTTCGCAGTTAGTATTCTTCCGAACCAATTATCATCATCAGCCTATGAACTGGATTCAGGTCTTTCAAAACATCATCAATTATAATAATCACCATCATCGTCATAATCTTCTTCATATCAAACGGGAGATCATCTATGGGCCCACCACGTTAGCGCAATGTATTTTGGTGGGTTTTTAAGACTAATCTTACGAAAATAACCGGATAACCACGATCATCGGTATAACTTGCCTTCCGGAGCACGATATAACTCTAGATTTACCTTTTGGTTTCGTGGTATTGCGTAAATTGCCTCACTTACAAGATTGCAAGAGTACCGCACAACCCGCTGCATCATCAAGCTAGGCGTACTTATAATAATTATAACTAAACTTTAGCTTTGAGTTAACATTGTTATTTTTAAGCTGCAGTCCTACATAAAGTGCTTTACCTGGATTTTTAGAAAGAGCCGGTTCAAATCTTATATGAGGAAACTTTTCAACACTTTATATGAATCTTTTCACCTTTGTTGACAATAGCGATTTAGACAGATTGGTTTCGCATGCGTGACCCTTCTAAATCATCTCATATGTTACCAAAGACAAAGGTTGCTCGAATTTCGTTGAGGAATTTCAGTACTTTGTTCGATTTGTGACGCCATTCGGTATAAAGGCCTGTCACCAGGCCGATTTGGCTCCCGGTGACTAGACGTCAAATCAATTGGATAGGTTGCGAAGAAAGGAACGAAGGTTATACTTAATTTATTTTTCACTCAATAAGAAATATAAATCTATGTTCGATTTTTTCTTGAAGAGGTTCGTAGTTTAAATCGTGTTACTAGCTTCCGACCACCTTTTCCCGTAACATCATCATCATCATCATCTCAGCCAAAAGACGTCCACTGCTGGACAAAGGCCTCCCCCAAGGATCTCCACAACGACCGGTTGGACGAAGGATTTTATATATCTTACATTTTCCATACTTTAAGAAAAACAAACTGATTATAATATGTTCCATCATTTGTTCTATTCTAAAATAATTCTACGAATTACGGACATCGTTTAAACAAATACGATATTATTTTTAATTTAATGTCTACTAAATACTTACTTGTTACCAATTATTGCGAGTAGGTATATATTTTATTAGTAAATCATGGTAAACCTAAAGAACATAAATCAAATGTAAAATATTCCTTATGAAATAATTCATATATTTTTTTGTAAAATGAATTTTAAAAACGCTTATTAAGGTATTTTTATAATAATAATGTAAATCATATGTTAAGCCACTGAGAAAGGTTATTCTGTATACAATCTTACAGCTGTAGTATTTTATAAAAATTTGGGTAATTTTGGTTTTGCGTTGTTCAGGCAGGAGTTTTCTATATTATATTTATGGGACGCTTTTCTTTTGCATTATATTGGGTGCCCTAAAGTCACTCCGCATTACTTGCTTGGTAAAACAATCACTTAGCGTAATATTAACTTCCTTATTTGTTATTTCGCATAAATTTAATGTCGCGTACTTTTTACAGTAGGTATTTACCTAATACTACTTTGCATAACTGTTCAACCTCCTAATTTCAAATGACATCTTTATTTATTCTTTTGCATTATTTTAAGAGTAATATTTTCCTATGGCAATAACCTTAAATCGTTAAGCCTTAACTCTCTTACATCGAAACATTTATGTATTAGTTACTTACTAGGTCAAAAGTAATGTTATAAAAATAAGTAAATATTTAGCATGATACGAAACATTTCTGTTTTTTTTCTTTCAAAGAAAATCTACGCAGTCTCATTAAAATTTGCTGAACACAAAATGTTGTCACTCAGGCTACAAGCAAACGTTAGCAGAAAGTCATTATTAAAAAAGAATACTTGCTCGAGAGTCAATCAAATGAAAGGAGGTGGAACAAGAGTCGCGAAAACTTCTTTAAAACATTACAACGTTTTTCTTTTATTTGTGGAAGTAGGTACGTCATGCTAACGTACCGTACGTAACTTATTTATAATTGTGCAAGATGTAAGAATAATAATATATTAAAATAAAAACAAAAGTCAAAAGGAAAAAGTCTGTCAAATACGTTAAGTTTTAACAATAATTCATGTACACACAAACGAACAGAAGGGACAACATAGTAAGAATGAAGCAGCGCCCTTTTTTCTTTTTCAGAGGGAAATTTCTTCCAACAGCCACGTAGAAGGAGAAGACACAAAAAAGTATTATTTATAGTAGGTCCTGTATTTTTTAACCTACAAACACCCGTAGCCTGCCTACTGTCTGCATAGCAGCATTTTTAAATGTTAGATACTTGCTAAAAATACTTTATTTTTTATCAAAAATACACAATATAAATCTTATGAGGCTGTAGTTTATCGTTAAAACATCGTATTTCCCGAACTAACGGCATCTCGTTTAGGGACATCCATTCATGTGAGCACCCAATCGATACCATCTAAACGTATCTACTGCGGCTATCAAAATTAAGCGCTCTAAACGATATTTTGGTTCGATCGCAACGGGATTCCAGCTCAAACGCTCCGGAGCAAAGCAAGGAGTGAGTCTACCACTAAGTGATGCATTTAGAAACCTCTGAAGTTTTTTAAAAAGCTTATTTTTATATTTTTTTATTTGGACAACATAACATAAATTCATTGATGCGCTTTATTAATATATTTAGTTAAGACATTTACAGTAGTATTGTTAACCCATCTAGAAAGCTAATAGCTACCCTGGTATGGGTTACGTCAGTATTCTAACAAGGCTATGGGGATTAAATCACGATTTCTCGAACTCTAAAATCCAATTATCTATCATTTCTGTTACTAAAGTTTTAAGGATATCTAGTCATGAAGATCATTTTAGTCATACTTTGATTTTCTTAATATTTAGGGATTTTTACAGTATGTTATATCATTCCTATTAGAACTTAAACTTACTAACTCAAAATTATTTCTAAGTTCATTAAGCTAATAGCGAGATGTTGAGGAGCTCCGGTCTGCGAGTGCTGTGGTTAGGCAACTTTCGCAAAGGTCGGTCATCTGGTGGGAAACCTTTATAATCTCGAGCTTCTTCGTGCTTCGAAAGGCACGTTAAGCCGTTGGTCCTGACTGCATTAGCAGTCGTTAACAACCAAATTCCATATCATTTGTTTGGCGACTGGTATCGAACCCTGCTGCCGCTACGACAGTAGTAGTAAATAGCCTATAACTGTCCCACTGCTGGGCAAAGGCCTCCATCATTGAAATCAAGTCATCACTACATTGAAGGGTAAAGGTTCAACCACCACACTCGCCAAATGCGGGTTGGTGACGCAAACCCGGGCTGGGCTATGCATCCAAAAATCCGAATCACACTTTGCCCGACCTCGGAATTGAACCCGGGGCCTTCGGGTATCGGGTCGAGCGTTTTGCCAATCGGCCACCAAGGCGCTACAATAGGTACAAAATTATTTTATATCATAATGTTTAAAACTACTCAGTTGTTCTTAAACCAGACACAATAGAAATTCAATTGTTCTTCTGGCACTGTAGTTACATTGGGCGTCCAAGTATTTAAAAATATAATACTAATACTTATAGACTTACCAACACCCATATCGCAGACAAGTTTTAACACTTGCTATCCATAGTCGCTGTGAGAGCCACCTGCGGCCAACATAGCAATCTCACAAATGAACCAAACCTTTTACTTGTGACGTGCAAAACGCCAGTTAAAATATTCATAAACGCGGTTGCGGTCCTCTGCATGCGCCGAGCTCGCAGCGGCGGGCGCCTTGTCCACAAAGAGACGTGTTACGGTAACGTCCCAGCATGAAATGCGGAGTGTGCCCTGCCCTGCTTACATTTACTTAGAAAAACAGCTTTTAATTAACGTAAATTAAAAGGCTGCTTGACTTAAAAATGGTATGGGACTTTTTTTTGGTTTGGGAAGCACTTTGCCTTCGTCTCAATCTCAACTGATGGTAGAGATGTAGCGCACTTTATCTGGTATCCTCAAAAACCAAGAAAGTACGACAGACTATGACAGCATAAAATATGCAATTCATCTCTACTAGTTTTAGCCATGGCGAAACAAAAGAATAAACTTCTGAAGCAGTGACTGATCGAGACTTAAGTACGAATAGTCGTACTTCAAAACAACAGACATTTCTCCGGTAAGCCGGACAACAAAGTCTATACACCGTGAGAGGTTCACGCCCTTCTCTGTTTTGGGTGTTTTGACCAGTGTTCCGGTTTCTGCACTGGTTAAATAAAATCCTCGCGTTAAAGAGGTTAATTAATTCTTACTGCCGTACTCAGAGACGTCACTTAACTTTAATGGACAATTAAATGTCTTTCCTTCTCTATTTACCACTATATATAAGAAAGTGACAGCAAGAGACTTAATTGTCATTAAAACTGAATTGACGACTCTGAGTGCGGCCATTAGTGACTTTTGCGGTTCTGCTGCAGTAAGATCTGAGATTCGAGTTCAACATTATTTTTAATAATTGTCCAAGTGTATTGGCGCATTTTATCTAATGTTTTATCAGTTTTAATTGTAACCATTAATAAAACATTATTTCTGTGTGCTATCAATACATAGATAATAGCAATGCTTAAGTTCTCTTTCGGTTTGATTGAACAAAAAAGAACAGCAATAAAATTTAGACGACCTCCTTGGTCGAGTGGTTTGTACACCGGTTTTCATGGTGTCGCCATCTCTGAGGTCCCGGGTTCGATCCCCGGTCGGGTCAATTTAGAAATTATTGTTTTCCTAAATTGTCTTGGGTCTGGGTGTTTTCTATGTATAATAAGTATGTATTTAAGTATTTTAAGTATGTTTATCCGTTGTCTAGTAACCATATAACGAGTTTCATAACGACGCTTCTCTTGGGCTAGATAATTGGTGTGAGTGTAGGAAAGTTTAGTTTATTTATTTATTTGTTGATTTGACCACAAGAAATAAAATGTTGTGGTTATATTCTGTTTGATGTGTAAGCAAGTGATTACTACGTCATCTAGTGAGGTTGTAATACTAGTTTTTTATTGGTAAAACTTAATTCAATTTTCACGGGATCAATCAGCACAAATACGTCGGTATTTGTGCTGATTGCATGCATTGAGCTGAACGGCATTTCGGTCGTTTGACTATAAATCCGCTGACCGAACGCTCTATTGGCTGGAGCGCTGTTAGCGGCTTGCATTACCGTTTTCACGCCCTCGGTAAATACACAGAGTTACAAAAGCATAGATAGAACATAGCTATACTTTGTTGAACTCATCCAATCAAGGTAATTGATAAAAATTCAGATAACTGTTTACTACTCCCCCTGTTCTCGAAGAGCTCGATAGGCGCCCGGTCTGCGATTGCAGAGGTTAAGCAACTTTCGCAAAGGCCGGTCATCGGATGGGTGACCAAAAATGTATTATCTCGAGCTCCTCGTGCTTTGGAAGGCACGTAAAGCCTTTGGTCCCGGCTTCATTAGCAGTCGTTAACAACCACCAAGCGGCACTCGGTCCGCTTGGTTGTCTAGGGCCCGTTCTCTATCCGTCCATAGGGTAGGCTCGTGCCCCAGCAGTGGGGGCATAAAATGAGCTGGTGATGATGATGATGATGATGATGACTCTCCTTGTTGTACGAGCAAGTGCACCTATGTAAATGGTCTACATGCGATACGAACGCCTCGGAGAATCTAGTAAGAGACACGCTTGTGTGATGCCAGCTCCGAGGAAACCTCTGGCGATTGTTTAGTCACTAAGATTAGAGAAACATTAGTTTCATTCTGCCTTGAACCCGCTTACGCTGTAAAGGGCTTTAACGAAAACTGTACGTTAATTGCAACTCCTTTGACTTTTTTTATTTTTTATTTTTAAAATAGCTTTATTCTCACCCGAGAAAAATTAAACATTGCCATTCAAAACAAAAGCGATCTTCTTAGTTCGATAAAAGACTTTGCTCAAATAATTTATGATACGTACGTAATTATAATAATTTATAAGTATATTTATAGCTCAACGCTTTTAAAATTACTATAAAATTCTATAATGTTGTTTATCGCAAATTTATTCCAGATAGCATTCACATTTTCCACCGTTTGTCAATTTTGTAGACCATGAGTTATATTACTACTAGCGGCCGCTCGCGGTTTTACCTGCGTGGTTCCCGTTCCCGTGGGAATATCGGGATAAAAAGTATCCTATGTTTTAATCCAGGTTATAAACTATCTGTATACCGAATTTCATTCAAATCCATCCATCCGTTGCAGCGTGTAGAAGCAACAAATATACACACATACATACACACAAACTTTCTCATTAAATAATATTAGTGTGATGTCCTACGTACGATTGATATTCAAAAGCTTAGCCATCAGGGGGGTAACCAGGAGCTCTTATAGCTGTAAGTATTGTTGCAGTTGTGAAAACGAGACGTGTGTAACGGCGAATATACACGCGTCTCGTTTTCACAACTGCATTATTACTGCTATAAGAGCTCGTGGTTACCCCCCAGAAAAATAGTTTATTGCCTCAATCATTAAAAATTTAAACCAGCACAAAAAAAACACTCTGTACAGATTTTCTTTTTAGGGTTTAGTGCTAAAATGTCAATGTATTGTTAAGCTTCAAGACCACACCGCAAAACTAAAAAATATGGTTAGTTCAATTTGCGTGAAACGGAACGGACCTGATAAAAATAATTTTAACGATTTACAAATTAGTTATAATATAAGCCGACCAACATCTCAGTCTCAGACCACGGACCCTGTAAAATGGTTCAAAACGTCGCCACAGATTAAATAAACATCGCGTTATAAAGGTAGCTACTATGTAAAATTAAACGCGAGAATATTTGTAAAAAGAATTACTTTTATTTAACTCTGTTGAGTGAAATGTTGGGTGAAGCTTTGCCTAGATGTTAACTCTACCACATGAGTAAATATATATTTATTCATGTGACTCTACACCGCAATGACATACATATGCTCCTGTCAAAAAGGTGTCGTAATGTTTGCGCATGCGCTGTTGGCCGTCTCCTATAAAGTTATTGTTTGAGGTTTAGCTTGTCGCAATGTGATTGTTTATATTTCTGTTTTGTGTCAAAAATTTGCGATAATAAATGTCGCTTTCTGAGTACGTAACAGAGGATTTGATAAACGTGATATTATTTAGTTTTTCCGTGTCTTTCAGTATCTGATATTTCGCCACAGTCCAATAGCCATGATCACGAATGTAGTGAGTACCACGAATTACCACGATAGCACATAATTGTGTCATGAATGAATCTCGCCATCATCAGGTCGTTTCATAAACTCACAATCGTATTTCAATACCCACATTTAGTAAATAAATAACAAAGATTTACGTAATTCATATTGGTCAGTAGCTCTCACGGCTGTGATCAGGGCCTGCGTTCTCATATAAAGAATATCATATGGGAAGATTGGACTGTATCGCTTGTCCAATTGGTGGGTTCTAACGGCTGCCATCTATCGATAACCAACAGAAACAATAAAGTACGGAAAGGAGCTCAATATAAATATTTTTATTGGTCATATATTAAAATATATCGCCCATTCCAGTGACCGGGCATTACACAAGTGGCCTGAAAAATCGCAACTCAAACTCGCCAGATACACCATCAAACTCCTCCTAATGAAATTACACAAAGTAGATTGAATATACAAAAATTGTTATCCGATAAACTGGATAACAAACAGTTTTGATCTCTTAATTCGACGATTACACGAAGGTAAGCCTACGACATAATTAAATAAACTAAACAGAACTAACAGAGCTAGTCAGACCTAGGACGCTTTATCCTTAAGGAAGGGACTTACATATACTCGTATATATATATATATATCAATGAGGGACACCAATAATAGCAACTATTACGATGTCTTAGTTATACAAACTTCCACTATTTAAAACTTACAATTCTAGGTAGAAACAGTAATTTTAAATAGCACACATTCAGTTGAAAAAAGCGTTTAATTTGTGTTTCTACTAAATATTTAGATCTGTAATTTTCCTTAGTATTGAAAATTTCATTAAAATTGACTTATTATTACTTAAAAAATTGAACCTCGAAGTTTGTATGGCACACAAAATTTATTTAAACGCTTTTATCAATGTTACCCTTTGATTTTAAAGTAACCCCGTTTAGCGGTACCTTTGGCAAATACACAAATCTCACTAAGAAGCAGGGTGATATACACAAACAGTAATCATAAAACATACAAGCCAAAAGAACCCTCTCTGATAACCCCACTACAACTCGTACAGAAAGCAATTCAAAGTTATTGAATAGCTAAAAACGAACAATAGCGGGTAACACACAAACGTTCTCTGTAGGTTCATACCCACTTCTAATTTAATATCTCTGTATGCACTGACCTTTTTTCTCTATTTGAATACACAAACTGTTTTCGAGTCATTTAACAAGAAAAAACATTAAAATTTTCAACCATTATTCATTCACGCAGCTCTAATCTCAGTAGCATGTTTTCACAGCAAAAGTACCAACTACCACCTATTATCAAATGCAAACGAATAAAGTTTTCATTTTTCCTCTTTCATGGGTTATTGTTGAAACAAAATATTTTGTCAGTAATGAAAGTAACCTTAAGTGTATATTTTTCTTAGTATTATTGTGAAACACACTACACACTAGACCCTACACACACTAGTAGTCTTAACTGCCTGTCTGGTAGTTAAGACCTTCGCTTGATTGTTTTGTATTAACTAAACGTTTGCCTAGCCTCTTATTAAATAGGTTTAATTTTTGTTTGAGCCGATACCACTTCTTTATGTTGCTTGTATAAATAATAATAATAACATAAATATATTTTTTTTACTTTATATTTACGGGTATTTTCTTAGGTAAGCACAGTGCCTTATGATCTCACCTGATGTTAAATGATGATAAGGCCAAAGGGTGGAAGCGCACTTCACCCGGGATCCTCAACTAGTGAGGCACTGACTTATAACCTTATCTCTAGCTGCCGAAACACAACAATGCTACAAACTTTTACTTTTTATTTTTAAATGCTAATTGCTGCACTGACCATTATGCTACCGCCCGGATTGCGGAAGGGTCTTCGTAGGTTCGATTCCTGGCTGGGTCGAGTATACATTTAATATTTTCACTGTATTTTATAAATATTTAATGCTACAAACACTGATGTTATGGCGACATATTTAGATAAGATGGTGGTAGCTTTCCAGGCGGACAAACAAGTCCTACTACCAACCAAACCGAGTACACAAACATGTACCTCCCGCTGGGAATCGAACCCGGGACTTCTGGGTCTAAACCGGTGGTGTTAATCACTAGACCATAGAGGCGGTTAAAAAATAAAATTCTTCAGCTTTAAATTCTTCTACAGCCAAAAAGTAATTAACAAACATAATCTCATTATATAAACATAGCCTACTTTACAGTTGTGTTATATAAATAACTCTACGTAGACAAAACAAAATCAATTAAAATCTTTTATAAAGATTCTCGTTGCGCAAGGAATTTTGTTAGATGTTGTCAACTGTCGTTACTCCATTAGCTTTTATAGAGATGTTTGAATATCGAATCAAGGTGGGCGTGCGCGGCGAGGGTCGGGGTCGGTAGCGCAGGCTGCGCACGCGACCCGATGTCATTGACCGCGGCTACGCGGCTGCGCCCGCGCCGTTGCCGTTGCCGCTTTTTCAAATAGGTGTCATGGCGGTAGGGTTGCTAGAGTTCTGATTAAAAACTACTTCTATCTATCAATAATGTATTTTTTGTTATACTCAAAGTTATTTGACGTACTCTATTTATTTAAGTACAGCAAAGTAGCTTCACATTTTTCGTAGCTTATGTAAAAAATCAAAAGTTATGCTGACATGATAAGAGTTCAGAGACTCATAGTGGATCCGGAACATCCGATAACACAAACCAAACACCTTGATTATGGTAAGTTTATACTGTTTTTTTTTTTATGAAACTACAAACCAATGAGACGTATTTGAAAAGACATAGCTGTGCCGTATTCAAACTGGCTGTAAATGTTTCTTAATAGTGTAAGTCTTGTACAACATGTGGTCTTCGGTTTTAGTTCTAATGGAATCAGGCCTGCAGCCTTGCTAACTTTCCACTTTACTAATTATCGGAGTGCCAAACTCAATGGACATAAACCGAGCTTAACTGTTTTCTGTATTAAATTCCCGCTTGCAACAACGTTGTTTGTAGGTTATTTATTGTTTAGAATACAATTGAAACATCATATTTGTCAAATGATTTAATTAAACAGACTGCATCGTTTCAAAATAATAAAGTTAAATCCATTTGTTCACCATCCCTAGTCTATAACCGTTCAGATAGTGACGTGGGAAGAGGACAGCCTGCCGTAATCATTATGTGCGCGACAGAGATAGCATCAATCCAGTTGTGTAGGACGGGAGAAACCAGTGTGAGAACAACACAATCATTATTGTAGAATGACGGTTCACTAATGCTCACCGAAGTAGGTGAAATACTTTTGGTCCGACATTATATACATAATGATAACAACTAGTGGTCGCCCGTGGTCGAAGTTCGACCGTAGCTCACAAAATAATTATACATTTACATATATATATTTATTTACCCCGTGTGGTGCCGGGGATAAAGAATTGCACCACCCCATCTCTTCCCGTGGGTGTCGTAAAAGCCGACTAAGGGACCATTCCAGAGGATGGGCAGCAGCATCTCTCTGAGGTTACCCTCAACCTACTGCGATCGCCAACCCGCCTGCCAAGCGTGGCGATTACGGCAAATACCCCTCATATCCTTGGGGGAGGCCTTTGTCCAGCAGTGGACGTCTTTTGGCTGAGATGATGATGATGATGATATATATATTTTATATTTCGGGACTCATCATCCAAATAAACTTAGACTATACCAAATTTCACATTCCTTCGAGCAAATGTGCTTAAAAAGGGACACGTTTTCTCTTCACGTATTAATATATGGCTTAAACATTATTTTGACCACGATAATTTCTCATATTTCCTCATTAATGTTTATCTCGAAGATCTCTAAGAGCTCAAGTTTCCGCGCCTTTCATGGAAAAGCTTTGGTGCTATTTAGATTAGATTACACTTGCTTGCTAAGCTTAAAATAAGCAAGCAAGTATCACTTTTTAAAGAACATCATTTATGCTTTCATTTTTATTTTTTATTCAAGTAAGTAATTAAATAAGAACCTTAACCCAATTTTCTTTTTAATTGGCACGGGGTAATCCAAAACCATAGAAGTTACAGAGATACTGCCTCATGTGCTATATATGGAAAACAATTGCAGGACTAACAAAAATATATAATAATAATAATAAATATATTGTTCAACAACATCACACAGTATATAACAGTAATATAAAGATACAAAAAAAACAGAGCTTAGAGTTAGAGTATGACTCTGCCTCCTAGGTTAGGAAGACCTGTATTCTAGGAGACAGATTACTTTTACCTCACAAACATAAGTGTTCGGATGTGTATGTTTAAGCGTGTGTGTTAGGTGTGTGTGTGATAATGATATACCGAGTTATTTTAAATCGGTTTTTCCGATTTCTTAATAAAAGCTCTTGTTAGGCAATATATGTATTCCATATATTTTTATTAGAATAGGATACTTAGATTTATTTATTTCAGGGAACAAACAATGTACAAGATGGTAAAAAGACCCATAAACTGTAACTTACAGACTAACAAACATACAAATTATATATAAATTAAAACTATGCTACACGTAAAGGCGGCTACTTGTGACGCAGCGTGGTGTCCGGTAGCCGGCCTCATAACCACCGGAACATGACACCTTTCGGCCAATAGTCCTCTTTTATGTAGGCCATTAAAGCCCCGGACCAACATTCAGCCGCTGAAAGCATAAAATAACTTCGAGTATTATATACGTCCAGCTTTACACGAACTAATGGAATAAATATTTAGGCTGGTATCAACACTATTTCACACATTGCTAGCTCAGCTCACGCCATATGTGAAGCAGAAGCTATTCGTTCAAAAGCATTTTTTAGCTCAGAAGAACTACAAATTTGTGATGCGTAATTTTAGAAAAATCTATTTTTGTGAAGTTGGTACGAACTTTCAACGTTTTTTTACGAACCTTAATAAACTCATCGGGCGGCTGGCGGCGCGGCGCAGACTAAGGCCCGGGTTTAGTCTAGGCTGACCTGCGCACGCGTTGCAGACCCTGCTCGATCCTCCTCTCAAAATCGCGCGACAATACTGAGCACTACAGCGACCGACGAATCCACCCTGAGCAAATAAATTTGGTTACACCAGATTTTTATCTTTCATTTCTCATTCTTTTCTGGGACTGGTGGTGCCTAACACCCCAGCGTTTCAGTGATTTTCTGCGTTTACTGCGTTTACGGTACAGTTTAGGGTTCTGGGTGAATGACTTAAGTTACCATTTACGGCCTTTTCGTCACATACCATCATTTAGGATGAAGCGCATTCCCGGTGCGGATTAAAAAAATCCTTTAATGATAATTCGAAACTGCCACCGGAAGACGATACAGACCAATAGGGCCTGATCTGTACTTATGTAACAGAAAGTGACGTCATAGTTTGCAATAAATAAGTCGTGCCAGTCAAATTCCCTTTCAACCACGGCTTTCAACACTTACAATGAATCAATTCTATGGTCACGAAAATGAACGTGACAATTTTTAATCGAAAGTTTTTTTTTTTTTTTTTTTTTTTTTAATTCGTACCACAGCAGTAATCATAGTCAATATTTTATGGTCGTTGGGTCTTATATTTTTTTTGATTTAATGGTTTTCAACAATTGTTACAATAATTCTTACTAGTGTATCTAAAATATTATGTATTTTATGATCTAATTGTTGTGGTTCTCGATCCTCCAAATGACAGCACACATTTACAGAATACACTAAACATGCACACTAATTTAGGCCCAAGACACCGTACTCGTAGAACAACGGTACGAAGAACCGGTTCACACGCGCTCTACGCCAGGCACAGTCTTGTGCCTGGGCGCTCCTCTCCTCCTCCACGGCCCGGTCTACCCGAGCCGAGGTCCGTGCCTTTAGAGGCGCCTTCGGGTGGTTCCGCTCCCCGATCCGATCCGAACCCTTCGGAGACTCTGGGAGGGCACGGGGACGCGCACTTTTAAGGTGCGATGCCGTACCCCTCTAGAAATCCTCCGAAGGTGATTCGTTTCAACACGGCTTGAGGTACCCTTTACGTACCGCCCCTAAAACAACCCCGGTGAAGCTGAAAATGCCCAGTGGCAATCAGCAGTCTCTCTCCAAAAAAAAAAAAAACTCGTTTTATAGACCAACACAACATGTACTAACTTAATACCCTCAGTAAAAACTATAACTAAAACTAACGAATTACATGTAACCTAGGTAAGTATTTTCCCAGCTTTTATTGGCAGTAGCTTAGTTTTATTTTTTGTTAATCTTCTAACATTTTAAAGCAGTTCCTCAATCATCAGCATATTTAATATGATATGACCATATAGAAATAAAATACAGAAATTGAAGTTAAAAACTCAAAACAAACTTTCCTTGCCCATTTTTATCCTCTAACGAGATGAATTTCCGTTATTACTTACAAACGAGATATAAAAAGAACCTCTGTTCTAAAGTTCATGTCTCGATAACGAATGGTTTGGCTATTTCGATCGATCAATCTGTCCATCAGATTAGGAAGTTCAGATACTACATTGAAACTATAAGGTCTATAAGGATTTGCAGTGTAATTGCTATTTCGTTAGATATATAGAATTAGCAATTATTTTGATTATCTTACGTGGAAGTGCATTACGCTAACACTAGGTACCTATAAATTCTAAAATTAGTTCCAAACCCTGTTACTGTGATAGATACACACTCTGAGGTTGAACTAACTTAATGGATCTATAATTTGGTTAGGTCCCAATAACAAGATAGCCTGATTTGACGTCGTAGCGACAGCATGCCATGTGGGATAACCATCACACACACCATAATTCAATAGAAACTTGCACAACAGATAAATAAATTTAACTTCTGACAACATTTTAGATGCCGAGATAAACTGTAAAACAAGCAAATGGTAGATTCTTGCATACATCTGCTTTAATGTGGTTTCTCTTTTGTTTTATTGCGTCCAAAAATATCTTCAAGATTTTACGGACGCAACATGGACACAACATGCACGCTTATGTGAATTAGCAGACTAATGCACACGGATGCTCAATTGTTTTTGTGTTTTTATTCTGTCTGCATGAACTCGACGTGGTTTAATTTCAGTATACGCACTTTAGTGTCACTGCCGCTTAACGATTACTGTCCAATCTTCATCTTTATCGAAAATTCGAATTATAAGTTATGACATACTTACAAGACAGAAAGTCGAAAATGAAGTTATATTTTGTTTTTAACAATTAATTTATGCATGCATAATGCTTTGGTAATGTTAACTGTCCGTATTAGTTCTTGCTCAAAACTTAATTTCTGTTGTCAGTTAATACTCTATGTTGCCGCCCAAAAATCACAGTTAACTATTTAATTAACTAATCAATTGTCTTCTACTCGAGATATAGAGACAAGTATTGACAGGTCAAGTCATTGTACGATATTCTTCCTGCCCCGCGACCGCAATTTAGGAGTAGTGACAGTTGACCCTGCCCCCGAGTCAGCTAATTTAAATAACATGACATTCTATTGCTAGCCTATTGTTGTCCTATCAAGACTCCAGTACCATTGTGATAAACTGGTAGTTCTACATAATACTACCTACCTTAGTTTTAAATTTACCCCCTTATTTATAAAACTGTTTACTTAGGTAAGCATTATTTAGTTAACCATTGTTTTCTCTCTTTTTCTCAAATTCAAAATGACGTTTGTGTGACGTTAACAAAACAATATTTAACTAAAAAATGCCTAAAAAGGCACCAGTGTTCGAAAGGACATTAAACATTTTTACATTTAAATATTATTATTTTTTACTACGTTATACAAATTTTATAAATTTTGTCTTCCTATATTTGATTTTGTTTGATTTTATTTTATATTATTTTTTTTACTTTTAATCAGTATTTTATTCTTTATAGGTATTATGTTCTATTGAATTCCATTTTCTAATCAACATTATTTATAAAATTGAGATTTTAATTAGTTGTTTTTATTTTATTGGTATTTTTCTTTTTTTGTTTGTGATTTACATATCCTGATTTAATTAATTATTGTGGTATTGCTTTACATGTTGTCTGCACATGCCCGTGGAGTCACAGCATACCGATGTTACTGTGTCCTTGTTTGTTTCATTGTATTTTCTGTTGTAACTCTGTTATGTGTGGCTAATAAATAAATAAATAAAATAGTGATTCACATTTTAGTCCTCTAATCATTAAAAATAGGGATCAGCAACTTATTTTAGTCTTTAGCGACAATTAAATACCGACCTGCCCCCTGACTATGAGCTCTTATAGCAGTTTTATTGCAGTTGTGGAAAAGAGACGCGAATATATTCGCCGCTACACGCGTCTCGTTTTCACAACTGCAATAATACTGCTATAACAGCTCGTGGTTACCCCCTGGCCTCCTTGCTGTCATCCCGTAAAACTTCAATGGAAATCTTTGCTATTTTTAGGCGACGAAGTTTCTGTCGAACACTCACCTTAAAATTTCGAACTACCCTATATATTTGTATACTACCTACCTACGTATAAAAAAAAAAGAAATCATTAAGTATATCTAAATTTTTTACTTTTTATTTTTAAGTGCTAATTGCTGCACTGAAGCTGAATTAAATATTTATAATAAAATACATTTAAAAAAATCCAGCCAGGAATCGAACCTGGGTCTTCCGCAATCCGGGAGGCTACACTGACCATTATTCTAATGGGAAGGCTTACGTAAGCACTGAATTTTTACACTGCTTTTTAATTTTTGAGTGGTTTTAGCGGCACAGTGCCATCTATCCAACGGTTATTGCAACCGATGGCTATGCAGATTCATCTTTACAGTTGAAATACCACAAATTTGATAACACAACGAAAACGATGTACTATAAATAAATTTGACTTTTTTATTTTTAAGTCGGTCGGTCGGGTAGGCACTGTATTTTATAAATATTTCATTATATCTAATTTTGATTTTTTGTTGCAGGCGTGATAGTTGCGAAAGCAGAAGATGAGCAACACGACGCGCGGGAAGGAGATGACGTCACGATGCAGTGCCGCTTCTCCTTCGAGCCGCTGGCGGGAGAATCCCTCACCTACTACTGGGTTCGCAGCACGGTCAGCGGCCACGACAACGTCGCCATCGGGAACATACCGCTCGAGACCAACTACCAGTAAGCTGATGACACCATTTCTTGTTAAGCACTTTACGCCACGCTGCTACACTCTGTTTCCTGGCAATATGCCTGCCAGGAAAAGCGATGTCGTCACGCTGCAGTGCCGCTTCTTCCTGGATGCGCTGGCCGGGTAGTCTCTGACCTAGTACTGGGTTTGCAGCACGGTCAGCGGCAACTACCAGTAAGATGTCAACATTTTATACTCAATACTTGAGCGCTCTACACTCTGAACCCGCTGCGCTGCGCTGTCCCAACACTCAACCCTGCTATACACGACTTAAAGTTTATACTGACACCCTCTACCAACCGTTAGGGTACAAAAAGGTGTCAGAGAACCTTGCGCAAACAAACTAACTCGGACAAGGGACCATTAACGTCAGGTCATAACGCCAGATCAGGACGCGTCTTAGCACATTTTTCATCCGTAATTTCGACAGGCTGATTCAGCGAGTCAGCGAGCAACAAGATGCCAAGGAAGGCGATGACGTCACGCTATCCTGCTTATCCTTAGAGCTTTGGTCACCATCGAGAGCACACCTTAGAGACCAGCCGTGGTCTCGTCGGTAAAACTAGCCGTCCTAAACCCAGATTTCCAGTGGTGGGTAAATATGAGTGTGTGGTACCGGTTTCAGTGGTAGTAGTTAGGGCTTAAACTAAACGCAAGGTTTATCAGTTTGGGGTAATCTAAAATCTAAAATCTGATTTCCGACTCGAATGCCACTGGAGTAAAGTTAGTAGGGTATAAAATTAAAAAAAAAACAAAATTCAAAATTCAAAATCATTTATTCAGTTTAGGCTACAAGTAGCTCTTGTGAATGTCACTATGCCATCGGTTCGTAAGTCTACTCTGGGCGGGAGATCTTGTACTGAGAAGAACCGGCAAGAAACTCAGCAAGTGTCCAGCTCTTTTCTCCCTTACAGCGTCGAAAATATTGGAAAATGCCCTATCATAGCAGGACACTTTCCATATATAGAGAGATGTATGGAGACGTTAATAAACTGTGGGATTTGATTGGCTACAACAGCTTGTTTTTTTGCCGCTCATAAACCCGTTGCGCAAGACTAAAGGCAACTAACAGCAACTTCAAAACAAACAAAAGAAAAGTAATAAAGCTTCACAGTAGTTTCGCCACTGTCCTTATGCCAACCGAACGTTACGCTCACAAAGTCTTCCTCAATCTCATAAATCACGCCTGACACCGCAATACGCCATTCCCTTTAAAGTCACAAACTGTCATAAAGTGCATACATACATTATTAATTTCTCTTTATATTGCAGGTTTTTAAAACACGGATGAAGCGAAAAAGCTTCGTCCGTGTGGTTTGGTATGACATGCATATTGTAAATTTGCTAAGTAGTGACGCGATAGGATATCTTTTTTAAATTTGGATATTAGTAAACGATATTGACGTTCTGCTTTTCAAAACGACACGTTTTCTAGATCGCTGAAGAAAATAAGTAATTTAATAAGTTTGTTTATTTTTCACACAATAATTACAAGAGTACACTACATATTTCTTTAAAATATAGAATGAAAGTACTTAAGTACATGTAAGTACGTCGTCTGCAGGCCAAAAGGTTAAACCACAGGCCACAAGATATTTGTAATATCTGCGCGCTCAGCATTATGCTACTGCAGCGAAAAATACACTAAAGAGACTAAACTAGAATAGAATAGAATAGAATAGAAAACATTTATTAGTGACACAACACACATCATTACATCAAAAATTCAAAAAAATAAGTGTCACTAACAGGTGCCCGCTCAGCATGATGTCAGGCCTCCTAGTTTATAGGAAAACCTGACGCTGGTCTTCCGCGAACACCTTAGTGTGGGAGGGAGCACAACCACAAAGCAACAACAATCACACTTATACATATTACATACACGTATACACAAAAACTTACACTTACACACTACTTATACACTACATCAACGACCATATCCAATACGAATGGTCGCCCAGCAGACGAAATTCAACCGTTTCACAAAAAACAAAGAATACTGACCAGGTAAGGTAAGGTATACAGGGCATGCAGGGCTCATGTTCCTACCTTAAAACTCAAGACCACTACGAATGTTGACATTATTAGACTGCCTACTGATATTAAACATATTTGCTGCCTACTGATATTAAACAAAACTACTGTAAAATTGAACGACAAATTAACAACAACGTTAGGTAATTAATAATAATTAACGCACATTGTTATTTGTCACACAAAAGTATAGTAATTTCGCTTAACTTGTGGTTCTGCATCGAAGCATTATAGAAATAACATTTCAGTGACAAATTGCACCGGTATTTCGAGCATTAATTAGGACGTCATCATCATGACTCATGTGATGTCACTAATTATCAAACATCATACACATGCGTAAATAAATGAATATGCCTGATGGTTAAGGATTACGGATACAAATTTAACGAATCGGGATCACATGATCTGGTGTGTTTAGGCCTTTGTTCTGAGTATGCCTAAACGTAATTAGTCTAAATCGCGTTTTGCCTAAACTTCATTCTTAAACTTGTCTCAAACATAAAACAGGTTCGCTAAGTTTGTAGGTCGTACACTGTAAGTGTAACTGTGTATTCATGGTTTTCATTTGTTTCAGAATATCGTACGCACCCGAAGAAGGCCGCTACGACCTGATGGTATCGAACGTGTCGTACGAGCGCGATAACGGCAAGTTCGAGTGCCGCGTGAAGGCAGGCGGGTCGGGGCGCGCGCTGCACGCGCAGGCGCACGCGCTGGTGGTGCTCACGCAGCCACGCGCGCCGCTGCTCACGCCGGGCGCCCACGCTCAGGCCCAGGAAGGCAGGGAAATCAAGCTCACCTGTTCGAGCTCCGGGGGTTCACCCGAACCGCAAATCAAGTAAGTTTTAGCATTACATTATATTTTACTGCACTATAAAAGTTCACGTGTCCTGACTGAACATCTTCGCACTAGCTTTTCTCCAGCGTAGGCTTTCGACAAGCGTATGCGTAGCGTAAACGCATGTACTAACGTCTAGCTAAGCAATGCAGGTAAGAATAATCGAGACAGCATCTGACTGACTGTGTTCCGGACGGACAGCTATAGTTTAAATAGTAATAAGATTTAATAGCTATATATAGAAATTAGTTCTAGAAAAGCGTCGTTATTACGTCGCAAATTAGGTTAAAATTAGTTAGAAACACATAAGCTTTGTATTTATACGATTATGTTTCGTTAACAATAGTTTAGAGATAGTTAAAATCATAAATAGAACGAAACTTACGAAAGAAGTTTCTGGAAATGTGTTCCAGAAAAGTATGGAAAGTTATAGAAAAATCTAGAAACTTCCTAGTAAGTGTCGAACCGATCATAGAAAAATCTAGAAACTTCCTAGTAAGTGTCGAACCGATCATAGAAAAGTCTAGAAACATCGTCGACTATTCTAGAATATAATAGAACATCTAAATGACAGAGACAGCAACATGTCAGAAAGAGAGGCATGTATTCGCTGGACTATAAATACGCGGGACTTTTCTATGGTCGGCAGTTGGATTCAGACAATTGAAACAGATTTATTCAGACGGAGCAATCGGATTCAGTAATAGTTCGTCTTACGATTCAGTGATCAATAGATCGCCTTACGAATCAATAGTATAGATTAATATAGTTCTACGGGTATAATAGTAAATAGTAATAGTGAAAGTGTACCCATATAGTGTAATAGAGAATAAAGGCTGAACGCTCAAGTGTTTACTTCGTACTACGGAAGTTTCATTTCGTCACCATCATACGACCTTCGTAACTTGGCTATAGCAAGAAATAATTGCGCAATCCAGCAATAGGTGCATAAGGGACTTATAGTATTCGTAATAGTTCGGTCCTGCACAGACTGCATTTTGCGTTGTCGCGGCATCTCTGCGCTGCAAATAAGTTTGTCAAACACATATGTTAGTTTATGAAGGGGTTTTCTAAGACTTTGGAGTCTGCAGGCCGCGCTCAATGCTCGAGACGTATTATCGTGTTTTACACCGTGTAATTTAAACAAAACCCCGAGATGTTTATGTTTCTGAAATTATTTATGCCTGAAAAATATTTCTTGGCCTAAAATAGAAATGGGCTGGTTCAATAGCTAAATTTACCGCGCTTATCAAGCGTCCTCGCGACTTTCAGGCACTCGTAAGTTTTGACATTCGAAGTTTTAATAATACACTACAATAATACAGGGCACAGATTTAATATATTAAGTCTTTGTTTGTATAATATCAATATACATTTATATTGCAGACTTCTTAAAATTTTAATAATCCTGCGGTTGTACAGTGGAAATTGTGTCAGGGCAAGGAGCACCTACATGTCGTGATTGAATACATACATTGCATACATTGAAGGTTCAATAAAAATAAATACTAATCATCTATTTGAACTTCATCTACTTATTATCACACTAGTATGTGATCGCACAGTCACTCATCGCTATACGTTTATGTGAATTACCTACAAGCGACCTCGTATCAAACTGATTCTCGTAGTTTACTACTGTTATTCTAACACAGGTTTAGTCTAAGACTACGATCGGCATATAAGCACGCACATAAAAATTTACTTGTGCAAACTCAAGGTTCTCGAGAACATTACCGTTGCCCGTAGAATATTTGAGAAAATTATTTAAATAAGCTCTTGTTAATATTGAACTCAAAGAATTTTGCAAGTTGATTTTATTTACATTTACATTATTCTATGGTATAAGAAGGAAAGTGAGGTAGTAGGTACTTAAACTTAGTTACCAAAACTTCAGTAACTTTCACTCAGGGAGATGTAAGTACTATATTGAGCTTACCTAATGTAAGTTACTTGTACATTATAAAAAGCCCGTTGTTTCTGTATGTAATCTCTGAAATTACGGAACCAATTCAAAAAGAACTTCCAGTATTTACTTATAGAGCTACACTATCCCTGAATAATATAGAGCTTTTATCCCACCCCCCCAATTCCCATAGCAAAAAACGTAACTCATACTAACATTCAAATCTACCGTACGGTTAGTTGGACCTTCGTTCGAACGACTTTAAAATCGGCTCGATTGACTGATGGGAATACAAAAATGGTTTCAACGACTTAGTCGCTACGATATCGTTACGATTTTTGTTAAAATGCTATATTCCAAGGGCAAACAATAAATACTTAATAGTCACAAACTGAAACTATCGCGAAACCGCGGGCGGAAGTAATTTATTGATATCTTGTGATTAGACATTACGAAACCAACTTCAGCTTATAATCATCTATTGAGTAAGCAGTTACAAAAATATTCTAAATCACAAATTCTTGTCACTTTCTAAATGACGACAGCCTCGAAAGTGTATCGCGCCAATAATCTTAAATTACCGAGCTATGGTCACGTTCTCCACCTTGCCATTATTACACATTAAGAATGGCCTACGGTAAAGATAAAAAGCTGATAAATGTGGTGATAAATTTCACGAAGGCAGTGAGTTGGATTCAATTAGAGTTAGGGAGAAAAGGCAAGGATATGGCGCCTGCGGGCGGTCGCCGCCGGCGGCGGCGCGGCGGGATGACCGACATAGGCTCGGCATCATTATCTGCTACATTCGAACAAGGCGAACACATAACGATGTACATATATGTATAAAAAACATATGTACTAAAATATTTAGCCGGCTAGACACTACCATCTTGTCTGTCGCCTCAACAACAATGTTAGAAGCATGTTGTGTTCCGACATTTCTAGATAAGATACCTAGTAAGATAATGTTCTTCAGTAATATGGTCTCTTTTGGCTACACACAGATATTGAAATGTGCAGTATGTAAGCACATTTGTTAAATTACACAGACTGGTATTGCCCAAACGTTAATTTCCGGGTGAAGTGAGCTTCCAAATTCCGCCTTATCGCCACTTACCTGATGGCAAGGTAAGGGTTTAAGCGTTCCCCGTTGTAGAATAAATTAAAATTTAAAAAAGCATTTCTATTTTCACGGAGGCACTTCGGAAGAACTGGCAAATATTACTTTTGAAAATTAAATTACTTAATCGCTTAACAGAAACTGGAAGAGGCTCAGATTACAAACTAATTAATATTCTGCCAAAATAAACTTGGCTTACGTGTCGAATATGCTTCAAACTGATTTTCCTTATCAATTTAAAGAGGGATCGAGTTTTATCGTACCACTTGATCGGCTATTTATAATAAATACATCCCTTTTACTTTCTTTCAAATTCAAATTTTTTAATGGAACAAAAAATTCTGGTTATAAAATCCCAGTCTCAACACCACACTGAACAAAAAACTTTTTTTAAGTTTTAACATTCATTCATTTAGCATGAAACGAAACGCACTCTTAAAAAATAACTAACGATACGCAAGTTATAAATTAATTATGAGATGACCAACACCTTAGTCTCCCTGTGAGCATGAAACCTGTAGGTATACGGTTTAAATCGTCGGAATAAAATAATTATGTAAAATCAAACGTGAGTGAATTCATAATAACTGGATCATTTAAATTAAAAATATTCAGCGATACGTGTCTGGGACGGCTCGTGAAGCTGTTGGTCCCGGTGTTTGTCATACTCATAAGTCGGTAAAACCCACCAACCCGCATTGGCTCAGTGTGGTGTGGCCCAATTTCCTTAAGGGTGCGCCGTCCGTAAGTGACAAGTGTCATACGTTTTATTTGAAATGTCGTCGTCCATATTTGTTTGATGCCGCGCGGCCATACTAATTTTGTATGGGGAATTTAAGGTGCTTAATAAAAAATAATTATTTAAATAACCACTTGATGAATCGAAAATGTAGTCTAGCAATTTGTAGTTTATCCATTGATGATTGTTCAGACAAAATCAGAGGTACAATAATTTAGATAAACTATAAGAAATCTACTAAACGCCGCCACTCGTTTTCATGATTTTTGCCCAACTTTAAATGATATTGTAGAAAAAACTATAGCGTGTTATGAATTTATGGTTCTGACAAATTGTAAACACGTTCCCTATGATACTAAATATATATTTTGTTCATTTAATACGATAGTATTTTCAATTATATTTACTTAACCGTAACTGCATTTTTGTCATTTATTGGTCGGCGCACCCTTAAGTACCTGCTCATGGGCCTTACCACCATTATTTCAGTTGTGAAAGCGAGACGCGCGTAGCAGCGTTATATACCTATATGCGTCTCGTTTTCACAACTGCAATAATACTGCTAAGAGCTTATAGAAGACGTTTATAGAATAATGATGATTTACATACGGCGAGTAGTAGCTATTATGTAGTAATAAGGTTTTGGTTCTAAGACTAATGAATGACTAATGAGCTTTTTATTTTGCCAAATCATAAATCAAACTTTATTAGCATAAGTACTAAGTGAACATTGTTGGTGTGAATAAAAAGGCACTAAAACATAGCATACTGCTTATCTCACACCTAAGTAGGTACATTACATGATACAACCCAACCTATATAACCCAATTGTGGAACCTTCAATATCCAACTTCTCTTCAACACATGTAATCATGGTAATAACGCTCGAAACTTTAGCCCTAAATTTAATCGACATAAGCCATACAATTTAATCGTCTGATATTGTCAAGCATTCCTCCTACTTATGAACAAACTTATGTTTCCAGTACAAGATGATTTTACTTAATAGACATGTAATAATTTTTTACAAGCTTTTATTTCATAGAAATTAAATCCCATAATGTGTAATTTTAGTAAAAACAAATATTTGAGAATAAAAACTATTTAAAGAAAACCTAATTACATTAATCCTTGATTAAAAAATTATAATAAAAACCTTTTGAATACATTTATAATTACGTTACTTAAATATATATTATGGTAAGCTAAAAATAAATGTAATGCGATTCTTTAGCTGCTTCAAAAGGTTCAAAAGGTTACCTAAGCAAGAAAATAAGTAATTACCTATTCTGTATAACGTTACAATTTTAACCTTAATTATGTAATAAATTAGTTATATTAGGAGTTTGTAATTACTTTAAGTTTCATATTCAAAAGGTAAGAACGTAGTTGTCTAGCTAGTTTGTACACACGGCGGCAGATCACCTACCCAAACCTGTCAAATTTCTTCAATGAATAAAGTTAACTAACCAAAGAATAAAGTTCAAAATTGATTGTAGAAATTTGACAGTTTTGGGTAGGTTGATCTGCCGCCGAGTGTACATCAACTTGAAGTGGTTTACTTGACTTCAAAATTTAATTGCTCTTAGAAGTCGAGCATCCCTATCAAATTTATAAGGATACAAATCAAAACTACAACTCAAATATTTTTTATTCAAATAAACTTTCGAAAAGTGCTTTTGAATCGTCTAAACATTTAGATAATTATTACATATTAATAATATAATTATTATAGATTTTAATAATCACTTAAGTACATCAATTTTAGAAAGGTTTTCAAAGTCAAATATTTTTATTCAAATAAACTTTAGAAAAGTGCTTTTGAATTGTCCAAACATTTTTTTACCTATTACCCATTCAGGACGTCTATTTTTTAGCTGTGGAGAAGAATGGGCGCAAGAAACTCCATATTTGGAGATACTGTGCTATCTATAATAACAGTACCTAGTTGTTTTGAGATGACAAGTCTACTTAGACTAGTAGTCGCCCAGTGGTCGAAATTCGACCAAAATTTTATTAAAAAAATAGAATGTGAGTTTGGATTGGCATTGACAGATTTCGGCCGCTCCTCTTCCATTTTTGAAATTTTTGAAAAGAGAAATAGAGAGAAAAAATGCGTGTGTGTCAAATACATGGTAGTGTGTGTAATGTTTGTTTTATTGATTTAATGTATTTTTTATGCATAATTAAAAAAAAAACATTCTGTACTCCTTCTCTATATAAACTATAAGTGTGCGAAATTTTTGTAAAAAGGGGTAGGTACAAAGTTTTTTCTTCCCGGATTAATAGATTATACTCGTACACGTCTGTACAAAAGTTATTTTTAATACTGGAGCCAAATTTCAGGGACAGAGCCATTTTTTCATTTCCGACTCAGGGTAGGTATGTAAACAAAATTCTTCTAGTTACATGGGTCGAAATATGTCAATAAAATTGGACTCTTCATACAAATCAGACTGATCACGTGTTCCTCTTGGCTTGAGGTAGTACTTATTGGAAATCCTAAATGTTTTGTCATATTTCGACCCATGTTACTAGGAGAAAGTTGTTAACTTACCGATTCTGAGTCGTCCCTGAAAATTTGGCTACTGTTTTGAAAATAACTTTGTATTATCTAAGTATGTCTACATATAATAGGTATTGGAAGAATGATTTCATATTAAATAATATTTAACGGATCTTATGGTTGACAGAAGAAATACTGTTACAATGGGCTTAAGTATAAAACTATATAATTTACTTAACATAATGCTTCTGGTTTCCCTAATAAATGAAAGTAAACGTCTCGTTTAGATCCACAATGGATACGGGTTCACCCTACAATTTGGGTGCATTAAAAAACGGCAAAGGAGTTTTTTTTTGTATGAATTGTACAGGATCATTGTCACGCGACTCCTGTGTATTTCAGTATATCTCTACATAACTATACATTTGCGCAAAGGAGTGGTAAGCCGAATGGGGAGATACTCAAGTTCTCGGACTCGGAATAGTGACATGAAAACATTCTGAGCATAGCGTAGCTTTCGGAAAGGCTTTCTTTTAACAAAGAAGTTCTTTTATTGGAAAGGATTAAAAGAAGTTCTTTTAATACATATTTTACTGTCGCCACTCTGCTGGGTATGGGCATCCCCTATAGAACCATACCAATTTCCTCGATCCTTGTTTTTTACTTTCCTTTAAAGTCATTTTGCGCTATGCTCATTTAGTCAGTGTCATATTGAAAGTTCCTAAATATCCCTAGGGTTCCTAAGTAGGTATCCTTGATTAAGGATCGAGAAAAATGGAAATGTTTTCCATGTTTCTCGATCCTTAATCAAATCGAAAAACATTTATTAACTAAGTATATATAATTTTACGTAAATTTTGGTGCGAACAAATAACAATTTGATAAAAGTTTTTTAACTATGCAGCCGAAATGGTCACCACTCAGCCCATTCCTTGGCGTGTCATGGCGCTGGCTGATATTCTGTGAAACCATTAAAAATATATTTTTTTAAGTAAAACATCTAAGCTAACGAAAATAACCTGATATTTTGTGGCGCAGATGGTACAGAAACGGAGCTTCGTACCCGCTAGAGGCAGCGGTGGTGCACGGCAAGACGCGCGCGGAGGCCTCCACGGCGACCCTCACGCTGATGCCGACTAGGGAAGACGACGGTGCCACCTTCCGTTGCATGGTGTGGAACCGGGCGATGCCAGAAAACACACAGCTGGACACCACTGTGGAGCTAAGCGTCAACTGTGAGTACTCATCCTTTTTTACAAGAGTAACGAATTACAAAAAACACAAATGTTGAAAAAATTTCCAAGAGCAGGATTTGAACCTGCACCCTTCTGACATACCGGGTCAGGTGCTCTCCCAATTGAGCTATCGTGCCAAGCTCCAGTAACCAGCCCGCCCCGAAATTATTCAACACTATTTACTTTTTACTTTGAAAGCCAAAGGCGCCCATTCAATGTCAACAACTACCGTCATTAACATTTTGCGTTAAAAATTATATAAACAAAACAAAAACATTTTAAGAGTAACGAAGCTAACTAAATATTTATTCAAGCTAACTTACTAGATAACCACTTTAGAATCGTCATAAAATTATTTTACCTTTTACCCTTTCCGGACGTCTTCAAGCTGAGGAACCGAATAGGCGCAAAAAATTGCACAACATTAATTTAAAAATGATATGTCGTCAACAAATTATGAGTAACCAAAAGTGGTTGGAGCTTTTCAAACCCAAGCTATTTTGTATTCTGTGTAATCAAATTAAAAACTTTATTATAAGCTCTTTAATTGTAGGCAAATGATTCCGGTCTACCGAATGTTAAGCAGAATCAGAGTCCAGATGCGAGAACAGCTGGTGGATCACCTATCGCCATCCTCACCTTGCCGACCCGCATGATCCTTTTTCATTTGTTTGTCGTTAGTTCGCTTCATATCACCTGGGCTTCGATTTAACTAAAATTTAAAGAGCCCAAAATCATGTCACAGTTGTCCGATTTAGATTTTAGAACTGTGAGAAAAAAAAACTTAGGAAAATCTAGATTTTACTAGAAAAAATCAACCAGTCTCAAGAAGATCGAGTGGGAATCGAACCTACGACCCTAGAATTACCGGTCCAATGCTCTGACCGCTGTTTTATCTTGTAACTAACTACATACAAGCATTTAGAATGCAAAAAAAAACAAGAATATAAATTTTATATTTTAAAAAAGTCTACATAACTTTTCACTGTTACAAAGCTCTAACTGGCCATTTATTTAAACACAAATAAAAAAAATGGTTATTAGAAAATGTTTTTTACACATTAAGTGAATATTTTGATTGTAAAACATTATAGAGATTATGTAAATTGTTAATGTCACTTTGTTTTATCCTAATTTTATATATTGCATGCCTGTTAAGGTACCTAACTGTTGATACCTACATAGGAAAGTTATTGTTATCACCAAACTTGTAACACAGTTTCTAGCAATAAATGTTTCTGATTCTGATTCTGTTTTTAATATTCATATAATATTTCGTCCCCTTAAAGGTGTTTTGAGTATTTTGCTTTGGATATCCGATTCGTACGCCCAAAGAATCTAATAAGGTATGGGGACACGCTGCGTGATGCAAACCCTAAAAAAGCTCCATGGTTTGTCCGGTCACTACGACTTGAAAACCCAATAAAAAGTCATAGGCCGCACAAAAGCAAATTCTTTCATACAAAAATCTGTTTTTTGTTTAATTTTCAGTAGGTATACACAAAAAGCGATTAGGCCTGGACTTCCGGCTCTGTATCAATTTTAAATATGGCTGTTTTCATATTTTGCGTACGAGGCGCGGCGTTGATGACAAAGTGAATTATTTTATTGAGTTTTGTACACACAACACAAAGCAATTGAGCCGATTGCATCACAACCGACCGACGTGACTGTATTGGCCGTTTGCACCAACGCTTGCGTTTTAATATTTCGGTGAATTACTGCAGCAACTCAAAATTTGGTTTTAGGTATATTAACTTAACCGTATCGTTAGTACGTGGTTGAGCTTAAAACGGACGCTTTGATGCAATCGGCTTTATGACTGAACCTTTGACTCGCCTTTGCGGAACTTATTAAATATGAAGACTTTTTCAATCAATTCTAAAACAAGCTTAAGTTTCAAATCTATCAATGGACTATTCAATGTCTTGCAATTTCCCTCAGTGATTTTAACTTGTTTTACTGCATTGCAAATAAATGCAAAGGAAATGGAACTCCACTCTCGAATATCCTCAGGAGACTTGGTATTGGCAGGTCGTGGTTGTCCTCTGCAATTCCAATATTGCATTGTTTGAAAGGTCTATACAAAGTCGGGGGAGACGGTAAAATCTAAATGCTCATGTTTAACCTAACCAAATTCTACAGCAGAAACTCAATAAACAAAGCGGCTTATTATGACTTAATTTTCTATAACAACTGCCGGAAAATATAACACTGGGTTCGGAAATAATAATAGGGACAAGTACCTAACATTAACATAGGCAGTTATGTGAATAGAATTAAACAATTGTAACACGCGTTGAATAGATAATGCGGTCTCGTATGAAATAAAGGTCAACGCATTGAACCGAAACCGCTCTCTTGGCATAGAAAGTAAACTGGCGGGTTCTCGTACGCATCTATACGTACTACATCTAGTCTACTAAATAATTCTCATGAAATCGTAAGTCAAATCGTTTGAACAATAACTGGTTCCTATCTAATGAATCATTGAAATAAAATACTGTAGAAAGTGTTTGAATTTTATTGCTTATGATTCGGCTATATATGCTCAACAGAACATAGTTCGAAGACATTTTCTTATTATAAAAAATTAATATAGCAACCCTTAATAGTAATTAGTAATTAGTGGAGTTAAGTTAATTTGATAATATAACAATAAATTATCAAATTAACTTAACTCCACTAATTGGGTAAGTTGATTTGGCCGGGGGCAAGGTTTGGTTCCTGTGTAGAACCCGTCTGAATGGATACTAATATATTTTTTGCCGTCAAGCAGCTGCTTTGCTGAGTTACGGTTTGTAGGGTATGAAATTTAATAAAACACAGGACAAACAGGCATTAGTTAGCTGCGACCCGTGTCAGTAGGCTGCGGTACCCACGTAGGTACCTTGAGCGCGGACGGTATGCTTAATTGTTTGTTAACTCAGCCAATCAAATAAAAACATTAAATACGCTTTTGCCAGATAGAATCCTCCTCTGAAGCTTAGTAAGTAGTCTTGTTATACAAAAGCAGTCTCCCGTGTGAACACAGGGGAGCTCATTCAAAAGATCCTTCTAGTGCAAATCCAGACACATGCATTCCCGAGAACGCTACCGGCCTTAAAGGAAACGGGACACTCTGCAAATAGCCTCAATCATCTCCAATGTAGGTTATTCCACGTGAGTTTGCTCCTGGACCGTTTCAAGTGGCTTGAGAGTACCGCGAAGTACCCACAGATATTTGTGTACCGCTGCATTTTTGCCCGGGGCATAACCCTTGAGAGGTTGTATTGTTATAATAACGACAACTAAGGTAAAATAGAATTCGCGATGGTACACATCTCTCATAACCATTTTATAGATTTATTTGAGCATATGTTTTTTGTGGTTTTTTTGTGTTCTATAATATTATACTCATGCGGCTGCGTGTTTTTAAATTTATATGTTTTCTATTTTCATTCTATTATTCTATTCTTAATTGCTAACACGTGTAAAAAACGTAATCTCAAAACAAATCAAAGACAGATTTCTTGCTTTGTTCTCTTGACATTATTTATTTCTTCGTCGGATTTCAGTTATGAAAAAAAATATACTATTTATAAATCTAAGATCGAGGAAAAACATGACTCCGAAATGTTAGCGAATATTAAAATAAGCTACCGATAAAATATGCAATTGTAGAAACAGGATCGAGAAAAAATACTACCTACATTGAATATCTTTACATGAAAAAACTCGTTTCTTACAAGAAAGACGCGGAAACTCCCTTCAATAAAATAATGATGTTGAGGAAAAAATCACAATAAAAAAAACAAAAACTATTTTTGACACGTGTGGTTCACTGGAGGGTACAAATACTCGTAAAAGAAAACTTGGTGAAATGTTATAGATAAAACATTACGGTTATATTTCTTGTCTGCTTGATTGAGCGACTCGACGCACGCTACGTACTCGTACGTCTGTAGAAATTCGATCAGTATAGAATAGATTCGAAAATGAGCATTTAGTATTCCAAAAATAATTAATTATTTTAAATTTATTTATACATAAAGGCACAATAACGGACAGACAGAAAACTTAAAATAATAACATTAAACAAAAAATACAAGTGCATGCCTGTGCCCAATTAGAATTGAGCACAACATATACCAAAATCTTTGACAATGATAAGAAAAAAGGAAAGAATTTGGAAATAAAATTAAATAGTGTTAAAATTTATTTAAATTAAAGATCTCTCGATGGCCACGTGGCATAGCCCTAGGAAATTTAACCCAGGACCTCCGTGTATAAGGACTAAATTTGCAAGGAATTTCCTGATCGGACAAAATATATAAATAGCCCTTTGAAATCACTAGTCCGCATTTAGCACGCGTGGTGATATGGTGTACTGTCGATGTAGCGTAGGGTACCATTGATATAGTGTACTCTCGCTAGAGTGATCCGTCAGTCGATGGAACATTTTCGTGTTTCCGTCCGTCGATGGAACATTCGATTTCGTGAACTGGACCCTATGGCAATACCCATTGGTTGTAATGATAACTTGATTACATTATTGAGGTGTTTGCCCAGCAGAGGGACAGTATTTATTTAGGCTTATTACCATCGAGCAGGGTTACTTTTTAATCAAGTATGACATTTATAATAATGATAGATCCTAAAGTAACTAAAATACGAGGTGTCATAGCGGTCTGGGCGTCTCTAGTAGAACTACCTCCAGAAACATACCTACCGTAGCGTAGGTAGGAGAATAAAACTTTAAAGAACAGATTCTGTGATCAATATTACGCTTGATTCAAAAGTAACCTCATTATACCGTACTCTTTATGTTACAGCAACGTTAGCACTAACGTGCGATATCAACATTAACTGCTAATAGCGAAAAGAGAATATATCAGACTTCAAAGCATCTCTCGTGTCTCGTTCCATTCGAGAGGCAAATATTGCACTTGACTGCATATTAATTTAGTATACCTTGTGTCGGGAGTATACTGAGAGGAGGAAATAATAGCGTAGAAGTTTGCCTTTCCATATTTCTGATGATAAACGTAGAGACTTGGCAACAAATTCAGATAAAATCACGCGCGTCCTGTAGCTACGCAAACTTTTCTCTTTATCTTATGTATCATGAGGAAATACAGATCATAAATTATACCACTGTTATTGTTATTTCACCCAAATTGTAAATGCATGAAGCCAGATAGTTTGCTAACCGATTATGTTAGTTGATTGGTATCGGCTTTTGTTTACGATAAAAGTTATAATAATATATAATCACTTGATATGGTAATATATACACATTAATCATCATAACCAGCAGAAATCCTAGATTTTTGGTAATGATATTGTTAGTAAAAGGCCACATAGAAAATTTATAAAAACAAATGAAGTTGTGTGTTTGAATGATTGTTTTTGTTTTACTAAATCGGTCTAAGCTTTGACATGCCATATTAACAACGATATCTTACTACCACCATGATAGCCTAACTGGAAGTACACCCTGACCCGGAAAGTCAGAGGGTACGAATTCAAATCGGGCTTGTGGAAAGAAAAAAAAACAAAATTATATTTAAATAATTTTTATTGTAAACAAAAGAGTTTTTTTTATTTATAATGAATCAGGGAGGCGATTTTTTATACGGTGACCATTCTCACGCTATGATATCAACTACAACTATTATTTTTATAATTAGACTAGCGACCGCTCGCGGTTTCACCCGCGTGGTTCCCGTTCCCGTGGGAATATCGAGATAAAAAGTATCCTATGTGTTAATTCAGGTTATAAACTATCTGTATGCCGAATTTCATCTAAATCCATTCAGTGGTTTTTACGTGAAAGAGTAACAAACATCCATCCATACTTACAAACTTTCGAGTTTATAATATTAGTAGGATAGGCTTGCATTTGACTGCTATCTCACCTGATAGTAAGTGATGATGTAACATGCTTGCCTAGAAGGTACCTACTTATTCACTCGTGATTTGAAGACTCCAATATTATATTTGATGAGAAAAACAGACTGAGGCAAGGAGTTCCACTGCTTTGTGGTACGTAAAAAAAACGTGGATGCTTTTGTGTCCACGCTTCGTACGCATAAGTAGGTGGAAATAACTATGGCGTCGGCAGTTTGTCTGTTTGTCCTGTGATTGAAAGGTGATGGAGGAATCAAATTGAAGAACTCCATTCACACTCTCCGAATGAATCCGATAAAAAATCGAAAAACTTGCGACCTGGCGCCGATGTTCTAAGCTCTGCAGCTTGGCGTCAAACAGGTCAAACTAAATCTACTGTCTTCCATTTCTGACCTGACTCGCACCGATGAATTTTGCAAGTGTCCCCCATGGATATTCCTGGGAAGCGTCGTCCGTCGGTCGCTGGAAAGCCTCTGCAGTTCGTCCACTAAGGGTTAACGATTCACCAATATCCTCGTCCTTTCCAATTACGCAGGCTATATAGGTGTCCAATAGCAATTTCTTTCCCAGAAAAGTGTCTTTCGGTGATTTATAGGTCGTAGGTAATTCCCGTAACATAATGACTGACCACTATACATTTCACTACACCTATTCACTGGGCATAAGATTGAAAGCCAATAACAATTCTGTCATTAATGATATTATGGACCTCAGTTTTGGTTTAAATTAGTTTATTATGTTTCATGTGTGACGAGAAATAATACCCTTTACTGCCGTACTCAGAGACGTCAATTAAGTTTTAATGACAATTAAGTCTCTTGCTGTCACTTTCTTATATATAGTGCTAAATAGAGAAGGAAAGACATTTAATTGTCATTAAAACTTAATTGACGTCTCTGAGTACGGCAGTTAGTCCCTTTATCTGTAACAAAGTTCACGCTCCAATCATAATTAATACAATTTGTGAACTTTTTATCTATACTAATATTATAAAGAGGAAACCTTTGTATCTTTGTATGTATGTATGTATTTATGTTTGCAATGAATAAATTCAAAAACTACTAGACCGATTTAAAAAATCTTTCATAATTAGAATGCTACATTAGCGCTGAGTAACAAAGGCTATATTTTTAAAAAAATGTCCACCCGTGCGAAGCCGAGACGGGCCGCTGCGCTGGTTGTAAATAAAAAGACGATAAAAAAATTAAAATGTACCTTACATACCTACATATTGCTTACATGCTTTCTGTCCTTCCTTCCTCGATCCATAGATAGAACATTCGAAGAAAACTTACCAAACAATAATGCTATCTTTATCATTCATTACACTAATCAAAATTTCACCATATTCAGCCAACTTTTTATAGATTTTATTTGCCAACACGTTTTTGCTTTTATGTCAATATAGTTTTCCAAAGGACGTCGCGGAAAAAGTCACAAAAGTAAAAAGCGAATAAACACACGAGCAATGTCGACTAGACATTCGTCAAATTTCATCAGCCATTCTTTACTTTTTACCGAGCAAAACAGCGGTCCTTGTAGAGATCCCGGGGTGAGACCTTTGTCCAGCAGTGGACATCTTTCGGCTGAGATGATGATGATGATTTTTTTTACAAACTTTTTTCTTTATTTTTGAAACTATGTAGTTTGAGAGTGATTATTATTGACGATGAAGACTTAGTGAACTTGTTGCCTTTGATACTTATATACTTATTATAATTAACACTGCGCCAGTCAGTCTATTTATTTATTTTATTTATTTACTCATAAATTACAAAGTCACTTAACAATAATCATTACTTTGAAGTGTGTGACAAAAACTAATAAGTATTATGGTTTGTACACTGGCTCTATGTCTGGTTGTCTGGCCATTGTTATAATTTACTTAGACATGGTACAATGTTCAACTTTGTTTATTATTGACTTTCAACTTAAAATAAAGCGAATTAACACAAGAACACTGCGCCGTCGAGAATTCGTCAAATTTCATCAGCCATTATTTTTTTAGCTTTTACCTTTATAATTACTGCGTAAGGCTTGCTTTACAAGTGATTGTTATACACGACCTTTTAAACGTGATGTCTTTGACACTTACGTACTAATTAATTGTTTAAAATTAATAAAATTAACACTGCACTGTTTAAATCAGTTTTATGTCTAGCCATTTTATAAATTACACATTGAATAATGTTCTAATTAAAACATCATGATATTGTTTATAGACTTTTATCATTTGTTTAGCCTAACATTTTATTAAAGGTAAAAAGATAGGTTATGTCTATACTAAAGCTAAATCATAAAGGACCCTAAAATTTTAACTTCCATACAAACTGATCTTCCCTATCTCCATACCAACCCCTTCTTTACCCAAAAGATTATCCTAAATGTTGCTTCTACTCATATATACTTGATCGTTTTTTTATCGTCGGAAAAAAATAGGGTGTTGGTTGTGGGTAAACGAAGTGGAGCTACGGAACTGCTACGGAAAGTAAACTTATATTTTTATTAACAAAATATGGATTCAATCTCCCTTTTCTATTATTATGCATACTTACGTTAATATCACGAAATTAAATATTAAATGTAAAGTAAGGGTTAATAATTTGACTTTTTATTCAACGTAAAAGCATAATTGCGAAAGAAAGCTTGAATAATAGAACTGTAACATGAGTCTTTTAAGATACTTATTAAAGGGTCCGAGGATACCTTAATTATTAAAATAAAATTGAAATAAACCGATTAACACAATAAATAATCACGGTTAAAAATTTAAAAACCCCAAGAGATATTTGATATCGACGGGCAATCCACCCCAGAAGCGAGGTTCAGATAAAACAAACAGATTATTTTTTTAATGAATCTGCTACAAAAAAGAGTTCTGTTAAAGCCGTAGCTGAGATTTCAGGACGTATTTCTTAATCGTATCAATTGACCTGGATTATGGACATGAACCAGGAGCGGTGCGCGCACGCACCACATGTGTGCAATAAATAAATAACTTTACTAATATAAACTCGTTGTTATATCAACAAACGCAAGTCGGATGCTGCTTGTGTTTTTTATACACAACGGTAAATGAGCACGATGACGCAGCAGCTTGCATTTGCTCTTGTAAGTTAAGCAACTTTCGCGATGACGGTCACCGGATGGGTTTATCACCGAATTAAAATATCTCAAGCTCCGCAGTGGGTGCGTTGTTTGGAAATTGGAACCTGTTATGAAAATTGTATTTAAAATGAAACGATAAAAAGTATGGCACCAAACCGGAAATATCACGCCAATGATAATTTTTAAATATTTATTTAAAGAAATACTGACCGTGATTTTTTAAATCAAAGTATATAAAACTGTTAAATAGAGCCACGGTCTTGTCATGATTTATTTTTAGAGCTTTTAACTTTTTGCTTGTAGTACGTCGACCGTATGTCGCTAAATTTCATTGTCTACCTACTGAAAGTAAGGATTTTGTCGACACTGATAAGCAACAAAAAATCCTCTTTTAAACCTGCACCATTCGCATGCATACAGGTAGGTATTACGAGCACATACTGGCAACACTCCGTTCTCCGACATCAGCACACGTGAATCAAATAAACACTGAAGTAAAAACAGCTTTATCTTTAGAGAAATTGGGTTGTATTAACATTTTCATACATCTCAAATACTGCCGTGTACAGAGATCTGTTACGAATTTCCATGTTACACCATCGATTAGGTGTTTTACGTGAAACGGAATTCCTTGTTTACATTATCACGTTTTAATGTTATTATAACATATCTTTTACATTTCCCGTTTTCCTTAACTCGTAAAATAAAAATAACGTTTGCTCGTCATTTCTTCAACTGCGTTTATTTATGGAAAGTTATTGTTATGAATCGCCATTATTTTTCTTGTTAAACAAGAAAAAATGTGGTTGCATCATAAGTCCAACTTTTTTTTGTCGGCAATGAAAACAAATCCACGTGCCGCACTTATGTTTTGCAAAGAAACCAAACATTACCGGCAAATTACAAATATTCAATCAGTTTTATAGATTATGTGATATAAAAAGCCGCATTGCAACATAATTAATTGGTCATCTAGTTGGTCATCAAGATCATAATTGGTTAGCAAAAAAATTATAACTATTAGCATTTTTTATTTTAGTTATCGCAGCTTTTAAATTTTAATATGGTCAGCAATATAATTAATTGACGTGTAAACTATACAATAAATTATTTCAAAACAAACCATAATTGCCCGACTTACCTTACACTACAGCGGCAAATATATTTTATAATATAATTTAATGCACTTGGCTTTACAATCCACTTCAATGACAGTAATAAATTTAGATACCTATATACAAGTTTTACTCAAATTTCGTTCTGAACAAATCATCTTAAGTATATATCTATAAATAAAAATGAGTGTTGCTAAGCGCAAAACTCGAGAACGGCTGAACGGATTTGGATGAAACTTTGCACATAGACAGACCATGACCCGGACTAGGATTTAGGATATTTATCCCGGTAACAGGTTCCTGTGAGATAGTGTAGTCTTCGCGAACGAAGTTACAAATAATTAACCTTAATTGTCACGAGTTGAAAATTACCTGCTAGGTACCAGCAATAATAGATACCTTCATGTTTTATCCATATCAATATTATCATTTGAATTAAGTGTAAAAAACAGAATATAAAAGAAATATTTTTTGTTTTAGATTTTCCTCGAGTTGAGGTCGGACCGGAAAACCCGCTGCGGGTTGAAATCGACGGCAGCGCGACTATGGAGTGCAAAGTGGACGCAAAACCCAAAGTAAACTCCGTGCGGTGGACCCGCAACGGGAAATATATCTCAAACTCGTTCACGCATACCATTCAAGGGGTGACCATTCAGGATGCGGGCAAATATACTTGCTCTGCCGACAATGGACTCGGTCGACCCGGAGAGACTGAGATATATCTCGACGTTCTTTTCCCTCCCAGTGTCACTGTTGAATCTAAAACATATGAAGCAGAAGAGGGCGGCACTGTTGAAATACACTGTAAAGTCTCTGCTAATCCAGAACCGACGACTGTCGAGTGGACAATGGAAGGGAGGCAAGAATTCCATCAAAAAGGCAACACTCTCTTGCTTTCAAAAGTAAACGCTGACATGGCGGGCACATATGTTTGTAGAGCTATAAATGTTATATCGTCAGTCAATGGTAAACGAGTTGAACGTTCAAGCAGTGCCTCTGTGGCTGTTTTAGTGCGGCACAAGCCTGGCCGCGCACGTATCAGCCCAGACCGGCCGGTAGCCCAAGAAGGAACTGGTGTGACCCTGACGTGCAGTGCCAAGCCCCCGGGCTGGCCTGCTCCGCAATACAGGTGGTTCCGTGACATTGAAAATTCAGACTCTAAGCCTGCAGTCCTCGCAACTGGAAACAAATACACTATTCCGAGCGCACATCTCGGTAGCGAAGGAGTTTACCACTGCCAGGCCACCAACGAGCTCGGTCACGGGGACCTGGCTTCGGTCACCCTTGAGGTTCACCAACCTCCTCGCTTCCAGGCTAAACTTCAACCACATCTCACAAAACGCTCGCGGGAACAAGACTTTTCAGTTACTTGTAGCGCTCTCGGCAAACCACGCCCCAACGTAAAGTGGTTCAAAGACAACGCTGAAATAAAACCTGATACTAACTTGTACGAAGTTCAAACTGACACAACAGAAGGCAGAAACTCTGTGTATAATGTGCAAAGCACACTCAGATTTCACGGGAAAGCTAGACCAAACACTAACGACTTGCTACCGGAAGATAGAGGCATATATTCATGTACTTTTGAAAACGAAGTTAAGAAAGTTGAGTCTACGATGCATCTTCGAGTCGAGCGTAAGTTAAAAAGTTTTAATAAGTCTCTTACTTTGTTATCAGTTAAGTTTTGCTTTACTCTGAGCTGCATGTTCGAATACTCAAATAAACAACAATGTTAAACTTTGAACTGCGCAAAATAGTTGACTCCAATTAAAAAGACAACGCCCTAATTATTTTAAATTTTCAGATGAACCGATCCCGATAAAACTGCAAACGAAGGTAGCTTACGACGTAATGGAAACAGCGGAAATCTTGTGCCGTGTGCAAGCGTATCCTAAGCCAGAGTTTCAGTGGTTCTATGGGTCGCACACGGCGCCGTTACAGATGTCTTCGGACGGCCATTACGAAATTAACACAACCACCGACAACAACGACTCGTACCGCAGCGTGCTGAAAATTAAAGTGGTGAAACCTCAGGACTACGGAGACTACTACTGCAATGTCAAAAACATGCTTGGAAACATTCGGCCGCAGATCCGACTGCAGCCAAAAGGTGCACCGGAGTCGCCAAGAGCTCTGACTAGCCAAAAAGTGGGCCCGTCATACGTCACTCTGAAATGGGAGGCAGGTTTCGACGGAGGCTTAACGAGCACGAAATATTTCGTGCGTTATCGCAGAGTGATGGCTCGCCGCGCGGATGGTGTGTCGGCGAACGCCGTCAGCTCCGATTGTACCGCAGACAAATCCGACTTTGAGTGGATGGAGTACGACTGCGGGCGGGCCAACCCCTGCAACGTCACGCGACTAGAACAACACAGCTCCTACATCTTCAAGGTGAGTTTGTAACATCAAGGTTAATGAAACTTGAGATACACTTAAAACAAACTTAATTTAAAAATATATTAAATAGAAATTAACTGTAAAGGACGTTTTCTAATCTAATTATCCTTAGTATTTCTAAAATATTCTGTAACTAAAAGCAAATAAGACTTTTATAAAATTCGAATATTTAATGCAAACATAAAATTATCTCTGACTATCACAAGGTATTAACATGAACTTGTTTTTCATTTTCTCGCTACCGACAGCATCTGACATTTGTTTTCAAGGTAAATCAACCGGGCTACTTGAGTTTATGTCATGTTTTGTGCCGTTTGCTGTTTGAAACACGCTTTAGAATTCGCACCGCCATCATAATTTGGTTTGAGCTTGTACTGAATCGTCTGATTGTTTCATTAGGTGAAAGCTGTGAATACTAAAGGTCAGAGTAACTACTCGAATGAGATCACTGTGACTACAAAAGTGGATAAGATCTCGCCACCCGAACAAGTGACGTATGATCCGACAACGAAGACCGTCGCATTTAGCGTGAGCCCCACTTGCCTTTCCCTGATCGGAGTGGCAGAGGGTCTTGGAGGGATTGCAGGTTCCGGTGGATGGCAGGTAGTGTATACTCTTGTAATATTTCTTAAAACTACCCATTGAACTAATCCCAAAGTCAACATGCAGTACCTATGACTAATAATGTATACTCATATAAGATGCTTTGACATATAGTACTATGTAGATATATCATAATAATATATTGTTCATTTGTAGGTATTACATATTTTTACCTTTCTAATACCTCACGGAAAAACGTACATAAATAGATGAATTATTCGACGTTCATGCCAATATCGTTTCTTCCTATTCGTGATTATGCACAATCTAAATTCCACACAATAGTAATTCACCACATTCGCTACTGTGCACAGTCATTATTTGTGTACAGTAGCGAGTCTTCCTTTTCATAATTGTGCACAATCTAAATTCCACACAATAGTATTTCACCACATTCGCTACTGTGCACAGTCATTATTTGGGTACAGTAGCGATTCTTCCTATTCGCAATTCTGCACAATCTGAATTCCACACAATAGTATTTCATCACTTTCGCTATTTCATACAGTCCTTGTATCCACACGATACCTACACTTGCTCATACATAAGTGTTGTAAACATGCTAAGCCCAGTTAGGTACATTTGAATTGAAGCTTATGTTAATCACACAAACATTTTGCTTTTTGCGGGATTCGCTGTGGCCCACGACAATCACGTTCAATTATCGTCAATCACGGGCGTTATAGAATTAGAGCGGAAACCTGCCAACAACAAACACAATATACACTAGCAAGAATGTATTGAGACCAGAACAATCCTAATTTTATCACAAACAGGAATAGTCAGCATTCGTTGTAGTGAAACACCTTAATTTTGATTGAGCTTTTCGGTTGTATCGATGAAGTTGTTTGTTATTTAAATATAATAATGATCAAATCTATCTACTTCATGTGCGGTTATAAGTCAAAGAAAGAACTTTGAAGTCTAAACTTTTTGAAACACGTTAGCAGTAGCAAATTGTTCAACCAAATGATTGTCATTGGTACAAATTGAATCATTAAATGAATAAATAGTCCTGAGAACCCCTGCAGTGTGCTAATGGGCTTGAGCTGGCTTGAGCCATGTTAGTGTCTTGGTTCCACAGCTTCAGGTTGAATACAAGTTATCTTGGTTTAATCCCCACCGATTCAAACACGAAAACTAGAATTTAAACCAGGAATATCCCTGTTGAGCATTAGATGGTTTTAGTAACATTTTTCAAAACTGATATTTCGCAAAAAAACAAAAATGTATGCAATTATGTATAAAAACAATGCAGTATTCACTATTTCGATGTAGACATTAAATAGGGTGGGTCTCTTTTAAAGAATAATTCGATATTTTCAATATTTACAACAGTTCTCTCTGTTTTTAACACGCTCCTTACTTATTATTGTATTTTTTTCCGCTATCAGTAGATATTATGCATAGTAATGCAAAAAACTAAATCCAAATATTTCTCTAGGTGGTAGACACAGTCCCGCTCCGATTATCCGGCTCAACGGCCATGCTGCAAGAGGCAGTCCTCGAAACCCCCAACAAGCCAGTCCGCAAGACGAGCCGTGTGCTCACCGACCAGACCCTGGACGACCTCAACCCCCGTATCAGGGTCAAGCTCTGCCTCCAAGTCAACCAGGAAATCTGCAGCGAGTACACCGAAGCTGAGAGTAAGTGGAACTGATGATTATTCTGCTTTTGTTTTTACCTCCTCAATTGTTTTAACGTCTCGATGGTCGAGGGGCAAAGCCCCAGGTCGGGCAAAGTGTGTTTCGGATTTTTCGATGCATAGCCCGCATTTGGCAAGCCAAATAGTGCTACCCGTCCCGCGCTATAGGTATATTCGCCCGACGACCTTATGCACTACCGGTAGTGCATATGACGCGCGAGGGAGTACGCCATTACCCATCTGTTATAGACTATTTACTTTCTTCATCATCATCAGCTCATTTTTGTTTCCACTGCTGGAGTACAAGCCTTCCCTATGGATGGATAGGGAGAACGGGCCATAAACCACCACGCGGGCCCAGTGCGGATTGGTGGTTGTTGACGACTGCTAATTGCAGCCGGGACCAACGGCTTTACGTGCCTTCCGAAGCACGGAGGAGCTCGAGATGGTAAATTTTTGGTCACCCATCCGATGACCGGCCTTTGTGAAAGTTGCTTAACGTTGCTCGTTTCCTCAGCATTCGCAGACCGGGCGCGTTAACCACTGCGCCATCGAGCTCCTCATTATTTACTTTACTTTTTCTTTAATAATTGTTATACAAGTTTTATTTAGTGACTTTGTCAAGGCAAGGGCTTCAGGAACTGGAACTCGTTAATCACTAAAAGTCCTGATTTTACATTAAAGCGGCAATTCTTAAAGTGGGTGCCGTGAAGACGTAAGCAGTTAGTTAACTTTACTCTTAAATTGCGGTGTCTTTCATTTGTTATCATTTGATATGAGGTTTTATTAAATAAAAGGGGTTTGTTTAAGTGTTCCACAGCCTAAAAAGTTTTATAATCGCGACATTAAAGGTTTACTTTTCAAGAGCAATTAATTAATTATCTTAATTAATGGCTTCGCGTTTAGCATTTAGCCATTTTCAAGTAGGTATTTTTATTATTAGTAGTAAGGGTACAATTGTACGATAGATTGAAATTAAAATGGAGTCTCACAACACGTGTTATTACGGGAAGAACTCGGGCGAAGCTCTTCAAGAGCAATGCTGTAGGTTCTTTTAAAAAATTCTGTCTCTGTGTCATTTCTGCTAAGCAATAATTAAAAAACGTACTTAATAATCGTACGGTCATGACATTAGTGAGTTTGCTGATTGACTCTGGCGGCATTTTTACCATCACCAGACTTTGTACAAAATTTGATATTAAAAAGTAAAAACGTTAATGGAATCAAAATAGAGCATTAGACAAATTTCGCTATAACTTTGTAAGCATGAAAATGATGAGGGAGCCACCAACACCTGGGGGCTTATTGTCTAATTTCAACCTCTATCACGATACCTTTTAATATGACATTTGAAAGATTCTAGAACTTCAAACAAATTTACAAGTGTCAATGATGTTGGATGAACGACATCGTCAATTTCACGTTTATTTGAAATTGTCTTTAAGCAAAATGACAAGCGTAAATACCTTTGAAAGGTATCGTGATAGAGATTGAAATTAGACAATAAGCCACTTGTAAGTCTTTAAAAGCCTCTTAACCAATTTATGAAGATATCAAACAGATTTTTTTCTTCTTGTACAGAAATAAATGTTTTAAATAATATAAAAGGCACTTGCTAAATTTAGAATTTTTGTTTGACAAGTTTTTATAGGTAAAATGGGTTACCAGTCTGATTTCTAAATGTGTCAAATTGTAGAACCTTTTTGAAATTTTATTTATGCTCCAGCAGAACTCGATACTACAAAAACGTTAAATTATTCATATTTTTATTTCGGAAACTTCATGAAGATCAAAAATAATTTACAATGATCTTGAATAAGAAATAGGAGCACTTCTTATTGATATCATAGCGAAATAATTCAAAGCGATTCTAAATTGGCCCCCTAGGGTGTTAAGTGCGAGTGTTTCGATCACGTTAACAAAAACGAGTATTTCTATGGCATTGAAGGAACACCGCCTTGTAACAGACGAGGCTAGTTAATATTCTACCATACAAATTCTCGTTTTCGTTAATCTAATGATGGATGAAACTCGTACAAGGCACTCAACTCTCTGAACGTACCTAACTATGTACCTAGTGATCAGTGTAGTAGGTAACAACCCTGGTCCTACCCCCAGCGCATCTTACGCTATATAAAATGGATCATATTATATGACCATTAAAGTATACAATCAGTTGCCAAACTGCACCAAAGACCGCCAGTGTAGTAAATTTGAAAGGGAGCTCAAAAATATCTTTAGCCTCATTCTTTTTACAACATGAAAGAATATTTTGAAAATAAATTCTAAGTTAGTTTAAATATTAATTATGTAGTTAGTTTAATATTTCACAGTGCCTTGAAAAGGTAAATTTGTAACAACCAGTTCCAGTTGTCGTCGCATCTGGATTCCATATTCACTTAAGACCCTTATTACATTTTGACTATGATTTTTGCGTAAAATGGCCATTTTTGGCGTTCTCGATCTCAGAAACGAAAATATATTAACAATTTTGACTTATTGAATAGTGTAGAATAGCTATTGGCATAGTTCGTAGCGGCCTCGCTTTTTGTAAATTTTGCTTAACTTTTTAATGAAACCCAAAATAGCAGAGAAAGATTTTCACAAAATGCGCGAAGGCACTTTTTTGAGCTCCTAGATTGAACTACTGTTTTAAACAAATGAAATAAATAAAACAGAATGTTATCTCTTATATAGTTGAATAGTTTGTAGTGGCCTCGGAATTTTTAGATATCATTGATTTTACATAGAAAAAAAATCTTATTCTAAACCAAAAAACTTCGAAAATCGCTTTAAGATCGCTGTGAATTTCTCCTGTCTACGATAATATTATTGAGCAAAATTTATACCAGAATAATTGTTACTTCATGAGGAATAAATATGTTATAATTAATTTATTATCCTATTTCGATAAAAACAACTGCAAAATTACTACAAAATGCGATGCGCCGGCCGTCCGAACTTAGCTTTTTCTCGCAGAGTGGAAATTTGAAATACTAAGCATAAATTTATTATCCTATTTCGATAAAAACGATAAATACAACTGGAAAATTACTACAAAATGCGAAAATGGGCATTTTACGCAAAAATCACAGTTGAGATGTAATAGGCCTCTTAACATCAGGTGAAATGGAGCCATTGCCGTGCTACGTATATAAAAAAAAAAAATAACATCATATACCCACTTTTATCGTACTTATTGTTATAAATTTATGGTAAATAAATGAATATGAATATGAATAATAACCTAGAGAATCACTTTATATTTTGACCAATATAATATCAGCTTAACAAAAGAACATTTTATATCATTTAATCCTGACATTTTTTATCGTAAAAGTTTGTTTAATAAATGTGTAGTGTTCGCGTGAACTTTAGGTAACAATACAATATATCAATTTCACAATAGTAACCTACATCATAACATAAGAAGGCAAGTATAGATACATTCGCAGACAATCTCAAAGTTCAGTATGGTCACACAGAACAGTTAAATAAGGTTCATTTCTTGCAAGCAATGTCTAAGCTAGCAAACTACCTAGGGAGTTAATTAATGATGAACGAGCTATCGACCAAGCGTATTATTAGAACTATTCCTTTTTATGCAACATGCTATTTAGAGGCTCTTCATTATTCAACGATTAGCACTGTGTCCTTTTAATGATGTTGTGCACGGCGGCAATGAAACGGCGCGTCTACCGGAGTAGTCGAATCGTACGCTCAGGATGACTTTGTCATTTTCTTAAACTTGACACTTTCCTAACTTGTCTCATTTTTAACTCGGCTCTTTCTTAGTTGGTCTCTTTCTTAAACTTGACACTTTCCCAACTCGTCGGGAATTGAACCCGGGACCTCAGAGATGGCGCGACGCCAGACCCGGCGCGCTAACCACTAAACCACGGAGATCGTCCAAATGATGTTTGATAGTCAATTCAATTCATAAAATGAGACTATGTTAGAATAGCAGATATCCTATGTCAGAGTAGCAGGAGGCTATGTTAAGATGCTGACATCTTATAGTATACTGAAAAGAAATGCTGAAATTTTTACAACCTCTACTATTTCTTATAGCCACTGAGATTATAGTGTGTATGTTTTATATTAACTTTTAATAATCTCACGTAAGAGGTAAAAAATATATTTATTATTATAATTAAATTATTTAAACGATACCATCAAACGTTTAAAATTATCTTGCACTCGTAGGACCTTTATTATTATTTCATTAAAATTACTTAACTTAGCGATTTTTAATTTGCAGTAAGTTTTGCCAAAACTGTTAAACCAGCCCCCCGACCGCCTAACCGATCGCTTTGACTACGCGTATAGTTTATGACGTTATCTTGCCACCTCGCACTGCCTATGAAAGCAATATCAAAAGCTAAAGGCTATAACTTTCGATATTGCTTTGATAGGCGGCACGAAACGACAAGATGACGTCATAAACCACACACAAAGTCAAAGCGATCGGTTAGGCGGTCGGGCCCCAGTTTCTTGGCAGATGTACAGTCAACATCAGATTAATTGAATTAACAAATGTAGTCATACATCTTGGAATTTGAGAAACACAAACCTGTAGAAAGATAATACCGTCATTACTTTTAATGAATAACATTTAATGAAAATAAACTAAAGATAACATTTTTACAGTTACTTTACCTAAATAACAAGATCATGTTGACCATTAAGGGCGTTTACGCCGCACACTAGCGCCGCCAATGAAAAAAAATCATATCTAGTAATTAGAAATAGAAAATCAAATTATGCTCAACAAACTATCTGAATGAAGTAATTTAGCATTTTTACGTCACCTAATGAACACCTCACATGTTATGGTTTAGTTAAATAAGACGTTACGGTCACTTTTAACTATAACGCCATATTTAACTAAACCATAACATGTCAGGTGTTCATTAGGTGACGTAAAAAAGCTAAATTACTTCATTCAAATAGTTTGTTGAGCATAATTTGATTTTCTATCTCTAATTACTAGATATTATGTTTTTTTTTCATTAGTGGCGCTAGTGTGCGGCGTAAACGCTCTTAAAAATGATTAGATCATATTGATGCCGATTCCCTGTGTGGTGCCGGGGATAAAGAATTGCACCACCCCATCTCTTCCCGTGGGTGACGTAAAAGCCGACTAAGGGACCATTCCAGAGGATGGGCAGCAGCATCTCTCTGAGGTTACCCTCAACCTACTGCGATCGCCAACCCGCCTGCCAAGCGTGGCGATTACGGCAAATACCCCTCATACCCTTGGGAGAGGCCTTTGTCCAGCAGTGGACGTTTTTTGGCTGAGATGATGATGATGATGATATTTATGCCGACGACTGCACGCTAACAAAATTTCCTTTTTTTTTTCCCAGTTGGACCAGCTTACGTGAAGAAGGAACCTGACATGCTGGTAACACTGTTGACGACAATCATAGCGTTCGTGGTGTTGGTCGTTGTAGTTTGGCTACTGTTCCTATACTGCCGATCGAAACGAAACGAAGTAAAGAAAGTGCGAAACAAGGACCACGAACTGGACTCTATGAAATCAGCCATGGAATCTATGAAGTCACAGAATCAGGCGCCTCCGCCGTACACGTACGCGAGTGCGGGCATGGAGAACAAAGCCCTAGAGCACTCTATGGACCTACCGTTGACCATAGAGGACTCAAAGAACACAGTGTACTCGACGGACGGTGACTATACATACCGCCCCTCACACGCGCAGGTACACCCCGGACAAAACATGCCCAACTCTGAATGTAAGTCAATATTTCATTATAACACGTGAAACCTATTTTCACAATAACTCTTTGAACCATTCAACTCTGTTAAATTAACCTTCTTTGACACGCTCGCTGTATTATGTACGCCGATCAGGCATTAGCTATCACCTTTGCAATTATTTACGCCTCATCGTAAACAAAGGTTTTATGTTTGAATATATTTTCATTTAAGATTTCTTTGATTCATTTGTTATATTTTCTCTTTTGCATTCTCAAGGACTCACAGTCTCCATAGAAGGTAAATTGTTTGTCGCGCCGCAACCCCTGCATGCGTACGCTTTCGTAGTTTAGATAGTGTGTTCATGTTGTGTTAATTTCAGGGACGTACGTAGACAGCTATACGAACAGCAACAACGGTGGTAGCGTGAACTCCCAGGACTCGATGTGGCAGATGAAGATGGCGGCTAACGGTGGGGGGGTGATGCCAGGGCACCAGTTGTTGGAGCGCCAGAGCAACTATGAGTACGACCCGATTGCGCACGGCGGGTACTCGACGATGGAGGAGTACGCGCCGTACCAGCGGCTGCCGCATGCGCAGCCGCCGGCAGACTACATGCGCGCGCACAATCCGTCCCGCCAAAACTACTGCTCCGACCCGTACGCCTCCGTTCACAAGCCCAAGAAACGTATGGACCAACACATGGGTAAGTTCACTTCCTCGCTAACTTCAGTTAAGATGTTTTAGATGTTAAAAAGTTCTCTTCAAACTTTTTGTGATTTAGCCACAACCTTTGAGTTTCTACGTAGTTAACGATTGATGTTGTACATTACATGATATAACACTCGCTAACTTTACTAAATTTTAACGCTTACTTCTTTATAGATGTTTAAATACTTTGGTGATCTAGTTTCTATTTTATATTTTAATGTTGTACCTACTTAACACAAAATACGATATTCAAGTACCCTTACTTAAATAGGTTGGTGTGAAAAAGGTAGATTATGCTGAAGCTATAAGCAATTAATTAATTATTGCAGAATCTGCATGAAATCGAGAGTGGCAGTCACTCCGGGGCAATATACGGCCGCGTTCACACGAAACGCTAGTTATTTGCAGGATTTGGGCGAGAGTTACGCAGTTTACCGATTTTCAATGAAAATTCACCTTTACGTTCCCACTGAGCCAACTATACTTTAATATGCTATGCACAGTCGCTGGCTCTCGGCGGCCGATAATTTTAACGCAACAGCGTATCGGAGTTCGGAGCACGAACTGTAAACAAACGCACTCGGGCCGACCGTTTTGTTCACACAATTGGCGCATAACACGCTATAACATTTCATGTTTTAAACAGATAAAAAAGCTCCTTATTTCTCGCATATGTGAGACAAAAACAGTAACGCGTACAAAATCTTAACGCTAATATGGGTGGTCTAATAATCTGCATAGTGTAAATAAAAAATGCAGTTTTGACTCCACTTCACTTTCATTCTAAAGTTCACAGTGAGCATGCGCCATTTTGGCGGCTGACTTTACGTTTGGCCTAAAACGAATACAATATAAACATAAATAAAATATTTAACGGGGCTTAACGCAAACTGCTTAAAATATATAGGTATTCTAGGCAAACCTTTAGTATTGACGTTTAGTATTGACTCGACCGCGTTGCATCGGCCGTGGTCACGGGCTGACTGCTACGCGACGACGCGATGGTATTCCCAGCTACTCTAAGCAAGCTTGAAACAAAACAAACACGCCAAACTTAGTCAATAATTTCTTCACAGAATCTCCATACCATGAGGTAAGCGGGCTACCGGAGGCGTACGATGGCGTTGCAGGTGTCGACGTGCCCGACGACAAGCCGGCGCACCTGTCGCTCAGCTACGACGAGTCCCTCGAGTCCGGGTATTCCACGCCGAACACGCGCTCGCGACGCGTCATTCGCGAGATCATCGTCTAAACACTGCTGTCCCAACAATGAAAGCGCGGGTACGCGGCGCTCGGAAAGTCATGTCTTAGTAACCATTCACATTTACAAAGAACAAGCACGCGATCGCACGCTCACTTAGAGAACCGTGTGCACTCGCTACACAGCTTCGCACCCGCGCTTTCATTGTGTAAGGGCCGGCGTACTCGCCCACCGTTTCACGAACACTCATGTAAGGTTGCTAGGTGTCCGGGAGTGTCGGGACTTTACTGGAATTTATTGTGATGTTCCATGTCCCGAAACTGAATCCTGTACATAGTTATAATGTCCCAATATAAGTGGTTTAAGATCTAGCAACCCTCGCATGCTACGTTAAGTCCGCGTATACGTCGCTTTTATACGACAAGTCGATTGACCCATGTTCAAGCCCTTAGGCTTTGTATGACGTAAGTTTACTAAACCGAATGCACAAATGGGTCGTAAAAAACTTTGCTAGTGAAGATGAGAAAAAAAATCAACAAGGACTGATTTTAAATATCTCTTATTAATAAATTGAAGATTAAGATTAAGATTGGGAGTTTCGAAAAAAAAATGTGATAAAACAAACAATTTTTTTTTGTATAGATATCATTTTGAACACATGACTTACATTAACTATTACTAAGATCAAGCCGTTTTGGCTATTTCGTCATGTCATTTCAATACCTACTTAGGTATTCTGATAGAGAGATTTAACAACATCGTGGGAACGCTTAATTATTGAACAAAATATCAATTATGTCGCTGCCACAGACAAAATTAACAGTGCCGTAACTATAATAACTTTGTGGTTCGGACTCGTCAAATTTGTCAAAACAATTTACCTACTTTTGTAAGTAGGTATCGCTCAAGTTGGCTTTCGTTGAATTACTCTAAATAATTGTAAAGCTACGGCGAATAATCTGACGAAGAGGTGTCGGAAACTTTAAATGTGCGCCAAATTCTAACCCACCACTGCCGAAATGAGACAGGAATTTTAGTTATTAGTCTTCTTTTAGTCTAGCTAGAAACGCTGACCAGCTTTCCTTATAAATGTTCTTAATAACTATAACTAACTTATTAACTTACTTATTCTACTTTAATGCAGAAGTGTGGTTCGTTTATATGTTTGTTTGTTCTTAAATCACACCGTAACGGCACGATGAATCTGGACGAAATTTGGTGTATTAAACCTATATCCTGGATTAGCATAGAATAGTTTTATCCCTGGAAAACATATTATACCCAAGAATTTACTATGTGACAAATCGAAATTGACGCAACATAATGTCAATCGTAAGGTGCTATACGATTTATTTGGCTGACTGTACTTACCAAACTTTATTATACTTACCTACTGTCGAACTTGCTCAAAAGAATAAGCTATACAACAGGTACCTACTACAAAATAAAATGCATAAAAATTTAATCTTTCATTAAATATTTGTGACTTCGTTTATGTAGAATATCACTATGACATCTAATATTACTCATGTTGACACTTTAATTAAACTTTGTAACGAAACTATTTGGTTTAAATAGTAACACAATAAGGTAAGTTAAATCGTGATCCCACGAGTATCTCATATATGCCACTAATTATTATTATTTGCGGCTCTGTTATAGGTATAGTCGACAATGAAATTGCTTTACCACCTTAGAAGTGAATTTTGTTTGCATATAATAAAACAACAAGTTCTATTTTTATTTATAAGACCAAGTGTCATTATTGACAATGAGCCTTAGAGAAATTTTATTGTAATGGAAGTTTTTGTCAAAAGTGATAAAGCAATTTCATGGTGGACTATACCTAACATGGTGCGTCGATAACATTAAGCTCTTATTCCGATCCAAAAGTTAGACTAACTTTGGACCGAAATAACAGTACATATCTATAGTTAAAGCTAGCCAGACTTTGATTTAAGAAAGTATACTCGGCGATGCAACGCTGAAGATTCTTTGAAGTCCTAAACAAACTAGCATTCGTACGATTGCCGACTTTATTATGACAACTGAAGCTCCAATGTCAATATTTATCTTTGGCTTACGGCCGATTGGGTGCACATGCACAATGCACACCGCAGAGACTTATACGAATATAATCTCAATAAGCATTAAACGAATAGTGATCTAGAAAAGAAATTATGTATATTCTATTTCGTACGTACAAGTGTCAAGTCATATCTCTTCATTTTCATTAGCTAAAGAAACAAGTTTGAACATATTCAAGTGTTGCCTCTCCGAGTATACGACCTTCAAGAAATATAATTTTGTCTCCATTACAATGATAAAGCTGGAGCAAAGTTTAAACTAGACTTATCTTCTTAACATTTAGGTAAGTACTCTCGGAATAAATGTATATTGAATTGGCCGTTTAAAAAGGCAAGTTTCGCAATTACAATGAAACAGGAAAATGTTCGTGTGTTGAATTTATGCTATTTAGATTATAGTAATTGTAAATATAAATTGTTAAAATTTAGAAATTAGACATTTATTAGGTTAAAGTGACAAGGTACTCAGCCTTTGTGGAGTTAACAACATTATGTGTAACACAGTTCATAATAATCATATTTTTTATTGTTTTAGCTTACACTGTAATGTTGTGAACTGTGCTTGATTATAAATTTTATACCCTCTGATTCTCTTAATGTCAGATATGTTAAAGGCGCGCGTTCATTGGTTTAGAAAAGGAGTACCTATGGAATTTGTAATTTGTTCAATTAATCTCTACGGCTCCATACGCTCTTATTCCGACCCAATGGACCTGACCTGACCTTTAAAATAAACTGTGTCACTCTTTCAAATCTCACAGCGTTTAATCATTTACCTACTCATATTGTTAATTAGTTAAATGATCTTAAAAATTTTAATGTTATTATTTTGTGAATCTATCGATGAAAGGCTTTTATTTGTTTATACAAAATTTGGCATGAGTAACTTGGGACCAATTTCACAAACCTCTTTGGACAATACGTAACCTAATGTTTGGGTCGTTCTAGATTTTTGTCTACTGGAATTAAATATGCGCCATTTATCTTTTCACAATGAATTGATAAGTTCTTAAGAATGCTTAGTAGGTACCTACTAGGTTTTTTATGTTCCATTTCACACTAAGTAGCGTAATATTGTAATCTCCAAGCATTTTATTCTCATTTTTATTTTTGTATTATTATTTTTTATGTTTCTTTATCTTGTTTAAATCTGATCTAATGTAGAATAGCTTAATGGCCCCAATCATTAGGTTGTATACCTACTGTTCATAGTAAATTGAAATTGAGGGTTTCTCGATTGTCTATTCTTTTTCTAATAAAGATTCTACTTTAACTTAAACATAGTGCCATCATGTGAAAAAAACAATGATATCTGTTAATTAGATTTTTATGAAAAATAATTATAATAATAATTGGTGTTCACGATGCGATGTATTATAAAAGGAATACATATGGCGGCCCATTTTCTAAGTTACTCAAACCTCACACAGCGGAAGACTGTATTAGTTAAATAAATGAATATGATCATTGTAATTTATATGACAAAACGATATTGTTATTTAAAAACAAATTGTAAATTTTAAGAATCACAACCATTATGTACATACAATTAAGATACGCAAAATAAAGATGAAATCGCTAAGAATTATATAATTTTAGCTTTCGTTTTGAAACATTTGACATACCTACTTCATTTTATTGTTTATAGACTTATGTTACGTTTAGTTATAATAGCTATAGTATAATTATTTACCCAAAATATAATAATGATCTCTTGTTATACACGCCGAATATCCATATAGTATCATGATGAATTATTATATTGTATAGTTTTTCTTCCTTCCAACTTTCCAACAAAGTACACCTGCTGCAAAAAAGCAAAAAAAACTTGAAAACTTAAAATTTTGAAAAACTGTTATCTGGAAAAGTATAACCGAATTTTCAGTCCTTAATATCCCACCTGCCGCTTGTCGTAATTAAAAATTGCTAATGAAAATTGCAGTAATTCGACGAGCAAAGCATTCGCTAGTAATAAACGTACCTACTCATCCCCTCTTTTACAAGCCTGCTTGTAAAAATGAATGCTTGCAACTTACATTGTTGTCAATTCAACGTAGACGATAAAGGGTCGTTTTTTAATACTCGTTAAAACTTATTACTTTAATATACAGGCATTTTTAAAATTATTTCCTGAGATGGTTATGTTGAGATTGCGCTAATAACACCTACCTACTATTACTAGGGTAATAATTCTCCATCAGATAAAATATTACCCACCCAAATAGAAATGTCAAATACTGTAAGCTTCGTTCAAGAGAAGATAGGAACTGACAATTCATTTTCAAAATGTATGTGTAATGTACTAATCAATTTTATGCAAAGATAGAAAAATCGACCCTAAATCTTTTAAAATACTAATAGTGACTTGCTACTTTTAGTAAGTAAAAGTCACACACTCCGTAAGACAGTGTAAAATCGTAACTTTTGACAAGTTAGTAATGTAGTATGGATGACGATAACGTTTTTCTTTATTCGAACTTTTAGTATCATTCATGATATATCTTTTATCACTTTAGACATTAAGTTGAAAAGACTTTATTTCTATAGGATTGTAACTGTAAAGAAACGACCACAAATTCGTACGTCCCTTTTCAGTTGCTCTTTCTTAAAAGGTAGCTGAATGCCATAATATTGATTGTACTTATTAGCGTTAAGTATGTTAACATTAATTTGTAAATATTTTTTGTAAGATTTCAGTAAATTACTTTATTTTATTCTGTGTCTTATTTATAACTATTCGATCGGATAAACGCCTTGGTGGCCGAGCGGCAGAGTGCTCGGTCCGATACCCGAAGGTCCCGGGTTCAATTCCCAGGTCGGGCAAAATGTATTTCGGATTTTTCGATGCATAATCCCGGGTTTGTGATCATCAACCCGCATTTGGCAAGCGTGGTGATTAAGCCATTTCCCATCAATTGTAGTGATGACTTGATTTCAATGATGGAGGTCTTTGCCCAGCAGTGGGACAGCTGTAGGCTGTTTACTTTTACTTTACTTATAACTATTACCTTTCATCATTCATATGAATCCAATCTCTTGAAACTGGGTCTGTCCTCATCCTCAGCTTCAAGAGACAAGTGAGCTTAAAGTCAATATTGTATTCTTAAGATGTAGAAAGAAGTTTAAAAAAAAAATTCAGCGTCTACCGGTTGCCGTTATCAATATCGAGCGAAAACGAGCAAAAAAATCACGTTTGCTGTATGGGATCTGTGAAAATTTCAACTGTCCAACTATCACGGTCCCTATCTACTGACCCTGATAGATAGGGTATGGCAGCTGGAACTACGGGTCCGGCTGTCTTTTCAAGGGTACCACGGGAGTTCCGAATCCTAGGCCCCCTGCCGGTTATGCCTTCGCGGGCGTCTCCGGCAGGCCCCGGACATGGGTTGGACTCGTGGTGGCATGTGGTTAGCTATAGAAGTGGGAATGTTCGTCTGCCTGGTTGGTCTGGCCAGGCTTCCATTTCGTGCATAGCGAGCGGGTCTTAGTAGCGGTCCGGTGGGGGCCTGAAGCGAAAAGATCTGCGGGGTACTTGAGTTACCCTTAGTTGGTGTGGTGCTCGGTGGTTTTCACTGAGTAGTTACTCCAACATCTCCGGTACTAGTCTGGAGAACTAGTAGAGGTGCCCGCTAGATGCAAAGGCCTCCGGTTTAATCAGCCGCGTAGGAATTTGGAATTGATCAGGTGCCTGGATGGGTACCGAGAAGTGAGTGTGCTTACAACTCCGCCACCAAAGAGGACATTTGGTAGTTGGCTTTAGAGCTGACGGCCCAAGCAGTGGTACACTGCGAGTTGTGCTCTTAGTGCAACGAGAAGTGAGCGAGCTTACAGCTCCGGTGACCTATCTGGATATTAGGTAGTGGACTATACGTGTCCACGGGGCGACTAGCTTGAGACACTAGTCTTAAAAGTACTGGATGAAGGATGCGTACCGGCGTGTTCTGATCTGGCGTTATGACCTGACGTAGATGGTCCCTTGTGCTTGCGCAAGGTTATTCTGACACCTACTTTGTAACCGCAAGGTTGGTAGGGGGTGTCAGTATAAACTTTAAAGTAGTGTATAGCGGGTTGTCCAACTATCACGGTTCATGGATACAGCCTGGTGACAAACGGACAGACAGACAGACGTACGGACAGCGGAGTCTTAATATGGTCCCGTTTTACCATTTGGGTACGGAACCCTAAAAAGCGACTATCGTAATGGGACGAGTATTCGACACAGTAAACCCAATGTTCGACACCCGATACTGTCCCCAAAAAATTACATTACATTACATGGACAGCTAGAACCACTAAGCAAATCGAGCTTCATAACTACGCTGGGATTTAAACCCGGGATTTCTGGATCTGAGATCGGCGGCTTACTACTAGACCACAGAAGCGAAGATTGAGAATGACGATAGAGGTAATAATGTGGTATTATGTTGAACATTTTGAAAATAACTCTGTTTTTGAACAACTCGTTTAAGTCATATTTTTTTTATGAGCTAGCAAACAAGAAGACGCATCTCTTATTATATACGCCGAATATCCATATAGTATCATGTTGAATGATTAAAATGTATATATAGTTTTTCTTCCTTCGAACTTTACGAAAACAAAGTGCACTTGCTGCAAAAAAAATAACTAAAAAATTTAAATTTTAAAAGTATCCGGAAAAATGTAACCGAATTTTCAGTCCTCAATCCCTTGCAGTACGACGAGTAAAACAATCGCTAGTAATAAACGTATACCTACCTTACCTACCTACTCATCCACTCTTTTACAAGCCTGCTTGTAAAAATTAATGCTTGCAACGTAGGTAGACGCTAAAGGATCGTTTTTTAATACTCGTTTAAAACGTATTACTTTATTATACCATCAACCATCTCAGAAAATAATTTTAAAATAGCCTTTTTTTAAATTATTTCCTGAGATGGTTATGTGGAGAGTGCGCTACCTACCTACCTACTGCCTAGTAATAATTCTCCATCAGATAAAATATTACCCACCCAAATAGAAATGTCAATTAATGTAAGCTGCAAAACAAGAAAAGATACTGACGAAGAGAAGAGTGTAAGAAGAGAAGTACTGACAATTCGTTTTAAAAATGTCTGTGTAATATACCAATAAATTTTATGCAAAGATAGAAAATTAAGAGATTGGTTAAGATGAAGATGAATAATTAAGAGTACTCCTTTTTCTCTAATTCAAAGTCATTGGTAAGTTATTTTTGACACCAAAAATTCTCGAATGGTTTGTATCTTAATAGTCATAATGTCCTTAATTCAATAAATATTATATTTCATTGTACAGTCGGCAGCAGATCAACCTACCCAAATCTGTCAAATTTCTCCAATGAATATTGATCCTTATAACCAAACCATAAAATTCTAAATTGATTGTAGAAATTTGACAGTTTTGGGTAGGTTGATCTGCCGCCGTGTGTACCTATACACGTTCATGTCACTTTCAATTTCGAGATCACGGTTAGAATAAAAAATCGCCGTTCTAATGGCAAGCATACATCGCAGTCCATGGACGTTTGCAACACCAAAAGTATCACATTGCCCTTACCCTTGCCCTTCAGTGCCCTTAAAATCCGAAACCGGAACACAACAATCTAAAACAATGCTGTTGGAAATGGGTTTTGTTTGGGGTTGACGTCATCCAGCTGATTCCGCGGGACGATTTTTTAACCTTACCGGTGATCTCGAAATTCATGTTTTAAATATCGTTCGAGAATTTTCGATGACAAAAATAAATTGCTGGTGACCTTAACTAAGAGAAAAGGGAGCACTCGTAATTTTATATCATAGCGTGAGAATTAATCACCGGTTTGGAAATCGACCCCCAAGGCAGAATCCTAGCACCAGCCCCCCGACCGCCTAACCGATCGCTTTGACTACGCGTATAGTTTATGATGTCATCTTGCCACCTCGCATCGCCTATGAAAGCAATATCAACAGCTAAAGGCTTTCGATATTGCTTTCATAGGCGGCACGAAACGACAAGATGACCTCATAAACCACACACGAAGTCAAAGCGATCGGCGGTCGGGCCCCAGGTTATTAAGGAGCATATCACCAAAATCATTACACTTATCACAATCCAGTATTTTCAACCTCGAACAATAACAGGGAAGCAATTATTATTATTATAGGTATTATGTTTAGCCCTAATCGTGTTTAAAGAGTTGTGGTGCAAGCTCTAACGTCATTAAAAGGTGACTGCGCTTTAACCGGTTTAGTGCCAAGTATCTAGCTGATTTGTAGGTTATATCCCAAGAGGAGCTCGATGGACTTGAACGTTCGAGTGGCGATCTTACAAGTTAAGCAACACTCGCAATGTCGGGTCATCGTTTTGGTGACAAAATTAAACTATCTGGAGCTCCTCCGTGCACGTGAGCTGGTTGGTCTGGGATACTTTCGTAACTTTATTCTAAGTCACGCAAGATTAAAAATACTATCACACGTACACAAATAATAATTCTAACTGTTATTCAGGCTGCAAAGCTTTTGTTATAGCGTAAAATTCATGTGTAAAAAGATTATTTTTTTAATTTGTTTATTTCTATCTAGACCTCACTTAATTTTCTTAACCCTTTCACTGTCAGAGGGATGTATATTCCCACCAAATTTTGAACTTTAATTCATTGTGATAAGATTGAAAACCAATGAAATATTCAAACATGTTATGCCCGTTAAGGGTTAAACAAAGTGTGTAACTATATGTGTAGGTCCAGCATGGTATGAAATAACGGCTACGCAAAGCAAGAGCATTCTTAAAGGAAGGAAGGGAAACAGAGTTCACAATTTCGTTTGTTCAAATCCACTTAATTTCACCATAAGTGTATATAATCTAACCGGAGCCATAAAACAAAGTAATTAAGGTGCAACCATCGGTTCAAAAATACCTAGTTAAAATAGTTGGGCTCATTAAGTGGAGGTATTCGGAGGTAATTTATTAGAGGCAACTCCGCCGACGCGAGGCAATCCCTTTCAACCCTATCTCCCGTTTCCACGCGTTAATTAAACACATAAGTATTACAATTGTAGCATATTTTTTTAAAGGAGTTCTTTTGAAATTGTTTCTATCGCTACTCAGACATTATGGTACATGGTATTATTTTGGGAGTAACCTTGAATGGAAAAAAAATGTAAAGCCCGAAATCATTCGACTGGCTCAATTAGAGCCTCTTTCAATAGACTCAAGCCCCTATATGTTCCTACTTTTAGGTTATCCCGATACAATTAAGGTCGAGCGCCAAGGCCCCAGACATATAATACTTGTCACGTGTTTTCCTTCTCGTCACCCGACTCTACCACCCCGGAGGAAAGTCCCAGAAAAGTCCCAGTCCCATTAGAAATTGTATGATCATTACAGCTCGAGGAAAAATATTTTTCTTGCCGCCCATAATACCGGTTACGCTGTGGCCATGCGGCATACAGCATTTTTTTTCTAAATTATACTGTCTTGTACTGTACATGTATTAATATCCATTGAGAGTTCGATTCTACATACTGAAGCAGTATGAGGTAAGAGCTAAACATAAGTCAACGCCTCTCTAGGGATGCCCGAACTTTTGCTTTGAATCGATCTTTTGAATCGTAATGGATCGTAACCCCGTGAATCGATCCACGATCTGAATCGTTTTGCATTGAATCGATCTCATTCGATCTTGGAAGATCGTATCATAATTTTATAAAACTAATAAAAAGACCGTGACATTGCATGTAAAGTTGTATTTAAGTGAAAAAAGATTACATAGATAAATAGATAGATCCATTCTGTTTTCATAATTTGCACTGTCTACCCGTGTCACATCTAATAAAAACGTCCAAACGCTTGATTTTATTGGCGGAGCCATATTAAAAACAATACTTAAAATTAATGTCACGCTTACAAAATAAATCACTGTATTCAATCGTAGTACTATCTACAATGAACATAAAGTATGTATATCTATGATGTTCTTGCGGCAGTATAAAATAAACAAACATTAATACAGATCTACCTTCATTTCATTTCATACTCACGGCAGTCTTACTTAGGTACGTAACTCGCGACTATTTCAACAAATAGGTGTAGGTAATCTTACTTTGTTGTAGTTAATCGTCTTCGCTGAAATTTTAGTGTTGCCAAAGATCTAATATATCGTTTAGTTTGCATTACTTTTGTATTTTAATGATACGATTTTTTCATACGATCTTCAAGGCATACGATTCGATCTGAGCAAAGATCGCATCCTGTTGAATCGATTAAAAAAATCGGCAGATCGTATTGCCGTGAATCGATCTTCTAAAAGATCGATTCAGATCGGGCATCCCTACGCCTCTCCTTCGAAATAATACATGTCTAGCTGAGGTACTGTGGATAGCTCGGAGACTATAAGCCGTCAATTCAATGTCGATCTGTCCTACCCATCTCGGAATTAAAGCGCTCTATGTCGCCAATACGAAGCCAACTGGAAGGGTTTAGACACGAGTACACAAGATCGCAATGCCAAAGCCCTTTGACATTGATATCCTGTGTACCACAGGATATATCAATATCAATATCAATATCAATCAATCAATCAATCAATTAATATCAATATATTATAATTGTTCGATTTACCGAGAAACGGGTAGCCAAGCCAACTATGTCAATATCCAGCAATTCTTTCCCAGCAGTAGAACAGAATTAAGACTAACTACACTACTATCATATACTATAGTCTAATCTAAACTATTTTTTTAGCTTTTTGTTATTATTTGGATTTATAGTTTTGACGTCAATAAGTGCTTGCAGTGGCTTATGTTGAATAAATGATTTGACTTTGATTTGACTTTGATACTCGTACATGGGGCATGAATTTATTTAATTAATGCGTTAAGACACAAGCTTTTCATTTTATACTACAATGAGAAAGTATCATCATCATCATCATCATCATCGCCGTCAACCTACATCAGTCCACTGCTGGACAAAGGCCTCTCCTATGCATGTCACTGAGCCTATCGGAACACTATGGGGATCTCTCTTATAGATGATTTTTCTGAAAGGAGTTATTTCAAAAGGGGGGTTAGCAAAATGGGCATGCATAGATTTTGTTGAATAAAAGATTATTTATAAAGATTATAAATTTATATATTTATTTATAAATTATTTATAAATGTTAGGATTTTATTGCAACAATAAATTTGGAATGTAACATTTAAACAACCTGGCAAGCCCGATTCCCACCCAAATGCCAGCCACTTCGCCAAACGGGAAAACGACTGCAATAGTCCTGCCCCGTTCATTTTACATATAAAATTTCCATTGTTTTCGAACAATTCTTGAAAATATAGCGTTAACGAACTCCCGTGTTCCACGTCAACTTTTCATGCATCAAAAGAGACGGGAAATATTTAGACTGGTCCTCATCAAACACCTGTCATGTGAAATAAATGTCGCTTTCGCGCGTTTGCGTTTTCAATAAATGAACGGAGTAATCTCATTTGGCCTTTTCGCAAACGTGACGTGTGTGTAAAATTGAATGTTGGGTAAGTAACATTGAAAGGGTTATTTGGAAAGTCAGTTTCACGACTATTAAGATTATTTGAATGAAAGGAAGATTTACTTGAAGTAAATTTATTTCTTAACTTTATTTGGTAAATACACCATACCATATACACGTTATTATTTCCTTACGCAAAAAAAATCGGACTAGAAAACATCTGCCTCATTGATGTACAAATATTGTTATTATTTCCTTACGCAAAAAAAATCGGACTAGAAAACATCTGCCTCATTGATGTACAAATATTTGTATTATTCTAGTCGCGTTTATGTTTACTTTTTAACTAACTTACAAAAGGGACGTTATCAATTGTTTCGTACCACTTCTTTTTAGAACAAGAATAGTTACTGTGTTTCAGATACAAAAAAATACACAACATTTTCCATTGAATTTTTGCGACATGACAAAAATTTATGTAGGTATAAAGTTTTATAGTTTTAAGCGTATAACTAGTAAGTAGTAGTAGTACACACATGTTCATATAATTATGAAACTACAAATTTATTTATTTATTTATTTAGGTACAAAAATAGATAACAAACTGTAACATTCAATTTATCATACATTTACATTTAAAGTTCTTTCTAAATTTGTTAACCTAAATATTGTACACGGCATTAAAATAAAAAATAAAGTCCGTTATCAACATACAGCATTAAATGTCATGGTATAATCGATTTATTTTGCCAAATATTTGTGAAGACCACAGACCAATGTTAATATAGGTTTGTATTAAAGTCGTATTCTTTAAGAGCAAATATCGAGTTTATTACACGATATATGCCTACATTCCGAATCGGTGTAGTATAGGATCTAAACAATTTAAAATACTACCGAGAGTAAGCTTTTCAAAGATAAAATCTTTTAAATATTACAAAAAAAGATATTTTAACACGATACAGTCAAATTATTTGGATAAGATGTTATCCATTTTTAATTCTTTATTATCGTATAATTGCCTTTTAAACTTACTCTCTTCAGGGCTGAAAAATACTGCCCGTATTTTCATAAAAAGTCGAAGGATAATGTTATGCAACACATTAGTGTACAAAAAAATATATCTTTACCTATGCAATCTCAATATGAACTTCAAATATGCTAAATCTCCTTCGTGCGCGAAATATTGTGCTTATAAAGGGGGTAGAAAGTTTATTCTTCACAAACTTTATAAAGTAAAAAAAAAATTGTTTTTTCAAGTTAAGTAGTTTCTTTTTATTGTGTATACTAAAATCAAAAGAAAATCATACATATTCACTGTTTTATAAATATTTAATTCAGCCTAAGTGCAGCAAAATAGCACTTAAAAAAATTAAAAATATACTAAGTATAGCGTTGTGTTATCAAACTTGTGGTATTTCATCTGTAAAGATGAATCTGCATAGCCAATCGGTTGCAATAACCGTTGGATGGCACTACTGCCGCTAAATAGCAGTGAAAAAACTCAGTGCTCACGTCAGCCTTCCCGGTTCCTGGTAGCCGCCCGGATTGCGGAAGACCCAGGTTCGATTCCTGGCTATTTTTTTTTGTACTATGTTTTATAAATTCTTATGTATCAAATTTATCAAATATGAAATGGTACTAACGTAGCGAGTAAAATAAAATGAAACTACAAATTCTGTTTTATATTACTTACACTATAATAGTACTCAGTGGGACCCTCATATTTGCTGAATCCATGGAAGGTTATTTTTAAACCGATGACTAATTCACACTCTGTGCTATTACGAGTGCTCCGTGTTCTCTTAATCAAAGTCACTGGCAACTAATTTTTGACACCGAATATTCTTAAACGGTACATGTATCTTTTTTTGAAGTGAAAACTTCTTTAGCGGCGTTGTACACTTTTTTTGTAATGGGTAAAAAAATTTAAATTCGCGTCAGGACACGTGACCTGATCGAAAATTCGTAAGACGGATGGAGAGTAGCAGCCGGCGCGGCGTAGGAGAGGAAGTATCCCCCTCTCTTTCTATGGCGCGGCGAAAATGTATACCTACTGTTTCGTTTAGGCAGGGCGCAGGGCGCTTGCGCGAATAAATTGTCATGTTTGTGTACGATAGCGCAATAAATAAATATTGTATTCTACCACATAAATGATAGTACTTTTATACTGATGATTGAAGCAATTCGTTCAAAATTATTTCCTAACCATTCCAAAATATCAAAAATGCACAACGTTAATATTCAAGTTTTCACTTCTGCCGGCACTCCCGGAGTGCAACCCGTCGTTTTTTTTTAGTTGACGGCTTCGTGCGGTTAGCACATTTAGCTAGTTTCAGAGTAATTTTCTTACAAGTTACTATATTAATAATTAATAATATTGAACTAACACAAATGTTAGAAAATAAAACAAATCCGCGGACACGACTCTTCACTTTTCCGCCAAGAAGTTTGGTATGTATCAAAATATCAAATTGTAAATAATACAAAAAATATTAGTGTAGGCGAGGTTCAAAAATAGCCACTCTGTAGCCAAAAAACTGCGTATGCTGATACACAAACGTTGTTTACGTTGTGTCACTTAAATGTAAATACATATAGGTAGGTACTTACATTTATAAGTATATATCTTGCCTATTCATAACTGATCTTTGTTGTTGTTGTTTGTAAAATTGTAAAGATCGGATATTGACGACGCTATTGTTGACATTAAGGATTCTTTAGCTCACAAACTAAGAGTAGAAGTAGATCCTTTGATATATTTTCACGGATCGGACAGTCACCGTCAGTAGCTTAATGGTAATTGCACCTGACTCGGTATGTAATGCGGCTTTGAAACCAGGTCGTGGAAATTGTTTTAAAAGATTTTCTGTAAATCCCAATTTACCAAAAAAAAATCTATTATTTGGAATTTTGCATTCATAATCCTTACTTTCTTACTTAATATTATAAATGCAAAAGTGACTCTATCTGTGTGTTACGCAATCACGCCCAAACTACTGAACCCATTTATAAAATTAAATTTATTTATGAAATTTGGTACAGAGATAAGTAGTCTAAAGCCTGAGAAAGGACATAGGCTCCTTTTTAATGCAAATAAAGGGCTGTAAGAGTTGAAATAGGGGATGAAAGTTTGTATGGAAATTACGTCATTTTTGAAGCTTAAAGCTTGACACTTATTTTTAGGCTTTTAATTAGATATAAATAAATAGGTACTTACGTTATTCAAAGCTTGTAAAAATTTTACACCAAAGGGGATAAAAAAGGGGATGAAAATTTTTGTGTGATGACGTCGCGTCGGCAAAAAAGCTTCATCATTATCATCAGCCATATGACGCCTACAGCTGGGCATATGCCTCCCCCAAGGATCGCCACAACGATCGGTCCTCCTCCTAAAAAACCTTACGGCCAAGAAAATAAAAATATAGAAGTAATACAGAGAATTACGGAGTCTTTACAAAATGTGAAACTGAAATTTCACGTTTTGTAATGACTGTATGTATGTGTTTTATTTTGCAAAATAATTAGTCTAAAAAATTAAAAATACTGCCGAAAATGCTATATATATAGTTACAAGAAAAAATTTCACTAGAAAAAATCAAATCGACAGCTTAGCGGTCAGAGCATTGTTGGACCGGTTATCCAAAGTTCGTGGGTTCGATTCCCACTCTAGCTTCCCGAAGTTGGTTGATTTTTTCTAGTAAAATTGTATTTTTTTCCTAGTAATTTTTTTTTTGTTGTTTGACTGTCAATATTCTATGGTATTCTACTATGGGATAGAGAAACAGACAATGCAACCATTAAGTAAACCCACATTTGCAACAGTATTAAAAGCACTCCTTTTAATTGCTATACGATCGTTCCAGCTCAGACCAAATTGCAGGTATAACGCTGAGGTATTTCAAATTAAAACCGAAAGCAGTAAAAAAGCAGCACAAACGGATCCCTGAAAGGTATCGCGGATGCTTTTAGCACTCGCTTTAATAATTTCCCGATAATTGAAGCGAACGAGTTCTTTTTATACGGAATGTACTAGTTACTTTAACATTATCTCTTTTATATAAAAATGTTGGTTTTGCAACTGTCGCATACAGTGTTAAATAAATAATTTTAGAAAATAATATAAATCTCGTTATACGTGCCTATAACATTTGAAGAGTTCCCTACGATTTCTCCAGGATCCCATCGTCAGATCCTGACCTGATAACTATGGGACCACCTGGTAAGTATACCCTTTTAAACCAAAAGAGAATTAAGTATCCAAATCGGTTCAAGCGTCTTCGAGTAATCGGGAAACATACATAAACAAAAAAAATCGACGAATTGAGAACCTCCTCCTTTTCTTGAAGTCGGTTTAAAACTAATGTGTTTGTTGACACACACACACACATGCACACTTATTGACGTGAAATCTATTAAAATTTCTAAATAATAAAGTAAGTGGGTAAATAGCTTTTATACTGTCCCACTGCTGGGCAAAGACCTCCACCGCCACATTCAAGTCATCTATGCAATTAATAGTAATAGCTTAATCACCACGCTTTCCAAATGCGAGTTGGTGATCCGGCCTGTATTGCATTGCATGCATTGAATAATCCGAAACCCGATCTAGAAATTGAATCCAATAAATAAAACTACTAGGTACTCCCTATCACCAATCTACTACCAGTCCGGGTTTTGGAAGACGATAGCGATAGCTTTCATATTTTTTAAACCAGAATAAAAACGTGTAAATAATGCAAATGTGATTGTATTCCATAGTGTGTTTTACATAATATTGTTTATGTGTAACATCTTTGCGCTCGCCTTCTATCTAATTAGTTATTGTTCTGAGTACCTATACAATTTTCTTTATGGTACCTATCTAAACTTTTAACAGTGTTACAGGATAACAGGTGTCACATATCTTCTAATGAGTATTTACTGCATTCTCTTTATGATTTGTAAATCTATATTCTATTTTCTATAATTGTAATATTGCATTTCAACCATTTCGTGTGTAATAGACTTTTAAACAATATTTAAAAAAAGTGAAAAAAAGAAAAGATAAAAAAACATACGTCATTGTTAATTCTATATTCTATTTTCTATTGTAATATTGATTTCAAAAGGTGAGGTCAAATGTTACACATCATAATTAGAATCCAAATTAAATAGAAACTGGCAACCTTAGAGTCGTACTTACTCATACTCTGGCCTAAAACTCAACTGATTTAATACGAATCTGTCCTGGCTCGCCTAAAGGAATTATGCGACTACTGTGTAAAGCTCGTTCGTTTTTTTAAATAATAAGATAATAACGTTACATTCGCGCTGTTTAAATGATAACAGCCAATAATGAAATACAGTTTCTCGCCAACAGCTTTAAAACGTAGGTTTAATTATGCAAGAAAAATTATGTTTCTATAATACAACATGAAGCTATAGCATAATAAAGGCACATCCTGCATGAAGAAGATTTTTATACCGAATTGATTTACATGTTTTTTTTCCTGTTGCCGATCTTCTGAACCGACTCCTTAAGGATATGTATTTATTATGTGACATGTTATATAAGCCCAAATTCTTTTTCTTTACAGCAACGAACGTTGTCATAACAAATCGTTTTTTTTTCATAACAGATCTCTCCCGGCTGGGTAATGATCAAACAGCGTGGGTAAAGGTAATGCCATTACGCATGTTCACCAACGCGTTTCTCATACGGGCAATATTATAAAAAACAGTACAATTGTGAGCAACATTTATACTATATGACACGCTTTTATGAAATGCGAGAGCTTCATATATGTTACGCCTCGGAATGAAAAAGCTATTTGGGAGGGGAATTGTTTCAATTGTTTTTCTTTGACGGCCCCCCAAGGAGGTGCTACAAAGAAGCAAATTACCACCGTGTCCGCGGAAACTCCCTTTGCCTCGGCTATAAGTTTGATCAATAATTTAATTTGGCGCCAATGTGGCGTAGTAGTAAACCAACGGTCTTAGACTCAGTGGTCCCTGGTTCGATGTCCAGCGGGAGAATCTTGGTTTGGTTAGTTGTAAGGCTTGTTACAAGTTCTTCGACTATTTAGCGCTATTTTTTTAAAGTCTGACGCGAAATGACAATGTTAGGAGGAGCGTTGTTTTGCTTCGACAGTTAGAGATAAGATAGCCTATTAGTAGTAGATAGTTTCAGGTTCAGATGATGTGCGCTTTCATCATTGGTTTTATCGTCATTTACCGTCTGGTGTGATGAAGAAAGTGGAATAAAGAAACGGTGTCAGCTTATCCCTGTAACTATACTACTACTAACTATACAGTTAGTATTATGAACTATAGTTTGACTTTGTTTCACTTAACTCTTTGGGTCATAGTGGTTGATTTCTTTACCACACATTTCATTTGGTTTTCAATCTTATCTCAATCACATAAAGTTCAAAATGTGGTGGGAATATACATCCTTCTGACCCTGAAAGAGTTAAACTTTTTTTTACTTTTACTACAGTACTGTAGTGGTACTGTATGACATTGTGGAAATTGAAACTTTTACATAATTATATGATGGTTAACTTTTTTATTTTGTTTTTTTACATGCTGTGGTTGTCTTCTATATATTTTTTGTGTTTATTTATAATGGAAAGTGTCCTGCTATGATAGGGCATTTTCCAATATTTTCGACGCTGTAGGGCAGAAAAGAGCTGGACACCTGCTGAGTTTCTTGCCGGTTCTTCTCAGTACAAGATCTACCGCCCCGTAGACTTACGAACCGATGGCATAGTGACATTCACAAGAGCTACTTGTAGCTTAAACTGAATAAATGATTTGAATTTTGAATTTTGAATTTTATACTAGCCTGTAAGATTCGTAGATCACACTGATTTATTATAAAGTAGATACCTTCACGTTTTTAAAGTATGATTAAAAACTATATAGAGCAAACATTTTCAGAACAGGCCAAAAAGATAAGTGCTTTGCAGGTCGCCAGCAACATTCACACGCATGCGTAACACAAAGTTCGGAATAAATCTTAACGACGGACGTAAAGGTAGTGCACCAGACCCGGTAAGTATGTCATGGGGTGCGGATTCGAATCCCGCTTGAGGAAATGTTTTCATTTTATCAAATTTTAATTAGTTCGCAACAAAATTAGTGTAGAATTATATAAACTATAATAAAAATAAAAATAAAGAATTTTCGCTAAGTAAGTTCTTACTTAGTGAAAATTCATTTGCAAAGCCATATTGGAAGTAATAATTATTGTATATCTACTTTATCATGTAAAAGTTAACAACGCAGCAAATTGTTTTTAAAAACGTCACGTCGTATAACTATGCATAACAAGTTGCAAGTTAAAAATTATGTCTTACTAACTCCGCATACAAGATCTAGATCGGATACATTGTACATACATACGGTCTAGTATATGTTTATTTGAACCTTTGTAGTACCCACAGACCAAATATTAGGTCTGTGGTAGTACCTATGTCGTAAAATAGAAAGATAATTATTATTTACATTTAATTTTACGCAATTGTGTTGAAAAACGCTCGTGGATTTTTTTTGACACTTAGTCTTATTCCAAAAAGAAAGATACTCACATGAAAGCTAATAGCTTTTTAAAGGGTAAAACGGGTTTTCTTTTGTATCTAATAAATTATTGAGAATGTGATTTGGAACGACTCCAGCTGCAGCAGCGGTCGAAATATATATGTATAGGGACGATGTGTTATGATACGAGGACTATGATTTATGGTCTAGCTGCAGGCACTCCAATATTCAGAGCTGGGGTGCTTCATTGATTCTATGACAATAATTCCTACAAAATGATATAAAATTATATCAAATACTGGCGAATATTTATTCGATGTCACCAGGGCGAATGTACAAATGTGGACTTACAGTATGATTTTTTGGGATCTCTGCCTTTTCGCCGATAATTTTTGCCAGATTTTCACTTGCCAACTAACGTTTCGCAGAATTTTATTTCGCCGAATAATCATTTGCCAACTCATCATATAATTATGTTTCATTTCCCAACCTCACCAGTTACCAACTGTACGTTTGGTCTGCTTTTCATAATGACACTTTTCAAAATGCCAATTTTCAAGTAGCATAATGTTTTAGTTTGTGTAATATTACTTTTAGTTGTTTTTGTCAATTTTTGTATGGAGCTAGATTTCTGTTGTCTAATAAAAAAAAATAACTTCGAAATTCAAGACAATCGCTACGCTTAAATTTCTAACCTATCACGTGACCTACAGGTAGTATTATACTCCCGTAGTATTATACTCCTCTATGCCAACAGGAGTAGGGCAGCTAGTATTTCTGTTGTAAAAATACTTAGACCAAGATGAAAGAATCAACAGAATTCTTGAACACAAAGCTACATACATACTCAGAGGAAAAGGTTTAATGTTATTTTGAGTTTCTTAAAAAAAATGTATGTTTTTATCATTAAGTATATCAATTTATGAAAAGGGAACTGTTACACTGACAAAACGTAATTCGTCTATTAATTGTGTGGCCTAGAGAAATATTTGACAAATGATAAATGTCCCAAAAGTTTTGTGTCATTATAATAATCAGCTCAACAATAATTCTACGTTGTCATACAAAAATTTGCTAATCGTTAGTTTTCAAAATGAAACATCGGCGAAACGTTGGTCGGCAAGTGATAATCTGGCAAACAATTTTCGGCGAAATGGCAGGGATACCTTTGTTTTTTTTTTATAAAAATAAAACTATAATAATGCTACCTATAATATAATATTTAGATATCATAAAGATTTTAGACATTACGAAAATAAAGTACATCCTACTTTATCAAGACATTAATTGTAAGACATTTCTATAGGTCCTTTATGTGGCTTATGAGCAAAAATGTCGTCGTACCTATTTCTTATTATTTATTACGAGGAAAAATTGTCTGAGAAGACTTTCGTGGTAGAATGAAATCCTAAAAAAGGAACATCGGCATATTTCAAATTAAAATCGGAGGTGCAAACGATTCAAACGATGTGTATTATAATAAAGTGCAGGTCTAATATATTTTTATAAGTAAAAAGAACACATTGTTAATATACATACATTTAAATACAGCATTGTCAATAATAAAATATGAACTAAATTACCTGTGACTTTTGTAGTAGGTTAAGTTTATTTTCAATGCCGAACTTCACGCGTATCATATGCGAAGCAATACAATCCGGAGCTAAGATCATGTACTTACTGCGAGTATCGCTACCCGATAATTCCAGGGCCGGCAGAGTAAAGCACATAAGTCAAAAATGGCAACATTACAAGAATCAAAAAATAAGTCCTTAAAATAAGAAGGTGAAAATTACAACCTTTTTTTAAGCGATATACGCTTCTGTTTGACTTAGCCAGGCTACGCATCGTTCTATGAATAAGACTTATGCAAAATAAAAATAAAATGATTTGTGTGACTTATGTGCTTTAGTCTGCCGGCCCTAGAATTATTTCACTAAAATGTAACAATTCAACATTATTCATTCAAATTACGCGGATTTGTAACAAATAAGAGTTTCGCTCTGCAAATATGAACCAAATTCGTGATCATGCATTAACGGCATGTTTATGCGAGTAATCTTGTAATGGCGCCGTGTTATTTTTTCTTTTCATGTGACTTACACACCGGGGTTTGCGCATTGGGATGTTTTACACGAAGTTTATAGTCTGCCAACTCTAAACGACGTCTACGGAACAAGATAGGAGGGAATTATTGTGGTGTTGGCCCTACTATGAGTTCGTAAACGACGAAATGTTTAAGGCTGCTTTTCCGACCGGCAGGCTTAATACCTAAAAAAAGCAAGCAGTTGCTAATCGTACAATGGCAACGCGACTGCTACTAGTTGCGGTTGCTACAATCGGTCGGATTATTTTACCTACGCCCGTTCCCAATAACCTATCTTTCTGTTGTTTTGCCTACTATAGATACTTTGACATAAGCTCCATACAAATTATGTCAAATTTCTAACTCCAGTAAGCAAAACAACAGACAGATAGAATATAGGGAACGGGCGTTAGAGCGCCCGCGCCGCCCCGCCTTGCAATTTTAGTTCATCAATCGCTCGCTTGTGGCGCTATCGTAGCGTTCTACGTTCTGTAATACGAAATATGTGTTTTGAAAGCGATAAATTGGAAGTTGTTGCGATTGCGACTGTCACATAAAAAGATCGGTAAATAAGCCTGCGAGGTGCGCAAGAAAAGAAACCACTAGGATCACTATATATTATTAGTGGGTTACTATGATTAATACTAATTTAGTGAAAAATGTGTTGATCAAAACAGTTTTTATATCATACCTAAATTGTTGTCATTTTGCCTGTAGATCAAATAAACTGTCGATCTTTTGAACTGTTGATATTTAAAACTGTTGATAAGTTGCTGCTATTAGGGCGTTGATTATTTAAACGTTGATCATATGATTGTTGAAATTGGGTATCAATTCCCTACATTTTACACCGTAAGAAAAGGAAGTATGGTAGTGGCACCAGAGTTCGATAGGAACTTGTGATCAACACTTTATACTTTAATCATAAAAAAGAGGTCAGCAAAAATTTTTGTCTTTCGAAACAATTGAATAACACATCACCTGCCCCCTGACTATGAGCTCTTTCTTATAGCAGTTGTTGCAAATAAACAGGCATTTATTTTTGTTGGATATAAAACTTTGATTTGTATTATGGACGGATCGATTTGGGAATCGATTATCGAGATTCAATTTATTTAGTGGCATAATGGCCCCATCACTAATTGTTCTTTTTTTTGTTGGTACCACTTGTCTCGGGAAGGCAACAATGGCTGGTATATAGGTTATCGTGTGTTGATAATTAAATAGATTTTAAGCAGTAATAAGGGCATTTGGAGCCGTATTACTCTAATTAAGTGTATTGTGCAACCTGTGTTTTGTGTGTGTGTACGTCGTAAGCGAATCGCATCGGGAGTACAATTCGCCATCCGGGTTTGGATGTCGGCGTCTCCGCTGCTGGAGAAAGCAGGTATTTCCTCGGGGGAAAAGTGCACTTGGGATAGTCGTTGGGTGTGATTAGGGAACCCGAGAAGACCCGGACTCGGATTCCGGCCCCATCAGACCATATGGATCCCGTTCTGGACGGCGGGAGCGGCATGGAACTGTGAGTGGATTTTGTAGATTTTAAGGTGTAACCTAGTTTTAAACAGTAGCATAGTGTGTGTTGTGGGTTTCCGCATCATTTTGGTAGCAGAGCGTGGTTACTACCGGACCTCTAGGTTAATCGGTGTAATTTTGTGTATTTTGTTAGTTCGTAATAGGTTAAGCTCATTTCGTGTAAAATCGCACTTCCGGGACAGGTGCGGTTGAATTGTAAGGTTGGTAGTACCGTTGTATTTGGGCTGGGACATTTCTCGGAACGTTAATTGTTATTTAATTTCTTTCAATTGAAAGCATCGAGTCGATTCGGGATAATCGATTCCGTGTTTTCGTTGACTCGTTTTAATTTTGTGTTTAGGTTTATTTAGTTTAAATTATTTATAATGACAGCGTCACGGCAGGAGTTGGCTCAGCAGCTCCGGTGGTTCACCGGGCTGCTTGCATTAATAGATCGGCCTAACCGGGAGGACGCCTTGGAGACGCGTTCGAAAGAAATGCAGGGTCGTTTCTTGTTGGCCGAGCGGTCGGTAACCGCTCTATTGTCAACCGACCCGGTCGGGGAGAAGGAGCTGGCCCTCCACGCCCAATATGTCAAGGATCTGGAGCACATCCAAGACATCTACGACGATGTCCTTCAGCGGGTGAAGGACATCGAGCGACTGCGGGAGGGGAAGCCTGTTGCGCGCCCCGCTTCGCTCCACACCCCTGGACCCAGCGCCATGGGAAGATTGGGTGCCCTGGAGGTCCCGCATTTCACCGGATGTATGCGGGACTGGGCTGGATTCCGGAACATGTTTTTGGCCTTGGTGGATACTCGGAAGGATTTCACCAAGGCCGAAAAGCTGGCATATCTCCGTTCCTTCCTAGACGGAGAACCCAGACAGCTCGTACAGCATCTGGAGCTGCAGGATGCGAGCTACGACACCGCCATGCAGCTGCTGGAGAAGCGGTACGAGAAGCCGCGTCTTTAGGCGGACGCGCACGTGACCCATCTGCTGGGATTGCCGAGGGTCAACCATAGGGCTCAGCTGAGGGCGCAGCTGATCACCCCGCTCACCGTGTCCTTAAACGGGTTAAGGACGCTCGGACTGCCCGTCGACCAGTGGTCCTTCCTTCTTCTGCACATCGTTCTGGCCAAGTTGTCGCAGGAGATGAGGGACAAGTTCGAGCGGAATCGACTGGTCCACAAGGATCTCGGCAGCGTTCTGCCCTCGATAGGGGAACTTCTAGAGTTCCTGGAAGAGGAGGCTGGCCTGCTGGAAAACCAGCTAGCCTCCCAGGAGGCTCCGACAAGTGCGCCGGCCCACACTTCCGGAGTCTACGGCGCCCAGCCGCCACGCAACCCAGGGAAGGGTCGCGGCAGGCTGGTGGCTGCGGCCGCCATCAACCCCGGTTCTGGATGCCGGGTTTGCGGACAGCAGCACTTGGAACAGCTATGTCCAGCAATTCTCGGGCTGCCCACAAAAGAGCGCCGAAACCTCGTTCGGACACGAGGATTGTGTTATGCCTGCCTGGGAGGACATAGGTATAATGAGTGTCCCCAGGCGAGGCCTTGCGATGTGTGCGGCGGACCGCACCATCGCTTACTGTGCACCCGTAGTGCTGAGGGCTCAGCACCGGTTCGGGAGAGGGGATCTCCCACGGGTGGCGGTTTGGGGCCGGGGTCAACTCCGCCTCCGGAAAGACGGAGTCCGCCACGGCCGCCACACTACAACCCCTCGTACACCCCGGCTCAGGTGAGTTGGGGACCGCCGGAACGGAGCCAGGTTTTGGCTACAACCCGGCACCCGGCGCGACCAACACCAGGAGTTGGTGCCTCTAAGGGCCACTGGGTACAGGGAGCCCCACCTCCGGACCCAACACCCGGATACTCGTACGCGTATCCTCCGCCGCCGTTACCACCGTTGGAATACCACCCACCCTATCACCGGTATGGTAGGGCAGCTGGATACGCACCACCCCGGATGGTGGCCTGCACGCGTCCGACTTACTGGCCGAGTCATCACGGTTCGACAGGGTCGGCTGCTGGCTCTGACGCGTGACTAGCCTGTGGTCGGGCTACGTCGGAACCGAGGACGGTTCTTTTGCCCATCGCGCAGGTACGCGTTTGGGGACCTAGGGGGGACTTCGTCCGGATACGAGCCCTCCTAGACACTGTGGCACAGGGCTGCTTAATTACTACGAGGGTAGCGAGGCGCCTACGTCTGGAGTGCGCGCCTCCCTCAGTTCCGATTCGGGGAGTCGGAGATACAGAAGTGGGGGGTCTGTCCGGTCAGACCCACATTTCCTTCTCTCCTGTGCATTCCGCTTCGATACGGATTGCGGCGGCCGTGATCGTACTCGACAATCTGCTGGGTTGGCATCCACCGACAGACATTCCGCGGGACGCAATGCCTGACACATCAGGTCTCATGCTGGCAGGCCCTCATTTCAAGGAGCCGGCTCCGGTGGACCTCATATTGGGAGCGGATGTACTGGGCTGGATCCTTTTAGGGCCTCAGCGGATTCTGGGCCGCTCTTCGTTGGTAGCTATACTTACCATCTTTGGACACGTTTTAATGGGACCGGTTTTCGACCAGGAGACGCGGGATGTCTCACCTGTCGTCGCTACTACCTCCATCGCTAGGACGATGAAAAAATTCTGGGAACTGGAAGAGCCTCCCATGGTCTCCCGTCTGGATCCGGAGCATGTGGAGTGCGAAACCTTTTATAAGGATCACACACGCCGGATGGCGTCGGGTAGGATCGAAACTCGACTGCCCTTTATCGACTGTCCCCCTCTCTTGGGAAAATCGAGGGCGTTGGCAGAGAAACGACTCTTGTCCATGGAGCGTCGTATGTCTCGCGATCCGGTACTTCGGGAAAAGTATATCGAGTTCATGCGAGAATACGAGGCCTTGGGGCATATGTCGCGGGCGACTGTCGACTGGACAGCGACTGATCATTTTTTCTTGCCTCACCACGCGGTGTTGAAGGCCTTATCTGGAAAACTACGGACTGTTTTTGACGGATCGGCACCGTCGTCGACTGGAGTTTCATTGAACCAATGTCTCCATTCTGGTCCGAAGTTACATCGGGACATTGTCGACATCATTTTAAATTTCCGAAGACACCAGGTGGTGATCGGTGCGGACATCCGGATGATGTTCCGCCAAACAGTAATACATCCTGCGGACAGGAGGTTTCAGTTAATACTCTGGAGGGAACATTCGGAGGATCCCATCACCGTCTACGAGCTCAACACCAACACGTACGGCCTGAAGTCGAGTCCCTTCATTGCCATCCGGTCACTGCTGGAACTGGCGGAGCAGGAACGGGCTCGCTTTCCCCGGGCAGCCGCTGTACTGACACGTGACGTGTTCGTAGATGATATCTGCACAGGGGCAGCCTCTCTGGAGGAGGCGCTCATCATCAGGAATGAGCTGATCGGACTCCTCGCGGCTGGTGGTTATGAGTTGAGAAAATGATTATCCAACGAGCCACAGCTTCTGGTTGGGATTCCGGAAGATCACCAACAGAATCCTCAGCTATTCGAGGACGCAGGGGACCCGAACTCTATCGCCGTTTTGGGAATTAAATATCAGCCGGTTCACGATATTTTCACATTCCGGGTAGAACTGGAAACTACAAGAGTTTGGTCGAAAAGGACGATACTTTCCACCATCGCTCGGATGTTTGATCCAAATGGATGGATCAGCCCGTGCATTTTTATGGCGAAGTGTTTATTGCAAACACTGTGGACACTCGGAGTCTCGTGGGATGAGCCACTGGTAGGGCTCTCACTCGACACTTGGCTCGCTCTGATCTCTACGATCGAGGCGATCAATCAGGTGGCGTTGCCGCGGCGGATCTTGCCGCGGGGCAAATACAGGGCAAGCCTACATGGCTTCTGCGATGCGTCAGAACGAGGGTATGCCGCAGTGGTGTATCTGCGAACGGTGGACTCGAAGGGTCGAGTCGCCGTCTCCTTGCTTCTGGCTAAAAGCAAGGTGGCTCCCCTCAAAACTAGGCTGACAATCCCGAAGCTGGAGCTTTGCGGGGCGCATCTATTGGCCAAACTGTTGTGCCACGTGCACAAGGAACTGACGTCTACGGTGGACATCCGGAATGTCTACGCCTGGTCTGACAGTCAGGTAGCTCTGGCATGGCTACGCGGGGCACCCCACGTATTGGAAACGTTTGTGGCCAATCGGGTATCTCAGGTACAGAACTCGGGCATCGAAATTTGTTGGAGGCACGTTCCCGGCCCCTGGAATCCTGCCGATTGTGCCTCTCGGGGCTGCACCGCGCCGGAATTGGTGCAGCATGCCCTCTGGTGGGGTCCAGAGTGGTTAAAGGAGGGTGAGTCATCATGGCCGGTCACCATGATCGATGGCTCTCTAGGGATGCTCCCTGGAATAAAAGTTTTGGTGACAACAAACGAGTCAAGGCCAGATCCGAATTGGTTGACGGCTCGATACAGCAAACTGGACAAATTGCTAGGTGTAACTTGCTGGATCCGGAGATTTCTACATAACTGCCGCCATCCAGACAAGAGGCAGTTATCACCCGTGGCGGGTGCTGAGGAACGCAGGAGTTCACTGTTGGCCCTGATACGGCTGGTTCAAGCTGACCGGTTCGAGGACGAACTGAAGATTTTGCGCGTCGGTCGCGCAAAGCTCAAGGGAGCGATCTCTCGGCTCAACCCATTTCTGGATGCGGATGGACTGTTACGCGTTGGAGGTCGCCTCAAAAATGCCGACCTGCCCTTCGGTAGCCGTCATCCTCTGCTACTCCCCAAAGGAGGACCTTTGGTAGAACTGGTGGTCTCGGATAGACACCTGAAAAACGCTCACGCGGGGTGTAATGCGTTACTGGCGATATTACAGAAGGAGTTCTGGATTTTGTCCTCTCGGAGAGTGGTTCGCAGCGTGTTATTTAAGTGTGTGGCTTGTTATCGGGTGAAGGCCTCCACTATGCAGCCACAGATGGGGGATCTCCCTTCTGACCGGGTTTGTCAGACTACTAGGCCGTTCGACGGGGTCGGTACGGATTTTGCTGGACCGTTTCTGGTGAAAACCACAGCCTATCGTAACACTAGGGTCACGAAAGCATACCTGTGCGTTTTTGTCTGCCTGGCCACTAAGGCTGTCCACCTGGAAGTGGTTTCGGCTCTGTCTACGGAAGCCTTTGTCGCCACGCTGGATCGTTTTGTTTCGCGACGGGGTTTACCTTCTCTCATTCGGTCCGACAACGGTACCAACTACAGAGGCACTGCCAACTACTTAAAAGATGTGAACGATTTTCTGGATAAAAATTGTAATAGCATAAGTCAAGCTCTCGCACAGCGGGGAATCACATGGCGATTTAGTGTGCCAGCCTGTCCCCACTGGGGCGGGATATTTGAAGCCGCGGTAAAATCGGCAAAAACCCACTTGCGCCGGGTATTCGGGGAAACTACCCTCACGTATGAGGAACTTACAACTGTGTTTTGTAAGGTTGAGGCGGTTCTCAACTCGCGTCCGCTTTGTCCACTCTCCTCTGACGCAAATGACATGGAAGTCCTGACCCCTGGTCATTTTTTGGTCGGTCAGCCACTCACTGCCCTGCCTGAGTATCCCTGGAAGGATGAACGCAGACACCGGATGTCTCGTTTTCAAATGATACAACAAATGAGTCAGGACTTGTGGCGTCGTTGGTCACTGGAGTATCTGCATTTATTGCAGCAGCGTGTAAAGTGGACAGACCGGACGTCGCTCCCTTCGGAGGGGGATCTGGTTTTATTAAAAGAGGCTAATTTGCCATCGTTATTTTGGAGACGAGGTCGCATTTTAAAGTTAATCTGGGGCGCGGACGGGACTCCGCGTGTGGCGCAAGTGTTGGTTGATGGATCGGTGCTAAATCGCGCAGTCGCGACCTTAGCTCGATTACCGGTTGACTAGTTTAAGATTTCAGGCTAGAAAGCGGTACGTCCGCTTTGGGTGGCGGGATGTTGCAAATAAACAGGCATTTATTTTTGTTGGATATAAAACTTTGATTTGTATTATGGACGGATCGATTTGGGAATCGATTATCGAGATTCAATTTATTTAGTGGCATAATGGCCCCATCACTAATTGTTCTTTTTTTTGTTGGTACCACTTGTCTCGGGAAGGCAACAATGGCTGGTATATAGGTTATCGTGTGTTGATAATTAAATAGATTTTAAGCAGTAATAAGGGCATTTGGAGCCGTATTACTCTAATTAAGTGTATTGTGCAACCTGTGTTTTGTGTGTGTGTACGTCGTAAGCGAATCGCATCGGGAGTACAATTCGCCATCCGGGTTTGGATGTCGGCGTCTCCGCTGCTGGAGAAAGCAGGTATTTCCTCGGGGGAAAAGTGCACTTGGGATAGTCGTTGGGTGTGATTAGGGAACCCGAGAAGACCCGGACTCGGATTCCGGCCCCATCAGACCATATGGATCCCGTTCTGGACGGCGGGAGCGGCATGGAACTGTGAGTGGATTTTGTAGATTTTAAGGTGTAACCTAATTTTAAACAGTAGCATAGTGTGTGTTGTGGGTTTCCGCATCACTATCATCATATCCGCATCACTATTATCTCATTATTGCAGTTATGGAAAAGAGACGCGTGTATATTCGCCGCTACACGCTTTTTTCCTTTTTTTTTGAGAGAGATTGCTGATTGCCTCAAACGGCATTTTCAGCGTCACCGGGCTTTTTTGGGGGCGGCGAGGTACGTAAAAGGTACCTCAAGCCTTGTGAAACGAATCACCTTCGGAGGTTTTCTAGAGGGAACGGCATCACACACTCAAAAGTGCGCGTCCCCGTGCCCTACTAGATTCTACTAGAGGTATAGGCAGTACGCGCTTAAAAAAATAAGAAACAAACCGCCACGTCACGTGACGTCTCCCGTCAATTATGTCAAATCGGCTACCGCGACTATCTCACGATGGAGTAGGCTCCTGTAATGAATCGCGATTTTGTGTTCAACCGAAGACGACCGGCCGGGCGTGTGGACGCGCGTGTCCGCCACGCTCAGCCACTCGCACGGCTATCACAGAAGAGATAAAATATTAGGTCTTTACCTACGAAATTGCCGTTTTGTATGAAGATTTTTTATAAAATTTTATTTTTCATACTAACGTTTTTCTCATTTTCTTAGCATCTATTTATGTTAGCACTATAAAAATTGTAGAGTAGTGTGTTTGTTTCACTAGCTAAATATAGCAGACATAAAAAAGAAAAAATATTCTAGACCCTTCAAAGCTACAATGAAACAAAAGGTCGATTCCGCGAACAAAAAAAGAAGTCAATTTAAAAATAAAAATTGGGCGATAAAGACACAAAATGAATAATCATTGTTATTACTGAAGCCTAAGTAACATAGGACTATCGCCCAATATCGCCCAATTTTTATTTTTAAATTGTCTTCTTTTTTTGTAAGGTAATTAAAGGTGTATAATAATATTAACAACCGGTATTGACTTTTAGAAGTAATACACCTATTTAAGTATATATATTTTTTTACGTGTAATTAATTTTTGTTGTAGTGTGTGCCAATAAATATATTTTCTTACTTTCTGTATATAGAGCTGTGGTGGAAAAGCAACGTATGCTGGTGTTACCTACGCCAGTTGAGTTCGTTTACACCACTCGCTAACGACGACGGCGACGACATGTTTTATACAGCAAAATAAACCGCACGCTCTAATGCCCATCAAAAGGGGCCGTTCATATTTCCGTAGGCAAGCCGAAATTTTTTTATCTGTAATTTCACGTGACAGTTGTATTATTAAGGAAATAAACAGCGTACTTTTGGCAGTACCAAAAGTACGCTGTTTAAGCGTCACTTTTGACAGATAGCTGAAGTTGATGTTTGTTGAGGATTTTTCGCGTATTTATTTAAATAAAAATATCTCAAAATATGCCAAAAGTGAAAAGAAGTGGTGTTAGAGAGGTGGTGCTAAAAGTGAAGGATTATTTAATGAAAGAAAAACAATGTAGCGCCCCGATTATTCCATTTGAATGAGTAAATGAGCGCGTCGCAGCTGCAACAGGTAAGTAAGTGATATCATAGTATACCTTGTAAATGTCCCCGTTATTACTTACCAAGAATACTAATTCACACTTCGAACCAGTGTATGCTGTCGATGCTATTTTAAAAGGACTGGGTCACAAGGTAATTAGATTAGACGCTCTATTAGACGCTTTTAGGCATTAATAAAGTGACTTCATAATAAGATATTTTTTTTAAACAATATTTTAAGTATGGGTAATTGGGTAAGTACCTATTTAATTTTGCTTGTTTTTTCTTAGATGTCGCGCTTACCACAGTATCATTGCGATCTAAATCCCATAGAAATGGTCTGGGCATCCATGAAACGAAAAGTATCTGAGGTAAATATTGGGAAGTCATCCAATCAAATGCCAGAAATGGTACAGAATGCATTCGATACCATTCCTGTCGATGAATGGCGCAATCATTACGCGTCAAGAAACTAGAAGAAGAGTATCGTAAAAAGATGGATATTTGGACGAACCTTTCACCATACAATTATGCTCTGAGAGTGAAGATAGCAGTGACGATGATGAAGACAATGAAGATGAAGAATTTAATAGTATGCAACCTCTCGACAAAGTTCATGCAGAACATAATAAAATTTGAAAAATTGTTTTTTGTTTAATTTAATTCACATTATTTTAACTTTATTTTCATCCTATCATTTAAACATTTCCTAAATTAAAATTTAATTACGGAATACGGAACCAGGTTTAAACAATTCCCATAATCTAAGGATATTTTTGTAGCTATGGTAACCCTAATTTCACACCCACGCCCTCATGTCACTGTCATCAGTAGCACTATACAAATAAACAAAGAATAAGGTCCGAATAGTTATTCCGTGTTTTATCTCTTTTACTCTAATTTGAAATGACGTTTACATGACAGGAACAAAACACGGAATAACTATTCGGACCTTATTCTTTGATTATTTGTTTGGGACACAAGTTTGACCATAGATGGCGCTGCGTAGAGTAAAGAGTTAAGTTGAAAAAAGTTATATGACTGATACTTTATTTCGAACTTGCAATATTATCACCATGTTATCGACAAGGGTTGACACAAAGTGAACAACACTACTTTCCAGCAAATTTTAGTTTACTTCAACTCGATCGAAAGTGGTAGTACAGGCATTCTGTGTCGGTGTAAACTCATAGTAGAGCTTATACCGTACGAAGCTTATAACGTAAAAAGTTCGAACGAGGAGGAACACTGGATGTGAACATTTCAATGTCCAGAATCTTTTCTTTCTGTTTTTTATTACTTTTAGTATGGATGATTGTATCGATCTGATTCCCACGTTGAAAACAGATAAAAAAAACAAACAAAACAAACAAACTAACAAAAATCGTATTTTTTATTTAAAAGCTGTAATAACATTATCTACGCTTTGCTGTATGGGAAAGTCTGAAACTATAAGACATACGAAGATCTGTCCTTAGGAACCATGTCATTGATTTTAATAAGAAAAAAAACTGCATTCATACATTTAAAGAAAACCTGTACTCAGCTCGGGAATCGAACCCGGTTGTTTTGAAAAAAATAAACTTATACTATTTCTATTTAGATATCGATTGTGTAGGTCTTAAGCAGTAAATTGCTCTTTGAAACATGATGTCTAAAATGAATAAAATGCATTGTTTTCACGTACTTTAATTTATTTTAGTAGGTGTTCGAAGTGACCACCGTTACATTCAACAAGTTCAGGCATGTAAAATTGTCTCTATGGTTGTTTGTACCTCTTTGCTGGTTTTGTAATTGTAAGATCGTTACCTAAACGTGTTGAATATTGTATTGAAAAAAACGGTGGTCACTTTGAACACCTTCTAAAATAAATAAAAGTATGTGAAAACAATGCATTTTATTCATTTTAGACATCATGTTTCAAAGAGCAATTTACTGCTTAAGACCTACACAATCGATATCTAAATAGAAATAGTGTAAGTTTATTTTTTTCAAAACAACCGGGTTCGATTCCCGAGCTGAGTACAGGTTTTTTTAAATGTATGAATGCAGTTTTTCTTCTTATTAAAATCGATGACATGGTTCCTAAGGACAGATCTTCGTATGTCTTATAGTTTCAGACTTTCCCATACTGACCGATTTAAATGAGACACCCTGTATAATAAGAACGTAGGGATAAAAAAATATGTAATTGCAAGATATAAAAAAAATACTTTAAAATCACTTACGGAACACGATAGAATAGTTTAAAAAGAAATTGTTTGTTTGTTTGTTTGTTTGAACACGATAAACTCGAGAACTACTGAACGGATTTTGATCCGGTTTTACCGAAATGCTAAGAAAATTCCGGAGAATAACATAGGCTACATAAATACTCGAAAATTGTTAAATTTTGATTGTCTAAACCGGTTTGATGATCTATGGTATATCTATGGTATATCTATGGTATATCTATGGTATATCTACGATTTGATGGTCTAAACCGGGATTTAATCCTTGGTTGCTTGGCAACTGTTGTTTATTATGTAACATAGGGGATTTTTTTTAATGAGTTTTACGGCTCTGGCATTTGAGGCTCTGGCTCTCTATTGCTATCGTGTTTTACGGCTCTGGGTTCTTTGCCCTTTTGAACCTGTCATTGATAGTTGTTGCCATGAGAATACCGATTTTGATGCGGTTATCACCAAAATGCTTAGAAAAATTTGGAGAATAACATACAAATCGAAAAATGTTAAACAAATTTTGATATACATTACGCGACCAACTGTTAGATACGTTCGTTGAGTTATTATTTTAGAAAAGTTTTGTTACTCTCTCAGGTTACCTACTCTTTATAAATCTGTGAGGCACCTAAGCGAACATTAGCACCGCAGTAGTAAAGCGACGGAAAATAAAAACAAGCTCAAAATCACGCACATCATTAAACTTGGCTGTACATAGGTAGGTACACCTTTTGTTTCATTTTCCAAAATAACCAATAATAATATGGCTATTTAGTCGCGACTGCGCGCGGCGCTTATTGCAGTTTTCTAATACACAGAAATGTTAAAAGTGAAAACATTACCTATATTTGGCGGTATAAACCTCTGTGTCGTAGCCCAAAATAATGTCTCTTTTTTTAGTTAAGCATAGAAATGTTACCTACTCATTAAATTTGGCTGTATAAAACTTTGTATCATTGCCCAAAATCATGTCTCTATTTTTTTAAATATTGCACATAGAAGATATCTTGAATTACATAGCTTGGCTGTATAAACCTTTGGGTCGTTGCCCAAAATACTTAATGTTATTTTTTTATATCTATTTGGTGAAAAAACGCGAGAACAGGAAAATTTAAAAAAAATTGGCGCTCATATTTTGAAACGAACAGAAGGAAATTTTGATATTTTGCAATGCATTAAATACCTATTTTTATTTTGTTAATAATTTTCATATTATATTAATTATTCATTGTGTAAAAGTTTTTTAAAACATTTTATGCAGGTACGTTAAATATTTCAATACTTATTTAGTTCTTATTAATTTTCAAATAAGATTTATTCATTGTGTAAAAGTTTTATGAAACATTTGATGCAGGTAAGTTAAACACTTATTTCAGTACTTATTTTACATGTAAGCGGTTTCTTACTTTGGTTTCTTAACATGTTTATAGGATAAATCTGTGTTCAATGATACAATATAAGTAAGTAAGTATCATAACAAATTTAATATCATAAAACCTATAAAGAATGAATTTTGTACTGTAGTGATCGGGACTGCTTGGAGGCGCGGACCTACTGGCAGCCGTCGCGTTCTAAAGTTTGAATGAAATTAAAACGAGACGCGGCGGAAGAAAAGAGAATCGAGTAGAGCATCGACGGCTGATGCGGCTTCGACATATTAATATAATTATGATTATTGTAATTTCTTGAGAACATATAATATATAAAAGTATATGCTCTGATTCTTTTTAATTCACGCCCCCACATAAGTAGCGATCATTCGGGTTGCTATAGTACATACTTCTAGATTACAGAAAAATGGTTTTTCCATTCTTCTATCGCATAAGACGGTGGCTACCTCTGGTATCAGAGTTGCAAAAATGTTTAAATTTGCAGGGTACAACTGTATTAGAGGCACGGACTTCAGTTTTTTTTTATTAGAGGTAACTTTCTGTGTCCTGTGACCTACCTCTAAAAAGCTACCTACCTAACAAGATGCCACGAAGAAGTTCAAATTTATCGCAAGTATGTAACATAAAATACTATACTGTATTACCTAATAGACAATAATATAATTTATTACAGTTCTCAATTTATTGATATTTTGTATCTACGAATAAGAACATAGTTGGTAAATAGTTTTTTGTGCCTTCTGGCCGACAACCAATAATCCTGGACCGCTACCTGCTACTCGATATCCAGCTTCGGTGGACAAGGCAAAAAATATTTTGAAGTCCGTGGTTGGACAGTATAACAGTAGACACATCTTAGCTAAGATATACCAGTGCCTAGGACGACTCCGGACGAGTACCTGAGCTGTAAAATACCAATTTTATTACATATAATTGAGCGTCAGTAAACCCATTTCAGGTTTGTATGACGTAGCAAATACGCGCAACCCACCGAGAAACGGTGTTGTATACTGAATGTATGTGGAGGGATAATTGAAACGGGAAACTGAGTGAGAATCTGTATGAACGGGACGATTCTGTGCTTCAAACTGAATATATGTATGTACATGGCAGAGATGATAGTCGAAAGAATAAGAGATAATGCATGAAAATAATGATGGACGTAAAGGAGACACAGGAAGTATGCCAGAACCACACTAAATGGAGATCGATTGTCTTTGTCTATCTCAGCATTCCCAGCTGAAAGGATATTAAGAGTGAGTAGATGTACGTATGTCGGTAAATACAATGTCAATTTTCTAAATTTCCGATGCATATAATTTTATTATACCCTAATAAGCTTAAATAGATACCTACATAAAAATTAAACTGTACAGACTACAGCCTTTAGCTCACGCGGACGAAGTCGCGGGCAACAGCTAGTTTCACAATAATTATACCTCTCAACCGGAGATCATTAATAGCCCTTAGTACTTATCTTATATTATCTTAATGGGGCCTGCCGAGGTTTCCACCTCTCAGTAACACTTCGACCCATTGGGATCTGGGATTGTGCAACCCCATCCTTTCACTCTTCCTCCTCTGTAAAGATAGATGCCATAAGTCTGGCAACGTCCTTAAGAGCGAAGAGCCTGAAGTCCTCCGGTTTCGGATACGCCGACCCCAGGAGTCCCATTCTTTTCCTAGCCAGAGAGTCGCAGTCACACAGTAGGTGCTGCATTGACTCGGTTTGCTCTCCACATGCCCTACACAAACTATTTGTTGAAAGGCTGTGAAGCATTTGTTTTGTGGCATAATGCCCTGTCAAGGCACCGATGGTTAATCGGGCCTGCCTTCTGCTGCCTCCGCATATGAACTTACTCCGTCCTAAGGCGTTTTCGCCTAGGAAGGATTTGGAGTGTTTCATACCCGGCTGCTCTTTCCATTCGATGCCGTGAAAGCCCTTAGTACTTAGTATTATGTGCCTTAGGCAGAGTTTCCCTAGGCAGACTAGATACAGAGTGCACTAGGCACTCGGTAGTCAAGTTTTATTAACCATTAGATCAGGTTTTGGAAAACGAGAATTTGTATGGCATTAAAGCAGGCTATTGATGAATGAGGTGAGTTTTGCCATATACCTACAAATTCACGTTTTCGGTACCTAACGTGATCGAATGGTAATAATGCCTTCTATTCGACCACCGACACGCATGCTGCTCAGCTCCACGATGAGATCGTTTACGTGAATGTTGAATAGCTTGGTAGAAGATAACCCCCTTTGCCTCACTCTGTACTCCAACATAATTATATGACCTCCTTGGTCGAGTGGTTTGTACACCGGTTTTCATGGTGTAGTTATAATGATGAGTGCGAGTAATAATAGCACAGACAGTATTAGTAATAATAATAATAATAATGTTTTATTGTTTTTATTTTAATATATTGTAAAAATCTAGTTTTAAGAAAGAAAATAAATATAGAGTATAATAATAACACAGCATAATTACATACATTAAACATTTATACGAGTTAAGTTTGTGTGAGACTGATGCCTGAGAAGGTATGAAAATACCTGTGATTTCAGGTCATCAGGCTTATTATTAGTATCCCGATCCAAACATCTCGGAGAATCTAGCAGGGAAAGGGGAAACGTTTGCGTGTCTATCTATCACCTTTAGAAATACCCTCTGACGATGTTTCGATCACACGGCTTGAGGAACCCTTTAAATTTCTCGCTGCTCCTATAAAAATCCGGTGACGCTGAAAAGGCAGCCTGATGCCATGAACGTCTTTTGAGTGTCTCCAAAAAATATATAATTTGTTTAAGCGATCAAGTTACATTTTTATGGGAAAAATTTAAACTGCATTTTTTATGGGACAAATGGATATAGATGTATGGATGATCCAGGCAGCGCCATCTATTGACAACTTACGGAAGTTCAACATATAAGCATTATTTTTTACACTCGTCAAACTAAAGAAATAAAATGAAATATTTTTTATTTTGACATTAAAAATATTGTACTTAATCGTACCCTTAGATTTATAAGACGTTTTTAAAAGATGTTACATTCTAATACTAGCAAGAAGTAAAAGTTGGCGCCTAATAGATACCCTCCGCACTAGCTTGAAATTGTGTTGCGCAGGGTGTAGGGTAAGATGATTCCATAGATAAAAGTTTTCAAACAAAGTTTTAGTCAGCCCAGCCAGTATACCACATTTTTAGAGGTTTATACCGTGTAGTATGTAAGTACTAGTATAATCTGTGCTTTTGTTACAAAGATCGGGCGCTGAAAACTCAGAACAATAATTATTCTGAGGCTGAAAATGACTTAATCTGTGCTTTTGTTTCAAAGGCCGGGCGCTGAAAATGATTTCGTAGATTGAGTCAATAATCTAAGGAATACGTAATATTAATGTTCTTAATTTAGACATATAATTTAAAATAATTAACGCCCCCGATCTGCGATTGCTAAGGTTACGCAACTTTCACATAGGCATGGTTGACCAAACATTTTACATCACGGGCTCTCTCCTCCGTGCTGTGGAAGGCACGTTAAGCCGTTGCTGGTTGTTAACAGCTGCATAAGCAGTTATTAACAACCACCAATCCGCACTGAGCCTACGTGGTGGTTTAAAGCCCGCTCTCCCTATCCATGTGCCCAGCAGCAGTAGGGACATGAAATAATCTGGTAATGATTTCAAATAACTTTAAATACCTAACCATACACTATTCGAACCCTCGACCTTTGGTTTCTCAGAATGGAGTTTCAAACCGCGTCCGTCAAGCCACAAATGGGTAACCTCCAGTACTTAGAATAATAAGTAAAGCTATAGAAACCGGACTAAAATAGCAAAGGTGTCACCAGATTTGTGACGTCATATTTGAGGTAATGTAGTAAGTGACTTTATAAAGGACCGATTATCTGATGACCGTTTGACATAACAATATAAAAAATAAAAACTAAGTGTCAACCATTTGTTGCACTCCAACCTCCTTTTCTAGCCATAAGATAGAACGGAACTAAACATAGTTGCACGATTTTTATTTTAGCCATCCTTTAGTTATTGTTCTGAGCTCCAGTATCAACATAACATTCTTTGACAATCGCAACATCCGCTGGGGAAGTCAAATAAAAACTTCCAAACATTGCGAGATTGTTGATAATAACAGTTCAAAAGTTAGGAAGCTCTTCACTACACGGGCTGTTTTATCCCCCGAGGAACTGATATAACGACGCATGAGCAAGACGTGTTAAGAGAAAGTTTTAGAAATCAACTTCAGCGATTTTACTGTTTTCTAAGATTTTGTTTACGTTCACATTTTTACTGTTAGCGTATTAGATAACTCCTGTGCGTCTCTACAAGCTTTCCAGTTTACGTATAAGGTTTGTTGTCGAGTAGCCTAAAGTGGCTGAACTTGCAAATGCCAAGTATGACACAGCTCATCTCTGCCCCCGGCTGCCGCCTTCCGCCTACCACCTTTGCCTGCCATCTGTCGGTAAATAAAGAAAATACAAAGTCACTGAAAACTTGATAAGCATAACTTTTTCTTAATGCACACATAGATGGCGTTTGTGAGCAGGCATCACTGTTGTACTATTACTTTTACTAACACCAAATAGTACGAAACAATTCATATTTTTTTTATGAATAAATATTAAAGATGTTCCAGTACTTAGTTATAAAATTACTTATCTATAAGTTTGAAGCTGTAAACACTTAACTAAATATCGATTGAGCTGGTCTTCTGCGCATGTCAGCATTAAGGCGTAAACCAACAGGCTGTGAATTTTACTTCTATCGTAGTTTATTGTAGCAAAGAATCATTATTGTTTGTTGAATACCTAATTAAAGATAAGTGTGTTTATATAAAGTTTAACGTTACATAGAAAAACTCCAAAATGGGTAATATCCAAGCTAATGAAAAACAATCTAAGACAGGCAAGTCGCCTTCAAAGGGTAAACATTTCATGAGGAACCTAAACAGAAAATCACCGGGCCGCGATAGCAAAAAGCATGGGAGAAAAAAGAGTGACAACAAAAGAGGCGTTATCGACAGGGAGTTCGATAAAACGCCAGACTCCGATAACACAGAAGCGATCGAAGCGTCTGATAACGACACGGTTGAGTGCGCGTTCACAGCGCCGAGGGGGGACTCGGCGGCGAGCGCGCACTGCCAGCTAACGGTGGGCAGGTGCGAGCGGTCACCGACCCGCGACCAGGCGCCCGTCGCTTCTTCGCCGGCGAACGAGTCCACCTCCGAATCAGTGTTCACGGACCCGCTCACGCCGCTCGCCGTCGAGCTGAACCAGTGCTATTACTCCGCCGAGAGCGACAGCGCGCACGACGACCTCCCGCGCACGCTCACGCCCTCGCAGGCGGCATCGCCGGACATGCCGCACGACGACGCCGCCTCCGTGCTGTCACACCACGACAACAACGACAAAGACGAAAAAGTTGACGTTTTCGATGACAGTGACAGGGGTGATGAAAAGGTTATGGGCGCTATAATATCCAGGTCGCGCGTTGACGCAACAGAACGCAACACGCACGATTGCAGCCATGACTTCCTCGACAACAGGCTGAAGGCCAGCCCTGGTCAGACGTCGTTCACCCTCTCCAAGCATAGGAAAGTGGAACTTACGCCGGTCGCATGCGAACCGTCTCTCACTATTCTTGACAGCGGTTAGTATTAAAGTATAAACCTTCTTATTATGATAGCAAACCATGAAAACAATCGGATTCAATAGGACGCTGGACGATTGTTACACCTATTGCTACAACATAAAACCTATATTGCTCACCTAGCTATAGTTACCTATGTAAATTTACGCGCAAAAGTACCTGTTGCTTGTTTGTACTCTTACAAGCAAGACTCTTCACAATTGTATTGAAACCAGTTTTGTTGTTACCAACTCTACATTCACACACTGTCTTTGTACACTCGATAATGGAGCGTAGTGTCTTGAAATAAAAGTTGTTTACGAATGCACTTGAGCTTGATCATGTTTACCAGAAAAGTTCTATTGTTGTTTTTACGTTTCGGTACACCGTACATACCTACAACCTAATTTTATGGTACGGGTACTCGTAGCTGTTAAAGCGTTCTGTAGGCAGTGTAATTATTACCGAACCAGATATTAAAAAGAATACAAAAAATATATGTTACTCGCGGAGTGACATATTTTTTTGCAACGGTCCCATTGTTTAAAGATATCTCCGCCAAAAATTACAGATTTCCAAGCTATAGGGACTATTCAGTTTCAGTTTAAAATAATCAGGCACATGTATCTACTCGTATACTTGTTTCTGCCCGCGACTGCACTTTATTAATAACTTGTTATAAATTATAATTAAGTAAACATGATTGCGGTAAATTAGGACCTTCACAAAGTGCAAGAAGCTCGTGAGAAATGCAAGATATTTCTAAACATGTTTTTCCAAGTTTACAAATATCCTTTAAAAAGTGTTTCACGATGTGCTCTACTTGGGAACCTTGCACATTAACCCGTGAATCCCGTGATAGAACAAACAAACAAAATAATAGATATCCAATACTACCGTGCTAACAGTATTAGGGGTAACTGTTTGGGCTACAAATTTGTTGTGCTGAAACTTGAGTTTACCATAACTAAACTAGTTCTTAATACTGAAGTACCTACTCCATCCATATTATAGGTAATCTCTGTAAGATCTCTATCAAATCATACAAGCGATTCTTGAAGTAAACGTCCGTCGTAGATAGATAAACCGTAGCTGTGTCAATATACCTATTTACTTACATTGACATATTATCAACGAAGACAAAACATATTTTGTTTACTTAGGAACTGAAGCTGCTTCTTTATTTTATTATAGTATTTTCCTTTGGAAACGATTCTTAACTAGGGTTTTAGTCAATTAATCAATCATAGTTAATAAATAATGAGTTATAAGTATGTAATCTTAGCTAATTAAATAATCCAAAATCTCCTGGCTATTGTACTTAGGAGTGATTGATAATAAATACAAACCGCCCAGGGAGTCAGTCATGGAGTATTTATTTATTTATAGTTCATCAGTAGCGTAAATTAACGAATTCAAAAAACAAATGGTTTTCGATCTCCTATAAGTAGTTCTATATTGATTATTTTGGGATACTTTTCAAGAGTATCAAACTTGCCCGTTGCCAACCCTGAGACGTATTTTAACATAGCCATTAAACAATTATTTTTATAGTAAATATCGATAAACCAATTTTTGAAAAGGGCAGATTTTGATTTGATTTATACACAACTAGCGGGCGCTCGCGGTTTCACCCGCGTGGTTCCCGTTCCCGTGGGAATATCGGGATAAAAAGTATTCCATGTGTTAATCCAGGTTATAAACTATCTGTATGCCGAATTTCATCCAAATCCATTCAGTAGTTTTTAGGTGAAAGAGTAACAAACATCCATTCATACTTACAAACTTTCGCGTTTATAATATTAGTAGGATAATGCTTGTACCACAGAACATAGTACAAGTGCTGTACTAGCGAGACCGTAGCGTATTATATAAAGTTACTCTATGGTAGCGTATATAGTTTAGTTCCCTCCCATCTATTCAAATTCACGCTTTACTTCTTCGTACCTATACATACCTACATAGGTACCTATTTATTCCATTAATGTCAGCTGAATGTCAGTGCTTGTTTTTAAACAACATTTGCATGAGAACTTTAGTTTACATTGTACATAGGTACCTAACTACTGGGTTACATTATTAGCCGAGTCAGATTCGTTAACCTAAAATAAATCAATTTCGTAATTGAATAAGCCTAATTATTTTGGCAAAATGTTACACCGGTTTAAATATTACAGGCGTTTATTGGGTATGTTTGTATTATTTGTAGGGTTATTCTTTACAAAAAGTTAAGTTAAGATATTGAAGTATTATTGTATTGCTTTATCATTTTTGGTTTTTGTTGATTGGTTGTTTCGATTAGTTATTATTGTTTTGTAAACTTTGTTTTTATCCGCTTTCTGACTTATCATTCAAATATAATTTGCAGTTCTGTTTATAGTAAGAAAGTGTATCTATCTATCTATATTATTGAGGAACAAGCGGATTGATAGTTGTTAACAGCTGCTAATGCAGCCAGGACCAACGGCTTTACGTGCCCTCCGAAGCACGGAGGAGCTCGAGATGATACATTTTTGGTCACCTATCTGATGATGACCGGCTATTGCGAAAGTGGCTAAGCCCGCTTGCTTAATCGCAGATCGAGCGCGTTAACCACAGCGCCATCGAGCTCCCTTAAATGTTACGCTATCCATCATTGCAGACATAGACCGGCGTCACTCCAGCGTGAGTGACTCATCTTTGGCCGACTCGAATGTGCTGCGGAAGGTGGCCTCGCTGACCCTCGACAAGCACTGCGAGCCAAAGGTGGTGCGCCCGCGGTTCGTGCCCGAGAAGCTGGATTTCCAGATCTACGAGAAGTTTGAAGGTGAGAACACTATTACTTGTATTTTAAGTTATGCCAATCGTCCATTCACCTTAATTACTTACTTATAAAAAATGGCGGTCGAGCAAGAATAATAAGTAAACTTACACACAAATCATTGAAATGACATTACGTTTTGTTTACGGTTTCAAAGTTCGAAATAAATATGCGAAGAACTGGAGTAATCTATTTCTCACGGGGCGGCGCCATAAATATTTGCCTTCCACATGGCGATAAGAAATGCCCATTATCTATTATCATCTGTTATAGCCCCTAATTCTTATCTTCATTAATCAGATACGAGTCATTAGCGACATGAGTACGTGACTTACAGGCCGGCCACTGCGCTGCAGACATGCAATTATCAACAAATCGCGTTAACTTCACCAATTCCTCGATAGATCATTTCAACTATGTCAAGTTTCTTGGTCAAAACCGTTGCCCGGAGAAGAGTATACAAGACATCGTTACCATACTGGGATTGCATACAGACGAAATAACATCAATTAACAAGGGCTTTGTGTCCGCTTCTAGAAGACATCGCTCCGCATTCAGAAGATTGAAGAGACGTGCCATAGTTTTAGTGACGAGAAAAGAGCTGACCTTAAGATTTGATAAACTAGTGCGATGGTTTAAAACTGTGTTGTTCGTTTCAAACGGTGAAGTTGAATGTGACCTAAGGACCGGCGATGTGACAATGAAGTTTGTTGCGAAAACGATTTACTTCGTTGACGTTACAAAATACGCGATGCTCGTGGGGAATACGCGACCCAGTAAGTTGGGGATAAGTTATTTCGCTTTCATTGTCGACCTTATCTGCTTCCACTAAAAATAAATAAAAAGTAGATAAGGCTTTTTTATCGCTTTACAAGAGACGTTCATTATTGTGACTGGCGACAAAAATACACGTCACTAACAACATGGTGCCTAATGAGCGCCTTCACCATTCAATCACGTTAACAAATCTATACTTCTATATTAATACTAGCTGTGCTCGCGACTTCGTCCGCGTGGAATAGTGACTTTCGGCAGCATTTTTAGTTTTTTAGGCTCTTGTTCCCGTTTTTGCAACATTTTTCACTGATGCTTCGCTCCTATTGGTCGCAGCGTGATGTTATATAGCCTAAAGCCTTCCTCGATAAATGGACTATCCAACACAAAAATAATTTTTCAATTCGAACCAGTAGTTCCTGAGATTAGCGCGTTCAAACAAACAAACTCTTCAGCTCTATAATATTAATATAGATAATATAGATATCTATATTAATATAATATTTGACGACCTCCTTGGTCGAGTGGCTTGCACACCGGTTTTCATGGTGTCGCCATCTCCGAGGTCCCGGGTTCGATCCCCGGTCGGATCAATTTAGAAATACCTGTTTTTCTAAATTGTTTCGGGTCTGGGTGTTTCCTATGTATAATAAGTATGTATTTAAGTATATTAAGTATGTTTATTCGTTGTCTAGTTAACCATTTCTCGAGTTTCTTAAGGAAGCTCTTCTTGGGGCTAGATAATTAGTGTGAGTGTGGAAAAAAAAAAAAAAAAATATTATAAAGCTGAAGAGTTTGTTTATTTGTTTGGCGCTAATCTCAGGAACTACTTACTTACTGGTCCGAATTGAAAAAATATTTTTGTGTTCAATAGTCCATTTATTGAAGAAGGCTACATCTTATCTTACATTATCATCTTTCATTACATCACGCTATGACTAATAGAACGCGGGTTAAACCGCTGTGTCCAGCTAGTAAACAAATAAAACGAAAACGAGGTCAAATTTTAACTGTTTCCGTTTGTCACCCGGGTGGGTTAGGGGTTTACACACACATTTATTATTTCGATAGGTATTAAATTTTGTAAAATATTTTTTTTACTTTCAAGTTTTCGAAAAACGCCCTACATCTCGTAAAATTTCAATGAATATTTATGTTATTTTTTGGCGAGGAAAACTGTGTCGAACACTGGGCTTAAAGTGTCGAACAGTGGCGCCACTATGGTACCTAATACTTATACAGAATATCAAATTAAATAACACCTAATATATTTTTTGTATTAATTTGTTTAGTTGTATCCTTTCAAAATCTATAAAAGCAAGATATTAGTTAATCGGAATTAATCGCCCCTGTGGTCTAGTTGTTAAGACCATCGGCGGTGTAGACCCAGAGGTGCCGGGTTCGATTCTATGCCATATTTTAAGTTAAAAATAAAAAAATTAAAAAAAAACATAAAAATCAATAGGTACATCAAGAGTATGTAGGCACAAAATAAGGCGACTGTAAAAATTAAGCTATAAACAAACGCGCTCGAGCTACCCACACATTCATATATTACTAGCGGCCGCTCGCGTTTTCACCCGCGTGATTCCCGTTCCCGTGGGAATATCGGGATAAAAAGTATCCTATGTGTTAATGCAGGTTATATACTATCTGTATGCCGAATTTCATCCATTCAGTAGTTTTTACGTGAAAGAGTAACAAACATCCATCCATAGTAAAGAAACTGTGGTAAAGGCAAAGGCACAGGAAGGCTCGTGCGTTGCGTGCCCCAGCAGGTAGGTAGTGAAGACAAAAAAATCGGCTGGTGATGAATCTATGGGAATATATTATATAAGTTTTAATGATGCGCCGTAATTAGATAGGTAACTAATATAATAAAATATTACTCTAGTTACAAGAAGGTGTATTATTTATTGTAATGCTAAGCTCAAATACTTGCTGTGTTAACATTGTAAAAAAAAAAACGACGGGTTGCACTCCGGGAGTGCCGGCAGAAGTGAAAATTTTTGATATTTTGGAATGGTTAGGTAATAATTTGGCACGAATTGCTTCAATTATCAGTATAAAAGTACTATCATTTATGTGGTAGAATACAATATTTATTTATTGCGCTATCGTACACAAACATGACAATTTATATTACATTAAAAAGCACTCGAACATTCGCGCAAGCGCCCTGCGCCGCCTAAACGAAACAGCAGGCAGGCATACATTTTCGCCGCGCCGCCGCAGAAAGAGAGGGGGATACTTCCTCTCCTACGCCGCGCCGGCTGTCATCCGTCTTACGAATTTTCGATCAGGCCACGTGTCCTGACGCGAATTTAACATTTTTTACCCATTACAAAAAAAGTGTACAACGCCGCTAAAGAAGTTTTCACTTCAATAAAATATTGAACAGGCCCCAAAAAAGTTTAAAAAATTATGTATGAGTAGTGCTAATTCAGGGGTCTAATCAAGTTAATAGGCGTCTATTTTTAGGTCCACAAAGAACAATAAACAAGGTTGAAATAAATTCAGTTCAAGCCAACTAAAGACGTCTTTAATCGGTTCTAAATTCCAAGGGGAGCCGCCGTATTTGGGGGGGTGAAGGGGTGGGGTTGGGGGTTATGACCCTACTTCTCCCACAAAGCTCAAAACTCGGAGACACATACATTTTTTTAATCGAATTTTCAATTTGGTTAAAGGAGATGTTTTTAACGTCTCCGGCGCTGCGGAAAGTGCAGCCCCTCCACCAGAATAAATTTTTGACCTAAAAATTTATAATTTTCAATAATTTATTGTGAGAGTCCTAATTGATTCCTAGCGATAAAAAAATCGTGTACTTGTTCCTAAATTATGAGTTCTTTATGCAAAAAAAAATTACCTCAAAATTCGGCGGCTCCTCTTGGAATACTGAGCCAAATCCTACTAATATTATAAATGCGAATGTGTGTGTATGTATGTTCGTATATTTGTTGCTACTTCACGCTGCAACAGATGGATGGATTTGGATAAAATTCGGCATACAAATAGTTTATAATCTGTAATGACACAGGATTTTTTATCCAGATATTCCCACGGGCACGGGAACCACGCGGGTGAAAACGCTAGCGGCCGCTAGTAATAAATTAACCATAGCACAGATTATAAATTTTATAACCTGTGGTTAAGGGCTTGTTCCAGAATTTAACATTTTTGCTGGTTGCCATGATGCCAAGTACTTTTTAAAGTACGGAGCGAATGAGCAAAGTATCCCATCGTGCATTCAAAATATTTTGCGAATTGGAACACGCTCCTATTCTTAAAACAAAAGTCAAACAAAACGTGATGTCATGACATTTTATTTACAATTCACCTTTTTGATTGTGTTTATTTACTTTTCGATAGAAGTCATTACTTTAAATTTATAACAATGATTTATTACAAAAAATGATTCGTGACTCAATAATAAATGAAAAACACAGAAACTGGTAAAGCCCATTTTGTTTCCACTTTCAGGGCAGATGCTTCTTAACTGGTTTCTATCGTCGATCTCTGAGAACAATCACTTGAAGAGCTTGCTAAATAATTCTGATCTGAGGAACCTTGGTATCCAGTATTGCACTCATCTGTTGGCGGCTGGTGTTTTACGGCAGATAGTTGATAAAGATGCACCTTCAGAAAACATATTCAAGGTAAGATTCTTACAAATAATCTGAATTCGTAATCGGTTGTGCTTTCATACGTAGTCAACATTAACTATATGCATAGTTCTGTTAATCTCGTGTACTTATTTATAAATAAAAATTAGTTGTATCTAACACCTATTAAATAATAAATTGTAAAGCTGCTACTTTGCCATTTACAAAATTTAATTAAATAAGAAAGTAGTAAATAGCCTATAACTATCTGACAGCTGGGCAAAGGCCTCCATCATTGAAATCAAGTTGCTACAATTGATGGGAAAATGGCCTATATGCTTGCCAAATGCAGGTAAGTGATCACAAACCTGGGCTATGCATCAAAAAATCCGTAAAACACTGCTCAACCAGGGAATTAAAACCTTCGAGTATCAGGCTGAAAGCTTTGCTCTGCCACTGGTAGGTTAAATTAGTTGTTATTAAAAATTAAAACTTCAAAATAGTGACCGTCTCAGTCCTAGTATCTCAGTCAAAGATATTTTTAGAAAAATGACAAAAGTGTTGAAATCATGTCACAAGCGGGATTTGAACCCGCACCCCGTGACATGTCAGGTGCACTACTAACTATGCTATCGTGATGTTGGTAGTGCACTTGACCCAGCGTGTTACAGGTTGCGAGTTCGAATCCCGCTCGTAGAATTTTTTCAACACTGTCTTTATTCAAATTGTAATTTGGTTGCAACTAAATTTGCGTCAAATTATATGTAAATAATCTATTTGTTTTTGTTACATGAAAAAGAATCCTGTTATGTGAAATTTATCTAGTATAGGTACACCTAATAAGTTTACTTAAATTTCAACTCAAATATTTATTTGATAGAATGTGACAAAACTCACTTAAGTAACATTACTAGGTTTCACAGATGTAACCTCTTAAACTATCATGGTCACTTACATTACACACATAATCAGTTCACAGATGTTTTACATAATAATTATCTATGTGTATAAAAAAAGCACCACCATTGATTGGAATAAGTATGTACATGCTTATTTCTATCTTTATGGGGTACCTAGAAAGTATTTTTTTAATCCTTATAACATGGGATACAGAGGACTGATAAAGTCACTGCTGGTCATAAATAATAAAAAACTAATTAAGAAGGGATAAGTAAGAGCAGTAGATATCTGTTGTTTATAAATGAATGTAACAAAATAAAATAGATTTCAGAAAAAGTTTTCAAAACACAAACTTATATTCTCAATCCCTTCACAAGGCAAGTGATAACCACTGTAGACCTGTAGTATTTTGTAATAGCTACTTATAAAAATAATAACTTCATGTAAAAGCAGATACAAATACTATTATTTTAAACAATAGATCATCATTTTGCTGGTATTATATTATTTATAATGATAAATCATGAAGATAGTTAGCTTTCTAGCACTAAAGCTAAAACTAGCTCATCTATTAAAAACTATTAATTATTTCTGGTTAACTAAGATACACTAGAAATGACAGAATTTCACCTTATACATAACTACTAGTTAGTACAACAAAAGTTACAAATGCTAGTAACTATATGTTATTTTAATTTACAGCCGAATTTGATGTACTATTGGGCCCATATGGAAGTCCCTGCATCTCAACCAGTAACACCGGGCCGGCTACAAATGACTGCATGGCCCCCAGACAAAGAGTTTCTGCACCAAGTCTCACAGGAACACATCACAAACCGCTGCAGTTTGGAAAACAACAAATTCTTCAACCAAAACAATAATGAAGAAATTAGTGACATTAATGAAGCCAGACTTGCCATAATACAATTAAAAGGAAAACTTCAAGAGTTAGAATATCAATTAGAAAAATATAAGCTGAATGCTCAAATAGATGCTCTGAACAAAAATTTAGAAAAGAGCTTTGATTTACCTGAACATTATTTAGTATCAAAGAACAAAATTGAATTAATAAACAAAGAAGTTCAAACTTCAAATATTACCAATGATATAAATAAACTATCCTATAGGCCTGTGATAAATATACCTGACCCTCATTTAAAAACGAATGTTAATATTGATAGTACAATAATTGTAAGTAGTGTTAATGATGCTGAGAGTAAACCTGAAAATAGATCTGAGAAAATTGAAAACTATTGTAAGTTAAATAAAAGTAGAGATTATAATGAAGCCACCAGTAAAGGCGATGTTCCTAAGAGCAACGAAAATAATGAAAATAACAAATGTCTTCCAAGTGAGACAAGTAAGCCACTTGCCAAGAATTCAGAGCACACAAGCGTCAGTGCAGTATGTGACTCAGTGTGCTCTTCTGATGCATCTTTTCTAAGTACTTTAACCTCAACGGAATTAATAAGTAGCCTTAAAGACAATGGCCCTGGTAATACTGAAGATACTATAACTTCTAAATCAACAGACGTTCATCCTGTGACTCAAGTATTATATTTAAAAGTCAATAAAACTACGAATGTATTAACTATTCAATCGTCTCTTAGTTCATCAAGTGTGGCGTCACCATACGAATGTACAAATTTATTAAACGAAGCCAATCAGACTACGCCTAGTCTTATATTCCCACCGACATCAGAACTCTCCACGAAAGAGCCTGTATTGTTACCTCCTTTAAGTACATTGCTTAGTCAACCTTCACCGTCTCCACCGCCTCCGTCACCGGGAATGGCACCGCCGCCACCGCCCATGCCAGGAACAAGTTCTACGCCTCCACCTCTATCTGGTTTAGAGGAATCTCATATTCCAAGCCCAATTTCTCCGAAATCTACACCTTCACCACAACTACCTGATATCGTCTCTTCAACTTCACCTGTGTCAGTTCCACCACCACCTCCAATAGTACCAATGGGACCTCCTCCCCCTCCTATGCCTGGCATGGGTCCGCCTCCTCCTCCTATGCCTGGAATGGGTCCACCTCCTCCTCCTATGCCCGGTATGGGTCCACCACCCCCTCCAATGCCTGGTATGGGTCCACCACCCCCACCTATGCCTGGTATGGGTCCCCCTCCCCCTCCCATGCCTGGAATGAGCCCATTTCCTCCACCAATGCCAGGATGTACTGCACCGCCACCGCCTAACCCAGGATCTTTGCCTCCGCCTCCTCCCGGTATGCCGGGATCTGTTCCACCCCCACCGCACTGTTCGGGACCTCTGCCCTTTCCAGCGCCTCCGATTGGAGGTTGGGGCATGCAGCGATCTAGTAAGTGAAATAGTCAATAATTTATAAAGAACATATCATTAATTGCTACGTTTAATATAACTTCTTATAATTTCGTAATTTAACTTTTATGATTATTTACATATAATTTTACGCAAATATTGTTGCAAACAAATTACAATATGAAAAATGTCAAAACAAGTTTTTTTCAACACTTTGTCTTTTCTCAAATTTAGCTTTTAGTTAGATAATTTAGTTTAATATTATATTGGACTAGCTGACCGGTGGACTTCATACCGCTTTGACAGTTTCCATGACAACAAAACAAACATATCGTTGACAGTTTTTATGACAACAAAACTAACAAATTATTCGTCCGCTTAAGAACACCCGTATCCCATGATGGACCCCTATAGCAGCGCCACCTACCGGGTCCAATTGTAAATCTAAACCATTCTTGAATCCATTTAAACACACACAGAAAATTTCATCCAAATCGGTCCAGCCGTTTGCACAAACGCACAAACGCCTCACGCACAAAAGAGTTATTTATATAAAGTTAATAAAATGTTTAATTGCAGCCTTGAGAAAGATTCCAGTGAAACCAGCTGCACCAATGAAGCCTCTTTATTGGACAAGAATATTAGCGAATACTGCACAGACTATTAGTCAAGGAGAAGCGGACGCGACTGTTTTGAAACCTCTGTGGCTGGAAATCGATGAAGCAAAGTTAGACAACATAGATGAATTTACTGACCTGTTCTCACGACAAGTCGTTAAAGCTCCAGTGAAGAAGAAAGTCGAAGTGAAGACGAAAATTCAGCCAGTGAAGATATTAGACTGCAAGAGATCTCAGAACGTTGGAATACTTGCCCAGAGCTTACATGTAGAATTTTCCGAAATAGAAAATGCTATTTATAATTTTGACACTTCTGTTGTTAGTCTGGAAGCGTTACAGCAAATTTACGAGTTGGTGAGTACAATACAATACAATAGATTTATTGTCAATCATAGTGAATAAGGTGTTACAGGTGGATCTAGTACATAATGAACCCTGTTGGGTATGACGATTTGAAGCGACTTGCAGATTTTAATAAGTAATTAATTATAGTTTATTAATCTGAATGTAAACAGAATAATGAAATGAATAATTAAATTTAATTAATTGGAATTTGATTTTTCTGGTCGTTTGAAAAAAATCGTAATAAAACATATTTCCAAAATGTTTATATAATTTTTTAACGCAAATTTAATGGGCGCCTTTGGCTTTCAAGGTAAAAAGTAAATAGTGTTGCATAATTTCAGCGGGCTGCTGGTTAGAACCATGATAGCTCAATTGGAAGAGCACCTGACCCGGTATGTCAGAAGGGTGCGGGTTCAAATCCTGCTCGTGGAAATTTTTTCAACATTTGTGTTTTTGTAACATATTTCCAATATAAAATATTATAAAAACTTAACCTAGGTTGCCACCGGCAGCGGGGATAGACCCAAGCTATCAATGGTTAGGGCTGCAGAGTGACGAACCTCCTGACAATACGTGCCGTGTCAAGGAGTACTGCCTTTTGCATCTGACCCTTGACCCAGTTGATCGAGGCTCTTGGCTAAAAGACCAATATTATTTTATTATTATTGTTGGATTTTCTTCTCTTTCTATTTAAGAAAGAGGTATATTATCTGCTTCTTCGGGCTCTGCTTCTTCGGGCTTTTGCCAAGTATAGGAAGATAAGTGTGTTAGTATTGTCGTGTGTGCGAAAGTGAGTGTGAAAGCTGAATATTTATAAGTTAGTGTGAACTTAATTTATCTACTGGGATTCAGAAGACAAAAACTTTCGGACAATCCTGCATGTATTAAGAATTGCCGCCTTATGCATGATGGATAATGTATGTGTGTGGATGAATGTTTAGTGTTTTAAAACTATTATGTAAGGTACGAGGTATTATTATTAATACTGTTATTAGAGTAGTTCTGTTCTGTTTGTTATTAAAATTGATTATGTTGCTTGTTATTGTAGTTTGTAACTACCTCTATGGTCTAGTGGTTGTCTAACCGGTCTTGGCCCAAAGAATAGTTGATTCTCAGCATAAGTTACAATTATTTTACACTGGTTGGTCACTAGTTATTTTATTCTGTTGCCATGGTAACATTGTTAGTAACATTGTTGTTTGTCGAAGAGAGCCAGTTCTTTAGTTATAGATCATAGGAGGTTGAGGGTGAAGGGTAAACGGCTATCTTCGATCTCATCTTCATTTACCATCAGATAAGCGCTTTTCCTGTTTATTCTATATAAAATAATAGAATATGATTATTTACAAATAATTTAACGCAAATATTGTTGCGAACAAATTACAATTTGAAAAATAAGACGAAACTTGAAAAAATCCACGAGCCGGATTCGAACCCGCATCTTATGACATTCCGGGTTAGGTGCACTGCCAACTAGTGAGCCACGATAGCATAGTTGACGAATTTATTCAACACTTCTTTTTTTCAAATAGTAATAGGATAATTTGAAATATAGTAAATCAGAAGTATTTATTAACATTTGTATCTATCCCTTAGCGTGCAACTGAGGAAGAGCAAGCTATGATAAAGGAACATTTGAAAACGAAGCCAGACATCCCACTTGACAAGCCAGAGGCGTTCTTGCACGATTTGGCTGGCATTCCAAATTTTGCCGAGCGCATTTCTTGCTTCATGTTTCAAGCTGAGTTTGAAGACTCCATTAGTACAACTATGCATAAACTGGATAATTTAAAACACACATGTGAGGTAATTATTTTTTTTACAAAATAGTAGTAGTTCAAAATAGTTTTTTTTAGCCTGAATCGGAACTTTTTGGCGAAAAGTAGGTACTCGCGTGATGGCTTTATATGGGTTATGCACGGCACCTTTTGAACCTTCATGGTAGCTTGGGTCACAACGAACGGTTTGAGAAATCATCAATATTCACGCCCGCAGCCCATAAAACGCGTTATCTGCCAAAAGCCGTATTCTGACCGTTTTCTTTTTCTAAAAATAAAAAGCATACAGTGGTGGACATATAATTAGAAACGCTACCAACGGAACTTAATATTATACAAGAATTTGACCCTAATAATTTTATTTGGAAATAAAACAACAAATAGCATAAAAAATGTTCTATAACTTATCATTTATTAGAAAAAACAACAAAATATCAATGTTTATATAATTTTTAACGCAAATTTTGTTGCGAACAAAACAAAACAAAAAATATCAACTAAACAAGTACCGATTCAATATTAGACTTCATACAAACAACTAAATGAGTTTTAACTACCAGCAATAATGGACAACTAATTAGAAACAATACAAAAAAATAAAAGATAAATAATTTTTATTGAGCAATATATAATTTAGGTAATAGATACTGTGTATAGGCTACTAAAACTTCTAATTAATATTTTGTTGCGTATCCTTTATTATCAATCACAGCTCTACAACGACGTGGCATTGATTCAAGCAATTTCATACATTTTTCTAGTGGGATTGAATTCCATGCTTCGACAAAAGTTAGAGTTTGTTGTGACTGAAGTTACGTTTGTTTGAGACTTTCTTTTTTATGACATGCCACAGATTTTCTATGGGATTTAAAGCAGGGCTATTTGCAGGCCAGTCTAAGACGGAAATACGCTGTTCAATTTCAAAAAATGGAATGTGCCGTGCATGCTTTTCTAAAGTGTTTCTAATACTAATTAGGCGTCCAAGCGGCCAGTATGTACCTATGTATTTTATGAGTATTTTAATTGAGTGGCTCTATTGTTGCATGATTATAAAATATTGAATCTATTTTTTCACGAATATTGTATGTGGACTTTACACTTTCATAATTCATATGAAGTGTTTCTAATTCTAAGTCCACCACTGTTGTAGGAAGAGGTAATTTTACCTTTTTGTAACTTTTTTGCAGTTTTTAATATCAAATGAATCTCTGAAAAAGCTGTTTGCCATTATCCTCACACTTGGTAACTACATGAACGGCGGCAATGGCCAAAGAGGGCAGGCGGATGGTTTCGGCCTGGAAATACTCGCCAAGTTGAAAGATGTCAAGGTAAGCTTAGTGTTTAGGTTTACCGGCGATAATGTATTCACACATTCATGTCTTGATATAAGTTGATAAAAACCGTATGATAGTTGTATGTAAACGTCTATCTGATTAGAAAGAGATAAAACTATGAAAAGTTCCAAATCAAGTAATGTAATAACTATAGCGTTGTGTTATCAACAACAATAATCGTTGGATAGATGGCACTGCACTACTGCCGCTAAAAAGCAGTCTAAATCAAAGCAGTGAAAAAATTCAGTGTATATGTCAGCTTTTCCGGTAGCATAATGGTCAGTGCAGCCGCCCGGATTGTGGAAAACCCAGGTTCGGTTCTTGGCTGGGTTGGGTAGGCATTTAATTTTTTTACTATTTTATAAATATTTATTATCTACACTAATGTTGTAACATTCTACTTATGTTTTTAATACTTGACTTATAATTACTACTGTTATAGCGCAGACAACAAAACACTCAATTTAAGCAATTTCACATGATGGTATAATATCCACATCGATATCGTAAAATCTCATTATAACATCAATAAAACGCGACCAATTAACCTGGCGAGCCTTATGTCAAAATCCTCATACAAGTTGTATAAAATTTTGATATTAGGCTGGCTTTTGAAAACAGTTGGGTTATACGTGAAAACTTCGTCGAAACTACTAAACTTACATACACAAAACTCTTTGGTAAGATCTTGTGCCAATTAAATAAAAAAAGAACAGCGCGCGCTCGCTCCTCATTGGCCCTGCGCGCGCAGCTGCGCTCTTATTGGTTAGATTTTAATGGCGGCAAGTTCACTGTGACAATACACGTACGCGTGAATTTAATGTTTCGCAATGTGTTTTGTTTTTAAAATACAAATTAAAAGTTAAAAATGGACAGCGACGATGATATTTGTACGCCTCCGGATATTCTAGAATTGGCAACAAAAGTAACTCACAATCTTTTGCCAGAAAAATCTAGAAAATTATATGAAAAAGAATATAATAACTTTTTGGCATGGAAGATCGAAAAGAAAACTACATCATTTTCTGAAAATGTCATTCTTGTGTATCTCAAAGACCTCTCCGACAAATTCAAGCCATCTTCTATGTGGGCTAAATATTCTATGCTCAAGTCCACACTGAGTATCTACAACAATATTGATATCACGAAGTATTCAAAAGTCATAGCGTTCCTGAAACGCAGTTCAGAAGGACACAAGGAAAAAAAGTCCTTGACGTTTACATCAGGTCAAATAAAGATGTTCCTGAAAGATTCACCAGATATTTTGTATCTTTTTGAAAAGGTAAGTGTATTTTAGTTCTGTTATTTAATCTACCTAGTACTTACGTACTACACACGCAAGTTATCTAGACACTCCGTTTAAGCGCTTTGTGTATAAATTAGGTAGTAGGTACCTACACTTTACTACTTCACAAATCATAGTTTTTGCCTTGGCTATGTACCTCAAGCTTATTATATCGTTTATTGTTACAGGTTGCACTAATCTTCGGCATAATGGGGGCATGCCGAAGGCAAGAGCTATACAACATCCAGTTCGATGAAGTCTCTAACATAGACGACAGTACAATCATGGTGAAAGTTTCGAAAACAAAAACGAAAATAGATCGTTCTTTCGTTGTGACGGGCAACTGCTATGCCGTATGTAAAAAATACATGGAACTTCGACCCACCCCCTGTCGAAACCCTGCCTTTTTCTTGAGCTATAGATCGGGGAGTGCGTCGATCAAAGAACTGGTATTAATAAATTTGGTGCTCTGGGAAAAACTATCGCAAGTTTTTTGAATCTGCCTAACCCAGCGTTGTACACGGGGCATTGCTTCCGGCGCACCTCGGCGACCCTTCTCATAGATAGCGGTGGTGATTTGACCGCACTGAAACAACAAGGGGAGGGGGAAGGCTTCTACTGTGGCTGAAAGCTACATTGATGAGTCTTTAATGAATAAAATTCAAGTCTCAAATACGATCTTGAACAGTATAGAAAACAAGACGAATGAAGTAATTATAAATATTCCAACTCCGTCTACGAGCTCTACTGCTTGCCCCGCGACCGCTACAGCTGCTGGATCAATAATTAACATTAACTTTCAAAATTGTACCATCCAAAATTTGAACAATTATTATAAATAAACTATTGTCAGCTTTTACTCTTGTTGTTTGACTAATTGCATTAGTGAAGATAAAGTAGTGTATGCAACTGCATATAACACAGGTATTAAAACACTCGTTACTATTATGAAACTCGCTGCGCTCGTTTCATAAACTCACACTCGTGTTTTAATACCCTTCATTATATGACAGTTGCATAAACTACTATTTCAGCTTAAGTGCAGCAATAAGGAGCTCGATGGCGCAGTGGCTAACGCGCCCGGTCTGCGAGTGCTGAGGTTAAGCAACTTTCACAAAGGCCGGTCATCGGATGGGTGACCAAAAATTTCATCATCATCATCTCGAGCTCCTTCGTGCTTCGGAAGGCACGTAAAGCCGTTGGTCCCGGCTGCAATAGCAGTCGTTAACAACCACCAATCCGCACTGGGCCCGCGTAGTGGTCCTATCCATCCATAGGGAAGGCTCGTGCCCCAGCAGTGGGGACAAAAATGAGCTGACGATGATGATGCAGCAATAAGCACTTTAAAAAAATATAAATAATATAATCTGATTAAAAACAGTTTGGGTGTACGGAACAAAGTGCCGAATGCGCGGAAGCCAGAAGTGACACATCAAGTGATTAACAATATATTCATTTACCTATTATACCTACTAAAGATTTGATTATAATCTTTCGTCTTTTAGTTTAAAATATAAGTACCTTTAGTTCGCGATCTGCCATTTATAAGGCTATAGCCAGTTTCGGTCGATATAGACGTCAGTCCCTTCTAATACTCTTATGTGTATTAATAAGTCTTACTCTTACTGCAACTTATCGGGGTATCTTATCTTATCTTATCTTAGTGGGGCCTGCCGAGGTTTCCACCTCTCAGTAACACTTCGACCCATTGGGATCTTTTGTGCAACCCCATCCTTTCACTCTTCCCCCTCTGTAAAGATAGATGCCATAAGTCTGGCAACGTCCTTAAGAGCGAAGAGCCTGAAGTCCTCCGGTTTCGGATAGGCCGACCCCAGGAGTCCCATTCTTTTCCTAGCCAGAGAGTCGCAGTCACACAGTAGGTGTTGCATTGACTCGGTTTGCTCTCCACATGCCCTACACAAACTATTTGTTGAAAGGTGCATTCTGTGAAGCATTTGTTTTGTGGCATAATGCCCTGTCAAGGCACCGATGGTTAATCGGGCCTGCCTTCTGCTGCCTCCGCATATGAACTTACTCCGTCCTAAAGCGTTTTCGCCTAGGAAGGATTTGGAGTGTTTCATACCCGGCTGCTCTTTCCATTCGATGCCGTGCCTGTTTATGATGTAATCTTTTAAGGCCTTGTTGATGGTACTTTGTGCAAGTGCCACGAACGGCTCAGGACCAATAAGCTGGGTTTCTGAGCCCTCCCTGGCAAGTGCATCCGCCATCTCGTTGCCGTGGATTCCCATATGGCCTGGGACCCAGATCAATCGCACCTTGTTATGCCCACCTAGCTTGTTTAGAGCTTTTGTGGTTTCCAGAACAAGGCCCGAGTCGATTCGGGGCGATATGAGTGACTTGAGCGCGGCTTGGCTGTCACTCAGGATGAATATATTGCGCTTTTTAATAGCTAACTCTATATTCTGCTTTGCGCATAGGAGAATTGCGAAAGTTTCTGCTTGGTAAACAGTAGCAAATTTTCCCATGCTTTGACTATGCTTGAAGTCGTTATTATAGACGCCTGCCCCTGTGCCCGACTTCATTTTTGATCCGTCGGTGTACCAGATTAGGCTGTCTTTTTCCGGAGACGGTGGCCCTCGTTTCCATTCGTCCCTGGTTGGAACATAAACTTTAAATTTCTTTTCGAACACGAATATGGGGTTTATTTTATCGCACCCCATTTCCATGATCCTATCAGGAATGTCACTTGGTTCCCATTTTGTGTGTCTGGTCAGAGGTTTAGATGCGTCCCATAGTCCGGCCACCTTTATATCGGGGTATAGTTAAAGCCATTTAGTTGAAAATTATATTAAGCGTTTGTACGGTTAAACGTCACGTGGCGTGTCACTCTGGCATCATCAATTGAGTAAAATGCAACCAGTGTGCGCCTTTAATTCCTACATCAATATCGTTTATGTAGATACCTACGCAAAATTCGTACGAAAACGCATCCAAAGTGCGGCCAGCCTAACGCTTTTAAGGCGCCCGTCCACGTCCGATAATCGGTAACTGTTTTTTTATTCGGAGAAAGTCGGTCACAAAATAAAAAAATCGATCCAACAAAAAGTCGGTCGTGGGCGGACAGTGCCAGCGTTAACAAAACACGCCGTCGACGACGCTCCAGACTCACTATAATTTAATCTGTGGCTCCAGTCGAAGCAGTCCAACGTGACGCTGCTCCACTTCATCGTGCGCACGTACATGCGCGCGTGCGGCGGCGCGGCGTCGGCCGACTGCACGCTGCCCGTGCCCGAGCCCGGCGACGTGGCGCGCGCCGCCGCGCTGGACTTCGCAGACGTCGCGGCTAACCTCACCGCGCTTGACGACCAGCTGACAGGTAGGTCGTTGACCTTTGGCGTAATGATGATTATTGTCCCACGTTTCGTCCACCAGGATCCCCTAGCCTGATCCCCCAGGGGATCCTCGTGAACTCATTAGTTCATCAGGATCCCCTTTAATAAAAAGTAAGTAATGACAATATCACACAGGGTATTTTTATTTACAGAAAATTAATAAAATTATATATATTAAAAAAATAAAAATAATAAATAAAGAGTATAATAATAAAACAATATATATTTTTTTCATATATAAATAATTAATTTTAATATATTTAATATTATTATATACATATATTTTTTTACAAGAAGTTTGCATTTAGTTTCACTAGCCAGTTCGAAAAAGGTTTCTTTTATAAATCAAAATCATGTATGTATGAGTTTTTAATTAAATCGGACTCAGTGTGTTACCATCTTTTTATGCTTATTTTTATTATAGGGGATCCTAATGAACTAATGATCCTGGGGGATCAGGCTAGGGGATCCTGGTGGACGAACCCTTGTCCCACGGCAGAAGTGAGATTTGCCGTCGTGGCTGCCGACCAGCTGACATGAAGGTCATAGACCTTCGGCGATATGACTACAGAAAAGAGACATAGCCCATGTGGCCTCTACAACAGTCCAGCTATCAGTAGGTCTAAATGCCATATTCAGAAAATTTACTAAAACAGTTTTTCATTGATACTAATCAGGAACGGTCCAACGGTTTAATCACAAAAGCTTTTGAAAGGCTTACCTACAGACTTAGGTAACCGTTAAATTTGTGTAACCCTATTCAAAGAGTAACCCCATCAACTTGAAAACCTTTTCAGAAGAGTAACCCACAGGTTTAATCTCTCTCACTTCCTTATCACTTGCCAATAATAACATATCTACACTGCTTCCAATATGCAACAGGTTTGGAAAGCAAACTCCTGTTCAAAACCCCTAAATGGGTTATGAGACCTGTCCCTGATGTTAATCGGAATTATTAGCCTGTGTTGATGAACATCAAGTTGATGTCATTAATATTTTTATCAAATGACGTACAACATCAACCATCCTTATATTGACTTGTCTTCACTATTTTTCAGCATGCAAGGAAAAGACTCAAAAAGTAATAGAAACTGATGCTCAATCACTAAGCCTCAATGAGGAATCACCATCAAGCGAAAGTAAAAAGAGACTAGAAGTTTTTAAAGACAAAATGTCGACGTTTCTGAATGCAGCCGAGGAAAAACTAAAGACTGAAAATGAGAACTTAGAAGATTGTCGCAATAAGTTTATGGCAACAATTAAGTTCTACCAATACACTTCAAAATGTGGCAAATCAGAAGACTGCGAACCTAAGGAGTTCTTCTCACTGTGGACAACGTTCTGTAGTGACTTTAAAGATATATACAAAAAGGAAGAACAAATAGCCTATAAAGAAAAGTAAGTCATTTTATTGTTACACATAATTTAATAATGTAGTTTCATCATCATAATCATATAACCATAACCACACCACCACACATGAATATAATACATGAAGTGAAGCACATGTAAGAAGAAAGTGTAAGAAGAAGCTCGATATATTTTAATTTTGTTTTATCCTATCCTATCCTCTGGCACGGCATTGCCAAAGTTGCTTAACTTACAAAATGTTTTGCTAACAAACATTCAATTATCTTTATCTACACTAATGTTGTAACATTCTACTTATGTTTCCAATACTTGACTTATAATTACTACTGTTATAGCGCAGACAACAAAACACTCAATTTAAGCAATTTCACATGATGGTATAATATCCACATCGATATCGTAAAATCTCATTATAACATCAATAAAACGCGACCAATTAACCTGGCGAGCCTTATGTCAAAATCCTCATACAAGTTGTATAAAATTTTGATATTAGGCTGGCTTTTGAAAACAGTTGGGTTATACGTGAAAACTTCGTCGAAACTACTAAACTTACATACACAAAACTCTTTGGTAAGATCTTGTGCCAATTAAATAAAAAAAGAACAGCGCGCGCTCGCTCCTGATTGGCCCTGCGCGCGCAGCTGCGCTCCTATTGGTTAGATTTTAATGGCGGAAATTTGAACAATTATTATAAATAAACTATTGTCAGCTTTTACTCTTGTTGTTTGACTAATTGCATTAGTGAAGATAAAGTAGTGTATGCAACTGCATATAACACGGGTATTAAAACACTCGTTACTATTATGAAACTCGCTGCGCTCGTTTCATAAACTCACACTCGTGTTTTAATACCCTTCATTATATGACAGTTGCATAAACTACTATTAAATGTTCACAGGTTAAAAGAAGCCAAGAAAGTTCAAGAAGAGAGACGATCACTTACTCAGCCTAAAAAAGAAGGCGGCCTAAAAGCTCGTCTACAAAAATTATCCAGGAAATAGAGCTTGTTTTTAACTAATCTTTCGCCGCCATTTTGCATAGCACAAATTTAACGAACTTGCCATATAATAGTACTCTGTTTTGTAATTGATTGATTATATTTACTACTGTAACGCATTGCCTATTCGAAATACTTTTCAGTGATATAATTTTTACATGGCTATTCTTACAACATTTCAGCAAGAAAGCAGCTATATATTTGTATTTAAATTTAGATGAATAAGCACACATAACATAATGTTAAGTATTTACTATATCGCGTTCATGTTAGTTTGAAGTTTGCCACTGAGTTAAATGGTGTTGTGATTTTTAATTTTCATATATCAAGTGTAAGTAGATGAAGAGCAGCCATTTCATTACACATTACCAGAATATGTTATACATTATTGAAGCTAAAGAGAACATAAAATGTAATATGCTTCCATATTTATATATAGTTATAAGTTTTTACTTCATTTAAACAAAATGCTCGCCCTATTTCCTATGATTATAGATTGCGATCCAATTTTGATACTATGCTGAAGTTTTATGAAAGCATTATGTATCGTGTATCTAAGATTATTACAAAAAAGTGGTTCAATAAAAGCTAAGTTGAATTGTAAAAAGAAATCAATGTAAATCCATTATGTATGAATATTTATTTCTTGCCTATGTGAAGCCGATTTGAAAACATTGAAATGAAAAAAAAAATTAAACTACTTTTACGGATCTACTCGCGTTTATTTTACACATTACTTTATCAAATAAAGTAATAACAATAAAATAAATACTTTATTTAATAACATTAAATTTTAATGTTTATCCTGACGTTTTAAACCCTTTGCAGGGTCCGTGGTCACAGGGAGACTGAGGTGTTGGTCGTCTCATAATAATTATTAGTTATAATAATTAGTTAGTAGCTTGTATACCCTCATTTAAATTTAAGCAGGTCCGTTTACGCAGAAAGAGCTTACAGTATCTTTTGGTGTGGCAGTATGGTGTTGGGGCTGGGATTTAATATTTTGTATGATTGGATCCCAGGCTGGTGGTAGATTCCAACCATCTTCTCTATTGAAATTCGGATGTTTTTTTAATTTCAATAATATAAAGTAATGTGTAAAATAAACGCGAGTAGATCCGTAAAAGTTGTTTTATTTCAATGTGTAGTGTTCGCGTAAACTTTAGAAAACAATAGATTTGAAAACGTTGGCCTAAGTTTAAGGTTAACTTAAACTTAGACCCAAAAAGAAAATAATTTACGGCACGGGCGTTTTTTTATATGAATACAGGTTAAATTTGTTGACAAAATAAAAAATTTAATGCAAATGCTTTACTATATTTGATAAAAACTTAAATTTGTTGTACTTGTCTGCAACTATCAATAGAAAACGAACATTGGAAAATATCTTTTACTACAAAAATGGTGCTGTAACATTTATATTGTAAATAATTATGTTTAATAAACTATATAAATTAAAAATATATTTTAATATTTTGTTTAATGTCAAGGACATGATAACAAAGTTATTATTAAAAGTATTATCCTATACACTCGCGAGCAAAAGTATGGAATCACTTACTTGGAATTGATTCCGCGCGATCTTGAGTACTAAATAACTAATAAAGAATAATGAAAATGACACCATTTCACGTGAGTCCCAAAGAGAGGGTGGGGGGGGGTCCGAAAAATATCACCAAATATCCCAAGGGGGGAGGGGAGGTTTAACGAGATATCACGTGTATTTATTTTCGAAACCGAAATAAGTACATTTGTTCCTACAATCTTGCAAAATTGCGTAAAACTGACTGATAACGCTAACACCTTATTTTTTTTCCAATCTAGTCTATGAATACGGAAATTTTTATCGGTTGTAAATTCGCAGTGATGTTTAAAATATTACCGCCAATGCACCACCTAACTTGCGACAGTGATCGCGCGACTTGCTTGACCCGCCCCCGTATGTCGCTAGGCAACGGTGTTTTTTTCTTAATAATTATCTTGATTCGAAACCTGCAACCTTAAAATTTTAATACTTATTCTTTATTCTAGTCTCTTCGTAACTATCTTATTTGTTTTTCTATATACGGTTGCTTATTTTTCCAGAACATAATTCGATTAAACTGTTTTTCAAGTTAAGGTTTTTTTTAAGTGTACAAAAAAAATACACGTGATCTTAGGTGGAGGGGAGGGATAGTACAAAACCTCACCACGTATCACCAGGGAGGAGGAGGGTCTAAAAAGTTGCTAAAAACATCACTTGATTAATGGACGACCCCTAACTTTAAATTGATACCAAATTCATTTAAATCACACCAGTATTTAAGGAGCTATCCCGGATCTTAATCCGGAATAGCTCCATTTATGAGGGAGTTAGGAATACATAAGAAAATATGGAAAAACAATAAATGAAGAAAAGAGCAAAAATTTATTTGGCCTTAAAATAAGTTTCAACATTTTGTGTTCCTTCCCCTAGCCCTAATAACTGCTCGAAGACGAATCTTTATTGACCTAATCAGCTTCTGAATCGATTCTTGCGGGATACCTCACTCATTTATCAAAGCCGATTTCAGCTCATTCACACTTTAAGGAGCAGGATTTCTGGAACGAACCTTCCTCTTCAGTTCATCTCACACGTGTTCAATGGGATTCAAGTTCGGGCTGAGCGCTGGCCAGTCCAATGTGGCGAGACCGACTTTTTCGAGGTATTCAATTGTGGTTGTGGCACGGGAAGTGTGACAATGAGCGTTATCGTGTTTAAAAATAAATAAATAAATAAATATGGAGGAAGTCAAGTCATCACCAATATATTCCGTATAGGGAACGACATGTTCCAGCAGAATATCGAAAATGTAGCGGTCTGAAGTTAGACCGCCTCCTCGTCCCCCGCCAGGCGCGAAAACAAGCTCCGTTTTACCATCGAAAGAAATGCCGGCCCACAACATACAAGAACCGCCCCCATAAGCCACTGTCTCAGTGAAACAGCACTGCGGAAATGCTCCCTAGGCCGCCTGTAGACCCGACCTCTTCGGTCGGTGCCGTGCAAACACATTCTGCACTCGTCGGAGATCAGGGACTCGCCTCCATTGCTAGACTTTCCATCCCAAATTGAAGGCGTGCTTGTCGGCGACCTGCCGTCAGTTTCCGGCCTGCGGCAGGCCTTTTTTTGGAGTCAAATTGCTTGCTTGAGTCTTCGACGAACTGTCCACTCGCTGACAGCTACCACACGAACACTTCTGAGCTCCTGCTGGACGTCGACACCAGTCAAATGACGATTTCGAAGAGAGGTACATACCTCCCATACCGGTACACGTGCACCGGCGCCATCCAGATCTTGGTTTCGGGATAAAGCCACCAGTCTCCCGAAAGCGTTTATAAACTTTCGAAACACAGGACTAGCTTAGGTATATGGAGCTGACGTGCGACAGCCCCTGGCCGAGCCCTTCTTGCTATAGGGCGATGATTTGTGCTGCTTCTGTAGGTGTAGTATCCATTTTCGTCCAAGGTCAAGGGTCAAAAGTAGCGGAGATGTGTACGGGTTAATGTGTGAAAGCCGACTGATAAACAAAATCTTTTCTTTTTCTTTTTTGTTGACCCAGGGGAAGAATATATGCAAACATGCATGATGATGATCCGGGGCTGGCCTTTTATATGAAGACCGACCGGTAAACGACCCCTGGGGATGCCTTTAGCCTGAAGGGCTGCGCAGGCTATACAACGCTCGCCTCTCGGAGAGCCGGGAGGCAATGTATAGAAAAAAGGCGTTAGGTACTCAGAAAAAGTCGCCGTGGCGCGCCCCCGTCACCGCTACGGTTGCGGCGCTTTGAAATCGAAGAGGGCGAGGAGGATCGCATAACGATCGACGCGATGATAGCGAGGGCAGGGAGTGAGCGATCCGGTCACGTGAGCGAATCAAACGCCAGTCGCATCAAACCGGCACAACGAGATCAAAGTGGCGATCGAGAGCGGAGGCACGCGTACACGGTTGCGACAACGACGATAACGAAGAACGCGTTTGAATGGACCCAGCGGAACTTCCCCAGTAACGCGTGAGGACCACAACGCGACAGACGTATGAAATCGAGTCGAAGAAGCGAGCGAGAGCCGAGGCTCCATCGCAAGGCAGGGGGTAGGGGACTGCGCACGGGGGCGCGGGGGAAAGGGACAAAAATAACGAACGCGACGGACGGCAGCGGTGTCGGCCGGACTACGACGGCTGCGGAAACGCGAAACGCGAGGAGACTCCACTCTGAATGGGCGAAGTCTCCGATTCGGACGGAGCAAACGCGTGTGACTAGACTCGACTGGATCACTGGGCACTTCGAAGCTGACCTGACTCGATTTTGACTGGACGGGACGTCACGACGAACGGGAACCGCTACGAACCAGGACACCGCGACGAACCTTGGTCGAGGTCGGGGGAACGTGCCGCTCACGCGCGCGGCGGACGACCGCTCGCGGCGGGCGGCTAGCCGGACTCGTAGTCTCATAAACAAAATCCGATAACACGTGCTTTTATAGGGGGTCAATAGGCCGCAACTCGCGAGACGTATCAAACAATTGAAACATGTCTTTTCCTTACTTCTTCACGTAATCCGAGATAGTTTCTTAAATACTAGCGTGATTTGAATGAATTTGGTATCAATTTAAAGTTAACAGTTGAACCTTTAAAATGGTGGCATTTTTGTTATTATTAACAAATTATTTAGTGCTCAAGATCGCGCGGAACCAATTTATATTTTGAGAATATAATATTATGAGAACGAAGCATTTTAAGTATTAAGTGATTCCATACTTTTGCTCGCGAGTGTAGTTACAAGGTAGGTAGGTAACAACAATAAATATATTTTTGATTTATTTATATCTAAAAACTAAATCTGAATGTTTTGTCCTTGAGAATAACAGAAAAAGTTTTATGAAATCAACTGTAGGCAGATATTATTAAATAAAGCTAGGTATATATTTTTAAAGTTTCTGTGGTTTACACACTCCAAAATGTTATGCCTTATTAGTAGGTATCTTAATAACAGGTGTAAGCATAACAGTCTGAATTAATATTCAGAATGTAGTCTGAAAGTAGATTTAGTATTCATGTATTTAATTAATTTATAGATACATAATCAGGACATAATATAACATTATTTAGGCTAGAGAGTAGTTCACATTTTGTGTACACAACATGCTAAAGGCAGTAAACATTATACAATACAAACAGTTCATAAAATAATCTAAATAAAAATTATTTATACCTACTAATAAAACTATCCAAACTATGGAATCCTAAACAGAAACCATAGCAGGGTTGAAGATATTTTGGTTGATTAAATAACCTGCTAAGGTTTTTTTAAACTTAGAAAAGTTATTGTCAGAAATCAACTTCCAAATAGTTCAGTCTCAAATTACAAATAGTCCAAAGACTTTTCTTTCCAAATTTTGAGAAACTTTCTTTCTATTTTTCTATTATTTGATAGAGAAGAACTTAAATTAAGCAGGCTACTTTTCAAACTCTGCCACTGCATGAAGCTGAGATGGCTTGTTAGCGACTGGTTACTTTCCTGATTTCTATAATTTTCTTCATTATTAATAAATGCCTCAAGTGCTCTTTTATTAGTCACTGTATCTGCAGAATGAACTTTGCTTTGATTAATATCATTAGATTGGTTAAAAAATCTTTGAAAGTATTCTCTGGATATAGATTGGCCTTCATCAATTGTTTTTTTAGTATCATTATTTGTTAGTACCAAAGAAGTTGACCTCATTTGATCAGATCGAGAATCTGTTTTAATATCTTTTGTACTTTCTTCTTCATTTACTTCTTTGACATAATCTAGAATACTATCAAAGTTTAAGTCATCTTCCTCTGCAAAGTCCAAGCTAAAATTAACACTATTTTTATGGCACCATTCAAAGCGGCCAACAGTGTCAATATTTTTAACATCAATCCACTGTCCTAAATCAGCAGGCAGAGTATATCCAACTGGAAGAAACTCTACACCTTTTAGTTGTAAATGTTGAAGGTATGGATACAGATATGAGTACCATGAACAGCTGTGTTCCAATAACACTAAACTTAATGACCATATCCTGCTCAAAAGTGCATAGGGCATAAGAGACATCCAGTGGCTCTCGCCTCGTTTCACTCTATCCATGTAGTAAACAGATGCTTGTTTAGAACAAACACAAATCCTTTCCATCATCTTTGAAAATGATAATAAACGTACTAATAGATACTGCAACATTTGACGGGTAGGTAAATAATTGTCTTCATAATTTCTAGGCAATATAGATAAAAAGTCATTTACATCTTTGAGTAAGTTAAGTCTTATATATTTACGTAAAGCTGTATTAACTTTTTTTAAATTTCTGTAGCCAATATCAGTTCGGAACTTTCTATCAAATTTGTAAATAAATCTGGATAGGATAGCACTCTCCTTATGTAGAGGGGATTGCTTTAATAAGACTTTCTTGATGGTATTGCATGTATGTAAGATGTCATGAAAATCTGAAATAAGAGAGAGCAAACATAAAAATGTTTACAAAAAACCTTTTAACACAGTAACCATAAAAATACTAATCACTTCATGAGGACGTCCCCTAATTTTACTACATTCTCAGGGACATTGTTTGCTCTGGGCATCGCGTAGAGGACGTATCAAAAGCCGGCAAATCGGCTGTTTCGCCATAGTAACTATTATTGATAGTACGCATTTTATTAAAATAAATTATGTTAAATTGACTAATTAGATGGTAGTCTTGTGTACTAACGTTTACGTTTAACGTTACCTATTATATCACCTTTAATTTATATAAATAAAAAGTATTCCTTACCAACATTAGAACAAAACAAAAATGTGTTAATAGGTGGTGGTTGAAGGTGGGCATCGTTCCATGGCTCTAACATTTTATATTATTGTCTCTTGTTCAGCTTACTTTTACTTTATACCTAAAGTATAAATTAGGGTAGGTACATAGAAAAAATAAAATTAGGTAAATCACAAAATCGAACTTCCGCCGTGCAAGTTTCGCAGAGTGCATTTTTTTCCTAAACTTTTTCAGTCCAGTTCATGTAAAAAAAACAAAAGAATCTAGCCCATACGGCCGTGTATAATACACGTTTCTTTCAATGCTTGGTATAATGGACTAGCTTTTGCTCGCGGCTTTGCTCATATGGGCTACACGACTTGTGTTTATTCGTAATAAAAGTCATCGTATTCTAAATCGATGATAAAAGTTAAGAAGGGATCATTTTCCAAAAATCTTGAAACACATCATAATTTCTAACCGCCAAATATCAAAATGTAAGTAATTACAGATTTTCATACTATCTTTCCACCCTTATTTCACCCCTCTAGGGTTTTTCGAAATTTGCTAAAATACGTCATTCTTTATTTTTATTGAAAAATCTATAGATTGATTAAATTATTCATTTTTATAGTTAAGAGCGTTTACGCCGCACACTAGCGCCACTAATGAAAAAAAAACATATCTAGTAATTAGAGATAGAAAATCAAATTATGCTCAAAAAACTATTTGAATGAAGTAATTTAGCATTTTTACGTCACCTAATGAACACCGCACATGTTATGGGTTAGTTAAATAAGACGTTACGACCACTTTTAACTATAACGCTTATTAATAAACTCTACCTCTCACATCCAGTGCCAAACCAATGACAGCACGGGCGCCGATGACGTAATTCGCAAAATGACGAATACCTATCGTCGATGTTCACAAAAATAATGATTACGTTGCAACCAGATCATATTTTATCATTCTGTAAACGGCAATTTACTAATTGATAAATTTCCTTTCCGGCAGGTATCAAGATATATGTGATTATTGAAATAGTTTATTGGTCATACATGATCAAACTTTACGAACCATATTATGGTCTCAATCACAAGAAATAAACGCGCAGTAGTACATAAAACAAAGAACAAGGACCCATGCTGTCTAATTGTGTAAACAATGTAACAAAAAACCCCGAGATGTTTACAAAAACAACACTTGAAATACGACCTACGAAAGCAAAAAATGAACTAGGGGTGTTACTTCACTTTTTGTAATGTCATCGATAGTTGTTTTTTGTTATTTTTGTAAGCTACTAATTTATATGAATAAATGAAATGTACAATGTCAGTCTCAATTTTATTTTGTTTCATCATCATCATCATCATCATCATAGGTATAAAATCAAAGTCAAAGTCAAAGTGAAAGTAAAAATTGTATATTGTAAAAATAGTAAATTGTAAAAATAATGAAATATTATTGAAAATCGTCCAATGTTTTTTACCTACTACCCATTCAGGAGCCTTACCATCAGCAAATAAGAATCCGTCCTTAAGCCGTTCAGTTCAAAAGCAGGCCTTAAACAGGACTGCTTAAATTGGTACCATGAGCGTCTTTTAGGTGAACTGTGTAAGGATAGTTTTGTCTCAAGATGAACGGTTAGTTTGTCTCTGGTCTGCTCCGTAGACGTAATGGGAAAACGAGATAACGCTATACAATTTATCGCTTTACATCTCTGTCTGCCACGACGTTCAAAATTTGGGGAAAATTCAAAAACCGATACTAGTTTATTTTATGAGAACATTGCAAATAATCAAATTTATCACAACTTCATATTTATTTTTGATAAAATTAGTTGACAAATTTATTAATTATCGTGTGTATTTAATTATATCTAGTGTTTTTGTGTTATCTATTCGATGCATTTTCAACTGTTGGCTTATTATGAAATTATGAACGGACCTCAAAATTCGCTTGAAAAAGTTACAAAAAAGTTTTAAAAACTTCATAAGTGGATATTTTGTTCGAAACTCAAATGCCGGCTATTTCGCTCTCTTGGTTGTGTTCAAGTGCTCGTCTACCTCCTCTAGTAAAATGTCGTAAGTTCATACCTTTACTAATATTCTAAAACAAATTTGTTCATTAGTCTATTAAGTCTGTTTTTTTGTAACGAATTGTTAACGCAATTTTTGTAATTATTAGTAGTTGTTTAATTTCAATTTTATTGCACACCATCCATTATTTTGATTAACATCCACAGAAAATATATCTTTTTCTTTTTTAATTGATTACTAGATTCTCGCGCGCGGTATCACCCGCGTGGACCAAGACCCATGCCCAGCAGTGGGATAAAAAGTAGCCTATGTCACTCAGTAATAACGTAGCTTTCTATTGGTAAAAGAATTTTTTAAATTGGTTCAGTAGATCCAGAGATTACATCTTACAACGCCACAAGATCACAAACTTTAAATAAATATCTTACTAGCGACCCGCCCCGGCTTCGAACGGGTGCAATGCTGATTATCTCTACATGTTATGTTATATTATGCATGTATTGTACATATAAACCTTCCTCTTGAATCACTCTATCAATAAAAAAAACCGCATCAAAATCCGCTGCGTAAAGATCTAAGCATACATAGGGACAGACAGCGGGACGCGACTTTGTTTTATACTATGTAGGTAGTGATAGTTTAGATTATTGATATTAACAAAAATCGATAGGTAAAATATTTATTTATTGAGTCACATTTCTTATTTTAATTTCAGTGATAATCAACAGCATGGAAGACGTCGCGTTACTTATACCCAACTGTTAAATTTATGGGAGTTTTTGAACTCTCATAGAGATGTAGCAGTTGGCTATAATAAGTCCGCCCAAGCACGTGAGCACTCTAAAAGGATGTGGGACAGAGTAGCATCCATTTTAAACTCGACTGGTGAAGGTGCTACTAAAACTGGTACCGAGTGGTCAAAGGTATATTTGCCTAGGTAGTTGAACTAACTTTAAAATTATATTTATCTCATGCAGTGACACAGAGACATAAGTTTTCAATATTCTTTCAGTATTGGGTGGACTTCAAAGCCAAATTAAAAAGAAAGAACAGGCTGAATAAGGATGCCAGAACTGGTACAGGTGGTGGCCCCTCTACAGCGCAACCATTGAGCGATGTAGAATTAAATTTTTTAAGTCTTATGGGAGAAGACTATGGTGTTGGTCTGCCAGATGTTCAAGTTATACCTGTTATCACAGAAGTAAGTTGTAGAAGAAGTAAAACTTTTTATAAAATTGTGATTTTATATGTTCTAAAGCTAAATATGATTTTTCTAGGAAAATCAATCACGGCAACCTAATGAAAGGCTTTCTCCTCATCCATCAACATCTACAGATGAGAATCCTATATATCTGGATATTAATTTCGATGACAGTGTAAGTAGAAATTCTTATTTGTAGTGTAGATATCAAACATATTAAAAAAATAGGATATAAATCAGGTTTTATAATTGATAAATTAAAATTATGAAAACTCATTTTAATCCATCTAAAATAGGTACTCATTAAACCACAGGACACTAAACAAAGATTTCTCTCTATAGTATTTGTGATATTTTTTCAGTCACCATATTTAATCGACGACACTGTCGTAATAGAGCCAGCCCCAGAACAACCCCTGCCTGAAGTGCCAGAAATTCAAACTTCTCAGGAAGTGGCACCATCCACACCAATGCCTCCTGCTTCTGCAGCAAATGTCCCCCCGCCTCCTCACACTGCTGCTGGAAGCAGTGTTAGTATCCAACAAAGGAGACGGCAAGTGGGACAAAAGCGGATGACAGCTGGGGAAGCTAGGGAACGGCTTGTGTCGGCTTCTGAGACGAGGGCTCAATCAGAAGCTGCAAACAGTGCCTCTTTACAGCAGGCGCTTACGATTTTAAATGAACTTGTAACAGTTTTAAGAAGAATTGAAAGGAAGTAAGTGTTATGATCATATTGTTTTTATAATATGGGATTTTAACTACAATAAAAATACTATTAATCTGTATCAAATGAATTTCAAATTTTCCTTTTAAAATACAATAAAGTATCATGCATTTTAGTATTTCTTCAAAATCATTTATTCAGTTTAGGCTACAATAGCTCTTATGAACGTCATTATGCCATCGGTTCCTAAGTGTACTCTGGGCGGGAGATCTTGTACTGAGAAGAACCAGCAAGAAACTCAGCAAGTGTCATGCTCTTTTCTCCCTTACAGCGTCAAAAATATTGGAAAATGCCCTATCATAAAAGGACACTTTCCATCACAAATAAAAACACAAAATATAAAGGACAAGCACACATGTTAAAGAAAAAACAAAAGAAAAATATAATAATATCTAACTAATAAAGGTCAAAAATTGTCTAAGAAAAAACAAAAACAAAATTAAACTATAGTTAATAATAATTTCGATATATGAGGATTCCATTGAAGTATTGAGTCAAGTGTTATACCTAAGAATACTTTTGAGTCTACCAAATCTAATTTATCACCGTTTATTCTAATATCAGTTGGTTCAGTTTTAACATTAGGTAGTGTAAATTTAATAATTTTGTTTTTTTTTTACATTAAGCTGTAGATTATTAACAGTAAACCAACTGAGTATTTTTGATGATATGGTGTTCTAAGCAAGATTATAACACTTAATAAAATTTATTTATTTATTTATTACACAATATAGTTTCGAAAAACTTAGGTAGCTTAAACAAATATAAATATTCTACTAGGTACATGACATGACTTATCAATCTAGTAAATATATTCAAGTGTACTAGTAGAAATAGAAAAACGTTTATTGGGTACCAGCTCATACAAATTAATTTGGTCAATATAAACAATGAAATAAAACTTAAAATAAAACTAATATATAAACTTTGGTAGATATATCAAATAGACCTCTGCTCAGTTTGAGAAAGTATGGGAAAGTCTGAAACTATAAGACATACGAAGATCTGTTTTTAGGAACCATGTTAATAAAATAAATTAAAGTATGTGAAAACAATGCATTTTATTAATTTTAGACGTCATGTTTCATAGAGCCATTTACTGCTTAAAACCTACACAATCGGTATCTAAATAGAAATAGTGTTAAGTTTATTTTTTTTAAAACAACCGGGTTCGATTCTCGAGCTGAGTACAGGTTTTTTTTAAATGTATGAATGCAGTTTTTCTTCTTATTAAAATCGATGACATGGTTCCTAAGAACAGATCTTCGTATGTCTTATAGTTTCAGACTTTCCCATACTGACCCATTTCAATGAGACACCCTGTATACTACCTATGTATTTATACAATACTTACAAATATAAAATAATAAAAAATGAATAAAATTGGTTTACATGATAGTATAATAATTATATTTGCTTTTAGGTTGCCTGGCGAAGATCCCAGAGTCGACTAACAAGATCCCGTCGTGTGGCAATACCAATTTGTAGCTCTTGATTCTGCCGATTCGAAGGTTCTGCCAGGTGCTCTACCGACGGTTGCATAATTGCTTCCTGGCGCGCCTCGTCTGCTGAAAGCTCTGTTAATGGTAAGCTGGCTGCATTACAAATATTGTGTAAAATTACACATGCATTGGTAATGAAGCCAGCCATTTGCGGTTGGTAGTGCAATGTTCTATGCACTAACAAACACCGAAAACGAGCTTTCAGCACACCAATAGTCCTTTCTATAATATTCCTTGTTTGGACATGGCGTTCTGTAAAGTATGCCTCTGGTGAATTGGGCTCTGCATCCAAAATCGGTGTCATCATTGTTTTTCGCAATGGATATCCAGAATCACCTGTAATAAGAAAAATAATAGTTTTACTTAAATTAGAGACTGACTTTTATGTTTTATACTTTTGATTTTGATTGTTGTTATTGGAAACTATTTTTATTTTTAATGTTATATATGCATTTCTTTATTTAGTTGCATAAAATAGTAATAACTTTTAGGACCTAGTAATTCAATAGCTACCAACTTGTTTTATATAGGAAATAACGTAGTTAAACAGAAAAAATACATACAATTTTGCAAAATAACACAACAAAAATTGTGGTATTCACAAATGAAAAAAATATCAATCCAAATTATAGTACAATCATTCTTACCTAATAACCATAAAGCTTCTGTTCTACTTAAATTTTCTAAATGTGCTTTTATTGGATGGTTGTTCCAAATAAATGAGTCATGATTTGACCCAGGGTGACTGGCATCAACACTTATTATTTCCATGTCAGCATTGCATACCTAAAATAAGTTTTATGATTAAAGTTAAGTTATAGTAATAGACAGATAAGTAAAAAAAATATTTTTTTCTGTATTATGTGTAAATTAAGTGTTTTTTTCATATTGAATTGTTTTAATTTATTAAAAATTATAAATAAACCTACTAGTTGTACATTAAGGGAATGGTAACCTTTTCTACAGAAATATCTATCCTCATGCTCATTTGGCCTCACTATGGCTACATGAGTCCCATCAATGCAGCCTATAACACCTGGGAATCCATATTTTTCATAAAATCTGAAAATCAATGAAAAGTCCATAACCAACTAGGTAGGTACATAAATAATTTAATTTAAGATGGTGAAGTAATGCAAACTTGCAAAGTACCTACCTTAATTTGTTTGCATTACGTTGTGCAACAGTTTGAGGAAACTTAATATACTTATTTCTAATTTCTATATTATTTATAGCAGTTGTAACCTCTGCTAATATGGCAGACACCGTCTGCTGGGCCACATTATGTGATTTACCAGTAGGTTTCTGGTATGAACCATGTGCATATAAATATACAGCTGTCAAAACCTAAAAAAATTAAATAATATTGCCATAAAGATTTGTACTGTGTTGATACCTAGTTATTTTTCAAAAACAAACATAAAAATACTTTTTTTACCTTACTTTCTATACTGAGATCGTTAGACCTTTTAGGATTTGTTTTGAGAATAGGCTCAATATCCTCACAAAGAGTCCTAATTAAGTCTGGAGATAACCTGTAAAATTTATAACGAAAATGTTTTGATTATGTTCCAACAAAGGAGTGTTTTTCAGATTCACTAGATTTTTCCATTGTTACAAAATGCTGACTGTTTAAGTCTAATAATGCTTACTTAGCGTCACTAACAATTTACTAAATTGAATACTACCTATATTCCTTAATAAAGTCACTGTCTTCTAAATCAAAAGGATCATTCATTTGTCTAGTGCGTCGACGCTTATTCCTTAATTCCATGCGGTGTTCACTTTCCAAATATTCGAATACTTCATACTCGTCACACATCTAAAAACATATTTCATCAGAAAACTTAGAGATAAGTAAACACTCATACATATTTTTTTAACCCAAGCGCCAGGGAAACACGGCCACTTTTAAAAATTCGTTTTCAAATAGAAGTATTATTGTAAAGCACTTATGAACCACACAAGTGTCAATAAATATTAAAAGGAATTCACCTTTTTTTTATTTCTCACACCAAATTATCTAAAAACGCTTAGCAATCTTGAAAAAGCTAATCACGTAGGAACTTTTTATGAATTGCTTTATTTGACATTAGAGACGCTCAAAAACAGCTGTCAAACTGTGGGTCATGGTACGCTTTGTCCATACATAAAAAATGGTGAACGGTTTTAAAGCGGGTATTGAAGCAGGCCTGCCGCAGGCCTGCTAAATCGAGGTCATGGTACGAAAAAGTAAGGCAGTTTAATAGCAGGCCTGCTCTAAGAGCTCATAGTAAGCCTCCTGGACGTCTATTTTTTAACTCCACAGTTTTTATTATAGAAGTAACGACATTTACAATACTTATGTCGTTACCAAATGATACAATACAAATAAAAATACATTAAAAATGTTTAATAAAATCTTCTTCTCCTCCACCACGGCAGCAGCCACGCTGAGAAGTCGAAGTGCTCGGAGAACGGAGCGGTTGTATATATGTATATGTAACTGACCTCCATCCAGTCAACCTCCTCATGGCGTCGTGGAGATGTGAGCGGAGAGTAGGCAGGAGCCAATGGCGAAGGTTCGCCCTAAAACATACAAAAAAGTGAAACAGTTATTACTACAATCATACCAGTAGAAAGCAAACACAATAAACAAATTATTCGATGATGATGATGATGATGGTAGTGGTGATGGTGAAATAAATAACCGGCGCCATACGATCGCATAATCCTAGCACAATAAACACATCACCAGTACAAACCAAACACAATAAACAGATTATTTGATGATGATGATGATGGTAGTGGTGATGGTGAAATAAATAACCGGCGCCATACGATCTAGACTTGTGACTAAAATAACGTCACGATGATTAAATCACTGTGATCTGCCGTCTAAAGTTATAACCGTGACTTGTTATAAAATAACATCGTTACCACAATGACACTGTGACGTTACAAAATAACAACGTTAGCAATGTCGTTCTACGGTTCCAAAAGCTATCTCTGTTCCGATCACGCACATCACGAGACGGTCGCGTTAGAACGAAGTAGGACGAACAAACTTGTAACTAGAAAGAGATCGGGAGCGAGGTAAGACGAGCGATCGCGGCCGACTTGCCCCGAACCGAGAACGGGAAGCGCCGTGCGCGCCTAAAGAGAGTGCGAGTAAGAGAGAGCGTTATTATGTCAGTAGAATTGATGAATTATCAGTATGATTTGCTCGAAACACTATTCCAGATTACGACTTCTGTTATTATCTTATATTAACAACAGTTTTATGTTCCGCGAAAATTGTTACTTTACGAGATTATTTTTGTATGACATGACTTAAAATGAAATGAATCTTTATTTTGATTTTTTTTAAAAGTATCTATGAGTATCGGCCAACATCTATTTTTCATCCCCCTAAATGTTAGGGGTAGTCCACCCCTATTTTTTTTTAATTATTTATATGGCAAAACAACGTTTGCTGGGTCAGCTAGTTATCTATAAAAACGACAAAAAAATCATGTCGGTTGTATGGGAGCCCCTCTTAAATATTTATTTTACTCTGTTTTAGTATTTGCATAAATAACTTTGTAATCAACCGCATAAATAACTTTGTAATCCTATATAAATATATAGGAATACAATGTTACATTTGCAGTTAATGAATTAGTGTACCTGTTTAAGTATAATATAATGGAATAATAATAGGTGTAGATAGGTACCTAGATGGTACCGGATAGGAAAAAAATAGGACTATCTACAAAAAGAAATGAGATGCCATCAAGAACAAACTTGTAAAAAAAAGAACGACGGGTTGCACTCCGGGAGTGCCGGCACAAGTGAAAACTTGAATATTAACGTTGTGCATTTTGGATATTTTGGAATGGTTAGGGAATAATTTTGCAGGAATTGCTTCAATTATCATTATAAAAGTACTATAATTTATGTGGTAGAATACAATATTTATTGACAGCCATCAGCTGTCACCATCCATGGATGCACGTGGCACGCTGTAACTTATACACACACCTCAGAATAATAAGTAAAGCTATAGAAACCGGACTAAAATAGCAAAGGTGTCACCAGATTTGTGACATCATATTTTAGGTAATGTAGTGAGTGACTTTATAAAGGACTCAAAGATTGTTTTTGATCACCGATTATGGATTATCTGATGACCGTTCGACTTAACAATACAAAAAATAAAAACTAAGTGTCAACCATTTGTCGCACTCTAACCTCCTTTTCTAGCCATAAGATAGAACGGAACTAAACATAGTTGCACGATTTTTATTTTAGCCATCCTTCTATAGCTTTAGTTATTGTTCTGAGACACACACGAACATTCGCGCAAGCGCCCTGCGCCGCCTAAACGAAACAGCAGGCATACATTTTCGCCGCGCCGTAGAAAGAGAGGGGGATACTTCCTCTCTTACGCCGCGCCGGCTGTCTACTCTCCATCAGTCTCCGTCTTATGAATTTTCGATCAGGTCACGTGTCCTGACGCGAATTTAACATTTTTTACCCATTACAAAAAAAGCGTACAACGCCGCTAAAGAAGTTTTCACTTCAAAAACCAAGTCTCGCGCGCAACTCAGTCCTTTTACCGTAAAAAGTTGTGAGATCCATTGTAAATATTGTAATACCAAACATCTAAACCTAACAAAAATCTTTTATGTTTTAAATAAATAGATTGACTTGGCAATCGCACTAAACAATCTAATTTAATATAATATATGTATTACTTGTGAGATACATTGTGTTTCATGCGATGGCCAAGTCAATCGTATAGTTGTAACTTAATTAAAAGATTTTTAATATTGATATGTCATTGATGTTGTTAAGTTAGCTAATTACCTACGTAATAACTTAAGGCAGAAGGTCCCTTAAGTAGGGACTGAATCAGTTAAACGACATGGTACCTATTACACGGTGGATCTCACAACTTTTTACGGTAGAAGAACTGAGTTGCAAGACTTGTTTTTTTTTAAAGTATGTTTTTAATGGTTCTAATTAGCATCAGCGGTTTCGGCTCGGCGATGATTAATCAGACAGTCAAGACAAGTCATTATATGTATAATATATAGATGAGGTGATTGTGAATGATTATCAATGATAAGAATCTAGGTTCGAGAGATATATCATTTAATGTCTTATCTCCCAAACCTAGCATCCCAGCATCTAGCTGAAAGTTAAAAGTTCCAAACAAGGTTCCAACTTCCTCCTAGCTATCTAATTACCACTCGGTCATTAACTCATCACTTTTATTTTAGTTATTATCAGTATCAGACATAGCCATTAACAAATTAGCCCAAATAATACTGAAGACATGGGGTGCGTTCCGAGTCACGATTATATCGATATTAGCGCGATAACAGCACTCATGACGTCATTTTCTGCGCCATCTTGCGCTCACAGAGATCATGCCTCCATAGATAACATGCCTCGGAGCGAAATCACTGTGAGCGCCCTGTCAGTTAGCTGTCAATTTCAAAAGTAGCCGCCGCCGGCGTCGGCACCACGCCTCCGTCTGGACGCGAGAGCCGTGTGATTTAACTTTTTAATTTTTAATACATGGATTTTGTCAGTCTTATTTTGAGGGACGAAGAAAAAGAAAAAAAAAACACAAAGTTCGAGGTTATGATTAAAACGTAAGCTCGGTAACGAGCGTTCCAAATCAACATCAGCTGTCATTTGTCGGTTTTAGCGCGATATCCGACTCGGAACGGCTGTAATCGATATAATCGTGACTCGGAACGCACCCATGGCTGTATGGGCTACCCTTTGTATTACGTACTATAAAACTATAAAAAAGTGACAGATTTGACAATATTTGACATTGACTGACTTCTTGGCGGGAAAGTGAAGCGTCATGTTTACGGTTTTGCTTTATTTTCCAAAATTTGTGTTATGTCGAATATTAATGTGAAATAATGGTGGATTATTAACCGTTAAGTGTTCGTGAGTGTGCATAAGTGTTGGCAAATGAAACAAAACAGAGCAACGTCTCTTTTCAAATTCTCTCAAGAAGCTCGCGTGAGGACTTAGTAAAGCCCCACATCTTTACTGAGATACTCGAGGGGTTGGGGGGTATATCATTTCTCACTTCCCAATTCTAATATCATTCATCATCATCATCATATATGAAAATATTGTTTATTTATGTATTACTTAAACTAATGACATGGCAGCATGGTCTATGACCTTAGCCGGTTCCTCAAGGAACAAACTAAACTAAAAAAAAAAAAAAATTGACATTGACTTTTTGTTTGTTTTCTGTTTCCCGCCTTGCACGCGTGCCGTATGCAAGTGTGAATACAATTGCAATTGTGCTTTTTGCTGTCGTGTCGGCAGCGGACATTGTCTGTCAAAATAGCAAAGCAAAGTGTTTAAACCTGCTACTACTATTGCTATAAACGATTTAATATCATTATCTAAAGACTACTATTGCCAGCAATGCCTAAAAATAAGAAAGCTGAGAGCTCTAGTAGCGACAGTGATGATGGACCAGTAGATGTAAGTATAAATTTAAGTCTGTAGGTCTCTAGGATATAACCAGTTTATAACCATCATACAATGCAGTCAAGAGGATGGATGGATAAATGAAAGGAAGGCGCGTAACCATTGTTTTATTAACAATGGATTGTTGCCCTCATATTCACCATATCTGTGATAAGCTATCTATCACTAATAATCATTGCAATACCTATCTGAAGCACTCCGAACATAGAAAACAAATGCGGGGACAGGTTTGCACAAAAGATGATAATGATTGTGTGATAGTAATTCGGCTACAAATAAGGATACAAGATGCATGCAATGCACTATGCTGTTTGGTTTTTAGGTAGGCATGATTTATTTTTGTTGTGTAATATTTGCAGAGAAATGCTCCACCAGAAAAGAAAGCAAAGATGGGTTCTAGAACTGATGATAAAGAACCAACATGGGTGCTGCAAGGCAAGAAACTTGTAAAAGTACGTGAATTTAAAGGAAAAGTATATGTTGATGTCAGGGAATTTTATGAGAAGAATGGTGAATTGTTACCTGGAAAGAAAGGTATAAGTATGACTCCCGAACAATGGAGAAAGCTGTTATCACTAGGAGATGAAATCAATGAAACTATTAGCACTATGTGCTAGAAATTAACAAAAGGGCCTTGTTACGTTTTCTGTATTAAATTCTATAACCATTAAAATTATTTGAAGCATTCATAGATATTTGATTAAATAAAACCAACATGGTAGATAGAGAATTTTCTAATATATTCAATATTTACAGTTTAAATGAGCACTTCTTGTCTCATATGGCTGCAGGTGTGTCTGTGCACATTCTCTTTTACCTGTCTGTTAATTTTAGCTAGGGAAGTAGGTCATCTACATAGAGGAGAGAATCTGCACCTGCACCCATGTAAGACAGTAAGCACTTGAAAGTGCAAAGTATAAATATAATAATTTATTTCACTTATATTGAGATAGGAGAGATTCCTTTCATGTATTCTTTGAAATGGTCAAGATTTTACTCTGTTATAAGTGATATGATTACATTGCTTTTGTTGTAATGACTAACCGCAAAGTTATAATTAAACAGATTTTGATCGAAGCATGTTAAATAAATATTTGTACTAATCACAATATTCAAACATAAATTATGAAATATCTGTTAACATGTTGCTACATATTGATCAATTTAGATACCTAGTTCCTGTGGTGACCAATCTCCATAGACTGACTGACCAAATGTCTATAGACTTAAGAACAACTTACAAACTATGACTCTGAAGATTGACATCAAAGATATCATAGAGCCATCATAGATCATCTGATCGAGACTTAAGCTTCATAGCCTGACTAGAGCAGATGACAATGTCAAGCTGACTGACTCTGTATTCATTAATCTTGGGTCTGTTAAGTAGATTCGAAAGTCGTCGTTGCGACGCACGCTGTTGCGAAAAAAAATTCAAGTGGTACGCCGGTACGCCCTTTCGAAATGCCGTTGTATCGAATGACGGATTCGCGAACACGCTGTTACGATAATTCTTTAATATGTGGGACGCTAAATCGATAGTCACGGTATCGAAATGCATTGCTGCGATAAGATTAAAATAAATTAATGTAGGTTGCTCGCAATCAGCGACTTCCCGCGACTTTCACCAGATCGTCGGTCCACCTTGTTTGAGGTCTACCCGCACTGCGTTTTCCGGTACGCGGTCGCCAAAAAAAATAAAAAATAAATGGCTAAAATTTTGTTTGTAATCTACCATTATTTTGGATTACTCTGTTCTTTCCTGAACTTGATTGAATTGAAGTGCCAGCGTGAGACATACAATATAATGAGCAAAGAGAGTTTTAACTAATTTATCTAAAAACATTTTTTTTATTTTTATCTCTGGTGTTATTGTTAATATTATAAAAATGTGTACAAATAAAAAGTCGGATTTTGCTTTACAAATTAGATTGTCTAATAGTACAAATAAATCTTACTTGCCAAATAAAAGTTAATCTAATCTAATAGTACAACAATAAAAAGTTAACTATAATATTATTTTTCGTGTCGTGCGTTCGATTCCCATACAATAGATTTAAATAGGTAATCTAATTGCATCATAAGATTTTGATACCATGACTCGATTTAGCGTACCACATATAAAAGGATTTTCGTAAGAGCGTGTTCGCGAATCCGTCATTCGATACAGCGGTTTTCGATACAACGGCTTTTCGAAAGGGCGTGCCACTTAAAAATGTTTTCACAACAGCGTGCGTCGCAAGGACGACTTTCGAACCTACATATCAGACCCATTATTTTACACCAATTACAATTAAGTCTTATTTTTTTTTACTACATCATACTAATAGTAATAACACATGTAAGTATAGGTATTAAAGTAATACCATTTTGCTCTTTTCATATTATAACAAAAACTATGATTTTACTTTTTATCTTTATCATCCTATTAATGCCCTGTTGTCTTAGACCTTATGTGCATCAAACACCAAAGATGAGCAGAAAGACATGTTTTGTATTGCATCTTACATCTTGGTTGTCCTAACTTACATTGCAAAGCGATCTTTAACTAAATCAGAAAACAAAACAATACACGTTATTTTTTTAAATACCGCAAGTATTTGCTAGTGGCGCCCCTATTGGTAAACACTATGATTATCTCCAAAAGTGCACTGATATTTAAATGTCGTTGTGCGATAAATGTATTGTTGATGAATGATCAACATTTTTAGCTTTAGGGTCACTATTGAAGCTGAGCTGAGCTAGGCGGAGCCTAGCGGGGCTGACTGTGCGGAACTGTTAAAATAAAGGTACTCTATTTTGATTTTGTTAATTTCCAAATCTCGGCTCAGCTCGACTTCAATGGAGTTAGGGACACACTAAGTGTGTTGTTTGCATTACATAGATAATTCAGTCCAGACACATTGAGAAACAAATTCAATAAAAAAATGTCTCAATCCCAACCAACAATTTTGTTTTTCATTCCATTATAACATAATCACATTTATAATTTGTATTTTATCAAATAATATGGTGTACCCTCATAAATCAAAATTATTATATAATATTTATTTCTACTTAGCTGCTATAATCCCAATAAAATCCCAAGAAAATTAATTGGATACACTTATGGACAATTTGTTTCTATAGTAAATTCAAACCACATAGATAAAATTTACAATTTGCTATAAAAAATATAGATAATGTAAAGTGATGAAATTTCAATTTGATAAAAGTTAATTATATTCATGTTTGGCGTATGATCATTCTAACTAAAGATATTTTTAACAGTTATGGCAATAATAATAAAACATGACTAGTACTACTAGTAACACTTAGATTTCATCATCTAAAAATATTTGTTATAAATCTTAAATCTAAAAATCTTTGCTTCTTTATATATCTGGATAAAACGGATATGGTACATTCATCACTATGATTTGGAAGCAATCTGTATCTTCCAAATAAATAAACTAACTAATTAAATGCAAATATAGGGAAAAAAATAGTAAAGGCTTTCATGTTTTAAAACATTGTAACAACTTAAAATAGTGGTCTGGAAAATATCTCTTCCATAATAATAATGTATAAAATAAATGAGCAATAACAGAATATAATAATATCAACAGAGGTTTTACATCAGTGTAGCTCCACTGATTATTTGGATTAGAAATATAATTTGACTGAAAAAAATGGAAAAAAAACAACATACATTTCATTTCACATAAAAGGCTGCAAGGAGCATATACACTTGTAGTGATGCTGTCTGCATTGTGTTACGTTTGAAAAATATACAGGAAACATTAATTTCATCACATTAACCTAAGTCGTAGAGAGGTTTCCACACCATCACCACACCAAAATACAATAAATATCTAATTACTAGTCTACCCTAGCCTGAGGTACAATTGGCTATTCAGAGAGAAAAGTTATGTATAAAAAGATATCTAGAGTGAATTTTTTGAAGTTCATCAAATCGTTAACAATTCCTTATACTTATTTTAACTTTGGTTTTATTTGGAAACAATCAATTTTAAAGTGTTCACACATTTCTTGAACCTGTAACGAAAACAAATAATTAGATTTTATTTAAAAAATACGTAAATGTAGATGTGTGTGACGTTATGTTATTGATATATTTAACTAATCATAAACCATCAATAAGATTTTAAAAATACAACTTACTGATGATGATGATGATATTGAAAATTGAAAGAATCGAAGTTATAAATATAAATTTTAAAGGTGCTGCCAGTAACACTGACTTATCGGTTACTTTAGTAAAGTTATAATTTTTTTTTACGAAGTAATGAAAAGTATGCCCTGATACTACTGGCTTTTGATACATAATAATTTTCAAGAATATAATAATTAAAACACAAAGTTTTACATATTTTGAACATGATCATCGATGCAAACTATCTCAGATAAGATACGTCGCAACTTATAAAGCTCCATAAGCTGTTTGGTGCTTCTGGATAACCTCAAGGGGGCAAGCAATGGTAACTATATTGCAATATATAGTATACTCTATGCACTTAGAATAAGATTGAAACAAATCACAAATTTACAACATGTTGTTTCAATTTTGTTTTTTTTTTTACTATTGGCACTACATTGTGGCCTATACATGCCTATTCATAAATAAAGGGTACAAGCCAGTCCATGATACGCCCAAAACGCTAACTATGTGTATCAGTATGGCGGGTATAGGCAGGTCTCAAAATGGTCATGTTATATGCACGAGAGCAATGTACGAGGAACACATTGAATGTACCTACATAAAAAAATATATATATAAAGCAATAATAAAAATGCATGTGCCTTGCCAGCTTGATGTCAGAATGGTGTATTCTAAATCTGAACAATTTACTAACTATCTAGGTGTGAAATTATTACCGTAGCAATGTGCGAGCAAATGTACTTTAACATATTATTAATAAATAAGCAAACATGATGCGGTAAATGGTTAAAGAGTAAAAAAAAATGTAGACATCCCGCCATTCGGATACATACAAAATGAGGATGGCTGGTTTTGCACCTACTAGTAGGTATATTTAAAAAATAAATATTATAGCTTCCAGTAGCTGAGTGAGTGGCAAAACTCTCGGCCTGACACCCGAAGGTCCCGGGTTCAATTCCCAGATCTGGCAAAGTGTGTTTCGGATTTTCCGATGCAAAGCTCGGATTTGTGATCACCAACTCCCATCTGGCAAGCATGGTGATTAAGCTAATACCCATAATTGAGTACTATGCTCCTTATTGATATTGTCAATAACAAGCATACTACTCAAATAATGAATTAATTAATGACAAAGATATTGCACGATGATGTTTGGATATTTATATAAATTATTCTTGTAAAGCTGACATTTTAATTTAATTCTAATTATTTTATTTTATTTTAATTTTGTTTGATTTTATCTTGTTTTGAAATCGATTGTTTTTATTACTTAGTTTAATGTTTTTATAATAATAATTGTCTTTATTTATAATCTCAATCTCAAATAATGATGTTGCGTCCATCCAACTAACTAGTCTGGCCATAAATACTGTTACAATAGAAAATTTTCTTTTTTTCAACTATTTAATTATTTTGAATTTGGAACGCGTTTATTATTTTAAAAACTTATTTAGATTTCGCGCCATTTCACATATTTTTCGTGTTCATTATCAAATTACAATATGGAATGGGGTGTTAAAGAAAATAGGATTGCAGTGATCGTCTTGCACAAAGTGGGTATGGAGCCGTAGGTCCCATTTCAGACACTTCAAAAGCTTGGTATCAGCCGTATGTTCGTATATCGTACTATCAACAGATACAACAACATTTCCTCTATCGAAGGCCATAAAAGATCGGGCAACCGCGTGCTGTTAGAACTACAAAGGCTGTTAATGCTGTTAAAGCCAGAATTCGTCGAAATCCCATTAGGAAGCAAAAATTCTTATCGCGAGAAATGAAGATTCCCGCTAGGACTCTGTCGCGTATTATAAAATAAGACCTGAAGTTCGGTGCTTATCGTCGATATACAGGACATGCCCTAAATCAATATTTACAATTAAAGAGAGTGAATCGATAAAACGCCTTCTGTCGCGATACGCAAGTGAAGGGCACAGAAATTTCTTCTTTACCGATGAAAAAAATTCCCGATTGAAGAGCACTACAATAAGTAAAATGGTAAAGTGTACGCTCAGAGTTCTAAAGAAGCTGCTCAAGTGGTCGGAAAGGTACAACGTGGTCATCATCCTGCGTCAGTGATGGTTTGGTGGGGCGTGTCTTATCAAGGCGTCACAAAGCTACATTTTTGTTAAAAAGACTGGCCTTCATCTAGCCCAGACTTTAACCCTTTAGACTACAAATTATGGTCAAATTTAGAGGACATGGCTTGCTCTACACGACACGGCGACATTGAGTCTCTTAAAAAATCTCTGAAGCAAGCAGTGGCGAAATTTCTCATGCAAACAGTGCGTAAATCCATAGATTCGTGGCCAGACAGATTAAAGGCCGTATAAAAGCCAAAGGTGGACATTTTGAATAAAATATTGTTTTTATTTTTTGCTATGACTTTAATAAATATGTACATTTAAGTTTCAGTAATATTACATTACTTCATTAAAAAAATGCATTTTCATTTGTAACAGAACTTATGGCCGGACTAGGTATATTTTATTAATTATATTTGCACACCATTGCAATGGTTAAATATGGCGCTCTAATATTTATAAGGCCTACATATTGTACCCATATTTTGCAAATAAAGTAATTTGATTTGATTTGACTTAAATTTAATTTTGTCACCATAACATGCCACGTTCAATTTGTTCCGGCATCGGCAGCTAGAGATAAGATAGCCAGCGCGTCAGTAGTTGCGGTTCCCGGGTGAAGTGCGCTTCCACCATTGGCTTTATCATCACTTAACATCAGGTGCGAAGGCACTGAGCTTATCCATAACAAAATATGGTGGCATTAGCCAGCAGTTGGTCAGTATACTATTGGCTATTTACTTTACTATTTATAGCAGCAGACATGGTACACCAAGGTTCACTCACCACTTTAGAGCCGTAGTAGATGTGCGCGACCGAGCTGGCTATACATAGCGCCGCTAGTAACATCAGCTCCGTCATCGGCGTCACGCCGCCGTAGAACACCGCGGCCATCACCAGCGCGTACGGGACCAGTAGGCCGTTGAACGCCTCACAGCGGGTGTCGCTCATTTGGGACACGATCAGGCGGCACTGGGCAATCAACCAAGATTTTTTTAAGAATAATAGGGCAAGTTCACTATAGAAAATAAATATAAAAAAAAGAAAAATACTTCAACATTTATTTATCCGATTCTGGTGTATACGTTATTTGTAACTATTTACAATGGGTAAGTGGTTGTAGTGTGTAGTTGTAGTTGTAGTGTTTTAAGTTTTAATTTCAGAGCTGAGTGCGAGTTTTGTTCACCATTTCAATGAAGTCGAAGGACGCGACGAACTTGAAAAAAGCCAACTTCACACTAGGTGGCGCTGCGAACTTCACTTGATCGATTATCGAATAAAATTCACACTTAGCACTCTGTAGTCGATAACATCACTCACGTTGATATTCGAGAAGATGGTTCCAGTGAGCAGGTAGAAGAGGCGTGGTCCGCGGTTGATGACGTCATTGGGCGAGTACACCGCCCACAGCGTGCTCAGCGCGAAGAACACCGCCAGCGGCACCAGCGGCCGCACCGCCTCCGTGAGCGAGCGCATCTTGCCGGTGCCGTCGCGGTAAGACCTTTAGGTACCACTTAACATGAATTAGCCAGTGGTATTTTAAAAAAACTACCAAAAAGGAGGAATTTCTCAAATAAATATTAATAATAATACCTAGAGATACTACCTATCAAGAATCAGCCAAATGGCCACTATTTTTACCCGACTGCGTCAGAAGGAGGGTTGTTTTTCGAGTCTATGTATGTATGTAGCACGCCCTACAGCCCAAACGGCATGGTGGATTTTAACATATGGGGTATCGTTAGATTTGTTTTGACTGTAGGAGTGACATAGGCTATAAAAAGTCCGGAATATATACTTAATAAAAAAAAGTAAAAAGTTTGAAATAAAACAAATTAGTAAAATAAAACAAAAACCCGACTACAAAAAACCCGACTGCAAAAACAACTATATAAAAAAACAATTATATACTCGTAAAAACCGGACTAAGATAAAATATAACTGCAAAGAAAATAAATTGAAAAGAAAAAAAAACAAGCTCTACGATCCCAGAATTCAGTTTGAGCAATGTTGAATGCAACATGAAATATTTCCTTGTCCGATACCAAGCGGCCGTGGCTAGCTCAATTAATTCTGCACTCTCTTTGGTTGGTGATTGTCCCCGCCTGCGACAACTATCAATATTCAATGTATTTATAAATACTTATTTATTATAGATTTTATTATTTAAGTATAGGTATCGGACAAGGAAATATTTCACGTTGCATTCAACATTGCTCAAATTGAATTCTGGGATCGTAGAGCTTGTTTTTTTTCTTTTCAGTTTTTTTCTTTGCAGTTATATTTTATGTTAGTCCGGTTTTTACGAGTAAATAATTGTTTTTTTTTATGAGTCAGACTAAGCTGCCCTTTTGACTTACCATCATCAAACGGAAAAACAGATAGACAAGGCGCGGCCAAGGTTGATGACATCTAAGCCTAAGTTTGTTTTTACTATTGCTGTGTTGTTATCTTCTGACGGTAGCCGCGACCAACGGCCTACCAAGACATGGAGGGGAATCCAGAGCAAACTTTTGGTCACCCACCGTCCGCGCCTAAACTTAACGTGTGCGTTACCCCAGCGGCACCTTTTTTCCTGTGTACTTATCAAAAAAAAGTTTCCCGGAAGATAGATTTTGGGGCGCTGTAAATGTGCGTGTTAGTCTTAGATTAGTGCGTCTTATAATTCCGAAGCTATTAAAAATTCCGCTGAGGTAACGAATGGGTGCTAGCTGTATCTCGCGAACGGTAAGGCGCACAAATGTTTTTTAACACACAATGTTATAATTTGTGCGTAATTTGAGCAAAAGCAGAATTTGAAAAAAATTTACCATACTCAACATATATTTATTTTAAAGAAAAAGGATAATCCGATCTAGCTTCTTTAATACTAACCCTAGAGACTACTATTGGTGACGGTTCGTACCTTATGATACCCTACAACGTCTAGTAAAATCTTAATAACCTACTGTAAGCCTTTAATGAATTATGATATTTAAATGTGACCGGCCCGTGACGTTCTTTGGTTTAGTTTGGTATGGCCTTTAACCAAGCAATCTGTAAATTTCAGCTCAATACACTTATTATTTAACGGTCAGGTTTATCACTGTATTTCGCTTAATTTAAATTTTAAAATTTTTACTTTTTATTTTCAAGTGCCAATTGCTGCACTGAAGCCAAATAAAATATTTATAAATTTTATAAAATACAGTGAAAAAATTATCAAACCTGGGTCTTCCGCAATCCGGTCCAATCTGTCGGATTGCGGAAGACCCAGGTTCGATTCCTGGCTGGGTCAGGTGGGCGTTTAATTTTTTCACTGTATTTTAGCTGTAATTTAGCTTCAGTGCAGCAATTAGCACTTGAAAATAAAAAGTAAAAATTTACTATAGCGTTGTGTTATCAAATTTCTGGTATTTCATCTACAAAGGTGAACCTGCATGGCCATCGGTTGCAATGACTGTTGGATAGATGCGCACTGTGTCGCTATTAGCACTCAAAAATTAAAAAGCAGTGACAAAATTCAGTGCTTACGTCAACCTTTCCGGTAGCATAGCGGTCAGTGCAGCCGCCCGGATTGCGGAAGATCCAGGTTCGATTCCTGGCTGGGTAGGGTGGGCGTTTAATTTTTTCACTGTATTTTATAAATTTTATAAATATTTACTATTTTTAGTATAAATATTTAAATAATAAGTGTATTTATTGGTTGAAAATTAACAAATGGCTACTTGAAAGAAAGCACTAATTATTTGCTTAAAAGGTAGTTTGCTAGTCCATACCAAGCTTATGTAATTGACGACCAAAAGAACGTCACGGATCGGTCACATTTAAAGTGTCATAATTCATTAACGACTTACAGTTCTGAATCTGTTTTTCGCGAATATCTCAAAAACTACTGGACGCAAACATTTAAGATTACGGGCACAATTACACGAGATGACGATGCACTAATTATTCTATATCAAGAATTTAAGAAATTCGACAAAATTCCGCTGGGGTAACGCACACAAACATAACTTTTACTTATCGCTGCAAAGATTCTTTCATAAGGCCTGGCCTAACGTTAAACAAATATTAACTTTTTGACCGCCAGTCGGCTATATTCGACAAGCAACAGTGTGCCCTGCACCTGCAAACCAACGAAGGCAATGATCGGCAATACCTATAGGTTACCAAAACACAAAATAAAGATATTTGGACATTTTTAATCTTTATTCCTATACCACGTTTTACTTTGAATTAAATGCTTGGCGTGCTGGATACGGCGACGAAGCATTTATGTCGTGGCGGTCTAAATGTTATATCCCTATATCAGCACACCAGCACATACTTGTAGATGTTCCACAATATGACCGTCTGGCTGGTGAGCATGGCCAAAACGATTCTTTCTTTAGGCCTGATTGAACAAAGATTAAAGTTAAAGTACTCTATACTAGCACATACTGGTAGATGTTCCACAATATGACCGTCTGGCTGGTGAGCATGGCCAAAAACGATTCTTTCTTTAGGCCTGATTGAACAAAGATTAAAGTTAAAGTACTCTATACTAGCACATACTGGTAGATGTTACACAATATGACCGTCTGGCTGGTGAGCATGGCCAAAAACGATTCTCCCTTTAGGCCTGATTGAACAAAGATTAAAGTTAAAGTACTCTATACTAGCACATACTGGTAGATGTTCCACAATATGACCGTCTGGCTGGTAAGCATGGCCAAAAACGATTCTTCCTTTAGGCCTGATTGAACAAAGATAAAAGTTAAAGTACTCTATGCTAGCACATACTTGTAGATGTTCCACAATATGACCGTCTGGCTGGTGAGCATGGCGGAGACGTAGAGCACCAGCTCGAACGCGGTGCCCGGCGACAGGCCGCCCGGCAGCGGGCCGTGCCACGCGCGCGGGCCCGTCGCCGCCGTCACCAGCAGCAGCACGCACGAGCCCTGGCCAACCAAGCTGCCTATTAACCTTTTTACCGCCAACAACTTCTATAGAAGTTCGAGATTTTCGTGCCGTCCACGCCAGCACTTCTATAAAAGTTCTTCGTTGTACCTACTTTATTAAAATACATTTATACGTTGGCGTACAGCGGGACATCGCGTGCAGGACAGTTGGGCGGTGAAAAGGTTAACAATTCGGTAGTTGACAACAACTAATAGGCCTTACCTATGAAATTGGAGTTTTTTCTCACTTATTAATAGGTGTATTACTTCTAAAAGTCAATACCGGTTGTTAATATTATTATACACCTTGACTATGTTACTTAGGCTTCAGTAATAACAATGATTATTAATTTTGTGTCTTTATCAGCCAATTTTTTTTTCAATTGACTCACATTTTAGTTCGCGGAATTCGGATTCGGAAGTCCTTTTGTTTCATTGTTGCTTTGAAAGGGCTTGATTTCTTTTTCTTTTTAATGTCTGCTATATTTAGCTAGTGAAACGAACACACTACTCTACAATTAGTAGTGTTAAAATAAATAGATGCTAAGAAAATTAAAAAAAAACGTTAGTATGAAAAATAAAATTTTATAAAAAATCTTCATACAAAACTCCAATTTCATAGGTAAGGACCTAATATAATTAATTCCAGAACATTAACGTATCAATGAAATCACGTAACAGTTCTTTTAAAACATTTACCTATTTTTATGACCTCAGCATGAATTTATGTAATCTAAAAAGTTATTAATAAACAATTCAATTGACGGGGGCTTCGAAGAATGTCAGCGTTGCAGGTATGATGTTCATGCTGCCACATGTGCTCCCCTTTCGGTTTCGCTTCTTTATTTTATTTTTTATTTTTGTTATCCTTGTTATTTGAAGCTGAATAAGCTTTGATTTGATTTGGAATACCCAATTAGGTAGTTGCTAGTTAGTCTATAAGTACTATAGTAATAAAAAGATAATATTTCTCTTGCATAAATAATATGATGATGATGAACGATAATAGTAATGTTATGTGAAAAATGATATACAAACCCTCGAGTATCTTAGTAAAAATGTGGGGTTTTACAAAGACCTCACGCGGACTTCTTGAGAAAATTTCGTATACCTTAAATGCATTAACGTATACCTTTATAATATAAATGCCCATGAACCATTTCACATTTCGGAACCTATTCCATATGACCTATGAAAAAATTAATCAAAGAATTATGCGTTGTAATATGATGAACCTTGATGTTGCTACACATCTTTTCAATCAACTTCATCATCACCAGCTCAGATGTCCCCACTGCTGGGGCACGAGCCTTCCCTATGGATGGATAGAGAAAACGGGCCATAAACCACCACGCGGACCCAGTGCTGATTGGTGGTTGGTAACGACTGCTAAAAATGCAGCCGGGACCAACCGCTTAACGTGCCTTCCGAAGCACGGAGGAGCTCGAGATGATAAATTTTTGGTCACCCATCCGATGACCGGCCTTTGCGAAAATTGCTTAATCTCAGCACTCGCAGACCGGGCGCGTTAACCACTGCGCCATCGAGCTCCTTAATCAATCAACTTAGGTAACTTTAAATATACATGTAAAATGAGGATACGCAGCACCCCAACTATAGTACAGTCAACAAAATTAGGTTTCGATAGTGTAGGTCGGTATTTTCTGTATAACTACAGTCAAAGTCTGCAGGTACTAGTAGACACTCGAAGGTTTTTCATATGCGGTTAAAAAGTTTTGATTTTCATACTAATTTCATATTTTGATACTTGACCAATCATCAGTTACCTTTGCTGTTGACTATACAGTCACGAGCATTTATTTATTTATTTATTTATTTTACTTATTTATTAACATTAACATGTAAACAATGTAACTTTTAACGGGTAACTCGTGTGCCGGATTTAGAATGTATTTTAATTTAATTTAATGCAATGTATTTTTTGCCTTTACTAACATCGGATAAGTAAAATTATAACTAACACAAACAAGTCTTGTTACTTGATCAAATAAACTTTATATATTATTAATTATAAATGGAATAAGAGGCAAAGCTAGTCAAAAGTGTACATGTTTAGCTTGATTGTACGAGCCACTTGCTGTATTACATAATACCAATGTCATACAGTACTTACGATCATAGTGAAGTCGTAACCCCACGGCAGGAACATGACACCGGTGTTGTATTTCTCCCAGTGTGTAAGGAAAAAGTTTATGAATATATTCCATACAACGAAGAAAAACCGGAGAGGGCTCAGTTCATCTCTGAAAAAGAGTAATGATTCGATTAGAGAGTGATTATAACAATGTAAGCAAACTAGTAGCTTAATAGTATGATTATAACTAGTACTTTAGGGCGTGTTATAATTGTATGATTAGAACCATGTAACTAATCTACTAGGTTACTTGGTTAGAACCACGATAGCTCAATAGCAGAAGGGTGCAGGTTCAAATCCTGCTCGTGGAAATTTTTATTTTTGTGTTTTTGTTAAGCTACTTGGATTAAAGTTGAAGTTTATAAAAAAACCTTAGTCATTGATATGACAGTGCGCAGTGTGATGTGACACTGTATGTTATTATTCATTTTTGTTTTCATGGAAACATTTACAAATGAATTTATTAGAACCATTCACTGGATTGTACGTCATCTTTTCTACCGTTCCGCAACGACCAGTGGCGGCTTGCTATTTCTCTATTCATTGCGTTCTTTCTATTACCGTTGACTAAAACTGCCGTACTGTATGACGTGCAATGAAATAGAAATTCGATTGCTACGTCATAAGTAAGATGCGTGGTCATAAATAAACAATTAAGTAAATAAGATAACTACTGATGTTATTAGAATATGTTATTGACTGACATATCGATTTAACAAAAAGAGACTTATTTCATGCATTGTTACTTATTTTTGTTAAGTGTAAAGTCTTTTTGATCATTCATATTCATAATTATACATAGATAATTAATTTGACCCTGGCAGACACAGAAATAAATATGTTATATAAACAATTAAAATCAAAAGAAACTGACTGTTGATTAATTAGCGTCATTATGTCCTATAGGTTCTCATTGTAAGATGGCAATTTATGAAACCTGTATGGTAGCTTTTTACTTTTTTATTTGACCTTCTATGCTACGTCTTTTTATGACTAATTTTGTTACCATAATACTCGTGCATGTTTTATACACCATGAGTTATACTTATATCAATATATACTATATTATTATATTATATTATATTATTATATTTTATTATATTATATTAGTTACTTATATCAATATATACTATATATTTATATCAATAAATGAGAACTATCACCATATTATGTATACTGTGCTATCACTTGCTTATATGACTTAAAATTGACGGTGTGTATACGCAAGCCTTTCACGTTATTACTCATTGAAAATTAAAATTCCTCCTTGTGTTGTATTCCTCTATTGTGAGGGTCGCAATCTTAACCCCTTGAACATATCCTCCTCCTTCATGATGTTCCACCATTTGTTTCTGCCAGAGGCGACGCGGAGAGCATCATAGAATAGGGAAACGTATACCAGACCAACGCATTGGGCTGCGCCCTTGGTATCTATCCGTTGACTTTACCAACAGGAAAAACGGATCAATCTCGAAAGGTAGGAAGGTAAAGGAGTTCCGTTGGAAAATGTCCTGCTATGATAGAGCATTTTCCAATATTTTTGACGCTGTAAGGCAGAAAAGAGCTTGACACTTGCTGAGTTTCTTGCCGGTTCTTCTCAGTACAAGATCTCCCGCCCAGAGTAGACTTACGAACCGATGGCATAGTGACATTCACAAGAGCTACTTGTAGCCTAAACTGTATAAAAGATTTTGAATTTTGAATTTTTTTGAATTTTGAGATTGGTCCCGATTTTCCTGGCAATATGTACCTACGAAATATTCAGTGATCCTACTAAGGATTAAAATATTGACCATGTTAATATTATAATGTGGATAAGCTTTTATTGGCATTTATTGCCTTAAGTAATTAAAAGATATGTAAGAATCATATAATATTTAAGCTATTGTTACGCCAATTAAAAAATATGTTAATTGAAAATATATAGAGTTACAGATAAATGGTGTTAAAACTTTTTGTAATGCAATGGCCGAAACGAGTGAAAATGCATAAGAATTAAGGAGCACGGCCACAGGCACGGCACTCTCGGGTCTTCTAAACATCTCTTGTGCAAATACTACGTTGCTTCTTCGCTCCGGACAAACAGGCACACTTACATATTTATAATATTAGTAAGGATTTTAAATCACCGCAACTTAGTAATTTGCCGCATCGATAACAATAATCAAAATCATTGTTGATTATCAAAAATAATGATAAATATAAAACAGTCAGGTGGAAAAGATGCATTAGGCGCGGGACACACAGAAAAGTCACCACCACAGGTTGCCACCTTTTTTTTGAAGGTAAAATAGTATTTTTTTCAAAACATTGCTAAAAATATAGTACTATTGGGAAATTCAAGAGAAAAATAGTACTCATTTATTTTTAGTAAGTAACTATTTATTTTTCCATGTGTATTTATTATTTATCAGTCTTAGCTTTGGTTAACAAAGTCTTATTATTTTAAAAATGATTATAGGAATCTGAGCAATTTAGATCCATATTAAAATAAATCCTTTCTTCTCGCCTTTTATATTAATTACGAAAAAAAAGCGGAAGTTGCAGGTATAGAAAGTAAAAAGAAAATAATTTTAAATGTTTTTGTTAATTTTTATATCTGAGTTTTTAAAAAGCATTTACCATTTTCAGCAGTATTTTTAGATTTAAACACTTGTTCGTTGCTTATTTTTGAAATAATTTCGTTAACTAAAATTATTTCTAAATACAAATTGTTGACATTAATATTTAATTTAGTGACTAAATTTAAAGGATCCAATATGCTCTCGATTTGTTTAAATTCAATTTTTGTGCTTAAATTCAGAAATTGGCATTGCTTGAGTCAATTAGTTGGGTTAAAATCAAACAATTTATTTAAATATATTAAACTTTTTTCAACAATCGGTGGCATTCATCAACAAATTTGAAGTTGACGTTTATTGTTGTTTTTTTAATTTATCCCTTTCGGGAAAAGCTAAGGAAACTAAGCCAAGATGTTGACGTAAAAAGAATCCCAGAAAAATAAAACATGTGAAATAAAGTATTTTCGCGTACTTTATTGTTCTCATAAAGTATAGAGTACAATTACCCGAAATAACGTACGTACTTTATAATTAAGTACGGGTGGCAACCCTAGTGTGTGACAGCGACGCGCGAGTCCCGCCCGCTCCCCCTCCTTCGTCCGCTCGCGCCCGTGCCCTGTTCTTTCTTTCTGTGTTTCTGTATGTTTTACAATAGGTCGCAGACGAGTAAGCGTCGTCATGCCCCCGCCCTGTCTTTTCTATATGTTTTGCGTTGCGATGCTTCTATACATTTTGTATGAAAGGGACGCGGAAGAGACATTTGTCTGCGCCCCGTCTGCGTCTTACGTCTTTTCTGTGTGTCCAGCGCTTTAGATAACAAGTTGAAGGCTATCAATATTTTAGTTGTATTACTTGTAAGATCTTCCGTTTTCTAACTAAAGAATCGTCACCAACTTGCGTACATGCGTAGGTGTCGCGAGATAAGAAATCGTTTCTATAATCAGTAACATTTATACATACATAAAAAAATTGTAAGTAGGTCGTAATTTATGGAAAGAACGTGCTTGAAACATGTGTATTTGTGTTTTTAATTAACCGTTTGACAAATTTAAATTGGATAGCCATACTGCAAACAAAAATAAATTATTAAAATGACTACAAGCAAAATCTTTTCAGTGTCAAAGAAAGTCTTTTTAAATATGTTTGATAGGGTTCTGCTCACATGCATGCATGAATACCTTCTTTTAAATATAAGGACCATGGCGCAACCTGGTTATGCAAGACTTTCACTCCCTTCTAATCTTCCTTCCCAGCCAACAAGAAAAGCTTGAAGTGTGGTGTTGGAGGCCTATCCACTAAAAACCCTATTACCTATCACCCTTTGTCTGCCACGGCGATGATTTGGGGCCAGCATTGGGCCAGCATGATGAGATACAGTCCAATTATCTGTGCTATTGGTTTGTAGGTTGGTATGGTGATGATGAATTTCTGCTTACCTTCCAAATATGCTGTACAAGCACGTGGGTATCAGGACCGATGAGTACGAGTCCAGTCCGTGGTCGAACAGCTCGCCCAACGGCCCGCTAGTCCCGGTGCGACGTGCCTGCTTACCGTCGATGCCATCTGAAATACAAAAGGATAAATTGTTTGATAGCTGTTGCCCGTGATGCGACATTGTGGTAGGATACAATCAATTATAACCTTGGAGACTACCTATGTAGGTTGGTACTATATTGTTCGAGTGCAGTTTTGTGATTCGGCGCTCACCCAACAATAAGCACTTTGCTTTATCACAAACCCATGAACAGTTATGTAGGTACCTACTTAAATACACGCACACCGTAATGATAAAACACGCGTTGGCCGAGGCTCTGCATGATCTGTCCAAATGTTAAACAATTGCATTGATAAGAGTAAAATAAGCTCTCGCTAATATGTATACATATATATTACTTTATTTGTAACTGTTAATGTGTATCGCAATAAATAGATCAGTGCGGAAATATTACAAAACTAATTTGTAAGTTGGAGATGTGATTTTGTAACGCGTATTATCAAAGTGTGACGTTCGTTAACATTAGATAACAAAGGGCACTAATATGAATGAACTGTGAGGCATCTCGTGCGATCCGAACAGGAAATCTGTACGACAATTTTACTATTATCTACGGATTCGTAAGGATCCTATAGTTTGGATCTTTAGGATCCTTATCCTATCCTAATCCTGCTAATTGGAATGCAACTCAGCTGCCAGTGTATAAGGCCGGTAACTCCTAAACCAAACAATTAAATTGGGTCACCCACCCAAGGATTGGAGAATCAAGTATAGGGCACGGGGATACGCAGTACGCACTAGTGCGTGATGCCGTTCCCTCTAGAAAACCTCTGAAGGTAATTCCTTCCACACGGCTTGAGGAACCCTTTAAGTTTCTCGCCGCCCCCAAAAACGCCCGGGGAAGCTGAAAATGCCGCCTGAGGCAAACTTTCGCAAAAAAAAACCCAAGGATTCTGCAATTCTGCATGGCTTAGTTTTTACGTTGGTAATCCAAACTAGCCGCTGCACCACAAAGCTCTTTACATACACGATCACTTGCTTTGTTTTTTTGTGATTATAATATTTATTACTATATAAGGGAGAAAAGAGCTGAACACTTTCTGAGTTTCTTGTCGGTTCTTCTCAGTACAAGATCTCCCGCCCAGAGTAGACTTACGAACCGATGGCATAATGACGTTCATAAGAGCTAAGTATTTGTAGCCTAAGGGCTGATTTTTCAATCGTCAGTTAAAATTTATTCATTGAACAATTTTGACATAATGACAGATTCTCCTTAGAAAATATTATGTCGCAATGACAAAATTATTTGTTGGATAAAACTTATCTGAGGATTAAAAAACCGGGCCTAAAGTGAAAGAATAATCTTAAATTTTGATTTTTTTTTGTATTTTATTAAGAGTTATAGTTTTTTGTTCTAAGGATATAAATACGATGCTAACGTAGTTTTCGTCCTAGGGTCTTTTAGTAGAAAAAACATTTTGTCAGCGATTGAATCGCATTAAATATTTGTACTGTTCATAAATCTATTGTTTGCACACAATAATTTATTATAATGCGTAGTTTTTTTTGCTTCAATGTCATGAACTTTTTCGTCGTATAATACAGGTACCGCACTTTACGTGTCTAAATTAAATAAAGCATTAAAAACAAATTGGCTTGCTGTATGTAAGTGCGGTTAATAATAAATAAATTTAGTAAATGAACAGGGGATCTGACATCCGTGTCTGTCGGTCTAGTTACTAGTTGAATCGAATTCCATGCGGTGTTTTATTCAAATGCCTCAGGGGGTTTTTGGTTAGGCTTGATGAAAATAAGAAAATCGCAATTAAACATGTACCTACCTATTCTGAGTTTTCAAAATCGTAATAAATGTTAAAATTTACGAGTGGGATCGAACTCTATTAGTAGTCTTGACCCCAAAAAACTGTTAGATCGACCACACGATCAAAATTCTTTAAACAAACTACAACGTTTACGGAATTTAAAGGATATGGCCAATTTTTCTATGGACGTAGATGTAGGTAATAATTTTCATTTTGGTACAGCAATGTTTTATGGTGTTTTGCTTTCGGGAATATTAGCAGATTTTATTCCCATGTTTAAAAAACTCAAAGAACTTGTCAGTCAAAAGTACTAGACGTCAAGAGTTTCGTTTTTACGCCCATTTTGGTGTATGTTATTTAAAAGAGTAAGGCGTTTCAATATAATTATTTTATGTAGGTTTTGAAATGATTGGTTATTTGTAATGCTTTACAAATCTAAAAAGTTTGAAATAGACCAAATTATTAAAATAAAACAAAAACCCGACTGCTGAAACAACTGTATAAAAAATAACTGCAAAGAGAAAGAACTGAAAAGAAAAAAACAAGCTCTACGATCCCAGAATTCAATTTGAGCAATGTTGAATGCAACGTGAAATATTTTTGGATTAGATTAGCACTTGAAAACACATTAGGTTCGATTCCTGGCTGGGTCGGGTAGGCGTTTAATTTTTTCGCTGTAAAAATAATACTAAAACTAAAACTACATAAAACTTATCCTTCTGATAAAGTATTAAGCAATCAAGCTAAAAAGTCTGTTTAAAAAGAAAAGTCATGTTATGACAATACATTTTAGAAATGGTTATCTAATATATTATCAAACGAATAAGTTTTATCCGTCAATTGAAAAATCGGCCCTAAATAAAGTAATAGTTTGGCTATTCACTTTTTATATACTTTACAATAAAATTGCTAAGTGTGTGTAATATTTCGTCATTATGTTAGATGTAGTGTAGTAGTCATACTTTCCGGCAATATGTAAATAAGTACCTACTTACTAGTATTTTAAATTTCCAAATTATACATATTTTAATGTTTAAACAATATTTAAACTAATTTGTAAGTCGGACGTGACAAATTGAACAAGGAATGTGTAGAGTGTTTCAACATAGAGTTTCTGAAGTATTTGTCTAGCATAAGATACTAAAAAAAAGATTATGAGACTAACCGTTTTATTAAATGAGAAATGGCATTAAAGCAGTAAAATTGGTCAGCGGTGAGACAAAGAACATACTAGTTTTACCAAAACACATAGAACTCAGACATTTAAGTGCAAACAAAACTAATATACAGTAAGGTCAGCATATGGTAATGAATAAACCTTGACTCGTAGTTAACTTATAATCCTCTAATGCCATTATGCATCATGCAATTATACTTAATTGTACAGCGGTATGTAATGTACATACACATACCTATTATTAGATTATCTATGACAATAAAATCGAACAGTTCCTGTGGGTACGATTTTAGCTCATAAAAGATAAATTTACTTATTTTCATGTATGTTATATTATAATACAAAAACTCAAATGGTGGTGCCATTTGAGTTAGACATAAAACACTTTTGATTTCATATTTACTGTTATGCCTGTATACTTTCATTTGTACGCGAACGCACATCTGCGTCTGAGGCATCTCGGTAAAGTAGATACTAAGCATAAAATCAAGTCACCTTATGTACTACCGAGAGGGAGACCAGCTATCCCAGAATCCCAGGGTGGCGTAGGGTTCCTGGTAAACAAAGCCCTTTGTGACAACGTAGTAGAAGTGTCGAGTGTGTCGAAAAGGATTGCGTACCTCGTAATTAAGCTAATCGAGAGGTATAGCCTCAAGGTAGTGCAGGTTTACGCACTGACTTCAACACACTCGGAAGATGAAGTGGAAGATATCTATGGAGACATATATCTAAGGCCTTACACTTCACCACCAAGGCCCACTACAACGTTGTTTTGAGGGACTTCAACGCTAAAGTGGGAGTACCGAATCGCCACGAATCGGTAGTAGGATCACATGGTTTTGGCAGCAGAAATCATAGGGTTGCCCCCTATGCTTGTCAACTTCCTCGAAAGAGACGGGTTTTTCTTGATGAATTCTTTCTTTAAGAAACAGCTCCAATGAAAATGGACATGGCAGAGCCCCGACACTATGACTAATAATAAGATCGACTTTATCATGAATGACGGACAAAAAGCACATATTCAGAGACGCTCAGTGATCAACAGGTTTAATACCGGCAGTGAACACCGACTTGTCCGAGGCTCTCTGAACATCAATTTTAAGCTTGAACGTGTCCGCTTGATGAAGTCCAGGCTCCGTCCTCTAACCTGCTCCAAACTATCGTAGGATCTGAAACGTTCCAGTCAAACCTGGAGAACCGATTCGTTGCCGTGGAAACCAGGTATAAGATTTTGCGAGATACAACGTAAATGCAAGAAGTCGAAGTTTTCGAAAGAAACCCCTAGGCTCATGAGGAAACGACGCGAGGAACCACCTGTCACTTCGTCCGAACAACAGGCTCTTAACAAGATTGGTAAACTAGTGCGCTACGACCTCCGATGCTCGCTCGATTGAACGAGCAATTGAGCAAAACCGGGGGTCGAAAGTGTTTGTCCAGTCTCTTGGGAGAAGCCACTTGACGAAGTTGATTACGACCAGTGGAGTAGTCGTTGCCTCGAGGCCAGAAGTTCTTTCAGAAATCGAAACTTCTACAGTCAGTTATACGCATCGCATGCATCTCAACCTGATCCCGAAATCGAGGATACCAGAGCCACATTAACCCGCCACTTTACCGAAGACTTGCCAGAAATCAGCCTAGGTGAAGTTGGCTCTTAAGCAGCTCAAAAACTGAAAAGCCCCTGGCAAAAAACGGTGTTACATCTGAGCTCCTCAAAGCAGGCGGTAAACCTGTATTAAAGGATCTTCAAAACATCTTTAACGCCGTTCTTTTCGATGGGAGAACTCCTGAGGCGTGGAGTAAGAGTGTCGTCGTGCTGTTCTTCATAAAAGACAAGACCCTACTGAAGAACTACCGACCCATTTCGCTCCTAAGCCACGTCTATAAGCTGTTTTCAAAAATCATCACAAACCGCCTCGCGCGCCGACTTGACAAATTTCAACCGCCAGAGCAGGTCAGGTTTTGAGGAGGATACGGAACCATAGACCACATCTTCACTGTGCGGCACATTATACAGAAGACCGAAGAGTATAATCAGTCCCTGTGCATAGCATTTGTGGACAATGAGAAGGCATTCGACTCTAACGAAACCTGGACTGTTCTAGAATCCCTGCAACGATGCCGTCGATTGGCGATATATCCAAATGTTGAGGTGTCTGTACAATGCTGCCACCATGGCCGTCCAAGTACAGAACCAGCAGACTAAGCATATCCCCATGCATCGAGGTGTGAGACAAGGGGAATGTGATATCCCCCAAATTGTTTACAAATGCATTGGAGGATGTGTTCAAAACGCTGGACTGGAAAGGACGTGGCATTAACATCAACGGCGAACACATCTCACACTTGCGATTCGCGGACGACATCGGTATCGTCATCGTGGCCGAAACGTTGCAGGATTTACGGTTCATGCTGAACGACCTAGCTGATTCTTCTCAACGCATCGGTCTTCGGATGAACTTGGACAAAATCAAGGTTCAACGAACGTCGCTCAGCGAGCTATGGAAAGGGCTATGCTCGGAGTTTCTCTGAAGGATCGACTTCGGAATGAGGTGATCCGACAGAGAACGAAAGTAATCGACATAGCCCATCGGATCAGCAAGCTGTTCCACTTCGGTGCCACAACTGTTCTGCGGCTGCGGTAAACGAGTTCTCGAGTGGAGACCGTGTATCGGCAAAAGTAGTGTAAGACGCCCTCAAACTAGGTGGAGCGACGATCTTGCAAGGTGGCTGGCAAGAGCTGGATGAGAGTAGCCGCGGATCGTGCTCGGTGGCGTGCACTTGGAGAGGCCTATGTCTAGGAGTGGACTAGTATAGGCTGATGATGAAGCATAAAACCTTACCTTATCTTATTTTTTTTGCTATAAATCGTAACCTACTTAATACTTTGATTGCTAAAGTATGATAACACATCAAAACGGAGCCACGGATCAACGCGAGTTTCGCGCAAATAGAACTGGTGGAAAACATTTAGGGAATTCTTATGCAACATTTACAGAAGCTGCATGTCTCACATTTGATGGAAACACTGAAGGTTGAAGTTGAGACGCCGATGGCGATGTGCGGCCTGGGCACACATGTAAAATAATTTATAGGTATGCATTAGCCAAATTTACAATTTGTTAAAAAAATATTAATATAAATCAGGTCTTATATCAGTAAAAGCAATGAACATAATACAATAAACCTTATTTAAATGTCTTGATTTGTCAGTCCTGTTTCACATAATATTATCCCAAGATTTGGTATGTTTGTAATAAAATTAGAAGCAGTGTAGCAGTGCAGAGTAATGTATTACTCTAAAATTGAAGTCGCAAAAACTTAACTCCTATGCAGCATTTCAGTGCTCATATTATGTACATTGATGTGTTTGTAATGATTTGATATCATATAGAAGGCATAAAATGTTCTGGTTATAATTACTTAAGATTTGAATAAAATATAGAAAAAACATTATACCTACAGAATGATTTGACAATTTGTGAATGAAACCATAACAACAACTCGGCACATTGTGGGAGTCTTAAATAGGGATTGGTAAAATTTTTACTGTAAGAAAAAGATGAAAAGAAAGAAATTAACTGTTATGCTGAGAGATACACAGTTATTTAACTTTAGCTTTTACCTATCAAACCAAAACACAGCAGCAATGGGGTAATGGTTATAAGATTAGTAGTCATCTAGATAGGTTCTGTACCATACCAGTTTCTAAAAAAATATACTTAAAAAATAATGTTAACTACAATTAACAACAAAGTCATACACCTTACTTACCTTTCCCTACTCATTGATATTAACCCTTAACCTTCTTAGCCCAACCAGATGTTGAGTATTGTTGTAAATGAACCTCTTAAGGTATTGTATAAGGGTACATTTATATAATGTTTTTAGAGGTGTTCTAACATCTCCTCGGGCTAAGTGTCCAGACAAAGCATGAAGTAAAATTAGTTTTCATTCATAATTGGAGTGAGAAAGGATCTTCTTAATTTGGTTTGTAATTTTGCTGCTTGACGAATTGTTACATTACACAATACACAAAGTGATAATATTTAAGCTTAATTTGTAAGTTCTTACCTAATGTATAAGCCACAAACAAGTTCACAGCAGATAGTGCCCACACCCAAGATGGTATATAATCGTTGGTGATATTTTCTTCAGTCAGGGCGTGAAACCCATAGTCGTAGTATGAGAACAGCAGGAAGTTAAATACGGTGAGTAGGAAACCAGCAAAGGTTAGCAGGTTTGGAGCCACCCACACGGGACAAAACTGCAATGTGTTATTTTATGTTAACTTAAAAAAATACTGGACACTAAATAAGGTTACTTGAACAACCAGTAACATTTGTGAAGTTCTACAATTCATGTATAAACACCAATAACATAATACAAATTCCTTGTATTATTTTCAAACCAAAATCCATTTGCTGAAACTGACAGAAATGCATAGTTATTAAAAACTTACATACCTGAACACACCAATTCCAAAACGGGTGCATTACATAGTTGCTAAGCACACTAGTATCAATGGAATTGTACTGAAACAAGAAAAAATCGTAAGGAAAACAAAAAAAACACAATTGATCTCAAACAGGCCCAAACCCAAAGTGACATAGTAACATGTATTTTTCGGTAAAACACTGTCAATTTAAAAGTTAAATTGGAGTTTGGAACTAAATATAAGTACCGGCTTATTTTTTATGAACATTTATTTCTAATAAAAACCTTGTATTTTTCGAATCCTTCTAATTTATCCGGCGTCAGGAAATGAGCCATTGTGATTGAGCCTTTCTTCACTAAACGGGACTGAATTACAATATTAACATGACAAGTACATATTATTATATATTACTACGGAAAACAACAAAAGCAACAGTTCAAAATTCGAGGCGAAAGATGATAATAATAATTCTTTTTCAGACGAACAAAACACCACCCACTCGGGCTTTCAGATTGACAATGTTAGTTTTTTTAAATGTCATTGTGTAAAATTCTATCCATATCTGTTTTTATATTTAAAGTAAGCAAAGGAATCTGGCCCATGCAACCAAATATTTTCCTTTTATTTATAGTGATAGATGACAATGTTATGACAATAAAGTGATTGGCGAACAGCTGTTGACGAATGATTACTGAAAATAAAGGAATAATTTAGTTTTGATCGCTTTGAGTATGAGAAAACATAGGATGTTACTCCCAGAACACAGCTTTATATTTAAGTGTTTTCTTTTTAATTCTTGTCTTGATTGATACAATGCGGACCGGCTTTAAGTACCTACGCTACCAATGATATGCCACCCCATCACCGAACATGGGTGGAGTAAACAACAGCATGTTGCAAACTATCAAGCTGCTTGGTCTTATCATGGAATTAATTCCAATGCATCTTACTCCACTCTCTTAGTTTGGTGTTGAAATCTCTTATTTCAATGTTTTTTTTGTTTATATAATTTTTAACGCAAATTTCGTTGCGAACAAATTACAAAAACACAAATGTTGAAAAAAAATCCACGAGTAGGATTTGAACCTGCACCCTTCTGACATACCGGGTCAGGTGCTCTCCCAATTGAGCTATCGTAGTTCTAACCAGCCCGCTGAAATTATTCCACACTATTTACTTTTTTACTTTGAAAGCCAAAGACGCCCATTCAATGTCAAATGAGTTTTGGTAGATTCTATGGCACTAGAAATATCATCACCTCAAAGTTGGGGTGTTGGATCTGCGTTGGATCGAAAAGCTGTACATATTACCTTCAGCAATACCCGACCCGACAACCGACAAACACACACCCGATGTCTACAACTCTGCTCCTGACAGACATATGGACAATAAATCTGATACGAATCGATCTGGGACAGTTATTCCCCTCCGGAAATAGAATCATGTAGTTGGTTTGAGTAGTTCTACGCTGCCATTAGCTTTGCTGCTGAGGTGAATAGGACTAGCGATGTTAGTAGACCACTTGAGACTGGGGCTGAAACTTTAATGTGTTCATCATGATGTGGGGGAGAGAGAATGCGGAGGAGACTGCACTACGGGGGGAATAATCGCACGCGCATAGTAGTGATAGTAGCCGGCGGCGGCGATGGCGGTGGCGGGTCGGTGATCGCAGTATGGTGGAAAAGGTTTCAGAAAGATCCAGCTGCTCCTATTCTGTGTGTTCTTTATATACAATGTACTTCTTTATTATTACATCATCATTATAACCATCTCAAATAGTATGTCCCTACTGCTGGGGCACGAGCACAATACACATAATATACGGTAGTTTAACCAGGCCGTATTCTTGGTTAAATACCTACGGCTAGGCGGAGCGCTAGGGTTGGCGCCTACAAAAAAAAAGCAAGCATGTGTAGATTTGTATTATAAGTACCTATTTGTGAAGTATAGATTCAGGAATAATGTTAATTTAATAACATATTTATTAATTAATTACATTATTTATAAGTTTGTAACAGAAAAGTGTTACAGCAGGAAGTTCAAAAAATGACATTGTTGGTTTTGTCACTGTTGTGTTTAGTTAGGCATCCATAAACACAGCAGTTTGTATAATATTATCGTGAGACGCCGCCATTATAATCACGTTATTAAAAAAAAGAAACAAAAGGCGGGCGGACGGACAGCGTTACCTATTTAAAAGAGAGTACTCTGTGGGCGCGCGGCGGCGCGACGACGCGACACAATCGACAGCTCACTCGACCAGTCTCGCCGGGCGGCGCGCGGTGTGGCACTGCGGAGTTTTGCCAATTGTGATTAAAAATAATGATATACCTCTTAGCCTCTTAGTAATAACGTATAAATTTGAGATTTATGCAATATTTTCTTAGTGGGTTTAAGGTGGTTTCTGGGTGAGATAAGCGCTATTTAGCTTCACAAAACGGATGCAACAAAAATCATAAAATTACCTTTTTTTGAGATACCGCTTTTTGGCTTATGAGGGCAGAATACATAAATAAACAATGTTTCTTTCCTGTATGACGATGATGAATGTTAGAAATGAGAAGTTAGAAATGATATAGGTACCCCCCAACCCCTCGAGTATCTTAGTAAAGATGTGGGTATCTCAGTAAGTCCTCGAGCGTACTTCTCGAGAGAATTTGAAAAGTGACGTTGCACTGTTTTGTTTCATTTGCCAACACTCATGCACACTCACGAACACTTAACGGTAAATAATCCACCATTATTTCACATTAATATTCGACATAACACAAATTTTAGAAAATAAAACAAAACCGCAGACATGACTCTTTACTTTCCCGCCAAGAAGTCCAGTTAACTGCTTGCATACTTACTACTTTCGAAATAGTAGTGCTACCTCAGGGTGTCTAGTGTGAGTTTTGTTTAGTATCCATATTCATTCGATTACGTTTACGAAAACGAAAATTAGTAGATTGAAGCAGCGAGCGCCTCCTTGCGGCATACGAGAGGAGTTAAGAGCGTTTACGCCGCACACTAGCGCCGCCAATGAAAAAAAACATATATAGAAAATCATATTATGCTCAACAAACTATTTGAATGAAGTAATTAAGCATTTTTACGTCACATTATTGAACATCTGACATGTTATGGTTTATTTAAATAAGAAGTTACAGCTAAAAACGGCCACTTTTAACTATAACGCCGTATTTAACTAAACCATAACATGTCAGATGTTCATTAGGTGATGTAGAAATGCTAAATTACTTCATTCAAATAGTTTGTTGAGCATAATTTGATTTTCTAACTCTAATTACTGAAGAAGCGTAAACGCGCACCGTTTACGCTTCTTGCCGATAGATGGCGCTACTTTTACGTGTCATATTTTGTCACTTATCTCAGTATTCGCGTTTCCACATTCCGGATTTTTTTATAGCCTATGTCACTTCCACAGTCAAAACAAATTTAACGACACCTCATGTTAAAATCCATCATGCCGTTTGGGCTGTAGGGCGTGCCAAAGAAATATACATACATACATACATACATACATACATACATACATACATACATACATACATACATACATACATACATGCATACATACATACATACATACATACATACATACACTCGAAAAACATAACCCTCCTTCTGACGCAGTCGGGTAAAAAAATGCAAATTTACATCAGTTACCAGTTAAAATTTTCACAATGTCATACAGTACTAATAAAGGTCAAAAATTGTCTAAGAGACAAAAAAACAAAGTTAAACTATAGTTAATAATAATAAAAATAATAGTATGCAAGAGTAGATCTTGGGGAATGTAACGAGTTTGATTCACCTTTGGCACTAAGCAGCGCCTCCTGCTGGAAAACGGAGGGAAAGTAGGGTTAAGATTTTGCCATAGATACTAAATTCATTGTTTTTTGAGAGAGTATAATGAGACAGACCTCAACTCAGACGACATTTATAGCTTCACCGGACTTTTTTGGAGGTGGCGAGGAGTTTATAGGGTTCCTCAAGCTGTGTGAAACGAAGCACCGTGAGAGGCTTTCTAGAGGGAAAGGCATAACGCACTAGTGCGTGTCATGTCCCCGTGCCCTTGATTCTCCGAGGAGTTCGGATCGGATCGGGAAGACAATATTCTTGTTTTCGTTAACGTGATCTAATGGCGAATGAATCTCGCACTGATGACTGACTGACTCTCGTAATATACTTAAATCAATCGGCACTAAGTCAATCAGTGTTCAGATAAAGCTTCAAACGCAATTGATTGCAATAAGTTGTAATTGCCGTTAAAATTATATAGGTAACTAGCTGACCCGGCGGACTTCGTACCACAAATAAGGGTTGATCGTAGAAGGGTGAAAATTGAGGATTGTATGTATTTTTGTATGTTGTATCATAAAAAAATAGAAATTATAAATTTTGTCTAAAAAATAAAAAAAAATATTTAGGGGTGGACTACCCCTAACGAGATGAGATACCGGATAAGCACAAAAAAATTCATCAAAATCGGTCAAGCCGTTTCGGAGGAGTATGGCAACGAAAACTGTGACACGAGAATTTTATATATTAGATTTGTCAACGTAAAATACCTTTTAAATATTTTCTTATTCTATAAAGTTTTTACAAGCAATACTTGAGATCGGGCTAAGAATTTCCATTTAAAAGTATAAATGAGCCGTCATCATCATCATCAGCTCATTTTATGTCCCCACTGCTGGGGCACGAGCCTTTCCTATGGATGGATAGGGAGAGCGGCCATAAATCACCACGCGGGCCCAGTGCGGATTGGTGGTTGTTAACGACTGCTAATGCAGCCGAGACCAACGTCTTTACGTGCCATTATCCGAAGCACGGAGGAGCTCGAGATGATAAATTTTTTGGTCACGCATCCAGTGACCGGCCTTTGCGAAAGTTGCTTAACCTCAGCACTCGCACACCGGGCGCGTTAACCACTGCGCCGTTGAACTCCTCTAAAATGAATGAGCCGTTTTCGCAAAACAATAGTTAGTTAATTAATTGTTATCATTGCGCACTGTACTGTATGTAAGTCAATCACCAAATGGGTTACTTGTTCACAATATCGGTTATCCATTATCACTCGGGCGATAAACGTCATGTCGATTGTGTATTTTCTCAAAAGAGCTTCGCATTTGGTGGATAATTAGTTAAACACAAACAGATCGCAAGAGTAACTCGAGCGAGGCAGAACGTTGTGTGCTTATCAATTATTGATACGACAGTTACATTGAAATGTTACTTAGATCGGCGGCTCTTCGTACGAAGAGTCAATTTTTGAAAAGAATCGTCTACTACTCCACGGCGAAGGTGAGTTACGGTTTACTTTAAAATAGTACGAATAGCGCTGACTGTAAAATGGAAAATGCACAAGGCTGCAAAATACATAAAAACGTTTAACCTTCATTCAATTATGGAAACATTGTCTAAAAGTTGGCTTAAAAAATCTAAAGCATTATTTGTCATAGGAGAATAAATAAATACAGTTAACTATAAATAATCGCTGTCTAACTTCGAGTTGATATTATAATGAGTTTAGGTCATAAGATCAGGGACAAAACGATTATTGCTAGATAATTATTAAGATTTAACTTGCCCTTTATGATGATTATGTACTCGTAAGTATAACGGCTTCGAAAATAAGTTTCTCGCGGCCTTTAAACCCGAAACTGTACAAACAATTTGTTTTCCTATAAGTAAAGTAAAGTAAAGTAAATAGCCCATATACTGTCCCACTGCTGGGCAAAGACTTGATTTCAATGATGGAGTCATTGAAATCAAGTCATCGCTACGATTTTTTTTAAATGCTAATTAAATTATATTAGAAGGGGTCCATGGAGGTAAGATGATGAAACCGATGAGAATTATAGATCCACTTGACAACCAATTTTAGCTTTACAGATAAAAAATTTAAATGTGTTCGTTTTGAGGAAAATGTAAGTAAGCTTTGGACTAATATAATCTAAGCTAAACAAAAAATTCCATTCTATATGGGGCAATAATAAATAATCGTGCACATTGTGACTTATAATAAAACGTAGTTCGTAAGTAGTTTACAACAACAGTTTTGGTATTCCATTTTGAAAAGCCGTTGTTAACTTTTCAATGTTTTGTTTACAATTCATGTATCGTATATTACACACATTACATTACGAGTATGATGTAGAGTCTACATTGTAGACTGTCAATATAGTATTACTGCGACATAGATATCGCAGACTTCCGGACTTCCGTGCTATAAATGACGTAATAATTGTACATTTTTAACTACATATAGTACTATAATTGTTTAAATAAAACACTTTAGGTATACGTAGTATCTATTCTTGTAAGCTTTAGTAAAAATTAAATATTTGGTTATATTATTTGACTCTGGGATATTACGGGCTAACCGTACATTACTTTACTCACTTAACTTACTAACTCTTTATGTTATTATTCAGGTATTACCAGACAGTCTGTATAATTTTGTTATAAAAGAGGTTACCTATATGTTTATATAAAAAGAACTAAGTATGTTATTTTTATTTTACTAAAATATAATAGGTACTTACGTACTGTTGCGGATGTTGAATAATTTATTTATAAGTCCGTAGGGTGATACTGTTTTGTTGCTCAATTTAAAAGAGTTGATTCACATACTTAGCGAAAGAAGTTCATAATCATTGAACGACCTCTAGTAGCGGTTTGTTAAATATAAATTACAAGTTCTAAAGTCAACATTGAGGTGTGAAAGTCAAAGGGTAATTTTTTATTCAGGAATTTATTTTTATTTTAGGAAGATAGATTGGAAATGGCATACTGAAGTGGGCACCAGCCCCAAAGCAGTAGGTACCTACATAATGAGTAAGAAAACATGGTAGCGCGGAAACTAGAGCGGCTTATTTAGTTTCTTTTAGATATAATCGATATTGGATATAGTAAAATAAATAAAAATGGCTAGTTAAGTACAGTCGGCGGCAGATCAAGCTACCCAAATCTGTCAAATTTGTCCAATGAATGTTGATCCTTATAACCAAACAATAAAGTTCAATATTGATTGTAGAAATTTGACAGTTTTGGGTAGGTTGATCTGCCGCCGTGTGTACAATTAAGTTAGTAACAGCGAAAAGATAAAATTTGCCATGTAGATAATAATTACATATTAAAATTGTGTTTTTATCTGATAACGTCTGTTACGAAGGATGACTTTAGTTCTTACATACTAATTTGTTTTGATAATGTTGACCAAAGTTGTTTATAAAATAAGTTATGTTTACCTACGCTCTGACATTCATTTGTCGTAGGGTGTGTCCGTGTCACTTTTTATCTGATTTTATCTTTTTAATTATCGGTTAACGTTATTCATATAATGTATTTATAAATACTAAAATAAAATAACGCTTCTTATCAAATAAAAAAATAATACCATGTTTAAACACTTCAGATTAATTTGCCAATAAATTTTATTACACCTAAACAGATTTAAATTAAACCAAAATGGGATTACTATTATTTCATATACGACCAAAATAATAATGGTTAAACATTTGACAGTACGTAAGGTACAGATACACGCAGATAAAACAAACAAGACTTGATTTTAAAACAATTATGGCTAGTCCCTATCTATAATAGCTATTAAAAAAATGCTGCTTACCAAAAGTGCCAATAAAAGAAGTCACCATAAATAACAAGATACAATTTTTTCAGGTCAATCTCCCTATGTCCTTTCTTTTTAACTGTTCAAGTGGCCCCCGATCCGATCCGAACCCCTCAGAGAATCAACTAGGGCACGGGGACACGCACTAGTGCGTGATGCCTTTCCTTTTAGAAAACCTCCGAAGGTGATTCGTTTCACACGGCTTGAGGAAGTTTCTCGTCGCCCCCAAAAAAGCCTGGTAAAGCTGAAAATGCCGTCTAAGGCAATAAGCAAATTCTCTTAAAAAAAAATTAAATTCAAATGCGAAGGCCTGATGATGATGATACAATAAACTTTTGTTAAAGCCTCAAAAAGTGATAGCGATACGAAGAGAAGACCAGTCAGTATGGGAACGGAGAGCGCCGTTCTCCCCGTTGAACGTGAACAAGCTGGTCCGCCAGGGAGTCAAAGTCATCGTGCAGCCGTCCAACCGCCGCGCTTACCCGATGCAGGTAACACGAACATATTTAAAGTCAACAACAGTTCTTGCCTGGATACTGCCTGGTCTCTGCCCAGATTCTTTCTTTCTGGTGGGTGATCATAGTTGACATGACTATAGTTACAGGTGGTTGGTAACATGTGTATAATCCCGAACGATTGTCATACAACTAAGTACAAAGAACTCCGTACATACAAAATCATATTGTCGTAGATTTACTTTTTTTAAACTCATATTTATTTTATTACATTATTTTTGTTCAACCCAGACATGTTTTGACTTCTGATTTTTGGACCATATGGTTGACAACCACGAACAATTTATTAGCTGGGCCTGTGGTGTGGTGCTTTTCAGGCATGTTTATAATTTTCCGGGATTCTATGCACGGTAGTTATCTGCCATATTCGGGATTATAATACAGGTATTAGCAAACTATATCATCTGCTATCAAATCCTCGGAGTTGAGATCTTTGACGAGATTCGCTTTCTTTACAACTCTTTCCTTTCTTTCTTCTGTACCTTTTTTAGAACCGTGACGATACTGCCTAGCATTGTGACCACTTTTCATCGTAGTAGACCGTATGTTAGCTCATTCGAACGTTAATGTGATATTTTAATAAATAAGTGTTGTTTGTTTTGGGTGTAAGTGCTCTCATAGGTAAATAAGCACTGGTGGAGTATATAATATTATCAATATGTAAAGTTATCAAGTTTATTAAGTTGGAATTTCATTTGTTGTAATCCCATTTAACAAACAACACGTCACTCTTTACCACAGAAGACTTAACGCGTATCTACACATATGTGCATACATTAATGATATGTTTATTTGAAAATATATGCTTAGAACGTTTATTATTTAAAATAAAATATTTTCGCGCCTTTCTGATTTCTTGTTATAAATAATTTGTTTTTTTATTGCAGTCTTATTTGAATTCGGGAGCAATCGTCCAGGAGGACATCAGCGAAGCGACCGTCATCTTCGGAGTGAAGCAGACGCCTGTGGACCTGCTCATACCCAACAAGACCTACTGCTTCTTCTCTCACACTATCAAAGCGCAGGAGGCTAACATGCCAATGCTTGATGCTATCATAGCCAAGGTAGGTACACAATAATTACGCTACTCTTTTTGTTATAGCGAATAGCATCAATAAAGTAAAAAAAGAAATCTAAATCAAAATAGATGGTGGGAATATGCGTGAACATACATAAAAAAATATATTTAAACAGACGAATAGAGAACCTCCTTTTTTTTTGAAGTCGGTTAAAAATGTTCTGAGGTTAAATATGACGAATCTCAGAACAATAACTAAAGCTACAGTTATTATTCTGAGTGACGAATGGCTATCAAAGATAATAAGAAAGATGATGGCGAATCCTATTCTTTTGAGGGTCTGAGCACAGTCCACAACAATAACCATCCATGGCAGTAACTAAGCGAATGAATGGTGCAAATTTTCTTTATGGAATGGTGTCAATGCAATGCTGGGTGCAGGGTGTCAAACCTTGGTCAAACCCAATTTTGTTTTTGCTGTGACAGAATATCTATGGGCAGAATTAATTAACATTCTAAAGCTTATTTATGTTGCCATACAACATTGTGCTGGTTTGTTTTTCCGTTTTACGAATATGAGATCCAGTAAAATTAATTAGGCATAGAGGCTCAATCTACACCATTTATCCCGAGCACAAATGATGTCATGGCGACATATTTAGAAAAGATGGTGGTAGCTAGCCAGGCGGACAAACAAGCAAGCCCTACCACTAACCAAACCGACTACATAAACATGTACACCCGGCTGGGAATCGAACCCGGGACCTCTAGGTCTAAGCTGGTGGTTTTAACCATTAGACCACAGAGGCGGTGACATCTACAGCAGTACTTGACCCCGCCCGACCCTCTAAATGCCACTACACATTTACAGAATACACTAAATATGCACACTAGTTTAGGCCCAAGACACCGTACTCGTAGAACAAGGGTACAAAGAACCGGTTCCCACGCGCTCTATACCATGTACATAAGGTAAACGCTGGTAATGTCGACAGTGTCCCAACACTCGTCAGTTTTTAAAAAAGGTTTGTTAATATTTTTCTCACAACATATTAATAGACGTTTTTTATTGCAACATATTTATGGTAATCTAATGCACAATTAAAATGGCAGCACTTAGTTATAAATGCAATAGCATCCGACAAAAAAAAATTTGAAAAGTTGAGGACACCTAAATTCGTAAATAATCCAAATTCAGCTCCTAAAAGTGTAACCCGGTTGGCCAGTTTGACTTCACTTATTTTAAGAAACTATTAGCTGTTTGGTAAGTGTGATTGTTTTGTAAAATAGTTAAGTAATTTTTCTAACGATTATAACCTATAAAAAGTCTTGTAATGTTATGTAGATATTATTATTTGTGTGTGACATTTACTGGTTCTTCATAAACCCTGTTTGACCCAGTACTCGACAAAATACTACTAATTTGACGGTAATTGGGACACGCTTGATAAACTGCACCTAATATCGTCACAGTATTTTTATTATTTGATCACTATCGTAATTAAATAGGTATAGCTTTTGTCGTAATTCATATTTATAAAAAACATTTTTTTACGTACTAATCATGTTTTGTATTGAACATTAAACGTTAACAGGTCTTGTTTTAAACATAATGGGTGTCGACTGTCGAATACTAGGGTGTCGGGTTTTGGGTCAATATTTTACACTTTGAAACTTATAATTTATTCATCATCATCATTCATGATTACATTATATAAAACATTATATAAAAATTTAAATAAAACAATTATTTTGCAGTTAGCGATGTTCTTAAGCTGCTTGAGAGCCATTCTAATCTCATACAGGCTGGCGTCCGGGATATCTTCGGTATAGTGTCGGGTCAGCTTGGCTCTAGGGTCTTTAGCCTTGCTTTCAACAGGTGTTTTTGTGGAGTAAAGCTGGCCATAAAAACTCTCGATCTCTCTCAGGATTTCAGGTGTTGATGAAATGATGCTACCTTCCTCAGGTTTCAGCCTCGTCATTTGACTTTGCCCAATAGACAGATCTCTTGCGAACACTTTGGAGCCCTTATTGCGCTCAATCGCCGCCTTAATACTTTCGGTATGAAATTGGCGAAGGTCGTTCGTCAAGAACTTAGGAATCGATAACGAAGGGCATCCGCTGAGCCATGTAGCCTTATTTCATGTCTCTGATCCATGAGTAACAGTGTGTGGCTGGAGAGTTTCTTTAATTTAGGACGGCGGGTTTTATAATACTTGGACCCTACCCTACGGGCAGTATCCACCACCATGTTGTACACATCGTCCACGTCGATGGTGTTTTCAAGGGTTTGGAAGCGGTTCTGGAGCTCAAGCTGAAAGCACTCGGGGTATTGTATTTGAGCCGGTATTGGTCGGAGCGTAGATTTTATCAGTCGAGATCTTTCGAGCTTGATGTTGATATTCAATGTGCCTCTGACCAATCGGTGATCACTTCCTGTCTTAGCAGCGTTGATCACAACGACATCATTGAATATTTGCTTCCTCGTCGACATGATAAATTCAATCTCATTTTTGACTTTACCGTCCGGATTAATCCAGGTCCATTTGCGGCTTACGGGCTTCCTGAAGAAAGAGTTCATCATATAAAGATTCTCCCTCTCCATGAAGTTTGCTAGCATCTGGCCTCTTGCGTTCCGTTGTCCAAACCTAAATTGCCCCACTGGCCCACACTCAGCTCATCACCGCAACGTTTCGCCAACTTTGCATTAAAATTCCCCATCACAACATTCACAACCGTGTAGTGAGTTCTGTGGCTAAGCATGGCTTTTGAAATCTCCTCATACATAGCCGCTACTTCGTCATCGTCGTGTGTCTCGGAGCGTAAACCTGTATGACATTCAGTGAGTATCGTTTGGATATTCTGAGTATTAGGTACGCTACCCTGCTTGACACACTTCAAGATGGTAACCACGTTGTTGACAAGGGACTTATGGATGATGAACCCGACAACACCAAGGGACAGTTGGTCGCCCTCCCGGTGGTATAGTAAGTTACCAGATTGTAGGATAATCGAGTCCTCTCCCTCTCTCCGGTCTCTTCCAGCTCTGTGAGCTTCGCGTCGGTCCCCAATGTGCGCGTATTGTAGGTTGCCAGGTTGAGTCGTTTGTGTTGGTAGCCGGATCTTACCCGGAGATCCTTAGCACCTGCCGTTACCATAGCCGCTATCGTAGCTATGAATGGCAGGGCCGCCGGGGACTGGGGGCCTATTTGTGGGTTTCTTGTTCATGTTGAGGGAAGGGGGGGGGGGGGGTTTGCCATAATCGCCACTCTTAGCAGGCGGGTTGGCGATCGCTGTATGGCCTACTGTTTGAGGGAGGTGCTGCTGCCTGTCTCCTGAAGGCGGTTTTCCCTTTGTCGCCTTCTACGACTCCCACGGCAAGATAAGCGGTAATGCTATTCTAAGCCGGCATCACACGGCAAAAAATAACTTTTAATTATACATAAAAAAAACAAATAGAAAATGTCTTAATTATTTCATTACTTAAACACTTCTAATACATCCAATAAGAAATAAAATAATTGAAAAAATTGAATTTTAAAATTACATTAATTTATAAGTTTAAAAAATTGGGTTACCTGGGTAAAATTTCATGGGAAGGCAACCCCATCCCGCCATTGCAAAATAATTGTAGTTTATATTGCGGTCTTTATCTAATCGAAGCTACGGCGACGGTATTGTTTTTGCGACTTGCGTAAGTGAGACAGATATACGGTTACTTTCAAGTTGTTGTGGTTTCAAAGTAAGCTATGTCGTCGTTTTTAAATAGTGGTTACACTTTTTTTTACGCATTCTTATGAGGTTTGCTGCTTTAGTATATTTAACTCGATGCTAATCTCTTGTTCATTTAATGTTTATAAATCCACAAAGCTTCGAAAAGCACGTATTAATATAGGTTATGAAAAGTACGCTGACCCACTGCTAAAAACTACAATTTTTTTTAAAAAATGCAAAAAAATGCTAAAAAAATTATCACTACTGTGACCAAAACTTAATGTAATTGAACCCTGCCTAAAGAATAAGCTTTTCCAGCTTACTCCATGTACAAAAATGCTAAATTGGCAGCAGTGCGCTTGCCGCATATTCCAATGCTTGCGCAAGAACTTCAGTGAATAAAATGATAGTCTGCCGTCAGTATTGCAAAGAAAGACTCATAATTAAATCTGCCATATTTTTTGTTCAATCTGTTCATAGTTGTGTTTATTTTTATTATCAACTTCTTGGGAACAGGCTGTACATTAACCAGCTTCCACGATTTGCGCACCACTCCCTGTTTAAGAGAGAGGCGATACAAGCGCGTCAAGATAGGAGACAACTCAGGTGCACAATTCCTCAAAACTCTACCTGGTAAATCCATCTGGACCACTGGCCTTATTGACGTCGAGATTTCCGAGTACTCTACGAACCTTTTGACCTTTTTTTGTTGTGAATAGTGATCCCCGACATGTAAGAGTCACGGTGAGGTATACTATGTGGTGATTTAGAGCCCGAATCAAGACGCTAGTTACTCGCGAAGAGGGATGCAAACAAGTTCGCCTTTTCTAAGGCGGTGTGCATCTGGTTTGAGCATGGGAGGAAGTAAAGGACGGCAGAAGTTGGTTTCGATCGATTTGGACAGGGATCGAAACTGCTTGCTACCTTATGGGTAGGACACCAACTTGGTCTCAATACGACCAACATGATCGAAACGTGCTTTCCTTAACACCCGTTTGCAGAACTTGGCGGCAGAGTTAAAGGCGGTTTTTTGCGTGGATACTGCCGTCCCTGCGTTTGCAACCGCGGGCCTGGGCCCAGGCTTGGTACGCTGCCTCCTTCCGCGCTTCAGCGTGATTGCAGTCAGCATTGAACCATGGACGGGCCCCTAATGCCTATGGGAACGTCAAAGAATGGGATAAAATATTCAGTCTGTCTGGGTCAGTTGTCAGCAGAAGGTCTAGGCAATTGGGTGTGTGGTCATCAACATCAGGTATGTGGGTTGCTTGGTTCACCAGCTGGGAGAGATTTTGCGATAACGCAAACTTGCGTGCCTCTCTTCCAGCATGGTCCGTTTTCTGGAACGGGAATAGCCAATCGCTATAGTGGGCGTTGAAGTCTCCCAGAAAAACCTTCGTTAGGCCAGATCAGCTGCCTCAGTGAGGTGGTCAAACAACCGAGTCGTCTCCTGATCTCCACTGTGCGACCGATAGACACTGACATAAAGAGTTTACTCTATGCCGGTGTCTACCAGCAACCATAGTGCGGATAAACCTAAAACCTCGTAGCTGGTGAGACGTCGACAGCACACGTCATCGCGAACATACGCACAGACCCCCAGCTTGCTTCTTAAACTTATGCTCAAGCGAGTAGCCGGGATACTTAAGGTAGGCTACGTCCAACGGTTTCGCTATCTTCGTCTCAGTAAGAAAGAGTAAGTGTGGCTTTTCGGTCTCGAGATGGTATAGTGGACCGGTTGGAGGTTAAAGTGCAGACCTCGGATGTTAGTGAGGTGCACTTTGTTTGGGAGAAAGTGTAGCTGTTGTACACACTTACTTTTTAAAACTTTCTCCTTCATATTGAGGTGAGGTGGTTTTGCTGGGGTTTCCAAAGCCAGCGAGGCGCAGTTTGGTTACCAGAAACGGCACTCGTAATCTTCAATGTACTAATGAAAAAACTCATCTGGAGACCGCGGGGACGGCCGTGCTCCCCTGGGAGTTGCCACCGGGCCTTCCAGTCGCCAACTGGCACGGTGGAGGCATTCCAGGATTTTTCGCGAGCCCCCTACTGCCTGCGGTCAGCCAACGGCTAAAACCGTGCCACGGATCCCCAAGGATCCACGATGAGCTTTCCAGCACAGATTTGATCTGAGTCCGAGGCCGGTTATTCTGACGCTACTGCTAGCCATCAAGCCCCCAAAAGCACTGGCATTCCCACTACGCTACGCTACGACGGAACACAGCAAGCTGCTTGACGTCAGACTTATATAGGAAGGTGGTAGCGAGCCAGACGGACCCTTTCGAGCTCTACCACCGCTATAGAACCGCCTCTATTTGACAGTGGAGACGTTGCCCGGAGTGGACCGCTAGAAGGTAAACCTCCAACCACCCCGAATCTAAGACGAAAGTGATAGTGTTCGAGAGAGATGAAGAAATAACGACTGTACGTTAATGATCCCTATCTACTGACCCTGATAGGTAGGGTATGGCAGCTGGAACTACGGGTCCGGCTGTCTTTTCAAGGATACCACGGGAGTTCCGGATCCTAGGCCCCCTGCCGGTTATGCCTTCGCGGGTGTCTCCGGCAGGCCCCGGACATGGGTTGGACTCGTGGTGGCATGTGGTTAGCTATAGAAGTGGGAATGTTCATCTGCCTAGTTGGTCTGGCCAGGCTTCCATTTCGTGCATAGCGAGCGGGTCTTAGTAGCGGTCCGGTGGGGGCCTGAAGCGAAAAGACCTGCGGGGCACGTGAGTTGCCCTTATTTGGTTGAGCTGCTCGGTGGTTTTCACTGAGTGGTTACTCCAACATCTCCGGCACTAGTCTGGATAACTAGTAGAGGTGCCCGCTAGATGCAAAAGCCTTCGGTTTAATCAGCCGCGTAGGATTTTGGAATTGATCAGGTGCCTGGATGGGTACCGAGAAGTGAGTGTGCTTACAACTCCGCCACCAAAAGGACATTTGGTAGTCGACTTTAGAGTTGACGGCCCGAGCAGTGGTACACTGCGAGTTGTGCTCTTAGTGCAACGAGAAGTGAGCGAGCTTACAGCTCCGGTGACTTATCTGGATATTAGGTAGTGGACTAACGTGTCCACGGGGCAACTAGCTCGAGACACTAGTCTTAAAAGTACCGGATGAAAGATGCGTAATTGGCGTGTTCTGATCTGGCGTTATTACCTAACGTAGATGGTCCCTTGTGCTTGCGTAAGGATGTCTGACACCTACTTTGTAACCGTAAGGTTGGTAGGGGGTGTCAGTATAAACTTTAAAGTAGTGTGTAGCAGGGTGTACGTTAATGATAGGTTACTCCAAATCAAAACATGGTAATAATCCCGCTTTTCGTAATATTTACAGTAAAATGTAAATTGCTAAGTTGAGAAGCGTGGTGCATGTATTCTCAAAGAAACTCAACAAGCGCCCTACGTTTTTTAATTTAGCACATTACATTATTTTGTATAATTTAGTTATTTTTTAAAAAAACGTGTCCTTAGTTCAAACTATTAAGTATTTAAGTGAGAGAAACATTGTAAAAAATATTTATTAAAAAGGAAAAAATATGAACTTTAAGTTCAAAGACAAAGAGTTCAATTTGGTGACGAAAATTGACGAGTTTTAGGTCATTTTGACGATTATTGGGACAAATCTGTCGACTACTGGTACATATGGCACATTTTTTAATTGATTAAATATCTAATTTTATGCTGTGTTTCACCGATAATAATGCAATATTTTCTTAAAAGTCGAATAAATTGTTTACCTCCCCATGCAATCAATTTTTTTCTAAGTCAACTGGTTTTTACATGGGAGGGCTGCAAAGTCAACTTTTTTCAAAACCTGACGAGTAATGGGCCGTTTACCTTACATGTACCTGGGCGCTTCTCTCCTCCGCCACGGCCCGGTCAACCCGAGCCGAGGTCCGAGCCTTTAGAGGCGCCTCGGGTTGTTCCGCTCCCCGATCTGATCCGAACCCTTCGGAGAATCTAATAGGGCACGGGGACACGCACTTTTAATTGTGTGATGCCGTCCCCTCTAGAAAACTTCCGAAGGTTATTCGTTTCACACGGCTTGAGGTACCCTTTAAGTACTTCGCCGCCCCCAAAAAAGCCCGGTGAAGCTGAAAATGCCGTTTGAGGCAATCAGCAATCTCTCTCCAAAAAACAAAAAAAAAACAAAGCAGTACAATTTTTAATGTTTTACAGAATATTCGCTTGATCGACTATGAAAAGCTAATGGACGGTGACGGCAACCGAGTGGTGGCGTTCGGCAAGTACGCGGGCGTGGCAGGCATGATCAACATCCTCCACGGGCTCGGGCTGCGGCTGCTAGCCCTGGGGCATCACACGCCGTTCATGGTAACCGTTCTTTTCTTTAAATAACAAACATAAAAATAAAAAAAAATACAGTCGAATTGATAACCTTCCCCTTTTTTTTGAAGTCGGTTAAAAACTTGTACAACATAATTGTATTTAGACAGAAAGCAGAAAGTCCACGGCTCTAGTTTCGTCTTTAAAAAAGGAAATGGTCTGAAAGTCTGTGATACCATTAATAAAAAAAAGAAAAACAGTGTGAGTGACCTAGCTCTATCACGTTTAGTAAATTAAATAAATACTTCCACTAAACCAACACTAATTCCAGTTATCTACATTGTAATGAAATTTTTGATTCGTCCAAACATTTGTTTACCTACTACCCATTCAGGACGTCTATTTTTTAGCTGTGGAGGAGAATTGTCATTGTATTCAAATGGCTCCTATCCGCTAGCACATAAGGCCAGCGCGCAACTACTGCGGCTCCAGCATGGCGCGTCAGGCCATCCGGGACGCGGGCTACGACGTCGTCCTGGGCATGATGTCCCGGTCGCTCAGTCATAGACTCAAAGGATCTTGGGTTCATACCCTATTGTCGTTGTATTCAAATGGCTTCTATCCGCTAGCACATCGGGCCGGCGCACAACTACCGCAGCTCTAGCATGGCGCGCCAGGCCATCCGCGACGCGGGCTACGAGGTCGCGCTGGGCATGATGCCCAGGTCGCTCGGCCCACTCACCTTCGTATTCACCGGCTCAGGGAACGTGTCGCAGGTATGCTATAAATGTCGTAATAGTTAGGTATTCTTATTTAGACTGTCGCTTGCTCTATAAAACTCTTATAAAGTTGATAACCAATTGTCAAATGCACAAATCGTTGATAGACAGAATGTTGTTACAAAATGTAGTATAAAATGTTTAATACGTCGAATTTACAAAACGCCGCCCCGCCGTTGTGCCGTATAATCGAGTACCTAGGTGTCGTACTTCGGATTTTAGCCAAATACGCCAGAAAAGGAGGATTCCACATCTATTTATTATTTTTATAATTTCTTCGTCACAGGGAAGTCAGGAGATTTTCCAGGAGTTCCCCTACGAATACGTTCCACCAGAAATGTTGAGAAAAGTGGCTGATCACGGAAGTAAGTAATTTATTCACTACCTACGACATTCATTTATTTAAAATCTCAAAGCCAGAAACACAAATGAAAGAAAAACTTAAGAAATCTACTATGCAAGTATTCATCATACTGCAGTGTTTTGAACAACATTTCTTTTTTTTTTAATATTTTACGGGTAAGCACAGTGCCTTGATCTCACCTGATGTTAAGTGACGATAAGGCCAATGATGGAAGTGCACTTCACCCGGGATCCTCAACTAGTGAGGCACGGCTATCTTATCTCTAGCTGCTGGAATACAACAATGCTATAAACATTGATGTTATGGCGACATATTTAGATAAGATTGTGTTAGCTAGCCAGGCAGACAAACAAGACCTACCACCAACCAAACCGAGTACACATAAATGTACCCCCCGCTGGGAATCGAACCCAGGACTCTGGGTCTAAACCGGTGGTCTTAGTACCTACCTACTTGACGCACATATAATTCAAATGTGATAGTAAATAATTTTAACAGGAAAGGTCTTATCAAAACCTCATTGTTTATCTTTCTCGCTTATAAACTATATTTGTTGGCACAGGCCCAAACAAGATATATGGATGCGAGGTCCGTCGCCGGCACCATTTGGAGAGGAAAAATGGGGGTGGATACGACCGCCAGGAGTATGAGGAGCACCCTGAAAGATACATATCCACATTCGCGCAAAAGGTATGACAGAGTTTATTGGTTCACTATTTAGCTGGTAAAATTTTCGCATTGTACCAGTTTGGTGGGTCATCACTCGAACTCCACATGTGTTGTTGCTCACATAATATTTTCTAGCTATCAATGGTTAAATTTAGAATAACTCAATTTCATATCTTTTCTCTCTGATAATATATAAATCCGATAACGATGACGTGAATTATCAAAATATCGTAAATTGCTAGTACCTAAATTACGTAGGTTGATTTTGTTGTAGTTGATGAAAGATGACGATACCAACTTAGTTAAACATAGGTATTTACTTATAGATAGTAAATCGCAAAAAACTACGAAGGTAGTAATAAGTATCTAAATCTATTAATAAATGTTGAGAATGATTGTTTATCTAGATTCCTGACTTGGTTTGCTACGTTGAAAATTAAGAAAGATGTAGCGCCATTAGATACAAACATACGTTTATTTTCTGCTTATTTCTTTATTTACAATTTTTTTTATCTCACTGATTTTATTTGTGACCTATTTTTGTATTTTGTTTTGTGATGTAAAGTATCCATATTCCTAAGATGATGGGAAGGGCATTTTTCAATATTCTTACTGATATTCTGACCTAAAAGTTTTTTGCTGGTTCTTCCCAGTATCTCTCTCGCCGTAGACCTACGAACCAGTATAGTGTAAATAATTTTATATTGGATTTACTAGTTTTAATGTCGCAGATAGCGCCGTACACCTCAGTATTAGTGAACTGCATTTACTGGGCTGTGGATTCGCCCAAACTGCTGACGATCCCCGACGCGAAGCACTTGCTACTGCCCTCGCACACGCCGTGGCTGCCCAAAAGCATCGGCGCTCCGGCTTTACCACACAGGTACCTACTGAAAATCTGTCTGATTTCTTTAGTTCTTCCTTAGCCTTAAGGATAAGTTTTTAAACAGTTTTTTTTTAAAATAGATAAAAGTCTACCATGATAAGGAAACCAGGATCTGATGATGGGATGCCATCATCAGATCCTGGTTTCCTTATCATGGTCCCACCACCCTTGAGATATCTGCTTTCCAACAAAAAAGAATCATCACAATCGGTTCATAAACGACGAAGTTATCCGCGAACACACATAAAAAAAAATATACGAGTCAAATTGAGAAGCCTCCTCCTTTTTTGAAGTCGGCTAAAAAGAGAAATGTAAGCGCATTGCTCCCTAGCTTGGCATGGCAAACTAGGGAGCTTGGCCATGTCAAGAGTATGAGAGCAGAGCGGAGTCGTCCTCGGTCGAGCGATTGCTCGATGGTGATATCTCCTCTATGATTGTCTCTTTCGCAATCTGTAAACACATATCCTTTTATGACGTAGAATGCTGGCCATCTGCGACATATCGGCGGATCCTGGTGGCTCCATTGAGTTCATGAATGAGTGCACTACTATTGACACGCCTTTCTGCCTCTACGATGCTGACAGAAACAAAGATACAAAGAGGTAAGAACTGTTAAAATTGTTCTCCTTAGCTCAAATAAAACTTTTTGTTAAAATAGAAGAAAACCGTATAATAATTAGTCGCACCGGGTGTCCTTTCTCACCAAAGTAAGAAAGAACATAACTCAATCTAGAGAGATAAAGATACTTTTGTTTTTTGTAAAAAATTGGCATTAATTAGTTCTTACATAAATATTGTACTTTATTTCAACAGTTTCAAAGGCCCAGGAGTGCTGGTATGCTCTATCGACAACATGCCCACTCAGTTGCCGCGAGAGTCTACCGACTTCTTCGGAGATCTGCTGTTCCCCTACACGGAAGATATCTTGAACTCTGATGCCACCAGGCCGCTGGAAGACCACAGTTTCACGCCCGTCGTTAAAGGAGTGAGTAGTAAAAATAAAGTGCTGGTAGAATCTATCGACATCATTGTGTACTTAGCTGCAGGACTAAGAATATTGTGATAGTTGGAACTGTAGACAGTTATTAGGGACAATTATCAGCAGGCTGCTGGGAGAACAAAACCTCTTACTGATGCGCTTTATCAACCAAATAATGCAGCAACCTAAAATTCAATAGGTTCAACGTATCATCTATCTACCTATTTTTCTTGGATGTAACTAAATTTAAAAAAGACCCACTAATTTAGACACAGAGGTTCCGGGTACGATTCCCAGCGGGGGTTACATGTCAATTAAAATATTTAATAAAATACCTACTGCAATTAAAAATATTTCTAAAGATAGAGAGTTTTATGTCAAGTTAAAGAAATATTTAGCAGAGAATTGTTTTTATAGTTTACTAGAGTTTTTTAATAGTTAAGTTATTTAAGTATATTACGATCTCAAGAATTCGTGTTAATTAAGATTAAATTTAAATTTATTAAATAATTAATTATGTTTATTGTTGCAATGCCCTTGCAGGGCCATGTTTGGGACATATTACTGTTTTTATAAAATCTTTGTACAACATGATGCAATAAATACCTATGACTATGACTATGACTACTCGGTTTGGTTGGTGGTAGGGCTTGTTTGTCCGCCTGGCTAGCTACCACCATCTTATCTAAATATGTCGCCATAACATCAATGTTTTTAGCATTGTTGTGTTCCGGCAGTAAGAAATAAGATAACCAGTGCCTCAGTAGTTGTGGATTCCGGGTGAAGTGCGCTTCCACCTTCGGCCTTATCATCACTTAACATCTGATGAGATGAAGGCCAAGGGCTAATCCGTATCCGTAAAAATAAATTAAATTAAATTAAATCAAAAAACAATGTGATATTCAACATTTTAAATGAACCGCAATATTCTGTAGTAGCACGTATATATTTTAACTAGCTGTGCTCGCGACTTCGTCCGCATGGAATAGTGACTTTCGGCAGCATTTTTAATTTTTTAGGCTCTTGTTTCCGACATTTTTCATGGATGCTTCGCTCCTATTGGTCGCAACGTGATGTTATATAGCCCAAAGCCTTCCCCGATAAATGGACTTTCCAACACAAAAATAATTTTTCAATTCGAACCAGTAGTTTCTGAGATTAGCGCGTTCATACAAACAAACTCTTCAGCTTTATAATATCAATATAGATATAAATTAAATTAACTAATGAATAACCTGAAAAATATTTATCAACCTAAAAAGATAACAGGATCCAATAATTTGGCAAACTAATCGATTTCCCCAAGTTTTATCAGTCAGCTGTTACTAATAATAATTTACGAGCAAACTTATCAGTTCTGCGTTTATTTCCACAAACAAACAGCTGCAGTTACAATAACATTTATTACCACTTGTCAAATAAGATTCACATTTATAAATTGTTTTCCAATTCATTGAGTTATATGTATTTAACTATAAGTGTTCTTAAGAAAAAAATATGGTATTATAATGGAAAATACTGTACGTCTAATTACCTACACTACATACAAGTATATTCCGACGCAACATAAATATTATGAAAAACTGTATATTTATAAATATTTTTTCACCTTATACAGGCTATTATAACCAGTAACGGAAAATTGACACCAGACTTCGAGTACATCAATGAGCTGCGTAATTCAAACACGTGAGTAACAGTTTTGTTATTATTTATATGTCTTAAATAAAATTACCTCGAATCATAGCTTTCGTCCAAAATAAATAAATAATAAGTAATATAGGTATATCTCCCTGAAAAAGAAAATTATGTGCATAAACAATACATGTGGGAAGATTTGAGCCCAGCAGTGAGATGTTGATGGGCTGACGATTATGATTAACAGAAAATATATTACAAAAATGTATATTGTTTTCTATAGAAAACAGAATTTCTATAAAATTACAATAAAAATTTTACTAAATTACGGATCTACTCGCGTTTATAACATATTTGATTTTATTCCATTTTTTCCTTGCATTTTGAACCCTTTTAACTGTGTCCGTGGCCACAGGGAGACTGGGGTCTTCCCATAGTTAATTTGTAATTATACACACAAAAATAAACGCAGGTAGATCCGCAAATGTTGTTACAAAAATGCAATTGAAAAGTGAATGTAGTGTTCATTTCGCTGACTTTTAAAAACCACTGTAAATTGTATCCGTGTGATGGATGTTTAGTCGCTAAGTATCGCCTGATTTCATTAATAACGATAAATAATTGTTAATTTATATTTCAAGAAAAATAATAGTATATAGGAATAATAGACCAGTGCCGAAGCCTTTGAAAATGGTAAAAAGTGAAACAAAATCATAGTAGGATGAAACCCATTGGAAATGGAAGAGATTATAACAAAAAAGAAAGGAAAAATAATTTACGGGCGATCTATGGTCGGGAAGTGGAAGGGTGGAGAGAATTTTCTATTGAAAATTAGGGCGCTTTTTGATATGAAGTCAAAATAAAGTGAAAAAAATAAATATTTTAAATCAAAAAAAATCAGTGTGTTTAGGACATAAAAAGGTAAGTTAACACCAAATTTAAAGAAAAATTTTTTTTTTTTAAAGAAATAAACCAAAAACTTGGTTATTTGAATTTTTCACATAAATTTTGAGGTTATGTAAAAAAAGTGTAAATACAAAAAGTTCAATTAAAAATATTACCTACAACTTTGCCATTTAACTTTTTTCCATAGGGCTTGTAGTTTTGCCGGAAATCGAGATAAACCGTTTTTTACCCTTGTTTAAGGCCTCATATCGCCCGTAAAATATTTTTCCTTTCATTTTTGTTATATTCTCTTCCATTTCCAATGGGTTTAATCCTACTATGATTTTGTTCGTCTTCAAAAACTCTATAAGTATTTAAATAAATAATTAAATAATAATAATAATAAATAAATAATTTATTACGATAAATATGTTTGTATTCCGTAGTCGGTCCCGGCACAAGGTGGAGGGCCACGACCAGCAGTCCCCCGTGGTGATTTTGGGCAGCGGGCTGGTCTCCGCGCCCGTCGTCGAGTACCTCACCAGGGACAAGAACATTGCCATCACTGTTGGTACGTTACAGAACACAGAACAGGTTGCAGTGCTGAAACAAAAACTAGGATAGTGGCAGAGTTCGACAGGAGCCAATGATTGACATTTTTTCCTTTCATCGTCATCATCATCATCTTAGCCAAAAGACGTCCACTGCGGGCAACTTTTTTTCTTAAAGCATTAAAAATAGGGGTGCAGCAAGTGATTTTAGTCTTTAACGATAATGAAATACCGACTACCTACTTCCTAGCTGTAATCACGTAAAACAATGACGACCAATGTAAATTTTTGACGATAAAATATGTGTCGAACACTCGTAAACCAGATGTTACTAACGTTTGATATACGGATCATTGAACAAAATACAATATTAAGTACGCAAAATTTAAATTTATTTTGTTCAATGATCCGTATATCAACGTTAGTAACATCTGGGGTAAAACGTCGAACTCTCACTGGTGCCTCTACCTTACCTCATAGGTAAAAGGCAGAAGGCAGTGGATCTTAATAAAAAATGCTTGGTGCTATGTTTAAACCAGTAATCCTAATCCTGTCAACACAATTAAGAAATGGGTCATGTACTGTTGTTTAAATATACTGATCATCAAGTGTTAATTCTCTTGTAAAATACCTATATGATTCCACATGATTTTCGTAATGTACCTTCCTTCTTCTGGGGGTCGATTTTTGAATTTTACCGGTGATCTCGAAACAAAAGTAACTATGAAATATAACATTTTTTGTATTATTCACAATTTGATTATTTTACATACCGTTCAAGAGATTTCGTTGTCAAAAATAAGTTAGCAGTGACCTTGAATATGAGACAATAGAGCATTCTTAATTGATTGATATCATAGCATGAGAATGAATCACCGGTTCAAAAATCCTACCTACCGTTGGAGAATAAAAAAAAAACTAACTGATTTATAATCTGACAGCCTCCCAATACAAAGAAGAAGCGGACGCTCTCGCTGAGCGGTACGGCGTCAGATCGGAGTACCTCCAAGCCAACGACGAGGGTGCGCTGCGCTCGTTCACGTCGCGCGCCCGCCTCGTGGTCTCCCTGCTGCCGTACGACCTACACGGGGCCGTGGCGAAAGCCTGCGTCAGCACCGGCACCCACATGATCACTGCCTCGTACGTCCGTCCGGAAGTGCAAGAGCTACATGAAGCGTAAGTCTATCTTTAAAGCGCTAGGTCCCTTAATACGGTGTAACCACTGTAAGCAGCGTTTTACGTTTGTTGTGTTTGACACATCTGAGTACCTAGTGTGAGTTTTGTTTACTATCCGCATTCATTCAAAAATTTTTAACTCTCCTCGTATGTCGCCAGGAGGCGTAGGCGCTCGCGTCAATGCCATACTAATTTTCGTTTTCGTTAAATGAAACTCACAATAGGCACCCAGAGTGCGGCTGGGGTATTTTATTTGTCATACGATCACCTTAACGAAAACGAGAACTAGTTTTGCATCTCGCCTCGTTTGTGACCTCCTTTTTGACCTTGAAGTGCTGCTTATATATAAATTATCGTTTTCGTTAACGTAATTGAATGGCCAATAATAGTCTCACTAGGCACCCAGGAACTACCCTGAATCCTGAATGTATGCCAGATTAAGCCATGTGTTGGCCCCCAGGCATTGCATAATTCGGGATTATTTTGTAGGCTATTTAGAAAATTGTAGGAAAAATACTTTTTTTTTTTGACCGAGGTGCCCATAGTCACGTGCCTTTTTTGCCTATAGGTTTGTCCGGTACTTGTCAGTGGTCAAACGGATAATAAATACTCGTAGAAGATCAACACAATAACCATTGCGTAGTAATAATTTTGTGTCTATGGTATTTTTGCGAAATGCTCGTAGCTCTCGTAGCGCTCGTAGCTAGTGCTACGGAACGACAGCGTCGTGAAACTATTACTTAATCTTTAGTCGTGGTGTGTAAGCATGTATAAATGCCATTTCAGTTTTATTTAACTATTTTAAAAATATTAAGATGTTTCTTTACTATAGAACTGTATGATTTTCTATTGCTACAACAATCCAAAACACTACGAGCTTGACAATGATGAGCGATGACGACTATCAATATATACACAACGTTGGCTTTAACATCGTAAATAAATATGGACAAGTACTTGGAAATCTCGAAAGAGAAATCAACGTGTCGGTTGCTCAATTGGAGATTGCGAAAGGTTTTGGAATCATCAGTTTCACCAGAGGAAAGTCGAATTTTTAATTTTATATTTTCAGTTACATTCTTATTCAATGTTTTTATTTTTATTTTTTACGGTTAAGTAGGTTCATATTTGGCCTTCATCTCACACCTGTAAATTCGATACCAGAAGTATCAATAACGTATCTAAGGGACATTTTGGCCAAAATGAGTTTTAAATACACTGGACAGCAAAAATAACGGGTCATTTAGAAAAACCGCGATATCTCCCAAAGTTATTTACACAGATCCTTCGTATAAATAATATGTTATAGGCAGATTTGTGACGCTTATTATACATATCAAAAGAGTATTGCATTTGAACAAGTTACAGCTTCAAAAAAAGAAATTCCGATTTTTGAAAAATATCAAAATTCTAATTTTTGGAATAGAAAATTTTCTTGCTTTTGTTTCAAACCGAGTTGTCATCATAAACAGTTTTTTTGGCTGGTCACAGTATTTTGTGCATCAACCATGCACCAACATGTCGTTATCTACTGAAGAATGTACACGAATTATCACCATGGTACAAGAAGGAAGGAGTCAGCGGAGTACTGCTAGAACAGTAGGTGTATCTTTATCCACAGTGCTAAGAGTACTCCAGCGATTTCAAGAGACCGGTATGAACTTCAGGACACCAGGGAATGGCCGGCCAAGGTGTACAACTACACGAGAAGACCGATTCATCGTGAGCACTATGTTAAGAAATCGACATCTCACGGCTGTTCAGGTCCGAAATAGCCTTCAAGAAGTTCACCACAACAATGTAAGCTCTGACACGATCCGGCGGCGACTTCGAGAAGCTGATATAAAGCCTTATAAGCCAGCAAATGGCCCTAAATTGCTCAGAGAACATCGAGTTGCCAGGTTGCGGTTTGCTCGAGAACACGTCCGATGGACAGATGAAGATTGGTCCAGGGTTATGTTTTCCGATGAGTCAAGATTTTGTTTATTCGCACACGATGGGAGACGAAGAGTATATAGGCGACCAAATGAACGTTATCTTCAAGCGTGTTTTGAGGAAAAGGTGCCATTCGGTGGAGGATCAATAATGGTTTGGGCTGGGATATCTTCAGAGGATCGTACGGAGTTAGTAATTATAGAAAACGGTTCTCTGACAGCTCCCAGATATGTAGAGGAGTTTTAAATGAGCATGCTGGTCCTTTCTTGGTGAATATGGGCGCCAATTCCATTTTTATGGACGATAATGCGCGACCACATACAGCACATTTGGTCAACGCGTATATTCAAGACGTCGGTATCACCCGCATGGAGTGGCCAGCTCGCAGCCCAGACTTAAATCCCATAGAGCATTTATGGGACGAGCTCGGGAGATGCGTTAAACAACGCTCTCCAGCTGCAGCTAACTTACGTGAGTTAAGAAGTGCGCTAGTAGAAGAATGGTCAAACATAGACCAAAACCGTACTAGAAATTTGATTTCCAGCATGCCACGTCGTCTTAATGAAGCGATACGGGCTCGTGGAGGAAATACAAGATATTAAAGAACAATGGCAAAAAATTGTCTGACTTTTTGAAAGCGCCCATTAATGTTATTTACACCAAACGAATTTATTGTTTTTCGCATATTTTTACAAATATCTAGATATTCCCTTGAAAGCCGGCGTTAAATCGAGTTTTTTAAAAGAATATCAAAGATGTGTTTTTTCTTAATCCATCAGCCATGTTGAAAATCGGGATGTGAATACAATTATTTTTTATCGACTTTAATATTCAATTGAACGTTATTGATTAATCGAAAGTCGATTTCCACCCTAGAAACAGTAAGTAAGTTTCTTGTTCCCACCATATTAATAGTGATTGGTGTCTGAAGAAGCCGCTTTAATGCCATTCAAGCATCTACCGTATTTGTATTGAGTTAAAATAACAAATTACTGTGATGTATTGATACTATAAGTATCGAATCAAGTTGTAGTGAAGTAGCTATCACTTTGGCAGATAACAAACGGACAGATTGCTCCGCACTCTTTCTCAATTGGTTGTTTTATGTGTTTTTTCGGTTTTGTTAATATTATTCTTTACCGCTATGCGACATAATATAAACCATTTTAATTTTTACAACAAGTCGAAAATTACATGCCGTGGCATCTTAAAATTGAGACAGTACTTAGATTTTCCGTATATACAAGTTTCTTTATGACTTAGACTTTAGACTAAGTTATTTTTGACACTGAACTGAAACTGATAAATTCGTCTAAGTGTGTCTTGCTTGTTAGAAGTCATAATAAAAATAAAAAAAACTAACCTAGCCTAACCAAAAATCAAACCACAATATCTTTTAATTCCGGCTTTCTCAGATGAAAATAACTTTACATACAGAATCTACAAGTAACGCTGAATCTGAAGACATATTTTTTGTTTATGTGCGCTCATATTTTATATCAGACAATTTTTAGTATGGATATTTGCCATTGTTCTTTACAGAAAAGCTTTCATTTTGCAGATTAACTGTGTTGTATATTTTTGTTGTCAAAAGTTAGAAGTGATTTTTTTTGTATTTTTAGTACTTTAATAAAATTATACAGTTTCCAAACGTGTTATGTATTTTATTTTATGTATAAGTCAGTCATCTATAACATACTACAGTTTCACTAGTTTGTGTTGTGTAATTAAGAAACTATCACACTTTTTATAAGCGACCCGGAATTTTTGCGGCCCAGTGTATATTAGGATTCAGAAAATAAATTTCACCACTAAAATTATCCTTTACAGTAAATTAACGTATATTTTTCGAAAGCTTCTAGCCGCTTAAACATTATTTTTCATCATTTATTTTTTATTTAAGAAGCATGTTAACATTTATTTTTAATGTAAGGGACATGCTATCTTTGAAACTACCAAGTTTTATGAAACTTAACTTAACAAAAAAAACTTAACAATGATAAGAAAGAGAAGATAAAACTAAGAAACTTTGTCCTGTACGTCAATAAAATCGGATAAAAGATCGAAGTTACAGACAGATATCGAAAAAAAAACGTTTTTGGCTCTCCTGTAAAATCGTGGTTTGTCCCTTACATTAATTGATACTTCCGGTATCGTGTTGTCGAGTGATAAAGAAGCGCACTTCACCCGGAATCTATCTCGGAATATAATACTAAGGCAGTGGTTTATCACCTCTAGCTGCCGGAACACAACAACGTATACATACATTGATGTTATTAAATGTCAATTTTTTTTTTGCAGTGCTAAAGAAGCTGGCGTAACGTTACTCAACGAAGTTGGTCTCGATCCGGGCATCGACCACCTACTCGCCTTGGAATGCATTCACGCCATACAGAGTCACGGGGGAAGAGTTGATTCCTTTGTCTCATACTGCGGAGGTAATGACTATTGAAATATTTATTATAGTGTACTATAGTGTAGTGTACTTATTTGTTTTCTCGTTTTTATTAGAAATTTATTAACCGTGACATTTTGTAGTACTATTGACATTGCTTAAATCGAATAACTTGGACTAACATCATTTTAAATTGCTATTGTTATTATCAATTTTTAACATATTGTAAGTATTTATAATATAAACATACTATCGTTTTAGACAACTGTCAGTCAGTATGTACAGTCAGCAGCAGATCAACCTACCCAAATCTGGCAAATTTCTCCAATGAATATTGATCCTTATAACCAAACGATAAAGTTCAAAATTGATTGTAGAAATTTGACAGGTTTGGGTAGGTTGACCTGCCGCCGTGTGTACTTAAATGTATGAATAAATGAATGAGTTATCATCACCTGCTCATTTTATGTCCCCACTGCTGGGGCACGAGCCTTTCCTATGGATGGAAACATCAAATGAAGAACGGGCCATAAACCACAACGCGGGCCCAGTGCTGATAACTGGTTATTAACGACTGCTAATGCAGCCGGGTACAACGGCTTTACGTGCCTTTCTAAGCACGGAGGAGCTCGAGATTATACATTTTTGGTTACCTATCCGATGACCGGTCTTTGCGAAAATTGCTCAACTTCAGAAATAGCTGACCGAGTGTGTTTACCATTGTGCCATAGAGCTACTCGTAATATCGCAATTATAATACAACTAAAGAGTTGTAGGCAAGTCTGTTACACATATTATGTCGTCAGGGATAGTGGTTTAAAATATCTCAAGTACTTTTTTATTTTTTATAAGTGTCTTTTTAAAGCTTTTTGTTTTTAGGTCTACCTGCGCCTGAATTCAGTAACAACGCAATGAGATATAAATTCTCATGGAATCCCAGAGGCGTTCTCCTTAACACAATTTCTGGAGCCAAATACTTAAGCAAAGGACAGGTAATTCCATTTTTTTAAAGTTAAACTTAAAATGGAACGCAAAAGTTTAAAAGTGTAAGTACGCGTATAAAAATAATCCTCTCCTTTACTAATTAAAAAGTTACATATAGTTGTATTTTTGTGTTACACAATGATGGTACACGCAAGCCTGCCTGCACATCAGACAGACTATTAGACTACCACAAATGTGAAACAGTAAAATTTCCTCATTTCAATAGACCTAGGAATTTGAACTTTATGTGTAATGTCATAATGGTTGAATAAAAACTGCAGGTTTCATTATGAATACATATTATATAATATAGGTAATCTAGTAGATAAAGGCATCGTGAAACGAAACCATAGCGCGATGCAGGTTTGCACCGCACAACGCCATCTATTGGTTTGATATGTAACTAAACTTAGCTTAGGTAACAATAATAAATATAAATTGTGGTATGGTTTAAAATGTTAAGGTAATTATTATACTATTTACGAAAATACATTAATGTTATCATTACATAAGGTATAAAGAGCGTTAAACAATGGGTTGAACATTTATTAAAGAAATATGACAGTTTGAGTGGGTTGAGACGTGCAGGCGTCGGTACTAATGTGATAAAAATGTAATAACAGATTGTAGAAGTGTTGAGCGGTGGCGAGCTGATGTCGGTGACTCGCGAGCTTGACTTCCTACCGGGGCTGGCTTTCGAAGGCTTTCCCAACAGAGACAGCACGATGTACTCCAAGCTTTACGGCGTTGAAGACGCGCACACTATGTTCAGAGGAACTTTGAGATATCGAGGTGAGTTCATTGGAAAACTTGCAAGAGCATAAACCTAACTTACAGTGGCGGAAAGCTATATAGGGAGTGTTGTGAAATCAGTAGAATCTGCTTTCGCACCCCTGTTACAAAATGCGACGAGGTAGAGTATATACCATCCAGGGGGACATCCAGAGTCTTACATAATCCGGCAGAAGTTTTTGTCTAAATAGGCCAACGATGCAAGTTTACAATGATAGGAACCTTTATTCGCATAATATTAGATTATCAAAATAGATTCTTAAAATATTAGATTAGCAAAATAGCAGATTATTGTTTGGTCAGTAAACGAAATTTCTCTAAATAGTTTACCAAAATATCTGCATTAAAAGACTTGTTAATCTATCAGTATTTACCATAAACCACAAATTGCTGTGTAACTATTTGCCACAGAAGGCTGGCTCTTTAAAATCTAAACTTCTTTTTTGTTTAACACAGGTTTTGCCGAGACAATGAAGGCCATGCAGTTATTTGGTCTGATTGACCCTAATCCTCACCCGTCACTTCATCCTGAAGGACCTATAATCACTTGGGTAGGTTATTATTATCATATAATATTATTATACTCGCATTTTCATCAATTTATAATAGTTTTAGTAATTTTATATTTTTATTGTAGAGACAATTCGCTTGTGAACTTCTTGGCTTGATGGATTCATCAATATTCTACGAAAATCTAAGGACGAGGCTAGCTGAACGCATTGGCAACCAAGGCGCCCATTCCTTGGAGTCACTCGGGATTCTAGGAGAAGACCCTATTGTGAAATGCGGCACGCCACTAGACACCGTCAGCAACTATTTAAGCAAGAGACTGGTGCTTGGTAAGCTATTTCAATATCATCGTAGGTATCTTTCTTCTTTTTCGAAATAACAAAACGAAAATAATATTTTAGAAAAAAATCTGTCCGGGAGTCGAACCTTCGGTTTTGAAAATAAAGCATCCTTTATTGTTACACCAGACCATAGTGTCACATACCACAGTATAACAAAGGAGTAAGGAAGGAGTTTATGGAAGTTATACGAACCACTTCTCTGAAGTAATGTTAGATATCAAACTAAAGTAAAGGGCTAATTTTCAACTCTTTAGTCAGTAAAATTTGTTAATTAGAACTATAGACCGATTTCCAAAAAAAACCTCACTTATATCTCCGAATAGTTACGGGTTTGAGCTGCTCTCTAATCATACAACAAACTCCCGTTTGCTCGCAAAAATTTTTAAAAAGGCACCATACAAATTGCGCTCTGCCTTTTAATTATATAAAAACCTTTTTTTTAATGTTACTGTTTCGTTTAGACAAAGACGAGACTGACTTCGTAGTGCTCCGACACGAGGTAGGCGTGACCTGGAGCGACGGCAGGAAGGAGAGGCGCGAAGTCACCATGACCGTAAGGGGAGACCCTTTGTCACACACCGCCATGGCCAGGACAGTCGGCCTGCCCACCGCCATCGCCGCCAAAATGGTGTTAGATGGTAAGATCAAAAATTTTCCTTTTATGAAAATGGTAACGACAAATAGCAGCAGGCGCAAACTTTGATTATACACGGCGCATAGGTCAAGGTACGAAATTCTCTCTGTTCGGCGACCACATTTAACTGAATGAGATATTCTTTAAGCTCTTGTCGATGTAGCATTAAAAAATGAAAATTGGAAATTGAACGACCTCTTTGGTCGAGTGGTTTGTACACCGGTTTTCATGGTGTCGCCATTTCTGAGGTCCTGGGTCTGGGTGTTTTCTATGTATAATAAGTATGTATTTAAGTATTTTAAGTATGTTTATCCGTTGTCTAGTAACCATGTAACGAGTTTCATAACGAAGCTTCTCTTTGGGCTAGCTAGATAATTGGTGTGAGTGTAGGAAAGTTTATTTATATAATTTATTTAAAATCATTTATTCCGTTTAGGCTACAAATAGCTCTTATGAATGTCACTATGCCATTGGTTCGTAAGTCTACACAGGACGGGAGACCTTGTACTGAGAAGAACCAGCAAGAAATTCAGCAAGGGCATTTATTTCTTTTCTCCCTTACAGCGTCCAAATATTGGAAAAAAGGACACTCTCCATTACAAATAAATACACAAAATATAAAGGACAACCAAAACATGTACAAAACGAGATTTAAAAAAAAATATAGATCTAAGTTTTATATATATTTAAGTGTTAAGAAGAGCTCAATTGCGCAGTGGTTAACGCGCCCGGTCTGCGAGTGCTGAGGTTAAGCAACTTTCGCAAAGGCCGGTCATCGGATGGGTGACCAAAAGTTTATCATCTCGAGCTCCTCCGTGCTTCGGAAGGCACGTAAAGCCGTTGGTCCCGGCTGCATTAGCAGTCGTTAACAACCACCAATCCGCACGTGCCCGCGTGGTGGTTTATGGCCCGTTCTCCCTATCCATCCATAGGGAAGGCTTGTACCCCAGGAGTGGGGACATAAAAATGAGCTGAAGAGAAGGGGGGAAGGGATATATCTAAGTTTGCTACACCAGGTACCAATTTTTAATTTCCACAATGTCATACAGTACTGATATATCTAGGTTTGCTACACCAGGTACCAATTTTTAATTTCCACAATGTCATACAGTACTGATATAAGTCAAAATAATCATTATAAATTAATTTACGAATAATATTTGTTTAGGTGAGATGCAAGAGCGTGGAGTGGTACTACCGTTCGCGCCGGTGGTGTACAAATCGCTGCTGTCGAGGCTTCGCTCGGAGGGTATCACTGCGCGGGAGTCTTCAACACCTCTCAATTAGGGTTCAACGACCTGACTGATAATTAAAAAAAACTAATCATATTTCTGACTGATCGATAAAAACGTGTCATTGTCATTACAACATAAATATTTAAATAACTCTTTATTTATTATGATAGTTATATTTTTTTATGAATTTTGTAAATAGTTTTTGTGTTACATTTAGGTTTTAATTAATATATAAATGCATTTATATAATTAAATAAAGAAACTTTATAATAATATACATGACTTTATTTGTATTTTGTGTTCTTCCTGAGATGTGTAGACATGTAAACATGTAGCCCCTTACAAATAAACAAAGAATAAGGTCCGAATAGTTATTCCGTGTTTTGTTCCTGTCATCTAAACGTCATTTCAAATTAGAGTAAAAGAGACAAAACACGGAATTATTCGGATCTTATTCTTTGGTTATATGTAAGGCACGTATTGTTTAGGGATAGGTACTTCGATCATCTAATTATGTATTAGATAAAGGATGCAGAACAATAAGTAAGTATATAAAAAACAATATATACTCATAAAAAACCGGATTAACAAAAAATAACTGCAAAGAGAAAAAACGGAAAAGAAAAAAAAAACAAGCTCTATGATCCCAGAATTCAATTTGAGCAATGTTGAATGCAACGTGAAATATTTCCTTGTCCGATACCTATACTTAAATAATAAAATCTATAATAAATGAGTATTTATAAATACATTGAATATTGATAGTTGTCGCAGGCGGGGGACAATCACAAACCAAAGAGAGTGCGGATTTAATTGAGCTAGCCACGGCCGCTTGGTTCAATGTATTTATAAATACTCATCTATTATAGATTTTATTATTTAAGTATAGGTATCGGACAAGGAAATATTTCACGTTGCATTCAACATTGCTCAAATTGAATTTTGAGATCGTAGAGCTTGTTTTTTTCCTTTCCCTTTTTTCTCTTTGCAGTTATTTTTTATGTTAGTCCGGTTTGTACGAGTATAATTATATTGTTTTGTATATACTTAGTTGTTTTAGCAGTCGGGTTTTTTGTTTTGTTTTTTAAATAATTTGGTTAATTTCATACTTTCTAGTTTTGTAAAGTAAATAACCAAGAATTAGGATACATTTGATTGCAAGTAATATTATGTTTAAGAAATAAGTACTTATACCTAATTAATATTGTAATAATATTCAATTTTTAAAGATATAAAATAGGAGATTTCTTCTAACCCAGTCAATATAGGTATTTAATTGGGCTTATATAGAGGGAGGGGATTTTTTTACCCATAGGCAATTGCTCGCTACGTTATACACGATGGATGGCGTCGGTACCGTACTCTTACGTGTCATATTTTGTGAGCGCCGTCACTCATCTTATTCCCGTTTCATCATTCCGGATTTTTTTATAGCCTATGTCACTCCCTCAGTCAAAACAGATCTAACGACACCTCATATTATGTTAAAATCCACCATGCCGTTTGGGCTGTTGGGCGTGCCAAAGAAATGGACATACATACATACATATATACATACACTCACTCGAAAAACATAACCCTCCTTCTGACGCAGTCAGGTAAAAATGCATCTCAAAAGTGGTCCTGTTTGCTCATAAATACATTTAAATTTCGAATAACAAAATCTGAAAAAACATGGGACAGCATTAACAACTCATTTTATGATTTTAAGATTAAATTAAGGTTGCAAAATATTTGTACTTAATATTTACTGTCATCGCCACAGACGTCTCATTGGTGGCTCCTCTGTGGCCCCAAAGTCGCCTTTATAACGTTTTTCAAGCGCTCATCGAGAATCTTTTAATGCTTTAAGAGAATCTAGTCCATGATCATGTTCATGATGTTCATGATCTAGTTCATGATCGAAATGTTGTGAATGTCAGGTAGAAAGTGACCTCTCTTTTGTTTTGGAACTTGGAACATGTATAGCGCTTGTCTCATGCTATTTATGGTGCGAATGAACTCCGCAATATATTATGAATTAATGTTTTCTTAAGCAGCGGCATTATGTGCGTAAGGGCAGAGTGTATAACAAACATGCCTATCGAACGCGATAACTGGCTTAGTTGTAATAGTTACTCAGATTTCATTACGCGCACTTATCTGCAGTGAATGATAAACTGCTCCTCTTAAAAAGCTTGATGACAAACAAAAATAATGTAATAGTAACATACTTTTTTTAAATTATTTTTAAAGTAAGAACATGTAGGTAATTACTTAATTACCATTTTAGACGGTAAACATACAATATGATTCCGGCAGGTAGGCAGAATAGTTTTGACGAGGAGCTATTAAATACAAAAATTAAAATTAATTAAAAACAATAATTTAAGAAAAAGAAGGTAATATTGAAGCATATCATTGCAGTTAGTGTCCCAATAATTATGTATATCCATCAGACTTCAATTTGGCTTCTAAGATCTACCTAATACGAGTATTTATTTAAGAAAGATTGAGTTCAAAATTATTGTTAAGAGATAGACCAATACATTGAAACTCTTTTCTATGACCCTTTTTAAAATAAGAGCAATAGTTTTCAACAAAAAAGTAAACAACAATTTTTGACATTATGCAAGGCAAACGCCGAAAATGAAAATACTGCTATCCAGTAATGTCATCTGGAAAAAAAAGGTTTGACATGCTTGTCATGCTTATATCATTTTTTTGCTAACCTAAAATGTTTTATCAAATGACTTGATTTTGCTGTTTCGAGTTATTTTTTACTGTTATTTTTATAAATTTATTGAGCTAAATCTCGATTGTGTCGTGGCACGTTCTTTTTGCACTTAAGAATTTTAACGCGTGACAATTTATAATGATGACTTTGCGTTAAGACTAAAATGGAAAACGACCCGAATAACACTGTAAGTACACATTCCAGAGTAGTTCATCAACTAGCGTAGCTATACGCTACCGAACACGCAAGATAACTATTACAATTGGTCTTTACTAACTCTTTCTTAGTGCCTTCTGCGTCACTACCTTTTAGGTTCACTCATAGGTACATCTGTTTGTTTCCTGTCCCTGCTACGTGATCATTAACCCCTCAAAGAAATCGTCAGATACTCTCTTACGTAAAGTTAATCATCTGATTCTCTTTAGCATCGTTTGTAAACAATAGTGTTTACATAATGAAATCTTTTCTGAAGACAACAATTAAGATAAACATTTTAACAAGTTGATTCCCGTTCTTGTAACAAAAGGCATCGGTGGCATGATCCCGGATACGGCGCATTGTTTTGACACGTGATCCAGAAGCTGAAAGGGGAAACCTGATTATAACATTTGAATGATCTTTCTTTTCAAGATGTATTAAAAAATTGTTTAGAAGATTTTACTAAACTATTTATAGATTCACATACCAGAGATTAAGCTGTTGTTTTAGCAACTAGTCGGACCGGAATAAATGGAATTGTGGCGATCGCAAGGTTCGACACAATTACGTTTGGTCATTGGACTTGACACGTGATATTTTAAAAGAATTCTTAGAAGAGTACTAAAACTCTCGAACTCGAGAACGATAGAGTCAAAGTCAATTTTTTTTATTCAAATAAACTTACGAAAAGTGCTTTTGAATCGTCCATACATTTTTACCTACTACCATTCAGGATCAGGACGTCTATTTTCTAGCTGGGGAGAAGAATGGGCGCAAGAAACTCTACAGCTTTAATAGAAGTAACGACATACCTATACAAAAAAAGTACCTATGTCGTTACCAAATCTTACAATATTTAATTTAATACATTTACGATTAAAAACTTTCAAGAGCCTGGAATACAAATAAAGCGTACCTCTACTTACATTTAATTAACCTTACACGTTATTCTAAAAACGTACTTGGGTACTATGTATGTACTACTTCAAAAACTATAGAATGACGCTTTATACCTATAAAGTGTGCGAGAATTGAAGGAATACACGTTATTCTAAAAAAACGTACTTGGGTACTATGTATGTACTACTTCAAAACTATAGAATGACGCTTTATACCTATAAAGTGTGCGAGAATTGAAGGAATACACGTTATTCTAAAAAAAACGTACTTGGGTACTATGTATGTACTACTTCAAAACTATAGAATGACGCTTTATACCTATACAGTGTGCGAGAATTGGAGGAATGTCTGGGCGTTCACGAGAAGGCATTGTAGGATATCAGTGACTGACGCCATCGCTCGCCATGCCGTTTGCCGTTTGCATCTATTACATTACTTATTCTGTGCTATTACGGCGTCACGAAATGTCTGGGCTTAGACAGTGACAAAACCTTTTTTTCGATCGATAAACGCTGTGTTGATTGATGAGCTTTAACGATTGCTACTTTTGGACAACAACCAGGAACAATTTAACGTGCCTTTCAAATCACGGAGGAGTTCAAAATATGTTAATTTGGTCACCCATCCTGTAACCAACAAAGTAACTTAACTTGCAAGATCAAAACCCGATTGCGCTAACCACTGCGCTCCTCAGGCTGTGTGAACTGTATGAAAGTAGTAGCGATAACGGCACAGCACACGGAGACGTTCATATGCATAGATTTGATTGACCATCGATACAGCAGCGATTCTCGATGGCAGCGGCAACGCGGGGAGCGGGAGCGCAAAGAATGCGGGCCATTAATAGCTCCTACTCCTAACCATCGCTGTACCTGGCATCAAGTTCTTAGCCTCTCCCGGATGTTTCGATACCCAAAAGATATCGATACCTACTCATATCGATACCATTTAGGACTTTTTATGGGTCTGTTAGATAAGTATTATTAATTTTTATTCATTTCTAATGATTAAATGTGACAGTATTAAATAAAGAGCTCGCGTGCGAGCGAGAGATAGTATTTATACTTTAGAGAGACCTAGCGCGGTTCATTAGTGGCCGCGACGACCGCAGTCATGTCAAAACACAGCCTGTCTCCGTCTAACAGTATCAACAAGAAATATATAGGAAAACGTTTCGAGATATTCGCGGGCGTCAAGGTCATCAAGTGGAACAAACAAGACTTTTGAGTTCACTAAGATGCGTTCAGAAAATATAAAGTAACATTAGTTGAGTCTGATTGGATTCGATACCAAGTGCTTTCGTTTCGATACCCAATAAGTACCGCTAAATGATTCGATACCGAAAAAGTTGGTATCGGAACAAAAGTATCGAGTATTTACTCGTATTAACTAGTATCGGAATATTCCTAGCTCCTTTTGAGTATGGTGTTGTGACAGACGGCGGGTCGCGAGACTGGGCGGTGCATGTCGGTGGCGGCTATGCAGGCGCTGCACCGGCTGCGCGAGTGCCGACTGCTCTGCGACGCCATCGTGCGCGCGGACGACGGCGCCGCCTTCCCCGTGCACCGTGCCATACTCTCTGCCTGCAGCCCATATTTCCTGTTAGTTCTTTTCTAATTTTTATTGATCGATAACGTTACGGACTGGGCGAACAAATGGCTTGTTAGTTTGAAGATGACGGGCTGGATTAATCAACCAAGTAGGAGCTCCTACACAAAGGATGGACCCAACATTTTCCAGGATAGGATAAACAGATGGAATTAGGGAAGGGAGGCCTTTGCAGCGAGAAAGCAGTATATATAAACTTAAAGTAGTACATAACAACGTTAGGTCAAAGCAGCGCGGGGTGAAAGCAGACCCATGCAAGTAATACAAGGAACGATATAAACCATGCTGATTCGCCTAAATGAGAACTTTTTTTTACTTTCATCCACGACTATCTGTTGTGATGAACTTCACATCTTCCATTGTAATGTTAACCTACATTTCGTTCAAAGTATTTCTATTATTTTGTTTTAGGGCGCTATTCACAACAACCCTGCATTCTCGCGAGCAGAGTGACGTGCAAATATCCGGCGTCCGTTCAGAGATCCTGCTGTTGCTCATCGAGTACGCGTACCTGCGGCGCATCGACGTCTCCGACACCAATGTTCACGAGCTCCTCATGACCGCCGACTACCTGGCCTTCCTCGGGGTGCTGCAGCTCTGCTGCGACCACCTCAGGGGCTCACTCAACCCGAAGAATTGTTTAGGCATCATGATGTTCGCCAGGTAAATCGAAACTTAATCAAATCCTCCCACCAATCGAACTCTTCCAAAAGTCTCATAATTCTCAGAAATTTTAACATTGTTTGCAGACGTGTCTTTTGCTACAAACTCGAGGCTGATTCACGGCGGTACCTCCTGCGCTACTTCGTAACTGTCGCTACACAGAGTGATGAGTTTCTTCATCTACCATTGGAGGAGTTGAATTCTATCATATTGGAAGACGAATTGAATGTGAAAAGCGAAGAAGTGGTTTGGGAAGCTGTACTGCGCTGGGTTAATTACGATCCCGACATTCGTTGGCAACATACCGTTAAACTGATGGGCAGCATACGACTGGGATTGCTGGACACTCAAGTGAGATAAAAATATCTTAACTTTAGCAGATAATCCACAGAAAAATTCACTTTAGGTGCAATTACATAAATTCACTTTTAGCAATTTCTTAAATCTCAACGAAAAGTTTCAGAACTTTAACAAGTACCTATATTTATTAATTTGTTCCAAATAGTGATTATATTTAGAATATTTAAGTAACCCTATTGTTAAGTTATTGTATATTTTTGCTGTTGCGTAGTTCTTCCTGGAGAATGTCAAAGATCATCCTTACGTGACTGGAAATGAGGGGTCTCGGCCGATAATTATTGAAACACTGAAGTTTTTATACGATCTGGAAATGATTGCACAAAGAGATGGCGAAGTGGCTACACCAGAAATTGCTAGACCAAGAGTTCCACATGAAGTAATGCGTGATATATTTACTATTAAATGAAATTAGGTACCCTAATTAAATCACAGTAAGCATAACAAGTTCAATTAATTTCAGGTATTATTTGCCATCGGGGGATGGAGTGGAGGTTCCCCTACTGCTTTTATTGAAACCTACGATACGAGGGCAGACCGTTGGATAAAAGTGAACAGCTTTTCAATTTATTCGTGACCGATAAAACTCTAACAACTAGTCATTTAAAAACATATAATTTGTAGGTGGAAGAAGTAGATCCTGCAGGGCCCCGAGCTTATCACGGTACAGCAGTACTTGGAAACTGTATTTACGTCATTGGTGGGTTTGATGGAATGGACTATTTCAATTCTTGTCGTTGCTTTGACGCTGTTACTAAGACTTGGCGCGAGGTGAGACGTTGAACAAAGCCTTATGTGAGTTTTGGAAGAAATGCATTATAAATCCTAACGGTTGTTTAAAGGCGTGTTTGTCCAGGTAGCTCCAATGAATGCACGCCGCTGTTACGTGTCTGTAGCTGTGCTCGGTGAAACAATTTACGCAATGGGAGGGTACGATGGACACCACCGGCAAAACACGGCGGAGAGATTTAACCATCGTACGAACCAGTGGTCCCTTGTTGCGCCCATGAATGCACAGCGGTCTGATGCGAGTGCTGCGTCTCTTGACAGTAAGTTCCATGGCTAAAGGTATGTTTGCTTAGCTTCAGCAAAGTGGTAATAAAACAATCTAACAGTTTCATTTTGTATACAGATAAAATTTACATTACTGGTGGCTTCAACGGGCAAGAATGCATGAATAGCGTGGAGGTTTACGATCCAGACACGAATCAGTGGACCAATTTGGCACCGATGCGTTCGCGAAGATCGGGTGTCTCTTGCATAGCGTACCACAACAAGGTATTTAGGTATATTCGTCATTATCATTAGCCTCCAAACGCAGTGCTGCGCTCAAACCTTCCCAGAACGCTGGCTTTAGAGATTTTTATGTGGCAGTACTGTCTGCATAACAAAATTAAAGTCCTGCATATTAACGTAAAGATTTATTGTTATGTACGCATATTAAGTCCGCGTCAAACCCGTATGAACCCGAAGAAATATCGGAAAATCCCTTCTTTCTGTTGTTTATGTCATTCATTCATTCATTCTATTCATTTCTGCAAAATTTCAACGTGTTAGGTCCACCGGTTTCTGCGATACTGATCGTTCACAGTTCGTCAGTGAGAAAGGACTTTTTTCTTCTCTTATATATATTTGAATTTATCGTTCGATTTAAAATTTGTTTACAAACTATTCGTGTAGTCAAATATTATGTAATGCAAATTAATATTGTAATAGATTATGTTTTTCTTCAGATTTACGTAATAGGCGGCTTCAATGGCATCTCTCGAATGTGTAGCGGCGAGGTGTACGACCCGTCGACCAACACGTGGTCGCCCGTGCCCGACATGTACAACCCCCGCAGCAACTTCGCCATTGAGGTCATTGACGACATGATCTTCGCCATCGGCGGGTTCAACGGCGTCACAACCATTTACCATGTGGAGTGCTACGACGAAAGAACCAATGAGTGGTGAGTCGAAATCAATCTAACTTTTGTTTTTCTTCTAAGTATAAGTATTCAAGAAACCTTATAGTTGTGGCACTTATTAGGTGCCAATATATTGCGGACGGCGTCACACTTACACCATTTATAGATATCAATGCAAGTAAATGCGTGGTACGGGTGAAAATATGTTGTATTTGAGAACATTTTATTGAACTTTTTTAGATATTTATCAGCCACGTTATTTATTGATTGAACTTCATTGAGAATAAATTACTTAGTATAAAAAATGAATGTAATCATAGTTAATCTACTTATATGAAATCATGAAAATCAGCTGACGAATTGTATAATACCCACACAGATGATAAGTGGTAAGTATTTGACCTTAACGAATGAAAAAGTTATCTTGGACAAATACTATTTATTATTAATGAGAATATTGTAATTAATATAATTTTTCAATCTTACTTGGAATGATCTCTTCTTTAATTATATTAGGTTGAATGAAAGAGATTGCTTGTTAGCACACACATACAGTATCTATACACTTGTAACCGTGTATTTACTATCTACTTCTCTGTTTTCTTGTGAACAATAAAAGTAACTGTATATATTATGATTCTTCCTTAGGTACGAAGCGACGGACATGAACATCTACCGGTCAGCGTTGTCCGCGTGCGTCATCATGGGCCTGCCCAACGTGTACGACTACATCCACAAGCACCGCGAGCGGCTGATGGAGGAGAAGCGGCAGAAGATACTGCTGTCCGAGACCGCGCGCCACGGCCAGCACCGCACCGCTCTTCCCGACGTTAGTGCTTGCTCTGTCTCTCTATATCCACAAGCACCGCGAGCGCCTGATGGAGGAGAAGCGACAGAAGTTACTGCTGTCCGAGACCGCACGCCACGGCCAGCACCGCACCGATCTTCCCGACGTTAGTGCTTGCTCTGTCTCTCTACGTCAAAAAGTATCGCGATCGCCTGATGGAGAAGCGACAGAAGGTACTGCTGTCCGAGACCGCGCGCCACGGCCAGCACCGCGCACTGCTCTTCATGACGTTAGTGCTTGCTCTGTCTCCCTACGTCAAAAAGCATCGCCAGTGCCTGGTGGAGGAGAAGCGACAGAAGATACTGCTGTCCGAGACCGCGCGCCACGGCCAGCACCGCACCGCTCTTCCCGGCGCTAGTGCTTGCTCTATCTCTCTTCATCCACAAGCACCGCGAGCTGCGGATGTAGGAGAAGCGGCAGAAGGTACTGCTGTCGGAGACCGCGCGCCACGGCCAGCACCGCACCGCTCTCTCGATGTTAGTATTTCTCTCTCTTTTCCTTTTTTTATCAAGATTACGACAGCGAAAAAGGCTGAACTACACACAGTATTAGCCCTAAATAGAAATTGGATTGGATGAAGACTAGTATTTGAAAAGTAGTAAATAAAGATTATGATTTTTGCGTTTAACAAATTATTAGTTCTGTTAACCCATCTACAACAGCTAACACGCTTGGTTAGGTATGAGTTCACGTTAGTAATCTATCAAAGCTATGGTGATTAATCCACGAGTTCTCGCTTTCTATCCGAGCACCTACCGTTCAGCTACCGACGCCGACGCTTGACTTTAAATTAATTGCTTAAGCGACGCACCGCTAAACAATAAATCTGATACGTTTTGATACGAGCATTTGCGCCCCGTACCATAAGAAAAACTGTTTTTTTTCCTTCAAATTACAACTACAAATTATTTAAAAAAAATAAACTACAATATTGAATAATGTATACATGTTAAGACTAATCTACTAAGAAAATTTAGATGCTTAAATCGGTCTGGTTAGCCTGTAAAATGCAAATCTATGTTTTAAAAGAGGTTACTTTGATATTTTTTCTCTGTTATAAAAGTTGACAAATCGTGTTTCTGCAACTAGCAAAATGAAGTCAATTAAATGCAAAATCATGTTATCAAATATCACTTTCATATGTTTTGTAATTGTTGGGAAAAATCAAGATCCCCGCCACGTAAATTTCCAATGCGTCGCCTTAAGGCCACCTCCGCTACGGGTAGCGTCTATAAATGTTATTCCGTGCTACGGGCTACGGTGTTAGCATACAATGCTACGACTGCGGTGCTACTGAAGATACTCGTATTAAAAAATATATTTACGATTTCCCGCTAAAAGAGAGGGTATTCAAGATTGTACTATTAATTGAACGATAGCGTAGCGTTGATATTTCACGTATACTATCTTCAAACTAAGTAAGCATTTAACAGTTATTAATTAACTTACGATAAGTGACTCTTATTTGTTCGTTATGATCAATAATAAGGTAATTTTCTGGATTGTTCTGGAAGACAGCGCGTGATAGATAACAATTCATGTTTCATTTCATTGACAATGTAGTTATCTAGAATTAACTGTATTGTAATAATTATGAGTTGTTATCAACTTTACATTTACGTTTTAATTCATGACTTGAATTGTTTGACTTCAAGTGGGCGATTTAAAGTTTTATGTAACTAAAAATAGTTAGTTAATTGTAATAGCACAATTGTTTCTTTGTAATTTTACAGACATTCTGTATTATTTTTCTATATTATTGTTTATTTTTAGACGATGAACAGAAAAAAAAATTATGTACAATTGGACAATGACAGTTACTTTATTTAAAAAATATTAAGAGCGAATATTAAAATATTAATTTACGCCGCACACTAGCACAAACACTAGAAACACTAGAAACTAACACTAGAAAAAAAAACATATCTAGTAATTAGAGATTGAAAATCAAATTATGCTCAATAAACTACCTATTTCAATGTAGTAATTTATGATCAGATGTTCACATCTGACATGTTAGCATTGTTACGTCTGACATATTATGGTTTAGTTAAAAACGGCGTTATAGTTAAAAGTGGCCGTAACGTCTTATTTAACTAAACCATAATATGTCAGTCTTTTCTATCTCTAATTACTAGATATGTTTTTTTTTCATTGGCGGCGTTAGTGTGCGGCGTAAACGCTCTTAAGAGTTGAAAGAATTTTCTAAAAGCTGGAAATGTCATTTAAAGTTTTCGATTTAGCTTAATAACAGCGCATAGTATCGGCCGGTTATTTGTTATTTTACTCATAAGCCACTAAGTTCATTTGCCTTTATCTAAAGGTAACGATAATTCTTGAATAAAACGATCAAACAAAAGTCACATAGCAAAGTCAACACATTTAATCTACTTTAATTAGAGTGCATTGATGTCTTATATCGTTTCAATAATAACGCCTTGTGTTAAATAAATTATCAGCGTGACTCTCATATACAGATCGTGCAAATTGGCTATTTATGTCTTTAATTTCGTGAGATAAATCTGACCCGTAACGTCACGTGGGTCACGGGTTATATTATATCCCACTAAAAGATGGAAAGTAACATTCGCTATATAAGTTCTCTTCTTTATTTTCCCTGGTGGTAAGAGACGTTATGGCCGAAAGTGGGAACGCACTTGGAACATCATGACCGCCACACGACTGAGGCACTAGTCCACAGGTAAATAAAGCTGTTGAAAACATTATAAAAAATATAAATATAAATATAAATAATACGGAATACGGATTGTTTTATACATAATTTTAAATAGATGTTTCGTCAAGTTAAAATAACACTTATATAAAATGGAATCGTATCATCCGTGTTTAATTACAATGTTGATTAAGCATAAACTTCAGAATACTTTATATACATACAATTACAGTTGTGTAGTTATTCTTAGTGAAGAGCGGCTCTCTCCCAATACAGGTTATTGTTTAACTTAAAAGGAGGGGAGTCGTCCACCTGATATTTACCAAACCTGTATTTTTTTGTAAATAAAATATTTTGATTTTGATTTGATACATATTATAATAACCTACAATATAAAGTGCATCTGTCGATTTTGTATAAAATAGATCCAATATAGTTATTATCGCGATTACATCAACTAGGCTTTTATCTAATAAGTATTGAAAATGTTGTTTGGATTATAGTCAATCCAAAATAAAATCGAATGATCGGGACCCATAGTTGACGTGACGCATATTATCCTGCACAGGTCCACCTGATGGAAGACAACGATGACATGTTGGAACAGCTCGGGCTGGTGGAGAACCAGGCGAACAACATCCCCGTGCCCCCGCCCCCGCCCCCTCCCCCGCAGCCCATGGAGCAAGACTGAGCCCGTCTCTATATCCGAAACATAATTGGTGAGTCGACCTGAACGCCTCGGAGAATCTAGGCGGCACGGGACATGCTTGCATGATGCCATCCCCTCTAGAAACCCTCTGAGAATGTTTCATCACAACGGCTTGAGAAACCATTAGTCTTTCTCGCTCTCTATGAGTTCGGTTATGCTGTAAATGCTATAGGCGGTCAACATCCAATTCTTAAAAAAATATGTTAATAACATTGGTAGGGTAGTAGCACCAGTGATCGACATTTTTTTCCTTTAATCATTAAAATATAAGTCAGCAACTAATTTTAGTCAATTTAATAATTGAGTAAAAAAATAATAATCATTTTTTAGTATTTCTTTTTATATTTTTATTTTTTAGCTTTGCCTGTCTTTACCGGATTCCTATCTGTCATATAGCCTGTCTATATGTAATTTTTTTTTTATTGAAATTTTTGGTAATTTGGTTTGTTTTAATAATTTAAATGTAATTTTAACTAATTATTTATTTATTATTTTAATTGTCATGCAGGTATTTGTATTAAATTTTATTGAATTTGTTAATTTTACTAACATAGGTTAAGGTAATTATTGTCTTACCTAAATTGTGTTGAATTGAATAGTAAAATTTCAATGAAAATCTTTGTTGTTTTTTGGTAAGGAATCTAGAGCTTGAATCTTTGTATTTTATACTGAATCGAGGCAGCGTCTGGCCTTGATCACATTCAGAGTGCCCCGATCCGACCCGAACCCTTTGGAGAATCTAGTAGGGCACGGGGACACGCACTTTTAAGTGTGTGATACCGTTCCCTCTAGAAAATCTCCGGAGGTGAGGTGGTTGAGGTACCCTTTACATACTTCGCCACCCGCAAAAAAGCCCGGTGACGCTAAAAATGCCGTTTGAGGCAAACAGCAAACTCTCTCAAAAAAAAAAAACCAAAGTGCTCGGGTGTAAATTTGATTCATCATTCAATTACACACGTTAAAGAAAACGATAATTGGAATGGCAATAGGTATGGCATATAATTGGAATGGCAATATGTGACGAACGAAGTGAAGCTACTTTTTCCGCCATGCAAATTTTCATTTTTGTTATCGTGATCGAATGCTGAATAAAGCTCCTTCAATGTGTGGTTCCTGTCAACGGTCTCCATATACTTTTAATTTCTAGTGGTAATGGCAATGTTTCTGTTACAGGCGTCCTGAAATTCTTCGGCTATAGGCGAATTACCTAACGTATCTCATTATAATCAGTAAGTTGAAGAAAAAAAAAAACCTTAGAAACAGTAGAGTGAAGTTAATATTATGTAAAATTATTACGTAACCGTTGTTTATTTTTAAAATATTTACAATTATTGTTACAGTTTTGGCATATTTATATGTTGTGATATTTTCATAATGTGAATAATTCCTGTATTTTTGGAATATTTTTGAAAATTGTATGAAATTTTTCTGACAAGTATTATAATGCATTGCTAAGAATCGCTTCAGTTGATGTTTTATTTTTTTCTATTCAAAAGAGCGTCACTTACTGAATAACATGTTAGTAAATAATACATTAATTATTATGGTACTTACAGGACGTAAAGCTAAATAAGTACAATTAGGAAATACATTTTTTCATAACGTCTTTATTGAATATTAAATCAATGAAACAAGAAGTTACCACTTAACTGAACTCGTTCTTGGCATTGATAGCAAACAATAGTTTTCTCGATGTCTATTCACATGTCGTAGTAGCGTTCTGGAATGTCGTGGCAGACCGCTTCGCCGATGGCCGCCGCCTGCACCAGCGGGTGGATCGGTCTTTCAGCGTAGCTTTGCCAAGCGCGCTCCGTCCAAGCAACGGCCGTGAAGCACGCGCTGTTGCAGAGAAACGCTCGCATAGCACAAGCCCCTAGCCCTCTAGACAGACATCTCCACCCATCCGCACGTACCGACTTCACAAAACAGTCCCACACTCCCGTGTATCGACCAACAACGTCTCCTTGTATCCTCGACTTCAACACGTCCAATGGATAAAACAACACCCACGAGGCCAACCCGGCTAATCCTCCACCAAAGAACACTGTAGCTGCCGATCTATCACCACCAGTCAACCATTCGTAGGACAAAAAGTAAATCCCCAAGCCGGGACTGTCCCTTGCTATCGTGATACCGAGTCCTCGGTAAATCGCTCTGAAGCCGCCCGTTCGTATAATGTGCCGGGCTCCCGCCCATGCTCCACTGGGCATTCCATCTCCTGGTTTTGACAGTTGTAAACGAGTTTTGACCAATTCTAACGGTCCACATATGAAACTTTGCACACCTCCTGCTACAAAACCGGCCGTTCCATGAGCTATTAGGGAATCTGAATTAGGCAGCGCTCTCCTTGTGTTTCCATAGGTACCAAAGACGATGGCGTTGACAACAGCTATTCCTCCCAGTGGTGCTCCTACACCACGGTAAGCAGTTGCTAAAGTTCCTCCTTTCAAGAGAGCCTTTGTGCACTGTAGTGCACTGCCCCTTCCAGACTGAACGTGGACTTTCAATGTGTCCAGCGGATGCCCAGCTATAATACCAGCGCACCCTGAAAGCAAAGAGATGTCTGTTAAATAATCATAAACATGAAGTTAACCCGTTATAAATACTTCATTTGGTTACATAAGGCCCTGTATGCGATTTGAGCTATGCCTAGTTAAGCAGTAGCAGAATCGGCGAATAGCGGTCGGTGCCTACCGGTACCTAATGACTCATCTGCTTTCCTCTGAATAAAGATGAAAAACAAAATGATGGTTGTTTACTAAACATACTAACTAGGGACTTTGGTGGTTACCGGGTCTAAATACATAGAGGAATTTAAATAAACGGCTTTCTTTATCATAGTAGTCTACCAATTCGTCAATCAGAGGTCACTCTTATCAAAGCGCCTAATATAAATAAACATTTATGTAAAGAGATATTTTCGCATGGCAAATTATTAGATACGCCGTTTCAAAAAAATGTTATTTAAGCGCTTCTAAAGTGCCAAAACGTTTCAACTTAACGTCACAAAGGCGCATTGCAAAAAAAAGCTTAAAAAGAAATTTTTTTGTAAACGTTCATCATCATCATCTCAGCCAAAAGACGTCCACTGCTGGACAAAGGCCTCCCCCAAATCATCATGGGGGGTATTTGCCGTAATCGCCACGCTTGGCAGGCGGGTTGGCGATCGCAGTAGGTTGAGGGTAACCTCAGAGAGATGCTGTTGCCCATCCTCTGGAATGGTCCCTTAGTCGGCTTTTACGACACCCACGGGAAGAAATGGGGTGGTGCAATTCTTTATCCCCGGCACCACACAGGGAAACGTTATCGAATGGCAAATAAACTCACACTAGGTACCCAGGAAGCACTGCTTCATTGCCGCGCAAATTCTCATTTTAGTTATGCATATATAACTCGCACTAGGCCACCTGTGTACATTAACCCCCTTATTCATAAAAACTATTTTTAAGCATTTTTTAGTTAAATGTTGTTTTGTCAACGTCACACAAACGTAATTTTGTATTAGAGAAAAAGAGACAAAACGATGATTAACTAAATAATGCTTAAATAATTTTTATGAATAAGGGTGTTAGTGGCAACAGAACTACAAGTAAACATAGGTTACCGGCAATAAGACCTAATCAATATTAATTATTAAGAGCAATTGCAACCTATCTGAGCACCAACCGATCGGTTATTTCATCTAAACGGTACAGCTAAACGAAACGAAATGATGTTTTAGTCGTGTATAGGAACGAGAACGAACGGTTTGATAAGCTTTCGATGGCATTCTAATAAACGAATCATTGTAAGTAACCTTATTTAAATAAGGATGATGAATCTATTAGAAGAAATTCTCGAAAATAAGTTCTTCAGATGCTCGGGTTGAATGCGAGAAATCGTTATGCAATCCCCATAAGCCCGTTAGACTATCATCATTAGCTCATTTTATGGCCCCACTGCTGGGGCACGAGCCTTTCCTATGGATGGGTAGGGAGAACGGGCCATAACCACCACTCGGGCCCAGTGCGGATTGGTGGTTGCTAACGACTGCTAATGCAGCCGGGACCAACGGCATTACGTGCCTTCCGAAGCACGGAGGAACTCAAGATGATAAACTTTTGGTCACCCATCCGATGATCGGCCTTTGCGAAAGTTACTTAACCTCAGCACTCGCAGACCGGGCGCGTTAACCACTGCACCATCGAGCTTACCCCTACATTAACTAGCCCGTTACACTGTCAGTATAGTCTAACGGGCTTATGGGGATGGAACCATACCTTACACCAGTTATTAATAATAATTAAAAAAATAAACACGTGTCGGGTTACGTAAACTTTAGAATACAAAACATAAAGATTCACTTGCCTCCAATGCATCCAGATACGAAGTCTAAAGCCATTTTATTCTGTAAAGAAAGATTTCACCAGCAGCCGTCTGAAATAAAACACAACGATTTTATTGCTGTTCGTTGCTTTCTAATAATTTGCTCATTTTTAAGATTTGATAATAGAATATGGAAAAGCGCGGTTGCACCATTGAAATAGTTTCTTTTCAGATTTTTTGTAAAAGTTGAAATGTCAAGGTGGATACCGAGACACGTCTATATCTACAAGCTGAGCAGAAACTACTGATTGCTGATAATAACAATAAAAAATGCTCGATAGTATTTAGGAGACCACTGCCTCTTTTAACCTTAGATAAGTGAAGTGATCTTACCTTTTCGTAGTTCAAATCAGGTAATCGTAATGAGAATTGACGTTTTCTCCACTGGAAGTGATGCCAATAAACATATTGAAAGTGACTTGGAGGCGCGGCAGATGCTAGTGGGTTGTACCAGCCCTTCGGATGTGTGGATGGAATATGCGTCAGAGTTCTGGGAGCTCGGCGCCGGAGCTGCGGTCACCCCCGCGCTCAGCCGCCTCTGCCGCCACTATCAGTCTTGGGGTCACCCTTATCACCGGGGGCAAAATACGTCTTATTAAACAAAATAATAGCCAGATAAATCGTGTTTGTCTATTTAATAATAACTCTTGGAACCTGGGTCATATTATTCTCTGTGCCTGGGTGCCTGTTGCGAGTTTTTTTTACCACTGTTCGACCATTCAATTTGATCATGATAGTGGACAAAATTTTAACTTAATAATTTAATTTTAATTTTTTAATTTTAATTAGTTTGTCACTTCTTAGTGAAGTGACAGGTGCTTCATCGTTGTGATAGATCGTGGAAGAATGAAACTCGCAAGCAACCTGTTCAACAAAACAGACTTAATATGTAGTAGTTACAGTGAAAGTCAAGCTAACTGGATTAACATTATTTTTATTTTTATTTTTTGAATTTTGACATTCACCTTGCTATCTTGATAAAAGAATCTAGTAAAATTTTATCTTGTAACTATATAAAATTGTAAATGCGAAGTTATTCAAAATAATTAAAATATTAAGGAGAAAGTACGTCTATAATCGATTTTAAATATTTGCAAAAGTGTTCTTGCGACTGTGAGGGTAGTAACTTCACAGTGACGTAATACCACTGGCTTGCAGCGGTATTACGTCAAATCACAAAGTAAGTACAGTCAACAGCAAAGGTAACTGATGATTGGTCAAGTTTCAAATCAGTATGAAAATCAAAACTTTTTAAACGCATATCGATAAACCTTCGAGTGTCTACTACTACCTGCAGACTTTGACTGTAGTTAAATGGAAAATGCCGACTTACACTATTGAAACTTAATTTTGAAATCTAGTATACATCAACTACTTTTGCTGTTGACTGTACTAGAACAATTCAACATCTCTTCTGGGATCTCGGTGGCTCAGCAGTCAGGGTATTGGACCGGTTATCCAAGGTCACGACCTTTCGTTCGGTTCTCGGTTCGATCCCCGCTCTAACTTTCAGAGACTGGTTAATTTTCTAGTATATTTTTTTTAATTTTCTAGTAAAATAGTACTTAAACATAAAAGTAAAAATATTAGATAGTTAGATCAGATATATCACTAGCGCTCCGAACAAAAGAAGGCAACCTTATAATTTTGACCTCAGTTGCTCTCGAAGAACGAGACGAGCAACTGAGTCAGTCGACAGTTCCGGATTCAAAATCTCATATTAAGATTTCGATTAGTTTTTGTTAAACATGCCAAATAACAAACACTAGCTGCCATTGTCGTTCTTTATTGAACTGAACTGAATTTTCGATAAAAATATTATCATCATCATCATCATCATCTCAGCCAAAAGACGTCCACTGCTGGACAAAGGCCTCCCCCAAATAATCATGGGGGGTATTTGCCGTAATCGCCACGCTTGGCAGGCGGGTTGGCGATCGCAGTAAGTTGGGGGTAACTTCAGAGAGATGCTGCTGCCCATCCTCTGGCATGGTCCCTTAGTCAGCTTTTACGACACCCACGGGAAGAGATGAGGTGGTGCAATTCCACACAGGGAAAAAATATTATAAATTACCAAAAACCTTGCACAGGAGAAAAAGGAGCATTCGTTTATTTGTTTAATATCATTGCATTGTAATTGGTATCATAGGGTGAGAATTAGACACCGGTTTAAAATCAGCCCTCTGGATTTCTTGGGTGGGAAAGTGATAGGTCAAGTCTGTGGTTTTGTTTATGTAAGAAATAAATTCACATTCTTATTGAATAAGTAAAATAGTAAATATATTTAAAACACTTGTTACAATACATGATAAGATACATCATACTTATTCTAGGATATGGACATTAATTCATGCAGCTAGTACTTAAACTGGGAAAACCCGTGCTATAAGTACAAGCTCCTTCCTGCGACACTATTAAACTAAGTAGATATAATTATAACAGAATACATCAATACAATCTAAAGAATTAAAATTTAAAAAACTACTCTAGAAGTACACTTCACAACATCCATACTTTGGGTCTATTAATTTATCAAATTATGTAAAATGTATATACAAGGTGGCCGGAAGATTGACGTCCAAAAGAAAAAATTAGGTCTCTCGTGTCGTGGGGTATCCGAATCACCCCCATGTATGCTCCGCGATTTTTCACGGTTTTTGAGTTATGAATTTTTTTCTAAATTTTTGAGAATTTTCGAGCGATCAACTTAAAAAATTTCTAGAAAAAAAAGGAGAAGACTTTTTTGTATTTTTTTTTTTGCAACGAAATCTTCATAAGTTGTACTTTTATGCATAAAACAATTAGCTTCGTAACTTTGATGAATTTGGAAATGCAGGTCTCAAGAATAAAAAATACGATTATTGAATTATGACTAGAACATTAAGATTAAAATTAAAAATCTAAACAGATGACTGCATGGTTTTTTAGTGATCCTAAAACATGCGACATACTCTCAGCTTTCATAATCATAAAAAAAAGTAGTACTTAATGAGCTACTTTTCCTAGAATCGGCCTTCAAAGACAGCCACGTGGCATTTAAAAAAAAAATCCATGTGATTAAAACAAAAAGTCTTGCTATTTTATGGTTCCTAATGTTCAATTGGTTTGTTGACTAACCAAAAATTGCCGCAAAAAAGCTAAGATTAGATAACATTTTGAGTTTTTAATTTTAAGGTTGTCAATTTGCTGATAACTAAAAATTCTTAAGAGATTAGTTAACAAACGTTTTAAGTAAGAGGTGGTTTTGTCAATAAATCAGAGATGGTAATCAGAAAGAAAATTTATTTTTTAAATTCACAAAAGGTTTTCAAAGTGGCCACCTCCAGCAGCAATGCACATTCTACACCTTCGTAAAAAATTGCCTTTTAATCGTCTAAAAGCTTCCCTATTCTCTCTCACAACACGTTCGGCTTCTGTAATCTTTTCTCTAAGTTCTTGTTCACTCGAACATTCTCGGGCGTAAGCGATTTCCTTGTAATAGCCCCACACAAAGAAGTCGATTGGGTTAAGGTCAGGTGAGCGTGGAGGCCATCTGATTGGTCCGCTGCGTCCGATCCATCTGTTGGGGTAAGTTTAATTTAAGTGGTTTCGGACTTGCGTTGCGTAGTGACACGGGGCGCCATCATTTTGAAAAACCATGGTGCGTCGAAGCTGAAGATTCACATCTAGCAGCAGCAATGGTAGTTCATTTTCTAAAAAGTTTTTGTAAATTTCTCCATTAAGTCTGGATGGCAATTCAAACGGGCCAATAAGTTCGCCGTTGAGGATACCCGACCACATGTTAACACTAAACCGGTGTTGAAAAGATGAATCTCTCGTTTCGTGTGGATTCTCGATTGCCACAGTGCATGTTGCGGCCCACCACGTCGTTGAAGTTGTTCGCGATACAATCGCGCTGCTTCACGGCCGTTGCCTTGTGCAACTCCATAAAAATAATGCATTTCTGCACATTCACTTAATGTGTAACTCATCTCTTTCACTTCCAAGTAAACAAAGTCCAAATCAGAAGGCAAAACAGTCCAGTAAACGAGCAAAGTAGTCAAAAAAGTAGGGCAAGCCAATTTGGGGTGAGCGATGGCGACACGAGTAGCAGTAAACACAAAGTGAGTACGACTGAGAAAACATTTTGGCATTGGCTTGGGTTGTCGCCCGCGCTACTGAGAGTGAGAGAGATGGCAGTTATTCCGTCTCTATCCTCGCGGTCGACCTATTGTTATTGCAGGTAAAATAATCGCGTTCACTTTTACAACCCATGATTCGCAAGAATGCAACGCGCAGAATTGATAAAATTTAAAACTAAAATTAAACAAAATGTCAATTTTTTAGGCATTTTTTGGTTAGTTAACAAACCAATTTAACATTAGGAACCATAAAATAGCAAGACTTTTTGTTTTAATCACATGGATTATTTAAAAAAAATACCACGTGGCTGTCTTTGAAGGCCGATTCTAGGAAAAGTAGCTCCTTAAGTACTACTTTTTTTTAATGATTATGAAAGCTGAGAGTATGTCGCATGTTTTAGGATCACTAAAAAACCATGCAGTCATCTGTTTAGATTTTTAATTTTAATCTTAATGTTCTAGTCATAATTCAATAATCGTATTTTTTATTCTTGAGACCTGCATTTCCAAATTCATCAAAGTTACGAAGCTAATTGTTTTATGCATAAAAGTAAAACTTATGAAGATTTCGTTGCAAAAAAAAAAATACAAAAAAGTCTTCTCCTTTTTTTTCTAGAAATTTTTTAAGTTGATCGCTCGAAAATTCTCAAAAATTTAGAAAAAAATTCATAACTCGAAAACCGTGAAAAATCGCGGAACATACATGGGGGTGATTCGGATACCCCACGACACGAGAAACCTAATTTTTTCTTTTGGACGTCAATCTTTCGGCCACCTTGTATGTAAGTAATTAATTATGTTTGTTTATTTTGTATAATATTAAGAATGTAAGTGTATTATTTGTACATCAAACTAACACAATATCGGGTGTAATAGATTTTCAGTCTCATCGTAGCTAAGAGTACAAATCCATTTCATACGCTCTTTTTGCATTCATACTTCGTCATTGGAGATAATGTCAACAAGTTATTTCCCTTGTTGTAAAGAAATCAGCTAAGAAAATAATAAAACCTTTGGCTAAAGCTTGTCCTATAGGTATTCTGATCAGGTAATATTTTTCTTCTCCTTGAATGTTGCTCTATTATATTTGTAAGAATAGAGTAGCTCTCCGCGTGTTATTTTAGAATTATCGCAGTGATAAATATCTGCCTTACAGTAGGAACCTCACAGAGCTTGTACAGATCCGAAGTAGGGAAGCGAAAAGGTTTTTAAGCGGCTTACTTTTAGGACGGCTCTCTGTGCACGCTCCAGTTTCAGCAATAAAGTCTTACCACCCCATTCTATGATGCAATAGCCTAAAAGAGATTGACAAAGGGCGTAGTACACCATGTTAAGGACTTCCACGTCAGCTATATGACGAAGGTTTTTGAACACATATATGAGCTTCCGAATTCTTGATATAAGTGTTTCGATGTGAGAAGAGAAGGTCATCTTTTCGTCCAGAACAATTCCAAGGTATTTGAATATATCACATCGGGTAAGCTTCGGGCACTCACAAATAATCAGGGAAAGAGGGCTGGTGACCGAATCATGGTTATGTGCCGTGATTGTGCGATCAACGCTCGATGAGGGAAGTTTACGCAAGTAGAACGTCATATATTTTGTTTTCTCTACGTTTAAAGTAAGCGTATTTACACTTAGCCAAGCCGTAACCCCATCAAAAGCGTTCTATCCTTGTTGAAAGGCATCATCCCACGTATCTCACGTAGCATGCAACACAGTAACATCAGCAAAAGCGAGCAGAAACTTTTCTCTTTACTGAAATTTACTTGAATTAATGTTTACTGGTATTGGTACCATAAACATTAATTATTGACCTCCCAATCACTCTGCCAAGAATAAACACGGCTAAAAAGGAGCATCCTTTATGAACTCTTTTGATAGAAGCTGCCAAACGGAGCCGCCTCGTCGTACATTAAATTTAAATTGGAATAAGAAAAGAAGAAGAAAATAAAAATTGGAATTAATTTTCAAATTCTTTTTAGCAAATACTCAAAATATTAAATAATTGACGATATTTAGGTATTCCGTGCTTTGGAAGGCCGTTGGTCGTGGCTGCATTTAGCAGTCGTTAATAACCACCAATTCTCACCACCAGTTCTCCCTGTCGTATCTCCATCCATAGGGAAGACTCGTGTCGTACGTCTCCCAACAGTGGGGACATAAAATAAGATAGTGGTGTGGATGATATAGGTATATGGTATGTAATTACTATTACGGTGTTTAGCCCAACTACTACACCGATTAAATATTTTGATTTTAAATTTTATAAAAATGACTTTTTTTACAGTTTTATGATAAGTTGCTATCTAGGTAAGGTATATTTATACACAAGGTATATTTTACTAATGTAATATTAGTATTAGTAGTTATTTACCTTTCACTGTAAATGTTGATCCAGTGTGAAGTTAGAACAATTGTTGATCCACCTATTTTACGTGTATACTCGGCTCCCCGTAGCGCAAACTGATATACTTTGATCCGTCCTTGATGCGCGTGTGACGTCGGTGGAGCTGCACTTACAGGTTTTCAACATACTCGTCAGCGATTTGACCAACATTTGTTGATCCAGCAACGTTCGAAAAACTCATACTGAATATGATTTCTTAGATCCAGAATATATTTAACTTATATGCGACATTTACTTAGACTAAGTTGATCCGGAGCCAAAATGGACGAATAGGTACTTGAACACAAAACGGCAACGTCGCGTTCTGCGTGTGACAGAGAGAGAACCCAGTAGAATATAGAGTGAATTTGTGTTATTTTACAATACAAGCTTTTATTTAGTTTCACCTGCCCCGTTTTTTGTTCGTCTGTAATTAAATCTGGCAAGTTAAATTTGATCCACTTCCCGGTTAACGATTGAGATGAAATTTTGCATGCATGTGTGAATCGGACGACAATGCAAAATTATTATGACATGGAGCTGATCTGATGATAGAACCGGAAGGTGGCCATAGGAACTCGGTAGTTAAACGACACAACCCCATCGAGTTTGGGCTCGTATGGTTCGTCTTGATGAGTACTTTGATGCTAGATGGTAACCAGGGTCTGATGATGGAGCTGGAAGATGGCCATAGGAACTCGGTAATTAAACGACACAATCCCATCGAGTTTGGGCTCGTATGATTCGTCTTGACGAATACTTTGATGCTAGATGGTAACCAGGGTCTGATGATGGAGCTGGAAGACGGCCATAGGAACTCGGTAATTAAACGACACAATCCCATCGAGTTTGGGCTCGTATGATTCGTCTTGACGAGTACTTTGGTGCTAGATGGTAACCAGAGTCTGATGATGCTGGAAGATGGCCATAGGAAACTCGGGAAAATAAGTTCGTACGTTCGTACGTTCAGTTTGTTATGAATGTGGATTCTGTCTTTGATTAGATGAATAAGATGGATGACCCAATGCCAAGGTGAGCACGAACATTTCAATTTTAAAAGCTTGAGGCATTCATTTTTTTAATTTTATTTACTCATGTCGCTATCCTTTAAAACAGGCTTACACAAAACAAATTAAACTTATGAATAGTTTTCTAAAGTTTACGTGAACACTACACAAAACAACAAAACAACTTTTACGGATCTACTCGCATTTATTTTAGGGTTCGAAACGTCAGGATAAACATTAACTAAAAGTAATGTGTAATGTGCTCGATGGCGCAGTGGTTAACGCGCCCGGTCTGCGAGTGTTGAGGTTAAGCAACTTTCGCAAAGGCCGGTCATCGGATGGGTGACCAAAAATTTATCATCTCGAGCTTCTCCGTGCTTCGGAAGGCACGTAAAGCCGTTGGTCCCGGCTGCATTAGCAGTCGTTAACAACCACCAATCCGCACTGGGCCCGCGTGGTGGTTTATGGCCCGTTCTCCCTATCCATCCATAGGGAAGGCTCGTGCTCCAGCAGTGGGGACAAAAATGAGCTAATGGTGATGATGATGATGAATGTGTAAAATAAACGCGAGTAGATCCGTAAAAGTTGTTTCATTTTAAATTTCATGAAGATCGGTTCAGCGGTTTAGTCGTGAAGAGGTAACAGACAAACAGAAAGACATAGTACTTTTGCTTTTATAATATAAGTAGGTATGCAATATGAAATTATGGATTGTCTAATACAAGCTTTTATTAATTAAATAGTTTCGTTCGTATGTCTGTATGTCTTTCCGGTTCAAATCAAGTAAATTAATTTTGACCTACTTTCCGGTGCCTGATTGAGATAAAATTTGGCATACCTAGGTATCTTGTGTAAGGTGGCTGGCAGCGACTGAATCGGAGAACCGAGGATTGGGTTCAATAGCGCGCCTTGTTGGGAGGCCTATGTCCAGCAGTGGACTAGTTTGGGCTGATGATGATGATGAGGTATCTTGGGTGAAAATGCAATAATATGGTACCATGGAGCTGGTCTGATGATGGAAGCCGAAAGTTGGCCATAGGAACTCTTCAACTAAGCAATATCCTCGTCGTGTTTGTGCTTATTAGATTTGTTTTGACAAACTATAGCTCAAGAAACATTTGAAGTCCACTGACAAGACGATCCTGACTGCAGCATCAGCTCAAGGTCACCACATTATTGCATTGTCATCGGGTGTACATAAATGTCCAAATTTCAACTCTATAAGCTTAACCATTGAGGAGTTCCCTTGTGAAAGACAATCCTGGCTGCAGCATCAGGTCAAGGTCACCACATTATTGCATTGTCATCGGGTGTACATAAATGTCTAAATTTCAACTCTATACGCTTAACCATTGAGGAGTTCCCTTGTGAGAGACGATCCTGGCTGCAGCATCAGGTCCAGGTCACCATATTATTGCATTGTCATCAAGATTACTTAAGTGTACAAAATGTCAGCTTATTCCGATAACGTACTACTAGTTCACAATTGACTTATTGTAAGTCAATTGTGAACTCGGGCGGCACTCGCGCTCGCATTACCCAGAAACCGCCTTTGATTCCGACTGACTCCGTGTCCGTGAGCGGTTGTCGGAGCGCACATTGTATGAAGCTTTAATTCTGTATTTTGTGGCTAAAGATACGAAACGGCAACGTCGCGGCTGCTTTCAGCCAATCCGATCGTTTGCTGTGCTCTGATTGGCTCATTTAAATCGGATCAACATTTTCCGTAGCTATCGCAAGGTGGATTTGTATATCGGATCAACTTCGGCGAACGTTAGTAAGAAGTCCCGTGAGTGTAGATGTTGATCCGGTCGGAGCCACATTAGTTACCAGAGATGCATATTGGATCAACAAAAGGCGCCGGATCAACATACATTTTCGGATCAACAAAGTGCTCGCGTGAAGTCGCGCCTGATCAACATTTACCGTAAAGGTATCTAATTTACCGTAAAGGTATACATATTGATCTATATTAAATGCACAATCTATTTAAGAAGGATAAGGATTAATGCTGTATTGTTTAAAATTGCTTCGTAAATAAGCCATTATTTCTCGTAAAAAGTAAATGATACAAAATGATTATTGTAGGTTATCCCTAAGAGATAGACATATATACCATCGCGGACTTTTTTGTAGTTAAGGTGTACAATACTGTACCTAGTATATTATTTTGATCTATCTCGTAGGGTTCAGCCAGCGTTTTGCAATCTCGAAATAGATGTTGTATTCGAAATTGGCACCCCCGAAAACCATGGACTGCTAACTGCAAATGCTAAAAATGCAAGGAAGATGTTTTCTTCCTGTCCAAAGGACAATGCCCAAATTAGTATGGAGCTCAACCCCAGAAACGCCCAGAATGCAGGTCTATGTCATACAATAGCTTTTTAGTGGTAGTTTTATTATATCTAGATTTAATGTCATGTAAAGCACCGGTTGAAAAGTTATAGGCGATAAGCTATTAGTGCCTATTGTTTTTTAATTTCATTTTACAGCTTGCATTTGCAGATATCATTGCTATTAATTATTAAATAGGCACTTGAATTAATTTGTTTCTTTACGATAGCTACAAATAATTGCAATCTACACTGCACTGCACTGCTGGTGTACGCCTTCCCTATAGCAGAAAGAAAACACCATAGGGAGAATGGGCCATGACATGACCCTCCTCGAGGGCCAAGTGCAGATTGTTGGCTAGAAAATCAGAGTGAATGTAAAGATTTAGCTTTGTCTGCTTTTGTTTATTGTTAAAAGTCAGGCTACTTTAAAAGTACCTATTACCTTTTTTTTGCTGCAAATGTCATGGCATAATAAATGTATATTAAAATAAAGAGGCATCTTTGACAAAATGAATAAAAGCTTATACTTAACAAAGATTTTGCAAGATGTTTAATAGTATTTTTTAAGATTAGAAAAACAAATGTTTAAAAAGTCGTTTTGATCTTTGATCTTTATCAGTTTATAGCCATATCTTTATGGCCATCTCTTTTGTTTTAATCATTTATTTTAAAGATCTCTGTTGATGTAATGGAGGGATGTGGAACAGGTATAAAAAAACAAGTGTTTTTATAATAATTTTTACTCATCAATAACAAGTAAAACATTATCTAGAAATGATGCTGGAGCTGAAATATTGCTCTGGTGTCTAGCCCAACCCAAATACCATATTGTCGCCATAACATGGCAACAGCACCCTACTGTTCTGTTGCCCACAATGCAATTACAGCAATACCCTAAATATGCTGTCTAAGCAATTATTGCTGGATGGTTAGGCGTCTATCAATATGTACGTAAAATATTTACGACGACCAACATGGCGCGACTTTATTCGACCTCTTAACAAATAAGGTCTATTGCCCCCAACGGCCGCAACCATTTCTTCCGAGTGCTCCAGTTCGGGACACAATTCTATTTCATATAAGCCGTTTTGTCGAATATGTTCACCATAATATGATCGAGCTTGCTTCACCTGATATGGGCCCAAAGCGAAAAGAATTAAATCTGAATAATTAAATACAGGGAAAAAATTCAACTGTGGAAAGCCAGCATCAATTCGTCTAAACATGACTGAACGTCTATTTAAATTGTAATCTGATACAAATTGTGATAAGTAATTTGGTGTATTTAAATAGCGCATGGCTCTTTCTATTATAAGGTGAGCATCTGAACGGTCTTGTATTGTAGGATGAAACCTATTAATTAGTGCAGCAGCAATTTTAAAATCTTGCATTAAATGAGCATGAGCTTTGTTAAAAAACTCCTGACGGAATAGTTTGTAGTCCCTTTTGAACCGTCCATTTACTACTTCGACAACCCATCGACACAATGTGACTAAACGGCTTTTGTTGGCTTGTATTGTTGTCAACTGATGCTCACCCTCATTTAGCGACTCTGGCCTTTGCACATTGTAGTTGCAGGCCTCCAACAGTGGAATGGCATCCCTGAATCCTCGATCAAGTATAACTACATCACCCTCACTATAAAAGGTTCGCATGGGCCCAGCTTCATCTCTAAATAAATCTTTCATTATGTCAGCATCGGTCTGAGTGGCAGCATATGGACCTATTGCATCTATAATATGCCCGTCTGTACACACAAGAAGAAATGGTTTGACCAGGTTCAATTTGTGTAAACTATAAGTTTCTTTTTGGTAAAAATAATTTGAGCTCTTTTCAATATATATACATGTGCCATCACATATTGTGATTGCAGGTCTTGTTTGATTTGTATTATTTCCGAAAAAAGCATTTGGTATTCTAAGATTTCTTCGTATGACATCTTGTCTAGTAAGACGCTGCAATCCAATATGTAATGGTACAAAATGTTCCATAAAACAAGAACGTACAATATTCATGTGCCTCTCCATTGTTGATCGTGGCATATTGAACAAAGATGACAATCTCTGATTACTGTCTCCTGTTCTCAATTTAATTAAAAAGATAGCCATAGAAGTTTTTGGTGATTGTACCCTATTTTCTAAAGCTAATTCGTTTAACAAAGCAAGAAATTCTGATATTTCAAGGCCAGTCCAATAATGGCATATATGATTGGGCATTTCTTTCACACACTCAAAATCAAATGTAACAGCATCTTGTTTTAGTGTATCAATCAAATCCTCAATTTGATGGACACCAAAACTTGAAATTGTAGATGTTTCCTCAGGTAATGAATGCCAAGTATTAGCATAAAGATGATGTTGGCAAACACGTGCACTCCGAGGCACATATAGGTTATGTTCAGATAATAACATTTTTTTAATAAACCTTGGTATCAAGTGCCCTGATATATTAGCGCAGTTCGAATAAATGCAGTGTCGTGATGTGTTGGCAGCTCGTTTATAATGTGGCAAATAGACAGTGTCTCTCTCAATCACTATGGGTCTCTGCTGACCCTGCGGAGGGGCAGCTGGTGCAGGTGGTATAACTGCATGACTGTCCTCTTGCATTATTTCTCGATGAGCGTCTTGGGCAGATTGTCGGCTAGCTCGACGCCAACAGGAATGACAGACTTCATAATTACTTCTTCGGTTCTGGAAATAATTATCGCTGTTTAAGGTAAAATACATACATAACTCTTATCCTCAAAGGGTTAGTCATAGACTAGACAATAAGAACTGCAAAAGCAGTCCACTGCCACAGTCCGCATTTCACCAAGCAGAAACTAGATGTGCTCAGCGTGACAGGTGGTGAACCCGTCGCCACTATAAGCTATTGGATATATGTGCAGTTTTAAATCTATTAGTGGCCTTTTACAACACCCAAGAGAAGGAGATGGGTTGATACTATTATTTTGATGGCCGCCACCACACAACTTCTTAAAGGTAAAATACACTCATAAAATATGACTTAGGTAAAAAATATAATACACTGAATCAAGCAAGCTCTTTAATTTAATTATTATCTCTTTATTTCTTTTTTTTTCTTAGCCTAGGTTTGTTATAATATTAATATAAAAGTAAAATACAAAAGCACATACAAAACATAAAAATATTATAAAAAACCTAGCCTAGGGTACCGCCGGCAACAGGGCAGGGCTCATGCTGCCGGTGGTTAGGGCTGCAGAGACAGGAACCTTCGGACTATTCGCGCCGTGTCCAAGAGTACCGCCTTCTGTATCTGACCCTTGATCCAACCATTGAGCGAGAGTTTCTTAAGGTGTTGGTCGAGACTCTTCGCTACCAGACCGTTCGCAGACACGACTATCGGCACAATGATTGTCGAGTCAATATCCCACATGGTGGTTACCTCGTGAGCCAAGTCAAGGTACTTGCTGACCTTGTCCTTCTCGGCCTTTACAAGGTTCTCGTCATGTGGGATGGTGACATCGACAAGCACTGCCCGGCGTTGCGATTATTATTATTATTATTATTATTATTATTATTATTATTATTATTATTATTATTATTATTATAAATTATCAGGCAGGCAGTTGAAACGACTGATAAGTGCCTGTATTCTGCTATATACACCACTAGTTATCATATTATCTTTTATTTTAATTTATTGAGAATATATTTGTCGAGTCTGTTTTTAAATTTAATTAAGGTAGTAGTTGCATTTATTTGCCTATGTGTATGAACCATTATGGCTGTATCCTGATGCCATTAGGTACGTATTCTTATTAAATATAAGAAGTATATCATAATTCAGATTGGGAAAACTTCAAAAATACCTGTATTGATCTAATCCATGGAAAGTATTCCAAAAAAGTTGCATTTTCTTCAAGGTGGTGAAATCTAATTCCAGTCAATGAACAGCCACAGCCAACACAGAAATGGGCATGACCTAGTATTCTAGGTGTATTTTCATCTGCATTTTGTAACACCACAAAACAAGCATGACATATTAGATCTTCCAACGGAAACTGAAAACAAAAAACAAACTTAAATGCTACAAACAACTACATTAAGTGTGATATGTGACTCTTTAATTTTGATAAATAGTATTGCTCTATAGTTGCTACTGTAGGTATTGTTTTTAAAATATAAAAGATGACCTGCCCCCCGACCGCCTAACCGATCGCTATAGTTTATGACGTAATCTTGCCACCTCGCACCGCCTATGAAAGCAATATCAAAAGCTAAAGGCTATATAGCTTTCGATATTGCTTTCATAGGCGGCACGAAACGATAAGATGACGTCATAAACCACACACGAAGTCAAAGCGATCGGTTAGGCGGTCGGGCCCCTGACTTATTATAAGGTTAAACATGTAAGAATAAAAATAGATATGTGATTAAGTCTAGTTTTCGGAGATAAAAACTGCCTGGCAGATTGTTGTATTATAAATTAGGTGTGTTCTTTAGTGACTTTATCCGCTACAATATCCTACCTAGGACTTAACCTAAAGTTCTTGATTTCCTATATAAAAGTAATTGTTCAAAATACTTACATGTTCGACTCTTGTTTGTAGTTCTTGGGGCAGAGTTGTAACAACGTGTCTCTGTATACGCTGAACGCGTAAACCACAGTTCAAGCAGCGCATTTTCGAAAACGGAACGTCCAAATCACAAAACAGAGTAGAGTCTTTCAAGAAAGCCAAAATCACAAGGTACGCACACGATCAATATCCATAAAACGAAGCCCGGGGTCAATTACTATAACAAAAGCAAAATCACAAAACAAAACACGCACACGCAAACGAAGTCGCAGAGTGAGTGATGAGATGAGTGAGTGAGTGAAGCCAAGTTTGAATTCTCTTTGAGTGAATGAAATAAGTACAGATTTGATAGTGTCCAACAGAATATTGATTCATAATCGATTTAATTTGTGTTCTTAAAAAAGACTACAAAACTGATCTTAAGTTTAAAGGATTATTAATACATCATCACTCCAACTCCAACTCCAACTCCAACTCCAACTCCAACTCCAACTCCAACTCCAACTCCAACTCCAACTCCAACTCCAACTCCAACTCCAACTCCAACTCCAACTCCAACTCCAACTCCAACTCCAACTCCAACTCCAACTCCAACTCCAACTCCAACTCCAACTCCAACTCCAACTCCAACTCCAACTCCAACTCCAACTCCAACTCCAACTCCAACTCCAACTCCAACTCCAACTCCAACTCCAACTCCAACTCCAACTCCAACTCCAACTCCAACTCCAACTCCAACTCCAACTCCAACTCCAACTCCAACTCCAACTCCAACTCCAACTCCAACTCCAACTCCAACTCCAACTCCAACTCCAACTCCAACTCCAACTCCAACTCCAACTCCAACTCCAACTCCAACTCCAACTCCAACTCCAACTCCAACTCCAACTCCAACTCCAACTCCAACTCCAACTCCAACTCCAACTCCAACTCCAACTCCAACTCCAACTCCAACTCCAACTCCAACTCCAACTCCAACTCCAACTCCAACTCCAACTCCAACTCCAACTCCAACTCCAACTCCAACTCCAACTCCAACTCCAACTCCAACTCCAACTCCAACTCCAACTCCAACTCCAACTCCAACTCCAACTCCAACTCCAACTCCAACTCCAACTCCAACTCCAACTCCAACTCCAACTCCAACTCCAACTCCAACTCCAACTCCAACTCCAACTCCAACTCCAACTCCAACTCCAACTCCAACTCCAACTCCAACTCCAACTCCAACTCCAACTCCAACTCCAACTCCAACTCCAACTCCAACTCCAACTCCAACTCCAACTCCAACTCGAACTCGAACTCGAACTCGAACTCGAACTCGAACTCGAACTCGAACTCGAACTCGAACTCGAACTCGAACTCGAACTCGAACTCGAACTCGAACTCGAACTCGAACTCGAACTCGAACTCGAACTCGAACTCGAACTCGAACTCGAACTCGAACTCGAACTCGAACTCGAACTCGAACTCGAACTCGAACTCGAACTCGAACTCGAACTCGAACTCGAACTCGAACTCGAACTCGAACTCGAACTCGAACTCGAACTCGAACTCGAACTCGAACTCGAACTCGAACTCGAACTCGAACTCGAACTCGAACTCGAACTCGAACTCGAACTCGAACTCGAACTCGAACTCGAACTCGAACTCGAACTCGAACTCGAACTCGAACTCGAACTCGAACTCGAACTCGAACTCGAACTCGAACTCGAACTCGAACTCGAACTCGAACTCGAACTCGAACTCGAACTCGAACTCGAACTCGAACTCGAACTCGAACTCGAACTCGAACTCGACCTCGACCTCGACCTCGACCTCGACCTCGACCTCGACCTCGACCTCGACCTCGACCTCGAACTCGAACTCGAACTCGAACTCGAACTCGAACTCGAACTCGAACTCGAACTCGAACTCGAACTCGAACTCGAACTCGACCTCGACCTCGACCTCGACCTCGACCTCGACCTCGACCTCGACCTCGACCTCGACCTCGACCTCGACCTCGACCTCGACCTCGACCTCGACCTCGACCTCGACCTCGACCTCGACCTCGACCTCGACCTCGACCTCGACCTCGACCTCGACCTCGACCTCGACCTCGACCTCGACCTCGACCTCGACCTCGACCTCGACCTCGACCTCGACCTCGACCTCGACCTCGACCTCGACCTCGACCTCGACCTCGACCTCGACCTCGACCTCGACCTCGACCTCGACCTCGACCTCGACCTCGACCTCGACCTCGACCTCGACCTCGACCTCGACCTCGACCTCGACCTCGACCTCGACCTCGACCTCGACCTCGACCTCGACCTCGACCTCGACCTCGACCTCGACCTCGACCTCGACCTCGACCTCGACCTCGACCTCGACCTCGACCTCGACCTCGACCTCGACCTCGACCTCGACCTCGACCTCGAACTCGAACTCGAACTCGAACTCGAACTCGAACTCGAACTCGAACTCGAACTCGAACTCGAACTCGAACTCGAACTCGAACTCGAACTCGAACTCGAACTCGAACTCGAACTCGAACTCGAACTCGAACTCGAACTCGAACTCGAACTCGAACTCGAACTCGAACTCGAACTCGAACTTAAAAAATAAAATACTCAAAAAGTATTCTCATCGTCTCCGTTGCCTCTTATGATATTTTGTAATCATCAGTAGAATTATTCTTATTTGCTTATGCACACATTGTAAATAAGCTGTTGGTTTCTATAATAAATAAATAAATAAAATAAAATAAATAAATAAATATATATATTTATATTTATTTATTTATTTATTATATTTTATATATTATATATATATTTATTTATTTATTTTATTTTATTTATTTATTTATTTATTTTGTGTATTTTGTCTTCGGAAGACCAACAGCACGCGAAACATACATACATTCAGATCAGAGATATAGGTAACTGATGGCCAATAACAGGTCTCCACGTTTAAAAACAAATTAATTAACAAGGTTTTTGTGGACAATAGAACATAAAATAATTAAAAAAATATTAAAAAACAAAATAAAAACTACTAAGTGGGATATAAAGTTCACTTAAAAATATTTACTAAAAAAATCTTGACTTAACAGCCGCCTTGCTATGCTAGTATAGAATAAATCAAAATTGTTTGTTTTAGAAAACTCATTTAAACTTTTGCTAGCTCGCCAAAGAAATTCGTTATGACGGTAATTTGATGAAACTAACGGCAGATGAATTGGTAAGTAATATCTTATTGATCTTGATGGAATATTAAGGTAAATTTTGGAAAGAAGCTCAGGAGAGTTTATTTTGTTTGTAATTATCTTTAACAAAAAAATAATATCCGATATTTCTCTTCGTTTTTGTAAGGGAAGAAGGTGAAACCTCGAACAAAGTTTAAAATAGTTTGTAGTGTAATTGTTTGTAATTATAAGGCAACTTCAGACGGTAGCATAAAAATTTTACAATTTTTTTCTGCTCAATGCGATCAATATACTTATTGTAGCACGGATTCCAGATCTCCGATCCATATTCCAGGACAGTTCTTACAAAGGTGCAGTACAGTATTTTGATTGTTTTAATGTCATTAAAACTTGACGAGGATCTCATAACAAATCCCAGTGCCTTTGACGCCCTTTTAACAATCCTATCAATGTGAACGTCGAAAATAAGCTTTGAGTCATGGTGAACTCCAAGGTCTCGTATTTCGGATAATCTTTGCAGATTTGTGTTGTTTGCTTTGTGTGTGTGTGTGACAACAGCCTGGGATCTGTTGGAAATATATGATTCAAACCACCTCAAGAGATCTCCGTTAATCCCAATGTGTTCCAATTTTCTGATTAATGTAGTGTGGTGGATTCTATCGAAACATTTGCTATAGTCCGTGTAAACGACATCGACCCGCTTACCATTTTGCATACTAACAGTGATAAAATTATTAAGTAACACGAGATTTGACACGGTGGATCGTCCCTGAAGAAAACCGTGCTGAGACTCGGTGAACGAATTCTTCAAAGAAGAGTATAATTGATTATAAATTATTCTTTCAAATACTTTAGCCACAATGCACAACTTTGAAACTGGCCTGTAATTAGTTGCCTCTGTCTTAACACCTTTTTTATGAACTGGCGTTATGAAAGCGGACTTCCATATTGATGGCAAATTATTTTCTCTAATTGACTTCAAAAACAACAAATATATAGGTGTAGCAATAGATTTCGCGCACTTGGTCAGAAAAGTCGGAGGCAAACCATCGGGTCCAGCCGACTTGGTGATGTCTAATGACGAGAGCAGCTTAGCAACTTCCTCAATATTTATTTCAATACTCGAAATACTAGTAAGGGGTGCCGCGTTGATATTGGCAAATAAGTCAGATGGTCCGGGTGAGGAAGACGGTTGCAAAAAGTTCGAGTAAAAAAAGTCAGAGAAAACGTTAGCAATAGAACAGCCATCGTTAGCAACTTTGTCACCGTATTTCATTGTGCTCGGTATATTTGATGATTTATACTTTGATTTAATAAACGTCCAAAAATATTTTGGGTTTTCTTTAATAGACATTTCAACTGACGTTATTATAATTATAAACTGAGTTTTGATAACACTCAGATTCTAAAATTTTAACTCTTTCTCTTAATAATTTATATGTACACATATTTGAATGATTACCGTATTTTTTAAATTTAATATAGTATTTATGTTTTTCTTTGATTAATTTCTTTAATGATAATGAATACCAAGAAGGGTATGTATTTTCGCGACAGATTTTTGAGGGTACATAATTTTCAATTAACTTATTTATCGAGGAGTAAAAAAAGCTAACAGCATTTTCAATATCTTTGTTTAATAATTCAGTCTGCCAATCAATAATTTAAATTTTTAAGTTAATTTCATTATAGTCACCCTTACTAAAAACGCGTTTGGTTCTCCTTGCATGTTGTAAATAAGAACAACTATGGGACTTGCAGTCAATTACAATAGCCTTATGATGAGGATCGAGGGGAACCAATGGGTCACAGCACTCTGTAACGGTGACTGAAGAGTTAGATAGTACAAGGTTTATTTCATCATCATCAGCTCATTTTTATGTACTATGAATGAATAGATAATGGGCCATAAACCACCACGCGGGCCCAGTGCGGATTGCTTTATTTATTTATTCAATATTTATTGCACAATTAAATTAAATAAAGTACAAAAGGCGGAGTTAATGCCAAATGGCATTCTCTACCAGTCGATTTAGGCTAAGCAGAAAAATTGGTAAGCGGTGCGACAAAGAACGTATCTAAAACATTATAATAAAAAAAATTGTAACTAAAAAAATCCTAGAAAAAGTTGTGAACGATTGGCTTACTAAATTTCTTAAACTCAATGGTATACTGTCTCCCAGACAATTTGGTTTCAGACGTCATAAGTCTACGGAGGATGCTGTGGCGCTGCTGACGGAGCTGGTGTCTGGATACCTGGACAGGGGTCAGAAATGTGAAGGGGTGTTCCTGGACCAGGGGCCCGACCGCCTAACCGGTTAGGCGGTCGGGCCCCTGGCCACGGACATGGCCTTCGACACGGTATTGTGGGGAATGGGGGTTTAGTGCACACTTTCGTTTTAACTGCGTGTATTAATAAATTTGTGTATTAAACTGTATTAAAACATTACTGATCTCCGAGCACCTCGGCTCTTAGCCGGGCTGTCTAGCTCTTAACTCCTACTGTCTGCGACTGTGTCAAACCATTGCAAACCTTTTTAATTATTTATTCGATGATTACATAAAAATAAATTAAACAAGCTTTTATTATGAGCTACATATAAAATCCTTACAATATTCCCCTCTCAACTCAAAAAAAAAAATTATTATACCCAAAAAAAATGTTTTCAAAGTGACAACCCTAATTCATTCCTAAGACATTCCATCACATATGAGGTACAAATCCCCAACAATATAAACCTAACTACACTTAAGGTTACCAAAAAACTCTCCTATCTACACTTATGGTGCAGACCCTACTTAATAAAAAACCTATCTGAGATCTTACAATTACTTAAAACTAATCCTGCCTAAAAAAAATCATACATCATAGGAGAATTTAATTAAATCCAACTAGGATTTGGCCTCTCGAATAATAATTGTCATTCAAAAAACTTTCAGGCAAAAAAAACTGACCAAAAAATTTGACAGACAATTAACATCCTCCCATTAAATTAACACTAACACAACTTTAATCTTTGCTTATTAAATTCATTTACATCATCATATATTATTCTATTCCATTATATAGAAATACTCAAAAGACAAACATAGAAAAAATATCATTTTCAAATGATGAATACATTAATATTATCGGATAATATATTCTACACCAAATACATAAATTTCTCAAAAAATAAAAAATCATTGAGAGACTAAAGAATGAGGCCAGCAACATCATCCTACGAATATCATATTTTCAACGTTTAAATGCGATATAAGAATTTATAATCTTCTTACATAATCCATTGACTTTCATGAAACTGTTTCATGTTACTGACCAAAGTTTCATGATAATTATCGTGATCTCAACTAATTACCCAAGGTAAAATACTACAAAGGAATTCCGAATGTTCATAGAATATAGATACGCGAATTCTTTCCCATCAGAAATTGCCTTTAGTGAGAAACATTTATTGTCAACATTGGATAATCCAACACTTACACTTACCTTACCATATCGTCTCAATTCCATTTTTTAAGTGCGTGGGACCCAACTCAGGACCCCATGACAAATAGCTTATTGCCTTATCATTTACACTCAAAAAGTAAAACCAGCCGATTGGTCCAACAAACTACACAAACTAATAAATATTTCTCTTACAATATTAGACTACCACGGAAAATTCTAGTATGTTACAAAATTTCACTTGGGCTTGGATATTCGCACGTCTCAGTATGCGCCTAACATTGGCCTCACTCTGCTGCTCAATGTTCTTTTTTCACAGTATCTTTTCACTCGCATGAAAAACAATATATCAATTAATAACAAATCATAACAACAACACAACACCTCCTACACTATTATATAACCGTACATCAGGCAACCTTTAGGCAATACCACTTAACATCTTAATACTATACAGCCATGTAAACACATAATTACATACCAAACATATACGGATACATTAACGCAACATGAAATGCTTTAAACGGTTTGTATGAACAACCACACCCCGTGATCGTGAATTCAAACGAATCAATACATCAGACCGGCCAACCACTTCAATGACTTCATATGGTCCCTGATACAGACGTGTCAATTTCAAGCATCTTCCAGTTATTTGCCTTGGTACAAATAGTAAAACCAAATCATTCATACGAAACGATCTAAGTCTAGCTTTTCTATCATAATACCGTTTTTGTACCACCTGTGACTTTAATCGGCATCAACTCTGCAACATTTCGAACCACCTTTCTTTCCTGACACGGCGCACACGAAGCTATATACCGCTCTACCTCCCGCGGCGCAGCGCCGGCGCACGCGACGCCGCGCGTGAGCTCGACGCGCTGCGCACCGCGCTCACCGACAAGGACTCGCTCATCAATAGACAGCCTGTGGCATAAAATATCTGGAACTAAACCTCTCTAATGATTTCGCAAGACCTAAATGACCTCCTATCCAAGCTTCATCAAGGAGCTTAGGCATTACATTCTGAAACAAACTCCTAGGTAAAACCAATACCTCACTTAACTCACCATCTCTACGCACACTTTTATAAAGAAAACCATTTCTTAAACAAAGACCACTGCGCCTCACCTCTGAACGCTCGCTTAAACGCATTATCCATCTAGAACAGAAAACGTCATTCGCGTGATCCTCCTGTAACGATTCTACATTTATACTGAATATCTCTAAACCGCCATTGGGTTCCTTCTCCTTCTCTACCTTCTGCCCTTTTCTTCAACTAAAGGATTCCTACTCAAAAAATCTGCTACTACATTATTTTTCCCCGAACAATGAGCAATATCGAAATTCCACTCTTGAATCGCTAAAGCCCATCGAGCTAACCTACCACACATATCCTTCTGCAACCAATATAACGCACTATGATCCGTTACCACCAAAATACGATCCCCATAAATAATGTCGATAATGCTTCAACGCCCATACTAAAGCTAAACACTCTTTCTCCGTTGTACTATACTTTTTCTCCGCATCTGTTAACTTCCTAGACGCGTAAGCAACTGAACACATCTTATCTACTCCTTGCATAAGAACCGCACCTATCGCCTCATTCGACGCATCAACGCACACTCTCGTTGTGACCGACATATCCCCTAAAAAGTACGAAAGAATTGGCGCTTTACACATAGATTCTTTAATAAAAACAAACGAATTCTCCAACTCCTCGTTCCACTGAAACTTCACCCCTTTTTACAACAACTTAGTAAGTAAGTTCTCATTAACTATAACACATTTTACCTCTACTTCAAAAGCAAACTCGCAGGCATCTGGTAAATCTGAGAAATAAACAAATTCATTCCTACCTAACGTTTGGAAATCGATAAAATCAATTACGTCTCGACTTACAACAACAATTGTTGTTTCATCAAAGTTCACTTGTTTTGTCGGGATCGGGCTCGAACCGTCTTGAATGTTTGATTCTAGCTTTTGTTTTAAAAGAATCCCAGCATGATTCGTGTTTTGTTTTTCATTGACAGTCCTAAGAAAATTTATTTTTGCATGCTGAAAATGTACACACAATTGAACAAGGTCAATACTCATTTTATTCTTTATTAAGAAATAATGCTAAAATAATGCTGCAGTTTAAGTCGGCTACCACTACAAACTCCTGGGAAAACAAAAAATATTTAAAGCAAAAATTACACTACATTTCCCTACTATCTTCAGCACGTCGCCATTTACTGCTTTCACGTTCATTCCCTCTTCCGGCATACACCTCACATTCATCTGGTCCGCGGCGGTTTGGCTGATGCATGAAATGGGGTATTTGAGGTTTTAGAAAAATCATCAATCAATCATCTTCTCTATTGAAATTTGGATGTTTTTTAATTTCAATAGCGTCGCGTATCATCCTAAGGATGAAAAGTTGTTCTCTACCGAGTATTTGTGGTTTATCAAATCTGATGTAATAGTTGGGCCCCTCTAGGGAATGTTCGCATACTGCAGATTTATTTTCGCACCTATGCTTGACGTCGGCTATATGTTAACGCGAGTTCCTCCACTTCTCTTTGTTTGCCCGATGTAAGACTGCGACTGTGGGCTCTCTTGTGGTTTTATGGAAACGTCAGGATAAACATTAAATAAATAATGTGTAAAATAAACGCGAGTTGATACGTAAAAGTTGTTTCATTTTCAATAAAAGAAGCTCTTGAGGAAATAAATCATACTAATAATATTTTTCATTGTCTTTATATTAAAACACTCTGTACCCGGCCGATATTTGGGAAAAACGTGACCGACCATGGGCCGTGAATGACCGACTTTAGGGTTTTTTCGTTCTTGACGCATTTAAACCTTAATACTTTTTTTCTTTTAGTAGACAAGTCAATCTTATGCCTATTAAACATTAAATAGATTTTCAAGCTTTATGCAACTATTAAGCAACTGATGGGGCCAGAGCGATCTAAAGTTAGAAAATCCGTAAGGGGGACGACGTTTAGCGTATTTTAAGTAAGAAGGAGAATTAGTATCATCTAAAATATAAATTAGAGTTGTTAGAATTCTGGACTTACGCCGTTGTGCGGGATGGTCTGCCATTTAAGCTATAGACGATATGAAGATATTGGTCGTATTTGCGTAAACCAAAAATGAAGCGTATTGAGCTATTGAGAAGTCGATCCAATTTTTTAAGGTCCTTTTTTAAATCGGGATAGCAAACATCATCATATTCAATAATTGGGAGAATAAGAGCTATTTATCGAATAAAGTCATTCTAACTGCCAGTATGCAATATATTTTTATTAAAAAAACTTTCGTTGCTGTATTTGTTAGTAACACAGTCAAATCATTGTTAAAATAATGATACCTGAAAAATTCCAAAATTTCTGGAAGTTTTGGAAGTTTTTAGAAAGTCTCAGAAATAGAAAATTTAGTTATTGAACTTTGAAAAGTGAGGTTGTAATAATATAGATTTTATAGGCTGAATAAAAAAAAGTCGTCGACACTGTCTGACTGACTGACATACAGTCAGTCAAAAGTCGGACTTCTTGGCGGGAAAGAGAAAAGTCATGTCTGCGGTTTTGTTTTATTTTCTAAAATTTGTGTTAAGTATTTCGAATATTAATGTGAAATAATGGTGGATTATTAAACGTTAAGTGTTCGTGAGTGTACATGAGTGTTGGCAAATGAAACAAAACAGTGCAACGGCACTTTTTGAATTCTCTCAAGAAGTCCGCATTAGGTCTTAGTAAAGCCCCACATCTTTACTGAGATACTCAAGGGGTCGGAAGGTATATAATAAAAAATAAATTAAGCAAACGGAAACTATAAAATATTTGGGCATTATAATAGATGAAACACTTTCTTTCAAACCACATATTATTGCTTTAAATAACAGGTTGCGTAAGTTAATATTTGTATTCAAAAAGATACGACATATTGCAGATTCAGCTTTAATAAAGCAAGTTTACTTTGCTCTCTGTGAATCAATATTAACCTACTGCATTACTACTTGGGGTGGTGTAAATAAAACCTTACTACTAACCACGGAAAGAGCTCAGCGAGCGATCCTCAAGGTGTCGACTTGCCGTCCCTATCTCTTTCCTACTAACCTCTTATATAAGTCATGCAAATTATTGTCAGTTCGACAATTATTTATAATGCACATAGTTTTAAAACAGCACGCAGCCCTTCCATTTTGCACTGAATTAACAATGAAAAGACGGAAAGATATCGTTTGTACCCAAAAAGTATGCATCAAATATTCTTTTACAGAAAGGTTCTATTTATTCCTAGGTCCTTTTCTCTACAACCGATTAAATAAAATCGGTGACATATTTCCTCTTAGTTATACCAACTGTAAGAACAAAGTAAAAAAGTAAAAAAAGTAAAAAAGTTTTACAACCCATGTCCTATGAAGATACAGAAAAGTTACTTGTAGTATTAAAATAAGGTTTCTAATTTATAATTTATTTTTTTATTTGTTGGGCTAGAATTAAGTAAGTACTATTATAGTTATATGTTTCTCTGTAATTCCTTTCAAATTGTTAAAACTTTAATTATACATATACTATGTGGATTTAATTGTAAGTGATGATTTGTGTTTTTATTTAATTTAATTTATTTTTCTTTTTAATTTAATACTAGCACTATGGTCGCCTGAATCACAGGATTTTCCTAGTTCGGGCAAAAATGTAACATGTTTTATCTATAAGAATTTATCTGTTCTGTTTATATGTGTGATTTTTATATGAAATAATAAATAAACAAAAAAAAAAAATTTCTCACTTCTCATTTCTATTGTCATTCATCATCACCCTATATAAAGTTTATTACAGATAATACTAATGAAATTAAGAAACTAATGACATGGCAGCATGGTCTATGACCTTAGCCGGTTCCTCAGGGAACGAACTACATTTAAAAAAAAAACAGTCAATCAAAAGTCAAAATTTCAATTTTTTCAATGAATTGGATTGTGGATTTTTAATGTCCAAGTACAATATATTAATAAATCAAATACAAAGATTTGTGTTGTTTGTGGCGCGACATTTATTTCTGTGCTGCACTTATTATTATTTAATGCTTTAGTACTTAGCGACATTATTTATATTAAACATAGTAAAGTAGCTTGCTGTCGTAATTCTAAAATCAATAGAAAAAGGGTGCTCTGGCCGTATCATCCATCTGCGATATATTAAATAAAAATAAACAATGGAAATTGAATTTGAAAAATGTAACTTAGATCAAACTGGCGAAAATTATAGCTTAGAAACAGATAAATTAGAGAGCTATATTGAAGTAGAGATACCCAATTATTTATTAGAATGTCTCAGCTCATCTGGCAGTTTAGAAAATTTATGCCGAACTTGCTTACTACCAAGCGAAAATATGATATCAATAACCGATAAAGAAGATAATCATATGTCATTATTGGATATGCTGAAATTGTTTACATCAATACAAGTAAGTTAATTAATAAAATGTTAATAGTTTTCAATATAATAAATTGTAATTGTATTGTTTGTCAAAATGATTCTTACAATCAGTGTTATCTAAAAACTCCTAACTATATGGTATTTGTTAAAAAAAAGTGAAAGTAAAATTTAGATCATTAGACATACAACTGTGGCCTACACATCACACATGTAATGCCACATAGTAAGTACAATTCTAAACAAATGATTTTTTTCAATCCTGTGTTTTTATTACAAAAATATAAAATTGCTGTTGTGCCGACACTTATTTAAAATAGTGGCAGCTAGCAAAGCCAATTTTATAACAGGGTTTTTCATTAACCAAATTAAGTACAATAGCTCTGGTCTGGGAATCAAAACAGGGAGCACTGGGTTTAGACCCAGAGCTCCCTGTTTTGATTGTTTGGTTGTCTTGTAACTACTAAATCATAGATACAGTATATAGTACAGCCTATGTTATATTTTATAATAATATGCAAGTGACATTAACAGGTCTGCAGTGAGAGTTAATAAATTGCTACATGTGGCTGTCACATGGCGCCAAGTTGGACTTATACCTAAATATGTTAGTTATAAAACTAGTTAAAATTGTAATAACTTTCTACAGCTTAATTTTGAAAAACAAGTGATGACTTTTTTTGTTGTTTTGTTTCTGATAGGTTTTTCCTGAGAGTGGCATGCCAATTCAAATCTGTGTGAATTGCCACACTGAACTCCTATATAGCTATAACTTCAAAGTTAAATGTGACAAAGCTGCGTGTGTCTTGCAAGCTATACTGAAGGGTCAACTTATACCCACCGATGAGAGTATTGATCAATTCAGCCTTAACCATGATAACACATTTAATATTGATGAGAGGAACAGATATAAAGAAGACTCTAATTTTAAAGATCGTAAGTTGATTTTTTACTGTGTTATTGTTGCTATGCTTGCAAAAAATCCCATATTAATTTGTGTCATTCAGTCTTAGGTTCCTTATATTAGTTGGATTTGAATTAATCTCATTTTGCATACATCCTGTATAGTCCCTGCTTGATGCGAAAGTGTAATAACCGGTAGATTTATGCATGATCACAATATTCTGAGCAAAGCAGAGTTCTATATGCTTCTACCCACTAGTGTAATTTTAAATAGTTGTAGTGTTGCGCTACAATTTAATTATTTATTTATTTTAGGAAAGTTTACTGACAAATATTGTACATAATGAAACTGTAAACAGTCTGACTGATGCTTATTAAAAAATCCATATGTAGCAGGAAAATAAATATAAACTTTTACTCATATGATAATATAAGAGAAGATAAAACATTAATAATAAAGATAAAGGTGACCTGACACTTGCAATTTGTAACAAAAGACACATAAAGTGGTGCTAATTAACTAATGTATTTTTCACTTAAAATATGTTTAACTATGGGACAGCTAATACAGAACAAGTCAAGGTTGCCAGATAGTACTAGAACTTTGAACTGCCCTTATATTAAATGTATTCTGACGAAAATTTGTTTGAGCAGTTATTTATATACCTACCTACTAATTTCAATTATTTTGTATGTACTCCAATATAAAATAATTGTAATTTGTATACTTTGTGCAATGTATGTTAGTTAGTTATGTTCAATGATAGGTATAAGCGAATGGTCCTTGTTTTAAACTTGTTTTTATACTGATTTGTTTATTATGATGATGAAACACAAAAAAGTGGCATTATTTTTTTTACAGATTGTGAAGTTCAGTATCTAGATGATTTAAATGATGTTGACAGTGGAGCCCTTTGTGGCATACAGGAGCAAAGCATTGAAGACCAGTAAGTAAAAAAACATAGTTAATACTATAACTTGTAGTAATATAAATAATAAACACACTCATCTTTCATTGTTTTTTTTCAGAAATTTACTTAATGTGATTTTAATAGGTTAGTATGTTTCACTCTGTTATATTTTAAAAATGTGTAGTTGAGTAGGTATCATGTTGCAGTTTTAATATTATCATACAGACCCAATGCTTAATTTTTGGTTTCATTGTTTTAGACCCAAATACATTGCTTAGAGAAGAATGGACTGAAAAAAAATCAATGATAAATGAAAATGTTCCAGAAATCCCACCTACCTCCATAGCAAATGATGTATTTGAGGTATACATTTTGTAATTAGGGAAGTCATGACTTTAAAAAAAAACATTTTTATACCTAAAAATTTTTATGTAAATTTCCCATTTCAGGACATTAATGAATTGGAAAGTTTGAAGTCCAACAGTTTTAATGTACCCACAATAGAAAATGATTATGTTGAGGAAATATCATACCCTTGCGGGGATTGTAAGGAGGTTTTCCACACTCAACATGATCTGCAGATACATTTGGCTGTGCATGTTGCTGGGCCGGCGTGGAAATGCAAGCAGTGTTTCAAAGAGTATAGAAGTAAGTAATATTAATAAAATAATGTATCATCATCACAAGTTCAAATACCTACCTACTTAAGATTTTTTTCTCTGGAGTTTTGCTTTCTTCTTTGCAGGAGGATTTTAACTTTTTGTTTTGGCTTATTTACAATATTTCTGCTAGTGTGATGGCAATGCTGTCCACATGCCTTACAGTAAGCAAATCTAGACTTTCTGATATACAGGGTGTTCGGCAGATCGTTGAACATACGAAAATGGGGGGTAGGTGGGGTCATCTCCTAACCATTTAGGCATTAAAAAAATCCTGTTCATAAAAATCTTTTATATGATTTTTAAATTGTTTTTTTTAAATTTCTCCACTGTCATACCTCTAAACTTTTTCTTTTTTATAGCTTGGCCCAATTTTTTTTCTTGATTGGAATCTTAAGGGATAGTAGGTCCTAAAAAAATTGGTAAAGTTGGTAAAACAAAGTAATTGTGGTCTCTCAAATCTAAAATAAGTTGAAATATTTAACACTCAACTTTGCATTGCATTTAAAAAAAAAGTAAATATGATGGAAGGCTTCAGATTTTTTTTAAACATCTCTAAAGTGTAGGAGGCTTTCTAATGGTGTGTTATTTGTTTCGATACCATTTTTGTAACCGGAGTTATTAATTTTTTTTAATGTAATTGGACGATTTTGGTGAATTTCTACTTATGCGGAAAGTAACATGTTTTGTAAAAGTTATCACTGCAAAAGTAAAAATAATAAAACAATCATTTCAAAACTGGTATTTAAAAAAAAACATAATTCAAAATTTAAAATCATTTATTCAGTTTAGGCTACAAATAGCTCTTTTGAACATCATTTTGCCATCGGTTCGTAAATCTTCTCAGGGCGGGAGATCTTGTACTAAGAAGAACCGGCAAGAAACTCAGCAAGTATCAAGCTCTTTTCTTCCTTACAGCGTCAAAAATATTGGAAAATGCCCTATCATAAAAGGACACTTACCATCCATCACAAATAAAAACACAAAATATAAAAGACAATCACACATGTTAAAAAAAAAACAAAAGAGAAAATGTAATAATATCTAAGTTTGCAAATTTACATCAGTTACCAGTTAAAATTGTTACAATGTCATACAGTACTAATAATGTTCAAAAATTGCCCGAGAAAAAAAAACAAAGTTAATAAAAAACAAAGGTAATATTTAATAATAATAATAAAATTAATAGTATGCAAGAGCAGACCAGCCTCCACAGGCGACACGCGTTCACGAGTATGACATATGAATCATCCATCGCTCCACTTGAGTGGTACGTGCGTTACATTTTCTAAGATATGGTTGACCATATCTTAGAGAATGTAACGACCCGACGCACATGCCACCACCGCAGAGACAATAAAGAGAGCATGCCACACTCAAGCTACTCTAAATAAAAACCTAATGAAATGTTTAACGTAACATAAATATTGTTGGTAAACTGTAGGACACTGCTGATAAAGGTTATCATATCAGCGCTAAGATATTATTGAAGTAATGATTGATCCCAATAAAATAAAAAGTGTATTTTTTTATTATAACCAGGCTGTTTTGTCATCTAAATATTCTTTGACTGTATAATAACCTTTCTTAAGTAAAGAAGATTTTACATTTTATTTAAAGAATCAATGAAATGACAAAAATATTAATTATTTTTATGAAAATTTAATTTAAATCTTGCTTAAACTCCGAGCCGTGGTGGTTTTGAAGGCTACGTCTCTGAAAATACCGAGTTGGTGCGTAGGTAAGAAGTCGCCAGTGACACGAAAGCTACAAATCTTTCGTGAAGGTAAAACCAACTAACCAAGGTAACCATCCTAAAAGTAAGTCGTTACATTATTTAGATAATTACATTGATAAATTTCGCAACCAATATAACTTTCCGCATAAGTAGAATTTCATCGAAATCGTCCAATTACATTAATAAAAAACTCCGGTTACGAAAATGGTATCGAAACAAATAACATACCATTGAAAGCCTACACTTTAAGAGATGTTTAAAAAAAATCTAAAGCCTTCCATCACCTTTACTTTTTTTTTAAATGCAACGCAAAATTGAGCGTTAAATTTTATTTTAACTTATTTTAAGTTTGAGAGCACAATTACTTTGTTTTTAGCAATAGCCAGCTCTCAGCGGCGGTATTTCCGGACCAATACGACTTAGGAATCTTCAAGAAACGAGCCTATTCCTTCCTTAAAGGCCGGCAACGCATCTGTGATTCCTCTGGTTTTGCGGGTGTCCATGGGCGGCGGTGATTGCTTTCCAGCAGGTGACCCGCCTGCTCGTTTGCCTCCTTCTAATATAAAAAAAATAAAAAATAAATAACCATCCATAATAATAATAAGATTCCAATAAAGTAAAAAAATTGGGCCTAGCTATAAAAAAGAAAAAGTTATAGGGGTTTAGATGTACGACAGTGGCGAAATTTATCAAATACAACTCAAACAACAAATACAAATCTTTCGCAGCTAGAGCGATGCTACGCCGCCACTTGCACCGCCACATGGATTCGAAGCGTTTCAAATGCCCGTACTGCGACAAGTCGTTCACGGAGCTGTACGCGCTGCGCCGGCACACGCGCGTGCACACCGGCGAGACGGTCGAGAAGAAGCACGCGTGCAACGTGTGCAATAAAAAGTATGAATGAAACACTTTTTACGATTTCGCTTATGCGTTACTTATTTTATCGTAACGTTTCGAATACTACAGGTTCCTTGGTCATAGCCCAAAGGGTGACTGAGGTGAACCCCCACGACTCGGTCTACCGTTAATCCGTTCTCGATTCCCATCCGAACGCTTCTGAGAATCTCGTAGGGACACAGGGCTTGCGGGGTGCTATCTCTAGAAACCCTCTGACAATCTTCGGTCACTACAGCTTGAGAACTCTTAGGTTCTTCTTCGCTCCTAAAATTCGGCTACACTGTATAGGCCATCTGCAGCATACAGCAATCTCTTTCACCAGAGGTTGCACCTGTCACATTATTTAGTTGTTTTGTTAAATACTTGGACGCCCAAGGTAACTACAGTGCCATAGAACAATTGAATTTCTATTGTGTTATTTCTATTGTGTCTGGTCTAAGAACAACTGAGTGGTAAGTAATTTAAAGTGTTCAGCGTATGTTACACACGGCGTCAAAAAAATCGCACCTTTTAAAAAAAGTTCTTATAGCGTCTTTAATCCTCGTTTAGAATCAATGTGGAGGGTAATGTTGGGTATCATTTGAAAGGTACCGAAAAGGGGTACACAAAAACAATTCGGTATTTTTTATTTTTTATTGAAAACGCACAAATATAACGCATAAAAATCCTTAATTAAAAGACTTTATTATAAACAGAATAATTACAAAAAAAAAGCTTTGCTTAAAACTAATCTAAAACCTAGTTGTGTTCCTTGCCCTGATGACGGCTTCCATACGCTCCCTCATGGACCTCACCAATTTCAGGAGCTCTTCTTGTGGGATACTGGCCCATTCTTCAATAACGATCTCTTTGAGTTCTTGGAGAGTCGTGAGAGCGGCATTACGAGAGCGAACCTTGCGTTGCAGATGGTCCCAGCTGAGGTGCTCTATCGGATTCAGGTCTGGACTTCTCGGTGGCCACTGCATAACAGAGATCCCAACCTCTTGAAGGTAGTCGCGCACAATTACTGCAGTGTGAGCGCGAGCGTTATCGTGCATTAATGTGAACACCTCGCCTACAAAACCGGTATATGGAACCACATGCTCTTCCAGGATCTCAGTGATGTGTCGGTGAGCAGTCAGCGATCTTTGCCCGCGAGCACCTCGATCCCGGGAAACGCAAACAAGGTCGGTTTTGCCGTCGGCCGACACGCCTGCCGCCCAGGATATACAAGAACCGCTCCCATATTCTACCGTCTCCTATATGCATTCTTGGGTGAAACTTCAACCCTGAGACCTGTCTTCTGTGCACTTTTTTGCGTCTATCGTTGCAGAAAAGGCAGACTCTCGTCTCGTCTGAGAAGAGAACATGTCTCCAATGGTCAAGGGACCAATTGACGTGATCACAAGCAAACTGCAAGCGCACTCGTCGATGCGCTGCGGTCAATTTTGGACCCGTAGCAGCTCTACGAGGCGGTATCTTCTTCTTCCTCAGTCTTCGTCTAACCGTAGACACGCACACGGTTGTTCTGCGAGCTACCTGGCATAGCATTCAAGAACGGATTTCTCAAGACATCGACACAATGAATCGGTCGTCTCTTTCCGAGGTGCAGCGACGTCTACCAGAGGCATGCCGTTGGACGTAGCCACCGGTCTCCAAGAACTGCTGGTAAACTCTTCGAACTGTAAAACGGCTCAAGTTCAGTTACCGAGCAACATAACACTTCCGCATCCCTGATGGCAGCAGTGCAATCACTTGGGTATGGGCGGCTTCATCAACAGTGGCCAGTGGTATCCATCTTCAAGGTTGCTTTTCTTCTGAAAGATCTTCTCGTGTGTCCTCTTTAACGGTTGGATAGCAAATGACTCCCATTAAAACTGTATTGACCCTGTAATATCCACAAAAAGTAGCGCAACTAGCGGCCCTTTTGTAAAGCAAAATTGCCATTTTTTTTAAAGTCGCATTTGTAGTGTTAAGTTTTATTTTGTAATAAGCTGATATGTGTTTTTTAACTGTTCCACAGATACAGCGAAAATAGTCTGCTCGCTCTGCACATGTTGAAGCACACGCAGGAGCGGCCGTTTGTGTGCGCGGTGTGCGGCAAGAGCTTCGCCTCCACGCGCTTGCTCGCCTCGCACCGGCTCGTGCACTCCGAACACAAGCCCTACGCCTGCAGCTATTGCGACAAACGGTCAGCCATACTCACCACACACATTTAACACCTTAAACGCCATTTGGCCGACAAACAATTAAATTTCTATTGTGTCTGGGCCCGGCGGCGGAGTTAGCCTGGCAACCGTTTTACAGATTTTTATTCTAAAAAGTTCATGGCGAAATTCTGGGCGTCGTCATAATACGTTTGGATGGCACAGATGTGCCGTAACCGTAACTTGTTACGTGGCCTACCACGCACGTGGTCCATATTAGGTCGCAGAAAATTAAACGTCATAACGCTTTTCGCCATACTCATCCTTTCGCATAAAATTTATATAGAATAAATCTTTAAGCATACTTTTCTATCCTATAATTTCTATTGTAATAATGATCTAGAAGCCTAAAATTATCTCGCATACATGTTTTAGTTATAACGATTACTAATCATAACATTTATTAGCATCACAACCTATGGCCTCAAGATTACAAGTCATAAGTATTCATATAAAATTCAGATAGTAAAATTAGTGCCATCTTTATACTGAAGTTTGGAGATCAGTATACAAAATGTTCTGCGATCCCATATGGCTTGTTATAACTGGCCATAACTAAGTCCAATCCACTTTTATTTTTACTTTTTTTTTTAGTCACTACTCAAATCTTATAGCAAGAAATCAGTTATTAATTGCGTTGCGTTATAAATTTCGATTCTGGCGCTTCACTAGCCGCTGCCGCGGTTGTCGTTACTGTTATAGATTCCCCGGGAAGTTTATTAGTTAATTACTGACTTATTTGTTTAAAGGTTTCGTCACGACTCGACGCGGAACACCCACCACCGGACGCACACCGGGGAGAAGCCCTACGTTTGCTCGGTGTGCGGTAAAACCTTCATTCAGAATTCCAACTTGCGCCTGCACATGAGGACACATACGGGTACATTTTTTTAGCCGACTTAAAAAAAAAAGGTTTCTCAATTCGACCGTATTATATATAAAAACACAAATGTTGAAAAAAATTCCACGAGCAGGGTTTGAACCTGCACCCTTCTGACATACCGGGTCAGGTGCTCTTCCAATTGAGCTATCGTGGTTCTAACCAGCTCGCCGAAATTATTCAACACTATTTACTTTTTACTTTGAAAGCCAAAGGCGCCCATTCAATGTTAACAACTACCGTCATTATCATCCGATCATAATATTTTTACAAATACTAAAGATCAGTTAAGAAGTAGGCAAGCTATATATAAATGTTTATATAATTTTTAACGCAAATTTTGTTGCGAACAAATTACAAAAACACAAATGTTGAAAACTGCTCGTGGAATTTTTTTCAACATTTGTGTTTTTGTAATTTGTTCGCAACAAAATTTGCGTTAAAAATTATATAAACATTCGTATTATATATTTTTATAATTTTTTTTTATTTGTGTTCGCGGAAAACTTCGTCGTTTATGAACCGATTTTGATGATTTTTTTTGTCGGAAAGGAGGGGGTCCCAAGGGTGGTACCATGATAAGGAAACCAGGATCTGATGATGGCATCCCAGAGAAATCGAGGGAAACCTTCGAAAATCGTAGTGGCGACTAGTACGTTTGTTAATTTTTTCATTAAGTATTTTAAAGCACTACTATTTAATGAAGGTCTGGAGTCGATCAGATGATAGAGCCAAAAAAACAGTCGAGGGAACTCCTCAACGATTTACAGCAATTACATGGTGTTTGGGCTTGATTAAATTGTATTGATGAGAACTTTACACCTAGATGGGTTGTGACTGTCATAAGGGGTTTGATGATGAAGACGAAGGACAGTCAAGGGGACTCCTCAACGTTTTACAATAGCTAACTTGTGTTTGGACTTAATTCATTTTTATTGATGAGAACTTTGTACCTATATGGGTTGTGTTATAAGTGCCATTACAGGTCTGATGATGGAGACCATAGACAGTCGAGGAAATTCCTCAATGATTTACAGCAGTTACCTTTTGTTGGGCTTACTTCATACGGTTCAATATGCCATAATGTATAGTTTGTATAAAAATAATACCTAATTAAGATTGAAGTTTTACATAGGAATACCACTACCTACTAGGCCGTCGTTTCCTCATCCGAGAAGTATCCTTGTTAGGTCTACACATCACTAAAAATCGTAAAATAAAATAATGTTTAACAAAAAAAAACCGACTTAAAAAAACAGGAAACTAAAAAAGTAAAAACAGCTCTTAAAAGCAAGAAATAATATTGAAATCATATTATTAATTACCTAGATACGAATATCAGTTTTAAAGAAGGTAGTATATATAACACAAGGTTTATAACACTGACCTCACAGATGTAAAAATATTATAAACAATATGTAAGCATACAGATAATAATAATATGCCTTCCTACATCTTTTTTTTTGCCCTGGTCCCATGTTACTTGGGGTGGTTGGCGCAAAATGTCCATTTCTTCCACTCTCATCTATCAGTCGTCTTTCACCTGTACAGTCACTCCCTTCACATTCATATCATCGGTCACACGCACGGTTAAAATAAGACAATATATACTTACGAATTATTTGCGAAAGCTTTTGAGTAAGTATATCAGTCTCCGAAATCTGTAGGTATAAACTATAAAAATGAGGGATCATGCACACTACTATACAATTATACACACCAGTACTGTTGCACTGTTTATTAAAGTATCCTAAATTCTCAAAAAGATTTTTACATTTAAGTATAATAAGTTTTAATGCGTAAGATTTTATTATCTTATTAGATACTTGAATTTAAAATGTTCAAAATATTAGTGAGACACATACTGTAACTACATAATAAGGTATGTATTTCACAAATGTCAAAATATATTTTTGCCATTCTGTTGCATTGAATAATTTGATTTTGAATGTATAATTAACTAAGTGTGTATGCACGAAAAGTAATGAAATTGATCGGTTATATGTTTTGTTTTGTTTCTTCAGGAGAAAAGCCGTATCCTTGTAAATATTGCGAAAAGAAGTTTACCTCGGGGTCGTCCCTGAAAATCCACACGCGCACGCACACCGGCGAGAAGCCGTACAGCTGTAAAATATGCAACAAACAGTATGTGCATATCATCATTTTGTTTACATTTATCATAATCATTCGAATCAGGCGTTACTATACCCAAATCCATGGCATACAAAACTGCAATAAGACGTACAGTGTTAATTCCGTAAATTCCGAAATTAAAATTAGAAGATATTAAGTATAGCTGTTTTGTTTTATTTTCTTAAATTTGTGTTTTGTAGAATATTTATGTGAAATAATGGTAGATTCGTCACTTTTTTGTGAGATATCAGTAAAGTTCACATCCTTACAGAAATTTAGCGATTTGGGGGGAATATTATTTATCATTTACCCATTTCTTTCGTCTTTTTTAAAGTCGATCAAAGCAGCTGGTCCTCGATCTGTTTAACACTAGAGAGGTGTCCGTCGGTCAGGCGCCGTCTGGGTCAGATATTCTTTGACGAATAATGTTCTTTTAAGTGGGTACCGCGCGGACGCAAAACTGCGAGTTTAGGCATATAGCTAGCGATCGGCGCGTGGATGAAGTTGATTGCTTGATTGATGATGAATTGAACATGAATACGCACGCACACTAATAACTGTACAGAGTAGGCTGGTGATTTAATTGGAGCAATGTTTACTTTCGTAAAATCATAGGCGTTTGGGTAAAAAATATTAAAAGTCTTCATATTTTCATATTCATATTATTTTAATGAAAAATAGACAACAGTAACCTGCGGAATATCAATACAAAAACTTTGATGTCGGATCATTATTCATGTGCTATATTTACAAAGTTTCTGAAGAAATAAGTTTTTAGATATCATTACTTACATTACTTTGTTAGCATAGTATTATTTACAATTTATTAGTCTCGCATACTTGTTTATTACACCACAGCTAGGGTTGGCTGGAAGAGATCTCCTCTAGAGATAAACTCACCTTTGTATATGTCCTGTGTAACGTGTGTTTAAATGTAATTTATTTGTACAATAATGGATTAATTACTTTTACGTATTGTTCATGCAGTTTCTGGGTATTTGTTTCAAATTCCAAGACAACCATGGCCTTGTGAAAAGATCAAGCTAACCTACACTAGTCCTTTTAATGTATATGACCTATTCAGCGCCTAGCTCCAGTGACTTAAAAACACGTAAATTTTCGAAACTCCGCGCGGCACCCCCTTTAGTTAAACAATTTAGTTACATAAAGCTCTGTTAGTAAACATTTGTGCGAATAATGTCGAGGTAGTCTGTAATACGTTTATTTTGACATAGTATATTTTTGTAGTTAGGTATATGTGTATTTTGTTTATGCATATTTTGTATTAAGCCTCGTGGCCGAGTGGCAACTGGCAAAGCGCTCGGTACGTTACCCGAAAGTCCTGGGTTCCATTCCCCGGCCGGGCAAAGTGTGTTACGGATTTTTCGATACATGCATAGTCCGGGTTTGCGATCACCAAACCGCTTTTGGCAAGCGTGGTAATTAAGCCAATAACCCATCAATTGTAGCGATGAGTTGATTTCAATGATGGAGGCCTTTGCCCAGCAGTGGGACAGAATATAGGCTGTTTTACTTTTACTATATTTTGTATTATTTCTATTTGTACCTGTAAATGGTTTTCCGTAGCTATTTAAATGTTTGTTCTTGTATAATAAATAGCTGTCGGTCTTCTTCAGATTAAATAAGTATATATGTATGTAAATAACATTTGTGTGGGCAGGCCTCCAACAAGGTGGACCGACGATCTGGTGAAGGTCGCGGGAAGCCGCTGGATGCGAGCAGCACAAAACCGGTCCTTGTGGAGATCCTTGGGGGAGGCCTTTGTCCAGTAGTGGACGTCTTTTAGCTGAGATGATGATGATGATGATGAAATAACATTTTACTTTTTTTATCTTTAAGTGCTAATTGCTACACTTCAGCTGAATTAAATATTTATAAAATATGAAATTATGTAACTTGTGCGTAGATTCGCGCGCTTGGACCTGGGTGCGCACACCCGCTCGCACACGGGCGAGCGACCGCACGCTTGCCGCGCCTGCCCCAAACGGTTCGTGAGCGCGGCGCGCCTGCGCGAGCACGCCCGCACGCACACGGGTGAGCGATGCACCGACAACGTAGGGTAACGGCATCAGTGAACTCTTCGGAGAATGTAGTAGGGCACGGGAATACGCACTTAAGTGCGTGACGCCGTTCCCTCTAGAAAACCTCCAAAGGTGATTCGTTTCACATGGCTTAAGGAACCATTTAAGTTTCTCGCCGCCCCCAAACAAGCCCGGTGGAGCTGAAAATGCCGTATAAGGTAATCAGCAATCTCACTCCAAAAAAAAAATGTTCGACACTTTAAGACCAATGTTCTACAGAGTTTTCGTAGCCATAAAACAACATAGTTTTTTTTTATTTGTGTAACATCTTTCCGCTCGCCTTCTGTGGGAGTGATTTCGTGAAATGTGACGGAAGTATGTGTAACAGGAAGTCGGGGAAGCGCGCAAGCGCGCGCCATTTTGTAAATTTGAAATCGATAATAAGAACATGACATATTATTATTTTAAGTGACATATTGTGTCATTTGACTATCAAAGGTCATATTGATATGTCAAATGTCTTCCAATGAGTATTTACTGCATTTATTTTATAGTTATAAAATGATGTGATACCCCCGGACCCATTTTTTGAGAATATAATGTTAAAATTGAAAAAAAAGACAAAGTGTTGAAAAAATTCCACGACCGGGATTCAAACCCGCACCCCATGACTTGCTTGTTCGCAACAATATTTGCGTAAAATTCTATGTAAATAATCATAAATGTTAAAATTGCTTATTACTAAGGTGAGATGTCAAATGTTACACATCATATGCGACTACTGTAAGGTTCACTCGTTTTTTTTTAAATATCTTACGGGTAATCGCTTGGCCTCCATCTCACTCAGCTGATGTTAAGGATGACAAGGCTAGACAAGGTGGAAGCGCACTTCACCCGGAATCCTCAACAACTGATTTTAATTAGAATGTTACGTGATGACAGCAAGGAAGCAGTGGCGGTCGCCAAAGTAACATTAAGAAAACTATAGCGAAGTTCGAAAAGAATAAATTTATAGGATTGACATAAGATTGACCACGTGATTTAGCGCGGCTTATGTCCATCCATATACATTTTACACTTTTTGAACTTCGCTATAGTTTTCTTAATCTTTTCACCGCCCAACTATCCTGCACGCGATGTCCCGCTGTACGCCAACGTATAAATGTATTTTAATAAAGTAGGTACAAAGAAGAACTTCTATAGAAGTGCTGGCGTGGACGGCACGAAAATATCGAACTTCTATAGAAGTTGTTGGCGGTAAAAAGGTTAATGTTACTTTGGCTAAGCCTACAGGTCTGGTGGCCTGTATGACCCCTAAACCATTTTAGGTGAAGGTTTTGCTCCAACAACTGTCGCCCAACATGGCTTAGAGGTCGCCTAAAACTTAGGGGTCAATGGTGAAATCAAGCATGAGTCTAGTATCCTTTTAATGGGAACACATCAATGTGAAAGAATGATGCTCGGCGGTATAAATTGGTATTAGGGATTCGGTTTATTCATATTATTCTGAGATTAAACCAATCACATTGTTTCAGGTGAGAAACCGTACGAATGCGCCACGTGCACGCAAACATTCCCAACCAAGTCTCATCTAGTCAAGCATTTGAAGCAACACAAATCGAACAAGAAGCAGGCGAAACGACGATATACGGTCGTGTCGCACGTCGCGCCGCTGCAGTACGTTGTAGCTGACGAGAAGCAAACAGCGCCAGCCGAAGAGCAAAACCAAGACAAAGATGCCCCACAAACCAATGAAGAATCACAAAAGGATAATTTAGAAGTGGAACACGAAATGCCGACAATGGAAGTGACACAAGAATTAGTCTTGCAAAATGAAGGGGAAGTCCTTGTTGTTGATAACGCACAAACGCAAAATGGCAATATATATTTAAGCACCGAAGATGTAAACCAAACTGATGAGTTTGGCAATAATGCAAACTTTGTAGGCTCCACAGTGAAACTGTACCAAGTTGATCAGAGCTTAGTTCAAATACATAGTTCAGGAAGTCAAGTCACCATTAGCAAAATAACTAGCAAGGTGACAGCAAATTTTTAAAATTTGGTCACTTGTTGCTTCAAATAGAACAAGAGAGAAAGAGGGTAGGGAGGCCTTTGCCCTGCAGTGGGACACTACAGACTCATAATTATAATAATAATATATATATATTGACTCGACAATCATTGTGCCGATAGTTGTGTCTGCAAACGGTCTGGTAGCTAAGTCTCGACCAACACCTTAAGAAACTCTCGCTCAATGGTTGGATCAAGGGTCAGATACAGAAGGCGGTACTCTTGGACACGGCGCGGATAGTCCGAAGGTTCCTGTCTCTGCAGCCCTAACCACCGGCAGCTAGAGCCCTGCCCCGTTGCCGGCGGCACCCTAGGCTAGGTTTTTTATAATATTTTTATGTTTTGTATGTGCTTTTGTATTAATATTATAACAAACCTAGGCTAAGAAAAAAGATAAATAAAAAGATAATAATAATAATCCGCCATGTGGGATGTGGATTCAACCATTATTGTACCGATAGTCGTTTCGGCAAACTGTCTTTTAGCCAAGAGCCTCGATCAACACCTAGAGAGGCTCTCGCTGAAAGGTTGGGTCAAAGGTCAGATGCAAAAGGCAGTACTCCTTGACACGGCACGTATTGTCAGGAGGTTCCTCACTGCAACACTGACCGCCGGTCGCTTGGCCCCTGCCCCGCTTCTGGCGGTACTCTAGGATTAGGTTTTTATAATGTTTTATTGTTTTATATTAAAATATTGTAAAAATCTAGTTTCAAGAAAGAAAATGAATAAAGAGTAAATAATATGGTCAATAAATAGTTTTAACCATTTATTTATCAACTGTCTTTGTTTTACTGTTAACCAATGTAGTGTGAGCTTCTAGTTTATAATAACTTATTGGTAGTGCTGTATTATCTATGAATATCTTACATATACTGGGTAGAGTAAAAATAATAATAAAGTAGCAAAATTTAAAAAGCAACAATTTTATTCTACATACTCGTACATTATGTCACAGAAAAATACTTTGGAACTATTCAACTATTATAACATATAAATAAATGCATATTTATTCTAAAACCATGTGTTTTTTTGTGCTGCCGCATACTTTTGAATGTTCACAAGCATTGAACTGTGGATCTCTTTAGCATTCCTATTTTGACCATAATAATCTACAAATTCACCATCTGGATTTACTAAATAAATAATTATTGTGTGGTCCACCTGAAAATAAAAATAATTTGCACTTAAGTAAAAATTTACACTATTTTACATAACAATTAATTTAATTTATTAATATAGATGTAGTAGGTACATACAATGTAGTCATCATCCACATCTTGAGGTCCTGCACTGAAGTAGACTCTGTAGGATTTGCAAGCAGTTGACACTTGATCCTTTGTACCAGTAAGACCCAGCAGTCGTGGTGAGAATTCTTTGCAATACCTGTTAAATAAAACATTAAAACTTAGCAAAATTTCGGAACAAAGTCATGTTAATATGCAGGACTGCCACAATGTGTTTATAATATCAAAAATAATAATAAATAAAGATAGAGTAGACACTTTACCTTTATTTAAAAAAATGCATTATGATGATTTAAATTTGGCACTGTCAGTTAACCTTTTTACCGCCAACAACTTCTATAGAAGTTCGAGATTTTTGTGCCGTCCACGCCAGCACTTCTATAGAAGTTATTTGTACCTACTTTATTAAAATACATTTATATGTTGGCGTACAGCGGGACATCGCGTGCAGGATAGTTGGGCGGTGAAAAGGTTAAAAAAGTGGAGTAACCTGTAAAATTGAACTTACTTTCCAACTATTTCAGGAGTATCTCTCTGGGGATCCACAGAAATGAACAGTGGTTGTAACGGTGGTGATGAAGGATCACTGTCTGAAATAAACATAAATTGTTTTTAATTTTAGTTTAAATTCAATTACGACAACACCCATCTAAGAGGCCACCACTTTAAATTATGTACCAGTTTCTCAAATAACAACCCTCACAAATATTTTCTGAGCAATCGTGTTGTGAGTGCGTGGAACAAGCTCCCGGAAGAAGTGGTCTCAGCCCAAAACTTGAACCAATTTAAAAACAGACTCGACAAATATATTCTCAATAAATTAAAGTAAAAGATAATATGTTAACTAGTGGTGTATATAGCAGAATACAGGCACTTATCAGTTGTTTCAACTGCCTGCCTGATAATTTATAATAATAATAATAATAATAAAATATATTATTATTATTATTATTATTTATTATTGAGCCCTAATCACCGGTAGTTTGGACCCTAGTCCCGATGCCGGTAGACCCCTATTTTTTATATTTTTAAATGTTTGTTTTGTTTTTTAGAAAATATTTAAAAATGTAAATTAATATGTAAAAAAATAAATAGAGAGATAATAATAATAATTCCAACAGGAAAGGAAACGAAAACAACAAGGCACAAAAAAACAATTATGATAGCACATAACAATGATGTATGGGTGAATATCTAAATTGAAATCATTAGGCTGACATTGTCACAAGTCTAGCATACTTTAAAAAATTATTTACCTATTATGGCACACAAGGCATTGTACTTTGCTGATTGCATCATCTGCAATTGCATGCCTGTACTGACGTAACTGCACATTGAAAGCAATACAAAACTTGACTGTACAATTATTATACATACCATGTAGATTTACAACTTCAGCTAGTTTTTCTAATTCATCAGGGCAAATATCTGGACAGTGTGTGAAGCCAAAGTATATTAATAGCCATTTTCCTAAAAGGTCTGTGCTTTTTACCAATTTACCCTGAAAGTTAAAGAGTATTATCAGAAACTCATGAAATATTTTAAGCACCAACATATCTTTACTATCAACAGTTCTTTTAAATGACTAGACCTCATCAGTGGGGAACCAAACTTATTAGAAGTTTATTTAGTTTCTAATTTGTACCTTACTAAAGTATTTTAAAGTCTAAAGTTGTAGGTTGTTATGTATTCATATGTCTTTGTTACCTGAGAGTCAACTAACTCAAACTCTCCACCAATCTTTGCTTTTCCTAGCTGTCTTTTCCTGTCTCTGTCTAATGCTTCCTGCTTTTCCTTCCTCACGTATAACATGAAGCCGGTCAGCCCTCCAGCAACCACAGCGGTCGCAGCCATCGACTTCCATGTTATCGGTACAAGCTGTTTCTTCTGTCTTTTAGGTGGGTTTGCACACTGTCTCACAGTCGAATTGGAAAATGCACGCAGTATTGAAGTACTTCTGTTCCTCAATATGGAATTCATTGTGTCACCTATATTCTACAAGTTTTAATTGATAATCTAGAATAATTTTTAAATAAACAGTTAATTCTTCCAAGAAGATAACACCGGTCTAGGTGCAATGGTAATCTCGCACGCACGGCACATTTCTTTCTGGGATCGGATTGACAACAAAATGTCAATGTCAATTTCACTTTTTAATTTGTATTCTTCCCCCACTAGGGATAAGACAAGAGATTTAGTCTGAACAACCTAGTCTTCGGTAACTTCACTGTTTGATAATCAGTGATGAAATAATAGCATTTTTATAATTTTTTATTCGACGATGATGATAAATTCAAAAAATGAATCCGGATAGATCAAATATAAGGTTCGCTCCTACGGGCACGGCTAAACCAGGCATCGGCTTCCCCCATCTCGGGCAAACAAACAACGTGTGGTGGCTCGTATTCTGGAGTCGGCTCCTTACTAGCTATATTCCAAAGATATCCGCCGACACAACCATGGCCCTACAAAATTTGCGTTGGTCCCGAGTCTTCTTTCAATCCATCTTTCCAGAAAGTGCCTTACTGGCACCAAAAGTCTCTACGCTGTGAAGCCACCGCTCTGCATTAAGCCTTGATAATAGTCTGGTGGATGTAACGTAGATGTACACAATCAGGCTCAGTGACGTGAATTAGGAGAGGCAGCCAGTCCAGTCGAGAACATAGTTTATAATCTGTCCCGCAATCAGTGTAGTTTCCTGAGCTTGACGCCTTTGCCTTTGAACACATGCAGCATGTTCACACTCCCATTGTACCTTGGACAGAGTTTTAGCGTCCACGTTTCAATGCAGGTCATAGTCAGCATGCTCGTTACAAGGTGGAACCCGATATGCAGCTATGAACATAGTGTTACCTACGTCGATAGACCAACCACCAACCAAAATCAAGTCCAATATTAAACCTTTGTACCCCCTGGAAACCAAACTTAAGTTATTCTGTGCTTAAGACCTCTGTGTGTGGAGGCCGCGGTCGGTGGTCCCACAGAACAATAGGGGTGGTCCAACCACCGACTGGTCTCATCAACCTGATTTATTAATGTTGATTTAGCCTAATATTTTAAATTATGTTTAATGTTAGGGCATTTCGTTCGGAAAAAGTATCCGTCTGGCAATCCAGGTCACCGGTCAGGCGGTACCCTGGCTCTTATACTAGACTGTAGCTGGTTTCTCAAATTCTGTGACAGAGGCTTGGTATATCCGTGGTTCCGAAAATCCGTTAGAAAATTACTTACTTAGGATTGTTTATCTACCTAGATTGACTTATTTCTAAAACACAAGCTGTCTTGGATCTGAAGACAAAGAGCAAGACGCAGCCTGTTATTAGTAGGGTTGGTAATCCAAGTTAGGTAGGTATTACGCGGTTGTCATTTTTATTTCGCCACCTGCCGTCGTGTCGTGAGTCCACATAATGCAACGCCGAGGGGCGTAGAGCCTAAGCCACAACCGCGACCCTGTGGCTAACGGTGGGTTTATAAGCATCGCATTTTTCGGAGATGCCCCAGAACCCTTGAAGATCCTTTAAAAGACAGACTAGCTCGACGTTACAATGTGGACTTATTTTAGCGTGAGTTATTTGTGATTTTGACCGTGTTCAAGTTCGAACAATGCGATGTCGATTATCTTTCGACATATTTAACGAATCTGCACCTCAGTAGTAGAAGAATTTTCGACTTCTTTATACGAATCGAAAATAGAATTACGAAAAGTTCTCACTTCTATTGTTATTTTTTAAGTTTTTGCCTCTCATCGGCAAAATGGAATAATATTTTGTGCCTTAGTTACTGTTTTATTATTTTTTTGCAAGTGTTAGCTGTCGTAACTAATTCAAGACATGCTTCTAATGTTCCTAAGTTTTGAAAGATGTAACCTTTAAAGTTAAAACAATAAAAAATAATATTTCAGATTGCTTTTGTAAGAACATTGTAAAGACTGCCTAAAATTCCAGTTAACTCTACTGACATGGATGACGGTGTGCACGTACACGTCTGCGCAGGAGTACCTGCCCCCGAAGATAGGGGGCGGAGGAAAGAAACCAGCGCCAGAACCAACGGTAATTAGTTTATATTTTTTTATAAATCCACTTGCAATCTTATTCAACTCCTAGGTAATTATATTTTTTTAATATTGTGTGCAGAAATTTCAAAAATCTGTTCGTAAATATGTTGCTAAAGTTTATATGCTCAAATTTTTAATCTATACTATCTGACCGGCGGACTTCGTACCGCTTTGACAGTTTTCATGACAACAAAACAAACAAATCATTCGTCCGCTTAAGAACACCCGTATCCCATGATGGACCCTTAGAGCAGCGCCACCTATCACAGGTTCAATTGTAAAAATCTAAACCATTCTCAAATCCACTTGAACACACACAGAAAATGTTATTCAAATCGGTCCAGCCGTTTAGAAGGAGTTATAAAGATAAAGATTTACCAGAATTTGCATGAGGTTGCTTAAAGGTATGATTCCGAACTCCGCTGCACGCAGCAGTGCTGCCGCAGCACTACTGGTCCCCATATATTCTCTATAAGTTTATATGAGATTACATTCCGAGCTACGCAGCAATGTCGCGGCAGCAATGCAGGACCAGTAGTACTGCGGGCATCACTGCTGCGTGCAGCGGAGTTCGGAATCATACCTTTACTCTCTAATAATTTCATGAACTCTTTTGAAGCTCTTTTGGATCAAACATAACATTCTTCATTTGGAATTAGTTTCATCATCTCAGCCAAAGACGTCCACTGCTGGACAAAGGCCTCCCCCAAGGATATGAGGGGTATTTGCCGTAATCGCCACGCTTGGCAGACGGGTTGGCGATCGCAGTAGGTTGAGGGTAACCTCAGAGAGATGCTGCTGCCCATCCCCTGGAATGGTCCCTTAGTCGGCTGTTACGACACCCACAGGAAGAGATGGGGTGGTGCAATTCTTTATCCACAGCACCACACAGGGAATTAGTTTATGATTACTCTTATGTACTCGGAATCGGAATAAAACTTGGGATTACCCAAGTAAAAATTAGGCATTATTGTCGATTACTGCCATTAGGCAGTAATCGACAGGAATCCCTGATTGACACTATTTTTCCTTTAAGAGCGTTTACGCCGCACACTAGCGCCGCCAATGAAAAAAAAACATATCTAGTAATTAGAGATAGAAAATCAAATTATGCTCAACAAACTATCTGAATGAAGTAATTTAGCATTTTTACGTCACCTAACGAACACCTGACATGTTATGGTTTAGTTAAATATGGCGTTATAGTTAAAAGTGGCCGTAACGTCTTATTTAACTAAACCATAACATGTGGGGTGTTCATTAGGTGACGTAAAAATGCTAAATTACTTCATTCAAATAGTTTGTTGAGCATATCTTGATTTTCTATCTCTAATTACTATATATGTTTTTTTTTGTGCGGCGTAAACGCTCTTAAATCTTCCCTGAACTTCCACAAATATATCAAAATCAAAATTAGCCAAATCGGTCCAGCCATTCTCGAGTTTTAGCGAGACAAACGAACAGCAATTGATTTTTATATATAGATTACTAGTGGTCCGCTCGCGACTTCGTCCGCTTAAAAACACCCGTATTCCATAATGGACTCCATTGCAGCGCCATGTACCGGGTCCAATTGTAAATTTAAACTATTCTCGAATCCACTTGAACGCACACAAACATTTTTATCAAAATCGGTCCAGCCGTTTAGGAGTTCAATTACAAATACACACGCACAGAAGATTTATTTACATAAAGATCTATCTATTCTATCTAATGCTTCTTTCAGATGCCGGCCAACTACGACTTCTCTTACGACGTGCAAGACAACGCAGTAAGCCTGGACTTCGGGCACAACGAGAAGAGGAAGGACGACCGCGCGACGGGGTCCTACCACGTGTTGCTTCCCGACGGCCGCACGCAGCTCGTCGAGTATGAGGCCGGCCCGGACGGGTACAAGCCACAGGTACTCAATCCGTTTCTGTATATTTAGCCATAGACTGCCATCAGCTTTTTTCCTACAGATGCCACGGGTAGTTAGTGGATAAACAAAGGTATGAAAGCCCGACGGGTTCTTACCACGTGTTACCATTCCGAAATACTGAATTTACTTATTTTCGTAAGTCTATAGGCGACTGTAACCAATTACATCAAGCTGTCCGTATGCCTGTCTACCGCCCTTGGGGCATAAAAATGTAAAATTATTTTTCCCGTTTTGTAGAACTAGATAGTTTATGTAGGAAATGCTGAATAATTCCTTTTAACTGAGGATTTCAATTATTCATTGACAGATCATGTACATGGGCACGGCGACGTACCCCGCGGCGAACGCTGGCGACAAATTCGACGGTTACCACTACAACGCGGCATCGAACCGGCAGAGCGTGCGGCAGGCTGCGCCGCGTTCCCGGCAACAAGCCACCGCGCCGCCGCCTGCGCCCGCGCCGCCTGTCGCCTACGCCTCTAGCAACGCTACTCAGTAACACGACAAACCAAGCATCTGTGGCAGGGCTTGATACCGTTACTAAATTCCCATTATAAATATCGTTAAGTAACGTTATTGCTATAAAGTAAAATTGGTAGCGGTAATGCAGGTAACGTTATCCAGAAAAGTATCGTTACTTTTCTCTACCTAATGCGCTTTAGCGAATCCGCATAATTGGTTAATTTACCGTTAACATTCACCCAGGTAAGGATGAAATGTTTAATGTTACCTCTGCTATACCGTTATCTACATATGACAGAGGTGACGTTACAAAATTTTTAACGGTTTTCAACCCCTGATCTGTAGGCTAAGTGCGAGTTTTATTCACTATCCGATTCAAAATTCAATATTATAATAATTAGGCTACAAAATTTGCTCTAATAAATGCCACTACGTCATCGGTTTGTAGTCGAAAGGGTGGGAGACCTTGTACTAAGTAGAACCGGCAAGAAACGAACGTGGATAGCCCCCTTCTGCGAGTTTGACTAGCGCAGGGACGTCGGCACCTTTTCGTATAACCTTAACGGTTGGAATTGGTGCCAGTACTTTAAAATAGGGAATTAAAGAAAGGTTGTATTCGAACAAGTGTACATTTTGCATGAGCGAACTCATATATATATCTATATATATATAAAATATATATAATATATCTGCTTCGATGATAATTAGCTGGTAGCTGTTACTGCTTACCTTTAGGTAAGACTGTGTTTAGTCATAATTTTCTGGTTGTATTTATTTATTTATTGTGTCGAATGGTGAATGAAACTAGCACTTTATAAACAAGAACCGTGGTGGACCACGGAGTTAGTTAAAACAGCATATAATATGAACATTATATTTGATATGCCGTTTGCCAAGAAATTTAATTTTTATTAGCTTATTAAAATGTAAAAAAGAGAATGGGAGAATGTCGAGCATACCTAAGGGTGCAGTTAAATATATTTATACCACCAAAAAAATACATATATTTTTATTTATAAAAGTGTAGGTATACCTCAAGGCTGCCGATAAATGAATATAAAACCACCAAAAAAAATATAGTTTTTATTTACGTTACTGTAGCATAAACCTTATATAAGTATACAAAAATAAACAAATACATTTTTACGACAAATCTTTACATAACAAACGCTTAAGTATTTAACAATATTTAAAACTTATTTTACTATACAGTTGTTGAATTACAACAACAAAGACATATTTTTTCGTTTTTCAGCTTCTCTGATTCTTCTCAAATTTAAATACCTAATTAGGAACACAGAATAAATATGAAAGGAACAAGGTAGGTTGTTAGTAACTGTTAAAAAAATTCAAAAATAACAATTGATTTAGTGAATATTGCGATTTAAACACTCTGTGAGGGAATCTTTTAAACGTTTTGGTGTCTAGCAAATTTTACACTAAAAATTGATCCCAAGTAAGTACCAGAGTATTAGGTTCGCTTTTCCTTTATTGATCGATCGACTTCAAGTTAACTTTAAAATGTATGGGATTGCAGTATCGCCATCTAGTGACGAAGTGGCGAAACCAACTTGTCATTAGGTGGGCGGCGCAAGAGCGTTTACGCCGCACACTAGCGCCACTAATGAAAAAAAAAACATGATGACATGACAAATAAGACGTTACGGCCACTTTTAACTATAACGCCATATTTAACTAAACCATAACATGTGAGGTGTTCATAAGGTGACGTAAAAATGCTAAATTACTTTATTCAGATAGTTTGTTGAGCATAATTTGATTTTCTATCTCTAATTACTAGATATGTTTTTTTTTTCATTGGCGACGCTAGTGTGCGGCGTAAACGCTCTTCAAATCGATCAAATAGTTTTAAAACTTTCATTTGATCACGTTATAGGAAGCGAATTAATTAAAAGTGATACACCATTCGTGTAAAACTCGCACTAGACACCTAAGGTTCTAGTGCGAGTTTTATTTGTCATTTGATCACGTTAACGAAAACGAGAATTTTGTTTGGTATTGAAGCAGCTCCATCTAGTGATAGATGAGGTGATCTAAAGTTATGCTTTAAACATTTTCGTTATTTTAATCATGATCAAATGAAATACTGGTCCCTAAGTTGCGATTTTTGAACCAGTGACTAATTCTTACGCTATGATATCAAAGGTGCTCCTGTTTATCTTAACACGTTGACAGTCCTATGACCCCATATGGGGTCATAGCAGATTACACCCATACGTCCCTGACCCCATATGGGGTCATAGGACTTAGAATTTTTCTTCCACAATTTTAAAGCGGACTTATGAGTATGGTTTTTGTTATTTTGTGGACTTATGAGGGAAGATGGAAAAATATTTTGTCGAAAAGTTATTTTCCTGGTAAGTTTAATAAAACCAACTGTAATTACCTATTAATTTCTTTGGACTAATCGGGTGATCAGACCATTTTGTATGGGGACTGTCAACATGTTAATTGAAGTCACTGGTAACTAGTTATTGACACTGCAAATTACGGTATTTAGTTTTATATACTTACTTATATTATTTAAAAATTTGTTGTTAAGTTTAATAGTTAAATTTTAAATAATGCAAAAATTCTTATAATTTATAGTGTGTGTCACGTCAATTTTAATGTGGAGATTACCTGTGAGATTCAAAAGTCACTCCCCAGCCCCTGAGTCCCTAGTGTGAGTTTTGTTTAATATCCGTATTCATTCGATTAAGTTTACGAAAACGAAAATTTGTGTGGCAAAATTTTAACTCTTCTCGTAGGTATTTTTTTTTGAGAGAGACTGCTGATTGCTTTAAACGGCATTTTCAGCGTCACCGGACTTTTTTGGGGGCGGCGAGGTACGTAAGGGTACCTCAAGCCATGTTGAAACGAATCACCTTCGGAGGTTTTCTAGAGGGAACGGCATCGCACACTTAAAAGTGCGCGTCCCCGTGCCCTACTAGATTCTCCGAAGGGTTCGGATCGGATCGGGTCTCGTAGGTATGTCGCCAGAAGGCGCTGTTTCAATGCGATACTAATTTTCGTTTTCGTTAAAGTGATCAAACGTCAAATGAATAGGCACCCATCTCCGTTGGTTCACGTGGCGTGCAGTATGTCGATGCTCTGGTCGGGCCAGTGCACGCGCCGGTGCGTGGACACGTTGTCGAAGCCCACATTGTCGAACGACTGGTAGTCCTTCTGTAGGCTCATCTCCGCCAGGTTCCTATACCTTTGAACGTAACAATAATGAAATCATATATTATAGACCATTAGGTTCATAATCATTGGTTAATAACAATAAAACTCTAAAAACTACGTAAGATAAAATATTACTAGAAAAAATTTACCAGCCTCAGAAAGCCCCAATTGGGAATCGAACCGACGACGACCCATATTTTCTACTTTTTCTTTTATTTTCTAATAAAATTTTATCTAGTAACTTCATAATTTAAAAATTTAAATTTTTGCAATGCTATAATTATGAAGTTACAAGATAAAATTTTACTAGAAAAAGAAGAAAATATGTGTCGTCGTAGTGACAATATTACAAAGTTAAATTTCAATAAAAATAAATCATTGGTAGCGGATAGCTGGATGCGAGCAGCACAAAACCGGTGTTGTGGAGATCCTTGGGGGAGGCCTTGTCCAGCAGTGGACGTCTTTTGGCTGAGATGATGATGATGATGATGATAAAACCATTGGTCGGTTCACTGTTAAACTCGTTTGGAACAGAGCAACTTTGATCTCCGTATTGCGGCAACAGGCAACTCGCTACTAGCTGTTTCCATATAACCTAAAGAAACTACGTAGACATAGCAACTCAGTTGAAAGAAAGAAAGAAAAAAATATGTTATTGACGATCACACAGACATTACAGAGAAAAAAAAAGAAACAGTGAATAAGAAAACATTTAAAAGATAATAGTAATGATGATAATAATTAAACAACAATAGGGAAGCATGAATGTGTGTGAAGGCCAACTAGGACCCTGCCTCAGCTTGTGCCGTTGCGGTGCTGAGAAACAAAAACCACTACAACGACGACGCTGGTATTCTGACAGGGCCTATAGTGTGTGAGTGTGACTGTAGTGTTGTGTGTGTGCGTGTACATATATAGATGGTATAATAATAAATAAATAAAATAGGACATAGTTACATACATATTTTATATAAATGATAGAAGACGTTTATTATATATATTTACATGAATAAGATGAAATACGGATAGAAAATAATATCAATAGAAACACAAAATTAAATGAAATACATAATCAAGGCTCTATGCGCCAGATGCCCTCGCTACTCCGGATTCAATCGGATATTATCATGTCAAAACCATAAAGACGAATATCGAAGATCGACATCAGCCTTCGATGATTGGCGGCCTCTGTGGTCTAGTGGTTAAGACTGCCGGTCTCAGACCCAATAGAGGTCCCGGATTCGATTCCCAGCGGTGGGTACATGTTTGTGTACTCGGTTTGGTTGGTGGTAGGGCTTGTTAGTCCGCCTGGCTAGCTACCACCATCTTATCTAAATATGTCGCCATAACATCAGTGTTAGTGACATTTTTGTGTTCCGGAAGCTAGAGATAAGATAGCCAGCGCCTCAGTAGTTGACGATTCCGGGTGACGTGCTTACCCGTAAGGAATTTAAAAAAAGGGCCGAGTTCATCATTAAGATTTAAATCCGACTCGGTGATAATGTGACAATAACACAATATTGTAAGATTCATGTAATAGGTATACTTTCGCAAAGGCCGGTCATTGGATAGGTGACCAAAAATTCATCATCTCGAGCTCCTCCCTGCTTCGGATGGCACGTAAAGCCGTTGGTCCCGGCTGCATTAGCAGTCGTCAACAACCGCCAATCCGCACGGAGCCCGCGTTGTTGTTTATGGCCCGTTCTCCCTATCCAAGCTTATGGAAGACTCTTTCCCCAGCAGCGGGGACATACAAATATTCTTGTGATGATGTATAGGTACTAAAGGAGTGCAATAAGGTTGACATGAATTGGATGTATGAATGTTGGAATATACAAAAATACTAAACATCATTCGATCTTCTCATTGTATAAAATCAGTTAGGTACTAAAATTACTCGATCACTATAATCACTCATTCATTCCTTCACTCGTTCAACTGATGCGTCAACTGACGTGTCGCACTTAAATAAAAGTATTCATCCAGACCACAACGAAGTTTTACTTTGCCGTCACTACGCCCTATACCCAACAATGAACGTACCTCTTAACCATCACGCAGCAGCCGACCAATAGCAGCACCTGCACGGCCAGCCAGACCAGCGCCAGCGCCACCAACAGCAACTCGTGCACGCACACCAGCGAATCGTCCCCATAACTGATGCTTTCAGCTGGCAACATAAAAGATCATCAAATTGGATGTAAATATACAACTTGTAACATGTGTTACACCACAGTGTTCGACATGAACCACGACAGTTTACGGTCAGGGTGCCGAACCACGACAGTTTACATTCAGGGTGCAGAACCACGACAGTTTACAGTCAGGGTGCCGAAGGGTGTATCCCAGTAGTCCCCTCTGGCGTTTGTCCCTTTGGGGGACAATGTTATATCATCATCATCATCATCATCATCATCTCAGCCAAAAGACGTCCACTACTGAACAAAGGCCTCCCCCAAATAATCATGGAGGGTATTTGCCGTAATCAATGTTATATGATTAGAATGAACTCTTATGATGAATGCTCTAGGTAGAAAAGACACCTGTAGACACATGTTATTTGCAAAATTCCAAGTTTTAACAGTAACTTCTATTTATATTTTTGAATTATGCCGACTTGTGAGGAATCATGCTCACTACATCCCAGTTGTCTGTACTACTGGGATACACCCGTGCCGAACTACGACAGTTTACAGTTCAGAGTGCCTGCCTATTGAAAATTTCATTTGACATTCGATCGTGTTAACGAAAACTAGTATGGCTTTGAACCAGCGCCTCCTGGCGACATAGGTACGAGAAGAGTTATAATTTTCGATTAGATTTTGTAAACGTAATCGAATGAATATGGATAGTAAACAAAACTAGGTACACTACACACCCAGTTCACGACAGTTTATTCCTTTAATAATTGAAAATAGGGGTCGATAACCGATTGTTTTAATATAGGTAACAATTTAATACCAACCACCTTCTTCCTTCCTAGCTGTCAATTTAGGTAAAACCGGTGTCGAACGAACACGGGCTTACTGCTTTTCTAAAGTTTACGCTAACACTAACATTGAAATTAAAAAACTTTTTAATTAATTATGAGACGACCAACACCTCAGTCTCCCTGTGACCACGGACCCTGCAAAGGGTTCGAAACGTCAGGATAAACATTAACTAAAAGTAATGTGTAAAATAAACGCGAGTAGATCCGTAATAGTAGTTTATGCAACTGTCATATAATGAACGGTATTAAAACACGAGTGTGAGTTTATGAAACGAGCGCAGCGAGTTTCATAATAGTAACGAGTGTTTTAATACCCGTGTTATATGCAGTTGCATACACTACTTTATCTTCACTAATGCAATTAGTCAAACAACAAGAGTAAAAGCTGACAATAGTTTATTTATAATAATTGTTTAAATTTTTGATGGTACAATTTTGAAAGTTAATGTTAATTATTGATCCAGCAGCTGTAGCGGTCGCGGGGCAAGCAGTAGAGCTCGTAGACGGAGTTGGAATATTTATAATTACTTCATTCGTCTTGTTTTCTATACTGTTCAAGATCGTATTTGAGACTTGAATTTTATTCATTAAAGACTCATCAATGTAGCTTTCAGCCACAGTAGAAGACTTCCACCCCCCGTGTCGTTTCAGTGCGGTCAAATCACCACCGCTATCTATGAGAAGGGTCGCCGAGGTGCGCCGGAAGCAATGCCCCGTGTACAACGCTGGGTTAGGCAGATTCAAAAAACTTGCGATAGTTTTTCCCAGAGCACCAAATTTATTAATACCAGTTCTTTGATCGACGCACTTCCCCGATCTATAGCTCAAGAAAAAGGCAGGGTTTCGACAGGGGGTGGGTCGAAGTTCCATGTATTTTTTACATACGGCATAGCAGTTGCCCGTCACAACGAAAGAACGATCTATTTTCGTTTTTGTTTTCGAAACTTTCACCATGATTGTACTGTCGTCTATGTTAGAGACTTCATCGAACTGGATGTTGTATAGCTCTTGCCTTCGGCATGCCCCCATTATGCCGAAGATTAGTGCAACCTGTAACAATAAACGATATAATAAGCTTGAGGTACATAGCCAAGGCAAAAACTATGATTTATGAAGTAGTAAAGTGTAGGTACCTATACCTAATTTATACACAAAGCGCTTAAACGGAGTGTCTAGATAACTTGCGTGTGTAGTACGTAAGTACTATGTAGATTAAATAACAGAACTAAAATACACTTACCTTTTCAAAAAGATACAAAATATCTGGTGAACCTTTCAGGAACATCTTTATTTGACCTGATGTAAACGTCAAGGACTTTTTTTCCTTGTGTCCTTCTGAACTGCGTTTCAGGAACGCTATGACTTTTGAATACTTCGTGATATCAATATTGTTGTAGATACTCAGTGTGGACTTGAGCATAGAATATTTAGCCCACATAGAAGATGGCTTGAATTTGTCGGAGAGGTCTTTGAGATACACAAGAATGACATTTTCAGAAAATGATGTAGTTTTCTTTTCGATCTTCCATGCCAAAAAGTTATTATATTCTTTTTCATATAATTTTCTAGATTTTTCTGGCAAAAGATTGTGAGTTACTTTTGTTGCCAATTCTAGAATATCCGGAGGCGTACAAATATCATCGTCGCTGTCCATTTTTAACTTTTAATTTGTATTTTAAAAACAAAACACATTGCGAAACATTAAATTCACGCGTACGTGTATTGTCACAGTGAACTTGCCGCCATTAAAATCTAACCAATGAGCTGCGCGCGCAGGGCCAATCAGGAGCGAGCGCGCGCTGTTCTTTTTTTATTTAATTGGCACAAGATCTTACCAAAGAGTTTTGTGTATGTAAGTTTAGTAGTTTCGACGAAGTTTTCACGTATAACCCAACTGTTTTCAAAAGCCAGCCTAATATCAAAATTTTATACAACTTGTATGAGGATTTTGACATAAGGCTCGCCAGGTTAATTGGTCGCGTTTTATTGATGTTATAATGAGATTTTACGATATCGATGTGGATATTATACCATCATGTGAAATTGCTTAAATTGAGTGTTTTGTTGTCTGCGCTATAACAGTAGTAATTATAAGTCAAGTATTGGAAACATAAGTAGGGTAAGCAGCACATTGATTGGCCGTCTAAGGAGAACATTAACTTTGAACATTTCTCCTTTTGAATTAAGGTCCAGAATCGTTAAACGTGGGCTGTCAATTTGATCCGTAAGATACTGAGAATTTGAATACATAAAAATTTAAATCATATTTCAACTCATTTTGAACTTTAACGCAATAAATATAAAAAAATATGCCTAACACACAATCATTGGCCATTGGAGTATAGCAATTGGCATATCAAAAGTATATTGATTGGCAGGTCAATCACTATACTTTGTGTTTATTGTCACTGCCGATATTTACACCGTATAGGGCCAATCACAATACAAATGTATTGTATTATCCGTTAGCTTTCGTAAATAGTAGGTAGGTATGTAAAATAAAATAAACCAACACTTAGGTGGGTAGGTAAGTAATATAATAATAAAAAATATAGGCGTTCATTAAAATTAAATAATATCAATCAAATAATTAAAAAATGCAGAATTAGGTACTACTTAAAAAACTACAAAGTTCCTTGTCGTTACGGAATGATTGTCTTCTATTTAGTTTAGGGTTAGGTTTGGGTAAAACATGTGGTTCCTTTGCACTATTTATGTAACTATTTTCATCAAAAATATGTTGTGGATTAATGTTGAATTTCGTCTTAACAACAGACAAAATTTTAATATTTTTTAAAGATGTATCGGATTTCTCAGACTGGTCAGTCTTCTTCTCTTCAGTCTTGTAGTCTCTTTCAATAAAAAGACCTATTTTATTTTCTTTGTAGTTCGTAGAATGTATGGATTGTAGCTAATTGTAATGTAGCTTTCTACTTGTGAAAGAATTTTTAAAATCGGTTCATTAGTTCCTGAGATTACTTCCTGCAAACAAAGTCACAAACTTACAAGTTTTACCTCTTTATAATATTAATAGGTATAGATTCAATATCGAACTCGGTACATCACTAAGAATTTAAGATCTCTTTGTATAATGATTGGCATAAGTATACATATAATGATTGGCATGACCATTAACTTAAAATGTACAATGATTGGCCTGCCAAAATCTAGTTATTGCGAACCTATGACATTCTGAATTAAACTATTATAAAAAGGAATTGACAATAACGTTTATTAAAACTTTTAAATAGAGTAGTTAATTTGAAGCACTGATTACAATCATTGGCACCGATGCTATTCATTAAACTTCCATACAAACCAGTGGTACTAACTTTGGCCTACCTATTTTAAGGATAAGTTGAGTCTTTTTTCACGAACTAACGTGTATAAACCATAATTTAATAGTATATGACGTATAGAAAGACATATAACGCTATTTGAATAACAAGAAAACAGGTAAATATCAATTAAAAAGTACTTAATTTTGTAATTTTTATAACAAAACACACTTTTCTGTAGCCGCCGCAAAAATATTTTTTTCAATGTGTGTGCCAGCAGTTAAATTTAAAAACTACCAATTACATTTTAGAGTGTTGTCAGCAAAGAAATTTTATAAATATATTTTTCCTTGCATCAAGGGCAACTCTCATTAATAAATTGATTTTTCAATCGAGTGGCCAATGATTATGGGGGGGCCAAGATTACTACTGCTTACCCTAGAATGTTACAACATTAGTGTAGATAAAAGTTGTTTCATTTCAACGGGCTTGCTGCGTCAAACACTGGCACCAACTGCCACTATCATATTTACAAATAGTATTAAAAAAACTTTAAAGTAGACGTTTGGCGTCAAACACTTTAAAAAGTTTAACATTTCGTCAAATAAGTAACATCAGTATAAACTAAGAAGTTATATTATTATTATTTTTTTTTTTTTTAATTTAAGCATCATGGCTCATTTGGGTTAGTTACAATAATTATCTTAGCCTATGTTAGTAAAATTAACAAATTTAATAAAGCTAATTAATAAATTAAAAATTAAATTACATTTAAATTATTTACCAAACAGATACAAACACAAAGCAATTAAATCAATAAATAAATTATATATAATCAAACCTTAAGCCCATCTCAAAATGCCATAAGAACACCCTGGTGCTTTAGAGTCTCACATAAACCGGCCGTTCCCCGGTTGAGTGTTATGACATAATCTGAGTGCCTTCAGAGTTTCATTCGCAATGTGATCACGTTAACGAAAACGAGAATTTGTATGGCTTTGTAACTCTTCTCGTATATCGCCAGGAGGCGCTGCTTCAATGCCATACTCGTTATCGTTTTCGTAAACGTAATCGAATGAAAACGTATACTAAACAAAACTCACACAGGCACCCTGAGAAATAAATGAGAAACGTCCTCTCCACTACACAAGGATACCTACACAATAACAGCGCTTCCTTGTGAAAAAAAAATAAAACATTCAAAAATTCAACTCACGTAAACTCATCTAATTCAGTGACTCACATTATTCCGTGATATTTAGTTTGCGGTATATTACAGAGTTTTGTAACTGGAATCCAGGAAGTTAAACACAACTTTAGGCTTCGGTAATGAAGTCTAAATTCGTCTGCAAAATTTTGGTTTGCTCGAGTGAGAGAGATAGCAACAATCAACGGTTTTGTCAGTTTGCGCGCGAACTACGCCAAATTCGGCAGTGTGAGCGAATGGGTGACAAACTTGGCGATATTTATGTAAGTATTTAAGTAATTTCTCTGCATCTTTTTGATACAATGTTATCTATGTGATATTCCCGTTATGTGACAGTAAAAATATCTTAATAATTATGTGTTGTTTAAGCGTGAGAGGTTATTTAGTTCGACAAAAATTTTAGTGTTTTAGCGATTATCAGAATTAAGGTAGTTAAATACAAACAACTGTAATTGTGACCGATAACTCGACCGAATTTTGAGTTCAATTAACAACATTAATGTAATTTTAGGCAGCAAATCTTTTCTTATAAGTATTTTATAAACTTCAACTTTTAGTTTATATTGTATTTTTTATCACGCAATTAGGTGAGACTTTTTTTTTGTTTTACTAAACCCTGAAATATTTTTTTATCGACTTGCGTTACGAGAATAAATTGTAAATCTAAAATGTTGTTTTTTTGTATTATTTTTTTGTTGGTTTTCAGACATCATGGCCATCAATAAGAAAAACAGAAAGTGCTTGGAGTCAGACCTCAAAAACGCTGTTGAAAATGTCTTGACTTCGACAATGACATTATACAGAGCTTCTAAGGAGCTTCTAATTCCATGGTCTACAATCTACATTAAATAAAACATAATGTGATTTTTCTGATTTTTTATTATTCCTTTTTGCCTAATTCCGTTATACCGGATTATTACATTGGCTATCACGGGCATAAAGAGGTCACCGCGGAATTAGCCAAGTTAAGTTGCAGTTGTAAAATGGTTATAGCTCTTAAAGTAGATTAAAAGGCTGAGATTATTTGGGCCTATGTTCCTCACAAGAGACTGACTAAAACTTACGCTAAGTCTTAATAAAATTTATTGGTATTTTATTACTCAAATGTCTTTGTCACGAAGTTAGATGAGGTTACTACACAATAACAGCGCTTCCTTGTGAAATAAAAATAAAACATTCAAAAATTCAACTCACGTAAATTAGCACGGTGATCAGCACGAATCAGCGTATCAGCTGACAACACATCTCCGGAGCCGACGACCATCTCGACCTCGAGCGGCACCTGGCCGTCCGCGGCGGCGCACAGGGCTGCGCCCCCTTGCGCTACTACCCCGCTGGGCACGCTGCTCAGCCGGTTGTCTTGCCAGCTGTCCTCCCGCACTTCAGCTTCGACGCCGTTGTCTAACTGATATGAAGTGTCGTTGGTGTCTCGCGCTGTTCTAGATTGGTGTGTTGCGCAGTTCACCTTCAAACAAAAGACAATCGGTTTCCAAGAATAACAATAAAATGGATAGGTGGATCTCATCAATTCATAGATAAATACAATAAAAAAGTAAAACAATAGATAATAAGAGATGCGCCGAATATTCGTTTGGTATTCGGCGTATTCGGCGTTTTTTTCAATATTTGTATTCGGCCGAATAAATACAATAAAAAAGTAAAACAATAGATAATAAGAGATGCGCCGAATATTCGTTTGGTATTCGGCGTATTCGGCGTTTTTTTCAATATTTGTATTCGGCCGAATAAATACAATAAAAAAGTAAAACAATAGATAATAAGAGATGCGCCGAATATTCGTTTGGTATTCGGCGTATTCGGCGTTTTTTTCAATATTTGTATTCGGCCGAATTATTCGGTATTGGTGCCGAATATATTCGGTTCGAGTATTTCTTTTCTTGGCTACACGACACGGTATAGAACTAAAAGACAAAACTTCTTATGTAATTATGTTATATTAAGTCAAAGAAATCCTGTAAAGAATGTGTTGAATAAAGCTAATAAAATAAAGCAATTAAACTTTAAATCAACATTTATTTTGAAACTTTAAATCAACATATTTATTTCTTAAATATATTAAAATAAAGTTAATATTATCAATATTTTTGTAATATGCACCTTTGTTTTTATTTGTAACGTAATCGTGCGATGTTTTGAAGTAAAGTGGCAGCGCGGTGTGCGCGGGTGGCATGGCGGGCGGTGAGGTACGGCTAGGGTTGCCAACCATATTTTAAAATAACGTATCCTACGTTATTTTCCATCTCCATACTTTATTCTTTTTAATAAAAATAAAGAAAATACTTTATTTCCGACTAATTCGTGCGTTTGAACGAAATATTCCTGTTGACTTAATTTCTGAAATAGGTACTGAATGATACTCAGACTCCGGTGAAGTGAAACGAAACGCAACGCTTAAAATAAATAATTTTGGAAAATACTTTATTGTTTCTTCAAATCCTTTTTTTATACTAGTTAGTGATAGGTTTACTTTAATTTCCTGAAAAATAGTTGGCAACTCTAGGTATGGCTCGCTCGTCATCTAGCCAGCAGCGATACGTATAGCGTACATGTTAAAACCTGTTTACGCGGCAAAACAATAAAATGGTAAACCGAACCGAATAATTCGGCCGAATATTCGGTTCGATAAGGTAAAACCGAATAGTAATCGGTTATTCGGTGAAACCACTATTCGGCGCATCTCTAATAATGCAATAAACAAAGGGTGCATGACTCCGATTACCCAATATTCTATGAAATCATTTAATGATACAGCATAATAAAATAAAATCAACAAAACGAGAACTCCAGTCAACAGTTTCTTTTAAAAGATAATCATTTCAAGAATGCAACAACGCAGTCGAAGGTTTTACATAGATTAGATCTTGAAATGGTTAGAACTAATATTAAAATGTAGTTTTTTATTACCATAGTCGTACTATAGTGATCATTTCTGAATAAAATTAAAGATAAATAGAAGATTATTCGTGTCTCAATTGTTATTGAATTTTGATAAATTTAACTTACGGGCCCACATTTTTGTTCACAGAATCGCACCATCAGAGCAAACCGAACCACGTGGGAGGTCGGGAACCGGAAGGCTTTGAAGCGGGCAGACAGCCTCTGCGTCCCCCCCAGTTGGGTTCTAGTAAACGACGGGAAGTCCACCTAGAAGGTAATTTTCTATTACATTAAGGTAAATATGCTGAGCTGGATAAAACCAATGCGTAAATGTGACCAACAGCAGTGCTATTCTCTAAGCAAAACAGCGTCGACCTCGAAATTGAACCCGCTCATAACTTGCAAACGAATGTAGACTTTATTACTATTTACAAGTAGATTGAAATTCGTCTGCAAGTTATGAGCGAGTTAAACGTCGACTTCGACGCTGTTTTGCTTAGAGAATAGCGCTGCAGAAGCAGGTAAAATCGCGTTCCTGGTATCCTTATCGCAAATAATTAGCTTAAAATATACTAAGCAAAAGCTACATGGGCTGTTTTGTAATATTCAAAAGAAAATATCATCATATTTAAACGTAAAAAATATATTTTATATTTACTAAAAATAAAATTGTCTTTCTTTGTTTTACAAAATTATATACCTGTCCCGTTGGGCAGCCCCTGCTGTCCAGCAATAGCACGGAGCTGTCACCGAGGCGTGATGATGCTACCAAGTGGTAAGCCTCGATTTCATTGTTATCTGTAAACAAAGTAAATGTTGTGGCATTTGCTCAAAAGTAACCACAAAGTGCTTAGGGCGAGTGCTTCATTAGAAAAGTAGCACCTGGTAACTTTTGTAATAAAAAAACTTTTGCTTGATCTAATAAATAGTTTACACTTGGCTCACTAACCCGACTATAACCTGTTATTCCAAAACATGCGATAAACCTGTTTAAGAGCTTCAGCACTTTTTACCTAAAGTCTTAACGCTAATTCAAGCCACTTTACGTTCTATCACCGTTCATATCCAAGTTCTATCCCGTCTACCGTCTTCACATTTTGCATTAGCTACTACAACCAGACTATCACTAGTTTGTAACTATTTCGTAGGTGCCTGTACCTTTCATGCCTAATTCGAGTTACTCTCGCTTTCTTTACTTCCCCTCTTTTGTTTACACGATCGAACCTTAGCCATATAAAAGTGACGTCATACCTGTTGTTTCAATACGTAGCTCGAGCGGCTCCCCCAGCGAAACCGCGGCTGCGTTGGAGCCGTCTTCTTGCGCGCGAACCACATACATCGTGAGTGGTGCAGTGTTAGCGTTATACACTGCGCTGGCCGACGCAGGCGTCCCCGCGTTTGATAGCTCGCTGGCTTGTGAAGGTTTGCTGTTGGCGGGATTTTTACATCTTTAGCTCTAACTTATCACTACTATTGGAGCTAAAAAAAGGGCTAACGTTTCCGCTGCTGGAAGAATGAAGAAAATTGGGAATTTCCATAAAATATGGAAAATGAAGCAAATGTTTTGGTTAAGGTTTACGCTAGAAGAGAAAATTGGGAAGTAGAAATTTGCAGGTATAATACCTATATATCAGTATAATTTGTATTGACGTTTACAACCTTCCTTCTTCTTCTTCCTTCATACCTTGTTTCCCTAACAGTAACAGTGGCGTCTACAGCATGCGTGCTGGTGCGGGATCCCGGCGAGCAGCCGACGCGCACCCATCTATCCCCCGCCGTCTGAATGATGGGGTTGTTCTGTATCATAACCATCACGTACGCCATAGTCCTGCAAACAAATGAAGTTTTATCAATTCAGTATGAGAGGAATACGCGTTCCTTGGGTGCGGTGGGAATAAGGCATTGGCCGATCTGGCAGACAAGTAGGCTCGTGAGATGTGTGTGTAAATCTGTGTCTGGCCTGTCAATTTTTTTGCGGGATTGCCGAGTGAATGCTGCTTGGTGACAGAAATACGCAAGATCTGGATCTAATCCAGTCCAGTCAGATTATTCTACCAAGCAAAAACTGAAAAAACATCTACCTGTTGACCATGCCGGTCGGTGTCTTGGTAATGGCATACGCAAAGTTGACGTCACCGCAGTCTACGGACTCTTCTAACACCAAGGATATTATGCGCACCTCGTAGTCACTAAAAGCTTCAGTTCTTTGTTATGTCTCCACGCACAACAATACAAACCAATGCTGCACGGCGACAGAAATAGGTAAGGTACTAGAGTAGTCGGATTCTGAGGATCTGTCAGACAAGTATTCTCGTAAGATGTGATAGGCACGTCTGTCTGCCTCGTCAATTTTTTGCTGCTGATTGCCGGGTGAATGCTACTTGGTGTCAATAATACGTAAGATCTGGGGGTAACTTTAGTCCAGTCAGACTATACTACCAAGCAAAGACTTCCAAGTATTATATTAGTTATAGGAAAGTTTACCTGTTGACCATGCCGGTCGGTGTCTTGGTGATGGCATACGCGAAGTTGACGTCACAGTCGCCGTAGAGCGGCAGGGCCAGCCGCACGCCCTGGGCGGAGTGGCGTGCGCTGCAGCGCTCGCCGCGCCCCGGCACGTACAGCCGGCCGCGGAACGCGCCGCGGGGGCGGTATGTTACCACGAGGTTCGGGCCCTCGCACTCCACGGTGACTGTACGAAGAGTTGAGGAAGAATATTATTGACGAACCGTGTAGGTAACACTTTGACTCGAGTCTTTTGATTTGAGTTTGCTGAGACATCTAAAAAATTTGAGAGTTTGTTATCAATACCAATGTCCAAACGATATGCGCAGTGGTTTACCTACTATCTGCGCTAACGGTCTGCGATTACTTCGTTAAGCAACTTTCGCAATTGCCGGTTATTGGATGGGTGACCTAAAATTTATCATCTCAATCTCCTCTGAGTTTTGGAAGGCACGTAAAACCGTTTATCCCGGCTGCATTAGCAGTCGTAAACAACCATAAATCTGCATGGGCCCGCGTGGTGGTTTATGGCCCGTTCTCCTTATCCATTCTTATCTCCAGCAGTGGGGACAGGAGCTGGTGATGATAATGATGATGGATGTCCAAAGAAAAAAGGCATATTGAATCTTACCAGTGATGTTGTAATTAAAAAAGGCGAAATCTCTAAAAAGCAAGCGTTTTAAACTTGTGATTATGTGCTATCTTCCACCCGTATTCGAAGTCACCAATGACTCATGATGATCATCGTTGAAATCGACCATGGCAACCTCCATATTTGTCATGTCATGTCATAAACACACATAATTAACCCATACACACATACCCACACGACAATACAAACAATGTAACATAAACAATGTATAACATACACATATAAAAAGCCGCATGGGGATAAATAGACAAGCAGAGATAGTATAACCTTGCGCAGTCCAGGACTAAACTACAGTTTTTGGTACTTATATCTACACCAAGAAGATGTCCCGATGATCTGGTAAAGGTTGCGGGTAGCCGCTGAATGCGAGTACCGCAAAACCGGTCGTTGTGGAGACGCTTAGGGATGGCCTTTGTCCAGCAGTCGACGACTTTCGTCAGAGCTGATACCTACACCACAAGTTTGAAACGAACAAACACAGTTTCGCATGGCGTCCTGCTCCTGCTTACTGTTGAGGCAGATGACCCTCCTGTAGTAGGCGGCGGGCGCGGCGCGGCGCAGCAACCAAGAGCCAGTGGTGACGAGGTCCTCACTGTGCAGGTCGCAGAGCCCTTGCGTGGGGGTCCTGTGCCCCTCCGTCCACGTGAACCCACGGCAGACGAAGCGCTGCTCCAACTCACACATGGTTTTGCACTGCGTGATACAAAGGAAGTTTTTAGGAGCAATAATAATAATCTTTGCATAGTATAAAACAAAGTCGTTCCCGCTGTCTGTACGCTTAGATCTTTTAAACTGCGCAAGGAATTTTAACCTTTTTACCGTCAACAACTTCTGTAGAAGTTCGAGATTTTCGTGCCGTCCACGCCAGCACTTCTATAGAAGTTCTTCTTTGTACCTACTTTATTAAAATACATTTATACGTTGGCGTGCAGCGGGACATTGCGTGCAGGATAGTTGGGCGGTAAAAAGGTTAATGCAATTTTCAGCAATAGATTCAAGAGTGATTCAAGATTAGAGAACGTATAGATGTACATTACATGCATAATAATTGGACCCGGTAGGTGGCGCTGCTATAGGGTTCTATAGCAGCGCCACCGTACACGCGTATATGGATACGGATATGCACTCCAAGCCAAGCGGACGTCATGACTAGTCTATATTGATAAAAATCAATTGCCACATGTCATAGCATTACTTGAGAACGGGCTCAACCGATTTGGCTGATTTATCTTTTGTTGTGTTCTTTTCCTCCAACAAGGTGGACCGACGATCTGGTGAAGGTCGCGGGAAGCCGCTGGATGCGAGCAGCACAAAACCGGTCGTTGTGGAGGTCCTTGACGTCCACTGCTGGACAAAGGCCTCCCGCCTTTGTCCAGCAGTGGACGTCTTTTGGCTGAGATGATGATGCTGTGATGATGATGTGTTTAAATTATCAGGACAATGTCTAATCAAAAGAGTTTTCGACAGGATATCTACGGGTGTTCACTGAAGCGGACGAAGTCGCAAGCGGGCCGCTAGTAATAAATAATCTTTACTTCATTTAATACAGCAGATAGCTACAATAAAATAATTTTAACTACCTACACGAAGAAAACCTGCATCGTATCAGCAATTAAACCTTCCTTTGTATGAATCATACTGCATACATTATGAATAAGCAATAATATTAACAATATGACATTATGACATTGTACCTACTAGAAAACTAACAAATAGCAAGAGAATCTTTTTAATAAAAAAAAAACAACAGGAACTTCTAGATTTTCATGGTAACTTATTCATTCGAGTAGGTAATTTTTAAGAGTTTATAATTTACTATAATGAGCTCATAGTAGATCAACTCTAAATGATACTATTAAAGTAAGCAACGATAAAGCTCAAAGTGCTAACCACAGAAGAACCCTGGATCTTCTGGGACCCGTCGCAGAAGTAGTAATGAGTGTGAAAAAAATATAAAGTTGTTAGTATAGTGAAATTATTGATTTAATTCAAAAAATTACCTTGCGGATTTTTTGATGCATAGCCCGGGTTTGTGATCACCAACCCGCATTTGGCAAGCGTGGTGATTACGCCATTACCCATCAATTGTAGCGATGACTTGATTTCAATGATGGAGGCAATTATAAGCTGTTTATTAAACTAAATACCTTGTGTGTACATGTAAATGTATATTGTGTACCATAATATAAGATGATAGAAATTATTGTTAGATTACTGTGCTATAATCTTACCTCATCTTTGGTATAATTCCTTATAGTTAACGCGACATGTTTCAGCGTTTGATTATAATATTCTTCGTAAGAACATCTATCAATTTTCTTAGGATCTGAAAAAAAAATTCAATAAGTCACGTTTTATAGATAAAGTCCCTTAATATTTCGTGTTTTATTATATTAAATTGGAAATCATAAGGTTTAACTCCTTATGATATCCAAATTGTTCTTAATTACTACATCTTACTTACATCGACAACTTATACTACGAGTATATTTTGCTTAATCCATGGAGTAGAGACTCAATCATTAATTAAGATATAATTATGTATTTATTCAGTTGCCGATTTGCCGACAAATAGCCTAAAGGTCCACTGGATCTCATACTATTCAAATAGGGAAATAAGAACGCAGGGTATTGCTGCTTTGCGGCAGAAATAGTTATAGAAAGTCAGACGAGTTATGACCAGAAACACTACACAGGCTATAAAGATAAAAAAGATAAAAATATAGTGTTTTTGTAAAATAATTTACTACATACTTCCGTAGTTTTCATTAAAAAAACTTATACCCATTGATGTATCATGAATACAAAGGAAATAAATGAAATCACTTTAAAGTAATCGTGCACATTAATTACACAAGTAGGCCTTTACGGTCAGTCAAGTTTAATTAGACTGTTACAAAATAGCTGCATACCTTACTCAATTATTGTTTTTATTTGAAAGATAACTTATTGTTGTTTAACTAATTGCTGCATATTGTGAAACATCGAATCGTGCATTACAATCAATTAAAACATTTTGTTACATCGTAAACGAATTTGACAAATTCTGAAACACGTGTAAATGTGAAAGAAGTATTTAAAATACAAAATAATATATTTTAATAATCACGATGGAGCTCAATGGCGCAGCGACTATATGAGTTGTTTGAGCAACTTTCATAATACCAGGTTTTTATTTGGTCGCCCATCCGATAATCGGATGGGCGACCAAATAAAAATCCTCCGTGCTTCACAATAGATCATATATGCACATCTCGATGGTGGGCCCAGTTGCCGGAATAAAAATATTAAAATAATTTGATCCGGCGAGTGGGTCCGTGGGCCCAGATAAGAGCGGGCCTAGTCGCCGGAATACTCTGAATCTGCGTAATATTATTAATAATAATATATTTATTTATTTATTCAGATACAGAAATCCATTTTTGTATATATATAACTTAAGACGGCTCGCTGTCGTTTCGGACACATTATATTCGGACAAAGCGTCCGAATTGACACTTTTTAAACTATGTTAGTAAATATTAAAATTATATTGAGATACTTATTATTTATAACATTCCTAACAAATAAATTTCTAAAATGGTATTTTCTAAATTATTAAAATGGGCCCAATCTCCAACAGAAGACCAGCGACTAGGTGACAATCCGGTTACTCGATACAAGCAGACTGGAGGCCATTTAAGAGCGTTTACGCCGAACACTAGCGCCGCCAATGAATTATAGTATATAGTATAATTATAGTTAAAAGTGACCGTAACGTCTTATTTAGCTAAACCATAACATGTGAGGTGTTCATTAAGTGACGTAAAAATGCTAAATTACTTCATTCAAATAGTTTGTTGAGCATAATTTGATTTTCTATCTCTAATTACTAGATATGTTTTTTTTTTATTAGTGGCGCTAGTGTGCGGCGTAAACGCTCTTAAGAGCTTTAAGTTCTTTAATGTACCGTTTTTTATACTCTTTTGACCGCCAAAGTCGGCTATAATCGACAAGTGATAGCGTACCTTGTACTCCAACGACGGCTATGATCGTTGTTGATCGACTACAGTTTACAAAAACAGAAAATAAAGATACAAAAACACAATTATTGAAAAAATTTCCACGAGCAGGATTGAACCCGCACCCTTCTGAGATACCGGGTCAGGTGCTTTCCCAATTGAGCTATCGTGGTTCTAACCAGCCCGCCAAAATTATTCAACACTATTTACTTTTATTATTATTATATCTTAATTAATGGCTTCGCGTTTAGCATTAAGCCAATTTCAAGTGTATTTAATTATATTATGAAAGAATAATTGTACGGTATATTGAGTTTAAAATGGAGCCTCACAACACGTGTTTTTACACAAAGAACTCGGGTGAAACTCCCACTATTTACTTTTTACTGTGAAATCCAAAGGCGCTCATTCAATGTCAACAACTACCGTCATTAACATCCGATCATAATATTTTTACAAATACTAAAGATCAGTATTATGAAGTAGGCAAGCTATTTATAAAATGTTTTTGTTTTGTTTATATAATTTTTAACGCAAATTTTGTTGCGAACAAAGTACAAAAACACAAATGTTGAAAAAATTTCCACGAGCAGGATTTAAACCCGCACCCTTCTTACATACCGGGTCAGGTGCTTTCCCAATTGAGCTATCGTGGTTCTAACCAGCCCGCTGAAATTAATCAACACTATTTACTTTTTTTTGTGAAATTTTTTCAACAATTGTGTTTTTGTAATTTGTTCGCAACAACATTTGCGTTCAAAACTATTAAACAAAACAAAAACATTTTACAAAATAAAGATATTTGGTAATTTCGGTATCTCTATTTCTGTGACAAGTCCCTACACTAAATTTCATGCTTGGTGTACACACACGTGCGGACACGGGGCGTCGCAATTATGAGGTAATCGACTTTGAGCACCCGCCTAAATAGCACCTGCACGAATAGCACCTCGCCTAGTCTACATTCAGCACCTATTGATATTTTTGGCAGGTGCTATTCCACTAATAGCACCTGTCTAAAATATCAATGTTCAAATGCATATGCTGTGGCGGTCAAAAGGTCAATTAATAAATGCTGTTTGTTTTATTTCTATTTATTTACAGTGGTAGGTTTAAGGGAGATAATCTTACAGTCGTGCCTGCACTGGTTCTCAATGTAGAAGGTGTAGTAGTTGGAGACGCGGTACGACTCCGGCTCCGTGAATTTGTCCTCCGAGCTGATGACGCAGCTGCCCGTGTCCGCTGCAGACACCCTCACCAGCTCAGCGTTGTATGACGCCTGAGGACCCATCCATTGGGCTGACCTACCAACAATTTAGGTTATAGTAGTTTCACATTACTTATTTTATTATTAACTATTATTATTAACAAAGAAACTGATAAATTATTTACATTTTAGAAACAACAGAAAAAACTTCTATCCAAGTCTTGTAAAATATAATCTGAATCTCGGAAACGGCTCCAACGAATTTCATGAAATTTAGTATGCAGGGGGTTTCGGGAGCGATAAATCGATCTAGCTAGGTTTAATTTATAGAAAACATTATTAAAAAAATTACGAGCAAAGCTCATGCAGGTACTATTATATAAATACATAAAAAAACAAGACAATTATTAATGCTCTATAACATTACTAACATTCGTGTTAACCCATCGATATATATGTTACACTAGATAGGGCGTTCAGAACACTAACTGTGTTCGACTCAGGTGTACTGCAGTCCGTACACCTTACTTTAGTTTGACTTTGACATTCATGGAGCGTGGGTGCGAACGGAGCGGCGCTAATAAATCGAAAAGTCGATAAATCAAAGTGAATTATGAAGAGAAAATAATAATTTTAGTCAAGTAAGTAAAACTACTTAATATTCAAGTGAATAAATAGGTAATAATATCGTAATTCCACAATAGAAATAGTATTTATTCATTTAGATGCGACGCCATGACGCCTTCTACAATCATAGACTAAAACATGCAGATGTTCAAATCGGTTGTAGGTAAAATGTATCTGAACACAGACTTGACATGGTGTATTTAAAAAGGATGACACTCTGACCAGAGTGTTTTGATTTGTTTAATTGTTTTATAACCAGTTTGACATTTTTAAATATATTTTTTATGGTCTTTCTTTTTAGTACAGTAAAGTTCAAAAAATATGACGACGTGCGTATTTCGACACTGTAAAAATACATTTGATTGATTTGATTTTAAACTTTTGCTAACATAAAAATTTGAGCTCAAATAATAATAAATGTATTTTCTTTTCAACTTTATATTTTTTTATTTATATCATAATCTGCTCTCTTTATATATTCATTAATACATTTTGAAATAGAGAATGAATTCTAATGACGTTTTGTAGGTACAATAGCCGTGTCACTTCTGTGGTGTAAAATCTGTAGGACCGGCTCTTGTTACTTTACAACGTTTTGGTCGCGAGAAAACTATACTCTATTAGCGATCTAGCGCTGTATGGTTTTAGTTTGGTAAAACGACATAATAAAATGTTTTAGCGCTGCAGCGAACTTTAGTTCTAATTCCAAGTATTTGAACAAATAGTTTACAAGAACGTTCTTGTCTATTCAAATATAAGTCAATGTCGACGACCCATCTAGAAAGCTCTATGCTTGTTGAAGGTATGGATGTACGTCATTGTCTAATAGAGCTATGCGAATTGCACCACGATTTTTAAAATATCTAGAGCTGCAACTGCAATCAATATAACAATTAACTAAGCCTATTTCCTGTAGAAAGATGAAAATTTGAAAAAAGAAGAACTATGAAACAAAAGACATAAACGCGTTCAAAAAACTCGTAGTCATGAAGACAGTTTCGACTTTTTTCAGGACTGTTTATTTTTATTTCATTATCACCTGATAGTAAGCGATTACAAGACCGAAGATGGAAGCGCACTTCATCTGGCTAACTTATCTTTAACTGATGGAACACAAAAATAAGGCCGTAATGTCCAACACAACCATATTAGTAAATGTTTCTATTAATTATTCATATTTATTTCACAACGGGCTAGCGCTTGGCCTCCCTCTCACTCGGTGGTAGATGATGATAAGGCTGAAGGTAAAGCGCACTTCACCCGGAATCTTCAACCACTAAGGAATTTGCTATAGCCTCCAATTGTCGGAAGGAAACAATAGTGCTCATTGGCAGTCTTCGAAAAAATAGTTATCTACCCGGGAGGACTTAGCCCTTTAAAGGGCACAGCATGTTGAAATTGCATGTTGCATTTTTCATTGGTTTTCGACCTTTTTTTAAGGTAATAAAGTTAAAACTATTAAGAGCCCTATTAAGGGATAAAGAAATCCCTAACCAAACCGAGTACCTAAAGTCGCTAGGAAATGAACTCTGAGTTTAAAAGCGGTGGCCAAAAGCAATTTAGACATTATAAAAAGGCAGTCAATTATTTATTTTATCAAGCAATTAATGATACTTTGATAAATGATTGTCTGGGAAAAGTGAAACAAAGGTGGTATAGATCTGTACAGAAACAATAAGCCATACGATACGGTTATCTCACTGCAAGCGAAAGTATACAAAGAGATATTGACTAATTGGCTAGTAATCTGGGTAGATGCATCTCGCGGATAGATTGAAAAAAGGTGTGAATTTTGTGTGTATGTCATCATTATTGTGCAAACTTTTCAAAATTTTCAGTTTCTGCTTTAAACATGGCTTAAAAAGAAGAGTTTTTTAAAAACAGATAAGTAATAGTTTTTCTACTTTAGACGGAATAGTTTTTTTATTTGATATAATTAGTAACATCAAATTCAGACGACCTCCTTTGTCGAGTGGTTTGTACACCGGTTTTCATGGTGTCGCCATCTCTGAGGTCCCGGGTTCGATCCCCGGTCGGGTCAATTTAGAAATTATTGTTTTTCTAAAATTGTCTCGGGTCTGGGTGTTTTCTATGTATCTATACATATAATAAGAACGTAGTGATAAAAAATCTGTAATTGCAAGATATAACAAAAAAATTACACAGGTTGCCTTAAAATCACTTACGGAACACGATAGAATAGTTTAAAAAAAATTGTTTGTTTGTTTGTTTGTTTGTTTGTTTGTTTGAAGATACTCGAAAAATACAGGGTGTCTCATTTAAATCGGTCGGTAGTATGGGAAAGTCTGAAACTATTAGACATACGAAGATCTGTCCTTAGGAACCATGTCATCGATTTTAATAAGAAGAAAAACTGCATTCATACATTTAAAGAAAACCTGTACTCAGCTCGGGAATCGAACCCGGTTGTTTTGAAAAAAATAAACTTACAGTATTTCTATTTAGATATCGATTGTGTAGGTCTTAAGCAGTAAATAGCTCTTTGAAACATGATGTCTAAAATGAATAAAATGCATTGTTTTCACGTACTTTTAATTTATTTTAGTAGGTGTTCGAAGTGACCACCGTTACATTCAACAAGTTCAGGCATGTAAAATTGTCTCTATGGTTGTTTGTACCTCTTTGCTGGTTTTGTAATTGTAAGATCGTTACCTAAACGTGTTGAATATTGTATTGAAAAAAACGGTGGTCACTTCGAACACCTTCTAAAATAAATAAAAGTATGTGAAAACAATGCATTTTATTCATTTTAGACATCATGTTTCAAAGAGCAATTTACTGCTTAAGACCTACACAATCGATATCTAAATAGAAATAGTGTAAGTTTATTTTTTTCAAAACAACCGGGTTCGATTCCCGAGTTGAGTACAGGTTTTTTTAAAATGTATGAATGCAGTTTTTCTTCTTATTAAAATCGATGACATGGTTCCTAAGAACAGATCTTCGTATGTCTTATAGTTTCAGACTTTCCCATTCTGACCGATTTAAATGAGACACCCTGTATAATAAGAACGTAACATATAAAAAAAAATACTTAAAATCACTTACGGAACACGATAGAATAGTTTAAAAAGAAATTGTTTGTTTGTTTACTTGTTTGTTTGAACACGATAAACTCGAGAACTACTAAACGGATTTTGATCCGGTTTTACCGAAATGCTAAGAAAATTTCGTAGAATAACATAGGCTACATAAATATTCGAAAATTGTTAAATTTTGATTTGGTCTAAACCGGGATTTAATCCTTGGTTGCTTGGCAACTGTTGTTTATTATGTAACATAGGGGATTTTTTTTTAATGAGTTTTACGGCTCTGGCATTTGAGGCACGGACTTCAGATTTTTTTTTTATTAGAGGTAACTTCTTTCTGTGTCTTGTGATCTACCTCTTAAAAGCTACCTACCTAACAAGATGCCACGAAGAAGTTCAAATTTATCGCAAGTATGTAACATAAAATACTTTTTTAATATTATTTATTATACTGTATTACCTAATAGACAATAATATAATTCATTACAGTTCTCAATTTATTGATATTTTGTATCTACGAATAAGAACATAGTTGGTAAATAGTTTTTTGTGCCTTATGGCCGACAACCAATAATCCTGGACCACTACCTGCTACTCGATATCCAGCTTCGGTGGACAAGGCAAAAAAATTTTTGAAGTCCGTGGTTGGACAGTATAACAGTAGACACATCTTAGCTAAGATACACCAGTGCCTAGGACGACTCCGGACGAGTACCTGAGCTGTAAAATACCAATTTTATTACATATAATTGAGCGTCAGTAAACCCATTTCAGGTTTGTATGACGTAGCAAATACGCGCAACCCACCGAGAAACGGTGTTGTATACTGAATGTATGTGGAGGGATAATTGAAACGGGAAACTGAGTGAGAATCTGTATGAACGGGACGATTCTGTGCTTCAAACTGAATATATGTATGTACATGGCAGAGATGATAGTCGAAAGAATAAGAGATAATGTATGAAAAATAATGATGGACGTAAAGGAGACACAGGAAGTATGCCAGAACCAAACTAAATGGAGATCGATTGTCTTTGTCTATCTCAGCATTCCCAGCTGAAAGGATATTAAGAGTGAGTAGATGTACGTATGTCGGTAAATACAATGTCAATTTTCTAAATTTCCGATGCATATAATTTTATTATACCCTAATAAGCTTAAATAGATACCTGCATAAAAATTAAACTGTATACAGTTTAATTACAGACTACAGCCTTTAGCTCACGCGGACGAAGTCGCGGGCAACAGCTAGTAATAAATATGTATTTAAGTATTTTAAGTATGTTTATCCGTTGTCTAGTAACCATATAACGAGTTTTCCAACGAAGCTTCTCTTGGGCTAGATAATTGGTGTGAGTGTAGGAAAATTTATTTATTTATTTATATTATTTATTCAGAACAGACAGACAGAATTCTTCGAACAAACGAAACTAAAGCGAGAATTACTTGTTTTATCTTCCACAAACTATGTGCCCCATCAGGAATATGTCCATAGAAGTAATGGTAATCAAATTGTACAAGCGGCTGAAACAAACAACAACAGCCAACAATCAACAAAAAATATTTTGGCAATTGTGGCAAATCTAGCAAATAAATACATCTAAATTCCTGTCTTCATAAAAAGTTATTTATTCCAATTCGTAATGAATTATTTGGTTTGATTTAAATATACATAAATTATAAAAATTAGCGGTAACAAAACTTTTTTATTTGTTTTTTTTATTTAGTTTAAAGGTGACTTTTGAGAAAGGAATCTCTTCTTTCTCGCGCGATCTTAGTTACTTCATATTTATGATAGCAAAGCCACAAGGAATACATTTTTGGATTTTTGAATTGTTTATCACTTATCCTATACTTACCTACTGGTAAGTATGGGAATTAAAGCAAAATTCAAGGAAAATCGAAACAGAAAAACCTTGCTTGGGAATGTTATGATTGTTATTACAACTATTTCGCATTACATTTTGCTTATATTTCCGCGTCTAGGTAATGAACAAAAGAAGGTACATTTTCATTTTATTGATTTTATTTTACAATTTAAGAGCTACATTTAAATATTTCAAAAATGCAATACGTAAATAATACACAATATGAATAAGAGTTTGAATTATAATTTATTGTAACAAAATTTGCGTTTTATATGTTTATATTGAGTGTTTAAATAATGTAACAAAAGTTCGTTATAGATCCTTTAACGATATCTTTTATCCTTTAGACGTTTACGCTTACAATATATTAAAGACAATGTATATACTATTACACCAGAAATGCAACTACTATAATAGTAATAGTACATTGTCCATAATATAATATATAAGCACAAACGTTGGTATAAACCTAAAAACATTTAAGAAAGTTTTTTCTTTAGGTTAGACGTGCATAATAATATAGAAAAAAGGGTTAATTATTATGTTTCTATTTCTATTAAGACTGGGTACGCCGAAAAAATAAAATTCCGGCGGGTTCACGGGATACGGTTGTTAATACAAACACATAAGCCAACGCGTTCGCTAATTCATTCATTCATTCATTCATTCATTCGTTACCGGTAAGTGAGTCCCGATGGTGGCACCAGCAGGGTCGCGTAGCATTTGCTCATGGTGGTGTTGTGTAGGATCTTCACAGCCGACCCCTCTGCGTGCAGGTTGTACCCCGGAGTGCTTTCTAACGCCCACCACCGTCCGACGCAGCCTTCGTCCTCTGAGAATGGTTAACTGACAATGAGCCGACTCAAATCACAGATATTGGCACGTATTATAAATAAAAATGGGTAAGTTAAAATAGCCAGCAATAATGTATCTCTGCTGGGCAAAGGCCTTCATGATTGATATCAAGCATTCGCTACAAATCATGGGTATTGGCTTCATGCTTGCAAATGTGGGTTGGGTAACCAGGGCTTAAATAATGTCAAAGGAACTCGATGGCGCAGTGGTTGAGGATTTCTATAAGTTAAGCAACTTTCGCTTAGGACGGTCATCGGATGGGTGACCATAAATTTATCGTGTCGAGCTCCTCCGTGCTTTGGAGACACGTAACGCCGTTAGTCCTAGCTGCATTAGCAGTCGTTACCAACCACCAATCCGCACCGGGCCCGCGTGGTGGTTTTCGCGGCTGATGCCCCAGCAGTGGGGACATAAAAATGAGCTGGTCATGAAATAATGTCGACAACACAATATTTTCAACATTCATTCATTTCAATATTTTCAGTTTTTCTCCAAGCGGTGTTTGTCGCTTCACAATTAAAATTTGATGGCCTTCGTAATGAATTATAAGTATAACAAACGAACCTTTGTTAGTTTATTTATCACCTACATGACCTTACAACTTCTATAAAAGTTAATATTTTTATTGCATTACAACACCAGACAATGGAATAGAAGTTGTGCACAGTGCAGAACAATACTAACAAACATTATACGTATACTAGTAATTATAATAGGTCAACTTTAAAATAACGTTTTCAAGCATTTTCGGTGATCTAGAGCTGGTTGTCAACCTTGATGATCAGTGTGATTGCCATGATGTTTAACAAGAATCAGCATGGTACAAAATAATTGTTTGTCTACACAGGTCTACAAGTATATAGAGTCGATAAGGTTTTTCACAACTTATTTAAGTTGACGAAGATGAAACTCTATTGAATGTGTTGGTAACATTTAGTGTCATAAACAAAATAAATTATGCAATGTTTTTAACGTATATAGTTTACTGGTTAGGTAAGCTACATATAAGTGATTTATTATCGAGTCCAATGTGGCGTCACAATGTGAACGTTACGCTAGTGTCTACAGTAGAAACGTAGGTACGCTTCCTTTACTTAAAAAAACCGGTATTTAAACTGTAACTCGTGCAGTTGAAATGTGATCAAAGTAAAAGGGAGAGGCCTACACACGTTCCAAGCATATTTTCTTGAAGTAGGAAATGTCGTTGTCCTGTCTCAGGTCGACGTCTCTAGTGGCGGCGATGCCATGGCAGTTGCCTTTGCTGTATGCGACGGCTACAGCGTCGCAGTCGGGCAGCTCCCGGCAGCGCGCCAAGCAAGCCCCGGCTAAGGACTCTTCGTCCCCACTAGCTGAGTACACGAACACCGGCGGCACACGCTCCGGGGACATACCGGACCATCGCACGAAAGTCACCTTCTCCCGCCCATCGCACTGCGCCCCAATACCTAAAAAACACACATCGTTAGAATTATAAACATGTGAACTTTAACGAAAGTTCAGGGTTAGAGAGTTGGTGTTGTGCAAAACGAGTTCACAACTTATAAACACAATGTGTTGCTTTAGTGGTTCAGTAGAGGCTTGGGCCGGCGGCGGAAAGGTCACTTGACTTGGACTACATCACATACTTAATTTAAAAAAAAGTGAGTGTTTTTAGTGACGTGAGGTTGATTGGATTGAACAATAACTTATTAAATTGTTAAATTACAATGCATTTATAGCCACCTTGTGTTTTTATACCTAATATAAAACGTATTGTTTTGTTTATTAACATTGAGAGATATCATATTATTAGCTAAAACAGGTTGGTGGTTTTATTTTGCAAGTATTGCAACAGTGCCATCACTAAAATGACCCAAACTAGGTCATACCCGTATCTTGGGTATCGTAAAAAACACCTATCTGTTTTATTGTTCTTTGGTAATATTATGGACACTTACCGAATGCCATGCTATATAATTTTTTTTTTTTTAAACTTAAACTTAAAAACGAAGTATTATTCGTGCTTAATCTTTTTTAATCAGATAAGTCGTATTTATTTAATTTACCTACATCATTTAATAATAATGTGTAAAATTTTCTAAGCTTTTCTTTGTCAACAGGTGATTTTTTTATATAATTTGGATTTGATATATCGGATTTAGGTTTTATCGGAGGATTGAAAAAATTGGCCTTATTTTTTAAAATTTGATCTATAGTTTGAATTGTTTATTTAATTACTCTATTTAGTCCCACTGCTGGACAAAGGCCTCCCCCAAACTCTTATACCTTTTTCAATCCCTGGCTATTATTGTAAGCTGTTATTTTTTTACGGTTTCTAGGGTATCTCGCAGATATTTCTCTGGGAATATAACTGACGACGATCTGGGGGCACGGCAGTGCGCCTGCCAAGTCGAGCAAAAAAACGGCAAGGCCGTACCATCCTTTTCTTGAAACAGTTCAGCCCATTTTCGACTCCCTATAACTACGTTGTGGATAAAATTTTATTTGTATGCCTTATAGTCTATAAGGCATATATAGCTCTCTACTTGTACATAAAAATAAAATTTTATTCACAACAAAGTTATAGGGAGTCATATATATACAACCTTATTTTTAGTTTATACGAAATTCGAAACACGGGTCAAATATTTTCATTTAAAGAACACAAAAAAATTTAAAATAATATCTTGAAAACTCACGAAGTTACAAGCTTTTTGTGCTGTCCCGTTGTGTTTTTAGTAGGGTATACTTTAATTGAGATTTTGTAAATATTATTTGGTCAAAATGTAACATGGTATAAAAAATATTAAAATCGATTCTATTACGATTCTGAACAAACAGTTTTCAGGTTTCGTATAAACTAAAAATAACGTTGTATAATTAAGGCTGTTTTAAAAAAAAGGAAAGTTTTGTTTTTACTTGTAGCTGTGACCTATCCGTATAAAATAAAATGAAACAAAAAACATTTATTCGTGACTTTATGGACATTATAATGAGCTAAAATAATATTTGTATGCAACCGAAATGGTCACCACTTAGCATGACGTGACATTGAGGTGTCGTGGCATTTCCGTGGAACCGGTCGGTGTGAAGCATAAAGTTATTATACCAAACAACTTTATGGTGTGAAGGGAGAAGCGCAGCTTAGGCATACAAATAAATACTATTATAAAATAAATTGTTTCCCAGGTAAAAAGAGTTTTTGTACAAATGTGTACACATTACAGTGTACACTGTTATTTTAAAGAAAGATACAAAAGTCAACAACAAAAAAAAAAAATATACCTAATATCAGCACTAGGTCTTTGCTTGATCCTTGAATTTTTGGTCACCCATCAAGGTACGAAGCGCATCAAAGTAGCTTCGCTGTTGCAAGGAACATAACGACATGGAACTGAAGGATACGTAAGAGGGAGGGTATGAGATGTATCTGACGCGGATTTAATCATTTAATTACCGACCCGGGGTTTGATGGGCTCAATCTGTCAATGATCGTATAATATTTTCTGACAGTACCTACTGTTTGTTCCAGATGCCCCGGCTGTATTGCACTCTGTTCCTGATAGCGATGGCCTACTGCCTGTTCTATTGCGTTCAAGCCGTGGCGGTCGGTGCACCCGTCAAATGTCCCGAAGACAAGATACCCTTCAAAATAGGCACTAGCGAAATCTGCATTCCTAAAAATTACACCGTCACGGAAGAGCGCTAACATAACAATCATATAAGTATATAAGAGTACCTATCTGCAATAACAAATTATTCTATAAGATTAAAGCATAAGTTTGTGAATAATCTAGTACCTACAGTTATTAAATATCTAATTTTGTAAAGTTGAGTTTTTTTTTGTATTCTGCCGTCATTAGCTACTGCTGGTAATTGCTCTAAACTAATGAATGACGGTGTCCGAACTACTTCACCTAGTCGTAATTATTTGTAATCATATTACGTCATTATTACCTGGCTATTATTTCATTATAATTAGGAGGGAGTAGGAAAGCATAGGCAGTATACCTGACAATCTATACGTCGCACCTCCTCACACTCAACTCAATCTTCTCCAGGGTGCCTAGTGCGACATTTATTTAATTTTACCATTTTATCAAGGGCGATTTTTGAACTGGTGACTAAATCTCACGCTATTTTAAAAATTACGATCGCTTTTCCACTCTTATTCAAAGAAACTGTTATGTATTATTTGACATACAAAATTTAAAATTCAAATTGTAAATATTGCAAAAAATGTCACCGATGAGATATTTCTAAATGAACCGTGTTAGCTTTCTGGATAGGATGTCACTTATTTAGCTTTAGCTATGCAGAACTATTATTAACATTATTATTGACACACATGTTATTATTTAACACATAAATAATAATCTTAATTAAAAAATGCCAAAAAGTAGTACCAATTTATGTCTATATTTTAAAATACATAATAAGTAGGTATATTAAACATACCATATTATTAATATTCTCTTGATTTACCTACCTATTTAAACAACAAAGTCTTGAAGATCATCTACAGTGTCGTGTTAACGACTTTAAGTGTGGCGTCTAATGACTCATCTGCGAAACTAAACATGTTGTACCACACGAACATTAATGATCAAAACAAAGAAAAATACTCGTTTCTGTAGTGATTTTTAACAAGTAACTTTATTTTTTACGTCATACGAACACCAGCTTCGTCCGCATGAAATGTCACAATTGGGTATTAATCGCGTGCCCCCACAACCAGATTCTATTTTTTATTTTGACCAGGGTACTTAATATACTTTTCCCCTGGTCAGAAATCGGCTACCGCCTTGCCTATGGCGTACTCCAGATTCAAAATATCTTGTCAAAAGTCACATCGAACCATTTTGTTGCTCTGTTTCGATGTGCAGACACACAAGACCACAATCAAACAAACCCCTTCGTATTCATAATATAAATTAGGATGGCATATTATTATCCAGTGAAAAAATTCAAACCAGTCATGGTTACAGCACTATGCAAATCCTCCTTTTTTAGGGTTCTGTACTCAAAGGGTAAAACGGGACCCTATTACTAAGACTCTGCTGTGCGTCTGTCCGTCTGTCACCAGGCTGTATCTCATGAACCGTGATAGTAAGACAGTTGAAATTCACAGATGATGTATTTAAGTTGCCGCTATAACAACAAATAATAAAAAAACAAAATAAAATAAATATTTAAGGGGGCTCCCATACTACAAACGTGATTTTTTGCTCGTTTTTATAGATAATGGTACGGAACCCTTCGTGCGCGAGTCCGACTCGCACTTGGCCGGTTTTTTATGGTAGAGTTGGCAAATGACTAAGCCCTACCTGATGGTAAGCAGACAATCAGAATCCAGGAGCGACGACAGCTAATTGAGCAGGATCGTGCCTATACAGGATCTAACAAGAAAATCAATAAGCGAACGTTTAAGGGCGGTATCTATACATACATCATTCTGAATACAATCACAAAAAATGGGCTCCAGTTTTATAGTGATTTTTCAAAGTTATGTTTTCTAACAAACTAAATTTTTTGGTGTTTTATGATAATGTTTTGTTGATTATCTCGGTAAGCCTGTAGTTTTGGACTAAATATGGTGAGCATGCTCATTGTGATGTATAGATGCTCCCCTTAAACGTTCGCTTATTGGTATTGTTAGACTCTATCTATATATCCGTTCTCACCTTGCCGACCCTAATACTAATCGGACGGATCGGGGAGATCGGACTAAGTATGATGATGATGATTGGTCTGACCGATTTCGGTCATGGCGACCACTTCGACTTCTAGTCGGCACGGCGCTGGTGTGCCCGAAGATGGCTCATAATTCAGAGGCAGGTCAAATGCGCAGGATATATTTAGGTGCACAAACGTACGCGTAAACACACTAGGTGCACACGCTTGTCCTCCCCTCCTTGATCTAGTGGAACGGACCGCTACGACTAGTAGAGGGTCCGGATGACGTGTCTGGCCGACGGTAGCAGCTATATGTATGCTGACTACCGCCGCCTTCTAGGCCTTCCACCTTGCCTACTTCGCCGGGTCCGCCAACACCTGTAGCATATCTGCTGTGGGTTGCCTTCTCCGCCGAAGCCCCCTTTCAGTCGCTTTTTACGACATGCAGGAGTTACCGTAGCCCTATTCTTAGCCCGGGCTACAGGACAATAACTAGTGCCATAACCCATCACACGGGCCTTAAGGTGGTTGGCTTCCATCTTAAAACTAGCAGAGACCCCGGTTTCGATTCCCAGTGGGGGTACATCTTTGTGTACTCGGTTAAATTGGTGGTAGAGCTTGTTTGACCGCCTGACTAGTTACCACCAGCTTATCTAAATATTTTGCCATATCATCAATGTTTGGCGCATTATTGTGTTCCGGCAGCTAGTCATAAGATAGCCAGTGTCTTAGTATAGTTAAGAACTTCGGCCTCATCATCACAACCTTTCAACCCCGGAACAATACAAATGAAAGCACCTGAAGTATGACGTAATTCGCAAAATGGCGAATACCTAACGTCGATGTCCACAAAAATAATGAATATGTTGCAATTAGATCATATTTTATCCTTTTTTAAACGACAATATTTAAATTGATATATTTTCTCCGGCAGTTATCAAAATAAATGTGATTATCGAAATAGTTTATTGGTTCTAAATGATGAAACTGTTTATTCTAGTTTGTTTATAGCTAAACTTCTTCATACAAAAGTAGGCTCTACTTAGACGACATAGAGTCCATCAAATTCGATCGCTCAATTGTCAAAATTTGACATTGACATTTAAAAAGTTTAACGCACAGAGAATACAGTTGTTGGGGGGTTTGGAGAGCTTGAGTGTAGCACTTTAGTTTGTTTATAGCCAAACTTCTTCATACAAAAGTAGGCTTTAAATTATCGCATTTTAAGTTTTAAGTCGCGTGGTCGGGTCCGGTGCGATCGCACCGGTTGGGGCTTGACGGATTACGGCTCCGGTGCGATCACACCGGTTGGCTTTTATCAAGTGAGATGAAGGCTGGCGTGCCTATTTGTAAGGAATAAAATAAAGAAGCGGGCTGGTAATGTCAACGGACTGACATCTACGATAACAACCGGAACCGGCAGAGGAACTTGAGATCCATCCCGACATTGCGAACTTAAAAAGATCATAACTCAAACTCGCTAGCCGAGTGCGCCAACTAAGTATATCTTGTACCTAATAGTAAGTAGATATGAATTAAAGTAGGTAATAAATGACACGGATCATTAGAGCTGGTAATGGTATATCCATAACCTTACCTTAGCCCAGTTAGAATATCATCACAAACCATTAAATCCTTCTGAGAATCACGCTACGAAGATAGTGTAATTGAATATTAAACAATCAGGCGCCAAAGACAGCAGTCAGAGCGGTAGAGTAGCGACGAAAATGCAAATTGTTCAGCCTTTGGGCTGTGTTTCGCTATTATGTTAGTTACACTTATTATAATAACTATTAATAGAATTTGCGAGACAGCTTAAATCGTAACCAAGTAAATAATAAAAGAGATTAAAGGGTCTTGAAAATAAAGTATTTGGGGCATTAGTCATAACATTGAGCTAATTTACCTACTGTTTGTTAAGCGTGAACCTTCATCATAGTAATCAGGTGGGGTTAGGGCATCAATGTTCGACTGGAACCAGCAATAGACATTTTTGCCTTTTAATCATTAAAAAAAATAGGGCCAGCCACTGATTCTTTAGCAACAATTCAATACAAACCACCGGCTTCCTTGCTTTCATCACGTAAAATTTTAATGAAAATCTATGTTTTTTTGGCGACCAAAAGTGTATCGAACATTGGGTTCAAAAGTCGAGCACTGGCGCCACTAACCTAAATGAAGCATTTAATTTTTAACTACCGCAAACATGAATTACTTACCACCAATGTATGGTAACAGATATAGAGCAATACACACTCCATACGCCTTCATATCCAGCGTTGACCACATACCACTATTATCACTTTATGACAATGCTAACAATTCATTTTTATTCACCGTCGCACTACCCAGTCACTGTCATACTTCATATTTTCCTCTACTCCATTGCCGTGCCGTAATTGTTAAATAACCGAACAGCCAAGCGGGGAATCACTACTAGTAATGTTACTTGAAGTCGTTCAGAAGAATTACGAAGCAGTTGCGCAATACGATAAAGATCCCTCTACACTATTTACAGCTGAACAAATATACCAGTCATCGGCGTAACTCTTTGTAATTAAAATGAAATAGTCTAACGGGTTTACTTTGAAAGTTGAATTTGTTAGTCATCAACACGCGTTTCATAGACGATATACGAAGTTACTACAAAAGCTATAGTGGTAGGGCCCTGGCTGGTCGTGCATGAGATCGCGCCGGCTAGGCTCGCGTTCGCCGCAGGCTTCGGCGTTTGTCGTACAGCTACTGAAACTCCAGCAAGTGCAGTCATGTGCTTGCCCCCACCGCCCGCCGCGACCTTGCAGTTTATTATGGCATACAAACGACAATTTACAATAGAGTGACGAGTCGACGGCGAAACGATAGTGAAAACGAACGATAATGATGACGTTGTACACCCATATCGTATAATGTCGCAACTCGCAACGCATGCGGGCCTGGGTTGGCCCGTGGACGTTCAAAATTCTTTCCGTCGTTTACATGGTGTTTTGTAAGCGTCCATCCGATACAACGGGTAATTTACATAGGTACACGTAGAATAGGTAAAGCTAACTGCCAATTTGTGACAATAAATTGTGTAGTTAGATGTCTATTCATAATTTCATTTTCCTATATAAGCGCTGCTCATCCGACATTAAAGAGTTCCGGTGTTGCATTATTCGATGTGATTATGAAAGCCTGGGGGCGATAGCATTTTATTTATTTTGGTTACGATGGTTACTTTCTGGAAACCCTTAAAGGACACGGTGCCAAGTGCGATCAGAAGTTCAGAGAACAATCCTAGTGCCATGGAACCACGAGTAATTAAAATTACCCATGGACCCGCGGAAATGGGTCGACCCACCGGGACCACGGGTAATGACTGCGAGTTTCATTCACCATTCGATGACGTTGACGAAAACGAAAATTTGTATGGCGTTTAAGCATCGCCGCTTGGTGGAAAACATGACGAGTCAAAATGTTGCTATATAAACGTTTTCTGTACGTGATGGAATGGCGAATGAACTCGCACTGAAGATAAAACTAATTCTGAGATAGTCGCTCGCTCACTCGTGATCCGTGCATCGTGCGCTGCCGAAGGACCTCTACTAGTAATAGCAAAATAGTAGATAAGCATAGGTAATTAACAACTTAAATGCCATTTAACCAAATAACAATTTAATTTTTATTATCAGGGCCTGGCGACGCCGACGGACGGTCAATCTGTTAATAATATATTGTAACATAATATTGTTATGGGCTTGACTTGAATTGTTATGGGAAACACCGAAGACAATCGAGGTAGAGTTACCGAATTTTCGATGCGATGCCTATATGCGCTGTGTGTGATATAGGCACATACAGGATGTTTGCTAATAGGTGTATATTCCCGAAACAAACCAAACATGCTAAATCAAATTCACGCAGATTTACTTTTTCATAAAAAAAAACTCAATTATTCTATTGCAACTTTTGTTAAATTCAAACTCAAATTCAAAAATTATTTATTCAGTTTAGGCTACAAGTAGCTCTTGTCAATGTATGTATACCATCGGTTCGTAAGTCTACTCTGGGCGGGAGATCTTGTACTGAGAAGAACCGGCAAGAAACTGCAAGTGCCCAGCTCTTTTCTCCCTTACAGCGTCAAAAAATATTGGAAAATGCCCTATCATAGCAGGACACTTTCCATTACAAATAAACCGCAACATGTAAAAAAACAAAATTAAAAAATCTAAGTTATCAAGTTAATTCTTGCAATGTTTCGACTTCTGTTTATGTTTGACCATGAGGTTGACGACCAAGAACAACGTATCAGCTGGACCTAGGGTTGTCACTTTTACAGTTTGACTTAGTAACAAAGAACCTCAATATCTCGGCCATGTGGTGGTTTTCAGTTAAGTTCATAATTTTCCGGAGTTCTATGAACAGTGCCCTATCTGCCATATTCGGGATTATACAGGTATTACCAAACACCCTGTAGGTAAGCCCGCACATACAACTCAGTTCTCCTAAACGTGCTATTCCGAACTGAGCTGCCATCTGCAACTGCCGACAGTAGGTACGTGCAGCGACTGCATGAAGTCGGCCGCAGCTGCACTACTGGTTTGTTGTATTTATTATGAAATGGCTTCCAAGCGCCGCGGCAGCAGCAAGTGGCTTAGATTTGAGCACACCATGTTTTTCACACGGAAATTTATACGCGGCGGCATGCTCTCAAGTGGGCAAAACATCCAGTTTGTTTGTGTTAGCTAAAGATGGGCTAACAAAAAATATTACACTGTAGCATTAATGGATTGATATTGTGTGTTAGTGTTATGGTCGTAATTAATGATATATATAGAAATAAATTATAATCATCATCAGCTCATTTTATGTCCCCACTGCTGGGGCACGAGCCTTCCCTATGGATGGATAGGGAGAACAACTAGCTTTTAAGCCACCACGCGGGCCCAGTGCGGATTGGTGGTTGTTAACGACTGCTAATGCAACCGAGACCAACGGCTTTATGTGCCTTCCGAAGCACGGAGGAGCTCGAGATGATACACTTTTGGTCACCCATCATAATAAAGTTAAAAAAAATAATGTTGTGTTTTGTTATTTTTAAATTCCGTCATCGTTCACAGCGCTCCATGCCTCTTTCACTCATATACCACATCCTCACACACTTACAATAAGTTAGTTATTTGTTTCTACCCTACAAATTCCTTAGAAATAATTAGCAAAACAACGTTTGCCGGGTCAGCTAGTAATGATATAAAAAGTAAAACATAACAAAATATCATACAAAAATACAGCTTTTATAAAAACCTAAATCTAGAACGCCGACAGCAGCGGAGCAGGACTCAAGCTACCGGCGATTAAGGCTGCAGAGAAAGAAATCTCCTGACAATGCGTGCCGTGTCCAGGAGTGTTGCCTTCTGTATCTGGCACTTGATCCAGCCATCCAGCGAAAGCCTCTTGAGATGTTGGTCGAGACTCTTCGCTATGAGGCCGTTTACAGAAACAACTATGGGGACAATGATCGTCGAATCCACATCCCACATAGCGGTCACCTCGTGAGCCAGGTCAAGGTACTTAGTGAGTTTGTCCTTCTCGGCTTTCACAAGGTTCTCGTCATGCGGAATGGTGAAATCGATGAGCATTGTCTGGCGCGTCAATCGATCTGTCAACACGATATCAGGCTTATTGGCTATTAATTAGGCAATAATAGTCCTGTCCGTGATAACAGATCGATCCCAGTAGAGCGATGCATAACCATTTTCGAGAACTGGCACCGGCGTGTAGGTACTTATAGTACGGCACCTCAGATTCTACAAGACCATATCGAAGAGCAAGTTGCTGATGGATAATCCTGCCTACCTACAAGGTTATGTCTGTGTAAGTAGGTACTCACCGTTAGCCAGCAGATGAGAACAACCGGAAATAATATGCCTGAGTGACTCACCGGGACGACGGCATGCCCGACAGATGTCGACCGTACCGCCCCTAAAGATATATTTCCGGTAATTATTCGTCATGACTTCGTCTGCAAACTCAGACAAACCCCTCTGATTCCCCAAAGAGGTCACCGAATCGTAGCCAGTTTACCGACGTGAGCAGATCCACATCGAGCCCTTTTAAGGCCGTGTAGTACCGCCCGTGGAGCTCCTTACTCTTCCATATGTTCCTGCGGTCTTCAGTGCTCAGCACCGTTATATTATTATTATTTATTTTTTTTCCTCTCTTTATTTTTTCACATATTAATTTACATTTTTAAATATTTTCTAAAAACAAAACAGACAAAACATTTAAACGTATAAAAAAATAGGGGTCCGCCGGCATCGGGACCAGGGTCCAAGCTACCGGTGGTTAGGGCTCCAGAGACAGGACCCTCCTCACAATGCGTGCCGTATCGAGGAGAACTGCCTTCTGAATCAGGCCTTTGATCCAGCCGCCTAACGAGAGTCTCATGAGATGTTGATCTAGGCTCTTGGCCATCAGGCCGTTGGCCGTAACAACAATCGGCACGATGACAGCCGAATCCACATTCCACATGTCGACAACCTCGTGTGCTACGTCGAGATATTTGATTTGTTTCTCTTTCTCAGCTTTCACAAGGTTCTCGTCATGGGGAATAGTGATATCGACAATCATCGTGCGGCGCGCTAATCGATCTATCACCACAATGTCAGGCTTATTTGCTACAATAATCCTGTCAGTTTATTATTATTATTATAAAGCTTGCCTTTTGGATCTCCATAATATGTGCCGTTGTTCTAAAATACCTACCTTCCTAAACATACTGCAGGTATGTGATAGGTAGAGGGGGTAGACAGATAAAACGCCATGACAAATATTAAAACAATATTGTCACGACAACTGACGACACTAAATCATTATTATGACCGTCATATAAAATGAGTAATCGTTTGTTAAAACCAGTGTCCACCTGCCCGTCCTGTTATGACCCACAAAAGCAATCTGTTATGTTAATCCAATAACAGCCATGTATTGTTATGTAAATACGATTGGACGCAGCAAACGCATCGCGTGAATTTATTGTGCCAAATATGTAATGAGTTTACGTACAATTATTGTAATGTTGCCAGATATGGAAATGATAAACAGTTATATAGGTAGGTGGTTATGTTATGGTTTCTATACACGAGTATAAACACTTGGATACATAAGTTCACAGAACAGTTAAATTTATCTATTCCGTGCATATGTTCCGTGTGTATGTACTTACATACACACAGCAAAGACACGCCTGCTTGCGTAACGACCGACGACATTTCATGAAAATTTCAAACGTCTAATTAATATTTTGCTACAAACCTGATTGTGTATTGTTTCAATTTTATTATTTAACACTTAGCTTAGTAAATATTAAATACTTAAGTACCTACGTCAAGCATAAACGGCCCAAATGCAACTTCGTCCGGTAAAACACCGCATCCCTAGATCCCGAGTGTCTGGGCCCGCGTGTTGGTTTATGGCCCCTTCTCCCTATCCATCCATAGGGAAGGCTCGTGCCCCACCAGTAGGGACATAATATGAGCTGGTGATAAAGCAGCGCGTCCTGATAAGAAACGAAGGGAGTTAAAATTTTGCCATACAAACTCTCGATTTCGTTAATATGCCTGAATGGCAAATAAAAGTCGCACTAGGCATTCTGAAAATACAGATAAACATTCACAAGCAAGTGAATACGTAGATACCTTTAATAAAAATATAAATTTCGCTTCATTACATTTTAGTAACTCATAAACTGCACTATGTACTTATCCACGATTGTGTTTATACGAGTATAAAAGTATCCATGGTAGATACAAACAACCGACTTGACGTACTTACGAATTTATTGTAGTCTAGTATGTTCCAAACTACCAAGCCTATGTCGTTAGGCACAAAAGGCCCGATAAAGAATGGCATTGAATCCAGTTTCAATACTATCAAGTACACACCTTTATAGCGTGCACCCACTAAATAGTGTACCTATGGCACTTTCATATATTCGTCAGCGAAGAGTTTTAAGTTGTATGCTCCATACTTAGTCACCTAGTATCGTCTCAGAACTTAGGGCTTATACGTCGCATTTTGAAAGCCTATTGAAAATTCTACGAAATGTTTTTTTATGGAAGAATTGGCAAATGACTGCTCTGCCTGATGTTAGACAGAAGCAGTCCAGTCATTACAGCTCTGGCTTGTGGTTTACTTTTTTTAATGCCAAATATCTTCTTGCCCATCCTCCACATACCTTGCTGCCAGTGATAATAGCATATGTCGGGAAAAATATTATATAATAAACGTATACAGCCCTTTTCAGTATGTTAAAATACCAGTTTCCAAACTGGAAACCATTAAAGTATCACTGTGATTTTGAACTTGCAGCTATAAATTCCATATATAATGTTTTTCCCGACATAGAAGATGCTTCTTTTTCTCTAGATGCCAAGACGCCCCCTGTTGGGCTCTGTATCGAAACTCAAACTAGGCAAAGAAAGATACGAAAGTTAAGCTATAGTAGGTTTTACATTAGCACCAACACAATTGGGAAACACCTATTTTAGCTAACTTTCGTCTCTTTTGCAATAGATCGCCTTTTCATTGGGTAAGTAATTGAACAGAATTCTGCTAATAAAAGCTACAGAGCAGACAAATTTTCCTTCGTTCCTAGTTGGTACAATTCCCTATTGGTACAAATTCCTAGTTTGTTCAATTCCTAGTTGGTACAATTCCCCATTGGTACAAATTCCTAATTCGTACAATTCCCGATTTATATTTGAATCAATTTTCTACAATTAGGTAATAGCAATTTAATTTGATTAAATTAATTATTACCCCTCTGATCCTTCTACCATATTCCTACCCATTAAGTACTAATTTTTTTTTTTTGAGACTTCCGCACAGAATCGGTTAATCTTAATTTTCGAAAAATATATGGCGCGAAAAATTTGCTTAAAATGTCCCTCATAAAATGTTGTTGCAGGCACCTTTACATCTCTCAGTAACATAATCAATGACATATTGTACAAATTGGGAAAGATTTGCCGATTGTACGAATTAGGAATTGTACCAACTAGGAAGGAAGGCAAATTTTAAGTATGTCACTTTTTAAATCTTTTTAGTTTCTACTAAAAAGATTAAAAAAGTGACATACTAGTGGATCAAATAAAAATCATGAAATCATTTTTAGGCGCTATGTATTTCAATAATCATAATTTTCTCTGTCACATACTGTGCTTACAAGCGTCTCGTTAAATTTGTGCTTTGTGTATTTCACTCTCACGTTCTAAGTTGCTATATGTAAACAAGCTATATAAATATTGACTACCAATTGCGTAATATACAACGTGTATAAAAATAAAACACTACAACCTCAAAACCAACTAACTATAATATTATCAAACTCTTTTTATTTAATTGTAGGTATTGTTCAAATAATAATCTTTGTATCAGAGGAGTGATCTAAGGCCAATAGAGAACTGATGCAGACTTTATTTATGATGATGTGTCACTATAATTAGTCAGATCGATTCATAATTCTACATTGAATAAGAAAAATGTAGGTACAGTTACGAGCATTTACATGTAAATAATGTAACTCTTAATACAATAGGATAAGAGTCAAAACTAGTCAAGTGTTAAGCTCGTGACTGTACACTCACTGGCGCGCATAGCGCTATAATAAAAACCGGGACTTCTTCGCCCCAAGAGTCTTGTCTGCGGTTTTGTTTAAGTTTGAATATGCGTACGTGAACGTGCATGAGTGTTGGCAAATGAAACAAAACAGTACGTCACTTTTCAAATTCCCTCAAAAAGCCCGCGTGAGGGCTTAGTAAAGCCCTACATCTTAACAGAGATACTCAATGGATTAAGGGGTAACTCATTTATCATTAATTTATAATATCATTCATCATCATCCTAATATATATTAACAATGGAAATATTGTCTATTAAAATAACTTTTAAAAAATACTTTGTTACTGGCTAAATGTGCTAACCGCACGAAGCCATCAACTATAAGAGAAAGAAAATGCAAAAACCTATATTTTGCTTGAAAAATCATTTACAGGTTTTGGGTTATTTAATTTACACGTTGTATATCATCGCAGGCATTTGATTGTATATAAAAATAAACACTCAGGTACATAGAACAATACTTTGGTTGTAATGACTATTTTGTATATAATAAAGTTTTTTTAACAAGTTTACAATATTAACCTCCAATTAGTCTAGTTATTGCGTTTAATTTTCAATCATTAATATTTAGTACGACATTATGGAGCAAAAAATAATCACAATTCACATAGGTCCTCTTTTTAAAGGATTTTTGGGTACTAGGGTCTTGTTTGGTGGCTTTTAGAAGTGTTTAATAATAGTTTTTGTGTAAATAATATTTTCTTAATAAAATGTGATTAAATATTATTGATATATCGCTAATTTACAGCCAGATTTTAAAATATAGACGCTGTAAATTTTTGTCCATATTGACCGTTCTTAGTATAATAATAAATTATAAATGTTAAATTATTACAAGAAAGATATTAAGGGATTGCACAAAAGGCAGTTGTTACTCAGTTAAGCAGACTTTCCTTAACCGTGTTCTACCAAGATCTTTTATTACGATACAAACATTTTTCTAAATCAACCTGTTTTCATAGCGACTGTCAATTGCTGAACCAAAATTGGATCAGAATAAGAGATCATGGGAGACGAACAGAACCCAAGCAAAAAGTTAATTAGAAATTAGCTAGAAGAAGGAATAATCAATTAAATGTTAAAAGTAGTTTTTTCACCAAAATCTTACAATACTAAATAATTTGTTAAATCTAGCGCATAATAAATATCAGAACATCCATTATGTAGAATTTAAGATGAGATTAATCACAACATCATTTGACAATTATATTGATGTTTCGTGATACAATCGATTCTATATGTCTTTATTCTTTTTGTATAAATTGCTATTATTATCGGATAAAATTTAGATTACATTCAAGCCTCAAGTATATGTATCATCTCTCTCTCCTACTCCCTTATGAATGATAAGCTCTTGGCCTCTATATTAGTGAATAAAATATTCACGCCGATTAATCGAAATATGTCCAAAAATATCATATTCGTCTATATATTTCTTTATGATATTTGGCAATACATTTCTTTTTAGGCATGCTTTAGAAATATTTATCAGCAGCGACTGAATGATGAGCAATTTCATTAAACATGTAATTTTTTTAAACAACTTTCCAATTTTTAATACATTTATATTTCACAACCCAAACTGATATGACTATATGTCATAACATAACCATAAGAAATGCTAAGTTTGATAAGAAATGCTTTAACATAATACAACAGATAATCAACAACAAAATAAAGTAACAACAAATTTGTGACCACTATGACTATAAAATCAAAATATAACAATGTAATTAAAAATAGCGTAAAATACAAAGGTTTTTGGCTCCGTTCAGGCAACTTAGTTTCATATGGCAAAATAAAAATATCTAAGTGGAAATACTTTAAATCAGTCAACGAAAATTATTCAAAAAAGACATTTCATTTTTACATAATTGGTAATTTCTTAGTATCCTGCTTTAATAGAAAATTTCGCTTCTTTTTCTTGCTTCTCAACAAACTGTGTTAGATCGCAGTTTTTCTATAACAAAATCGTATCACGTAAACAACTTTAATCTTTTAGTCCGTCTTTTGCATGAGCTAACACATTTTTACTACCATAAATGTCATCAAGTAGCAGCATTTGAATAGTTGTAGTAATGACTTAAGGCGACGCATCGCTAAACAATTAATCTAATATGGAGCGTTTGCGCCCCGTACTATAAGAAAAACTGGTTTTTTTTCTATCCAATTAAAACTACAAATAAGTTTAAAAAAATGAACTAGCATATTGAAGTATGTGTTAAGACTAATCTACTAAGAAAATTTAGACGCTTAAATCGGTCTGGTTTGCCTGTAAAATGCAAATCTATGTTTTAAAAGAGGTTACTTTGATATTTTTTTCTGTTATAAAAAAAAATCGTGTTTCTGCAACTAGCAAAATGAAGTCAACTAAATGAAAAATCATGTCATCAAATATCACTTTCATATGTTTTGTAATTGTTGGGAAAAATCAAGATCCCGCCACGTAAATTATCAATGCGTCGCCTTAAACAATAACATAGGTACAAATAACCTAAGCAGACATGCGTTTCATACTTCAAGAAAATTGTATGTACATCTCATTTATGTAAATATAGCATATTTTAATTGACACAAAACCTTACTAACAGTTTACATAACTTTAACAAAGTATTTTCACACATTGTAGCTTACAGACACTAGTCGGCATTAATTGTGGCATGCAGATTTTTTAAGCTGTCTGAATGTTTTATAGAAATCAACCTTATCCTAGTGACTGTAAGATGCATATTTGTCAACAAAAACACTTTACTGGTATTGCGAATATGCTTAGGTTAAAAATGTATGTAATGTTGTAGAATGACTAGGGAATACTCACGAAAAAGACGAAGTAAATAGTTATACATTTCTAACCTAGTTGGTGGGGATTCGGTCTCTCAGATACGAAAGAATGGACTCAGTTCCTTTAGACAGGATCGCGTGGCGCGGCTGACGGAAGCAGTTGCCCATGAGCTCGAGACTTCTGAAACGTTTAAAGCAAATTAATCTAGTCATTGCCTTTCGAACGCCTCGGTGGCCGAGTGGTGAAGCACTCGGCTTGATACCTGAAGGTCCCGGGTTCAGTTCCCAGGTTGGGCAGTGTGTTTCAGATTTTTGATGCATAGCCCGGGTTTGTGATCACCAACCCGCATTTGGCAAGGTTGGTGATTAAGCCATTATCCTTTAATTGTAGTGATGACTTAATTTGAACTATGTCCAGCAGTCGCACAATTATGGGCTATTTATTTACTTACTAGTTATTGCCTTTCTAACGGTTATCCTCCTAATATTTTATTATCTGCCCACATCGCAAAGCTTCAGTAGATATTAGGTCCTTACCTATGAAATTGACGTCTTGTATAAAGATTTTTTCTAAAATTATATTTTTCATACTAACGTTTACTTTTATTTTCTTAGCATCTAATTATGTTAACACTATAAAAATTGTAGAGTCGTGTGTTTGTTTCACTAGCTAAATATAGCTGATATTAAAAAGAAAAAAAAATCAAGACTCTTTAAAGCTACAATGAAACAAAAGGTCAATTCCGCGAACAAAAAAAGAAGTCAATTTAAAAAAAAAATTGGGCGATAAAGACACAAAATTAATAATCATTGTTAGTCCTGAAGGCTAAGTAACACAGTCCTATTTATAGGTGTATAATAATATTAACAACCGGTATTGACTTTTACAAGATTACTTGTAACACACTAATTAATAAGTGAGAAAAAAACGTCAATTTTATAGGTAAGGACCTATTACAAGGTGCTTCCAAATTAAATTATAGACTCTAGTATATTTAGCCAAGCTGCAGAACACTTGGCTGAATATACTTTATATACTTACTAATACTTTTATCCCTAACCTATGTTGTCCCACTGCTGGGCAAAGGCCTCTCCTAAACCCTTCTATTTTACACTATTAGTAGGCAACTAAATTAGTGTCGTGCCCCAGCAATGGGAACATAAAATGAGCGAGTCATGATAGGTAATGATGAAAATGTAAATAATTACATTTTCATCTTAAAAAACGATAACATAATTATAAAAATATATTTTTAATTTTTCCGAGTTACAAATGCTAGCAGCGTACCTGAGCTGCGTGAAGCGTCCGAGCTCGGGCGGCACGGTGTAGATGCTGTTGTTGGACAGGTCGAGCACGGCCAGCTTCCGCAGCCGCGCCAACGCATCTGAAGATACGTTGATCTCTTCCAACTGGTTCTCGGCCAACAATAGTATTTCCAAGTTTTCCAATTCGTATACACAGCGGGGGATTTTGGAAAACCTAAAAATATTGAATACCATATAATGTTTGTAATGTTTGTATTAATAATGTTTGATTTACAACCAGCCAAAATTGATAGATGTTACAAAGTCGTCAACAATATATTGACATTAAGAAAATCAAACCTTAAATATGCCATAAATAAAAGAAGAAGGAGAAATTATGTTATTGGGTTGTATTGTTACTGATAACACTGACAATATTTTCGATTCATTCTTAAATTTATGATTAAATTAACGCATTAAAACTTATTTTACTTTAAAATGTTACATTGACAAAAGTTCAACTTGATCTAAAACACAAAAGGATCTTTATGTCCATCAGGTAATCTAGTACAATTTGGTACTGACAAGAATTACTCTTTAATGTAATATTTGTCAGTAGTCTTGCGATGTGTTAAACTAAGCAATTAATATGTGGTTAAAGGTCATATAATTATAACCATAGATCGGATTAGGTAGAGTTTTTTGACATACCTTTGCAATGTTAGCATATCATGGATAATCTTAAGCAAACTTAGCTTTTTCCAAAATTTGGATAAAACAAAGTATAAGATTTTTGAAAATAATCTCCAATAACGGTCACCTAAATCACACCTTGATAGTCTAACGTGCAAAAGAGTTAAAAGTGTATTTTCTCTTATTATTTTATCGGGTTATCCATACTATTGATAACGTTATGACGCAATTCACAGAAAAAACTCTACATATTCCGATCTATGATTATAACATATAAATTACAATTATACAAACTTGTTATTGGACATGACTAGTTCCCTCATGTTTTTCAAATTTCCGACCTCCAACGGCAAGTCGGACAAGGAATTCTTTCCGAGATCGAGATACTGCAAATGAGCACAGCAGCTTATCTCGGGCGGGAACGTCGAGATGTTGTTTGTAGATAGAATCAACTGAGACAGCGTATCCTTAAGTTGGCAAATGCTGAAATAAAACATATTTATTTAAATACATACATAATACATACTTTTTTTTGTAGTCGTGTAAAAATATTAATCGCTATGCCACGTTAAACTAGAAATATAGAAATCGAAAGGAACACAATAACAAAATAATTGTTATTTTTATGTTCTATAACACTATTTTAACTTTAAGAGCGTTTACGCCGCATACTAGCGCCGCCAATGAAAAAAAAAACATATCTAGTAATTAGAGATAGAAAATCAAATTATGCTCAACAAACTATTTAAATTAAGTAATTAAGCATTTTACGTCACCTAATGAACATCTGACATGCTAGGGTAATAATTTGATTTTCTATCTTTAATTACTAGATATGTTTTTTTTTCATTGGCTGGCGGCGCTAGTGTGCGGCGTAAACGCTCTTAACAAATTTAGGGAAACAAGCTAAAGCTTCATCCCCTTATTTTTTAAATGTGCTGTCTGTATGTATGCCTATTATAGAGCCAAGGGCGGACATGTTCAAAATATTTGATTGGACCCGCTGCGCACGACTTGGAAGCCTGGCCAGATCTCAACCAGACAAACGATCCTTCCGACCTCTACATTTGGCCACATAGCCACCACGAGTCCAACTCATGTTCCGGACGCTGCCGGAGACGCCCACAAAGGCCCATTGTCCCGTGGTACCCTAGAAAAGACAGCCGGACCCGTAGTTCCAGCTGCCATACCCTATCTATCAGTCATACTGACCAGTATATAGGGACTATAAAAAACCGAGCGAGGCTTATAGTAGTCGCATATAATGTGTAACATTAAATTTGACATCTCACCTTAGTAATAAGCAATTTTAACATTATATTCTGAAAAAAATGGGTCAGGTATTACATCATTTTATAACTATAAAATAAATGCAGTAAATACTCATTAGAAGACATTTGACATATCAAAATGACCTTTGATAGTCAAACGACACAATATGTCACTATAATAATAATATGTCATGTTCATAATATCGATTTTAAATTTACAAAATGGCGCGCGCTTTCGCGCTTCACCGACTTCCTGTCACACTGTTACATCTACTTCCGTCACATTTCACGAAATCACTCCCACAAATTGTACATATAGAAAGCGAGCGGAAAGATGTTACACATCAAAAAGGCAGTCTGTAATCTTCTTACCCAATAGGCACGGTGGTGAATTTGTTCTTGGACATGTCGACGATGTGCACCTCCGCGTCGGCGGCCGCGCCGAACACTTCGTCGGGCACCGCGGCCAGGTCCCGCCCGGGGACCATGAAAGCCTGGCTTTTTTTCAACGTGTACCTGTAAGTCAACAACATGACTACTATATGTGCTGTTTGAAGTACAGACGACGCCTGCACATTGAACTATCTAAAACTGTCAAATTTGTCATACAATTCAAATCCTTTTGTGGAAATTTGAAAGATTGTGGCAGTCTGATTTGCGGGCGTGTGTACACTCTTGTTTCTATAAAAACTTTATGGTTTACTCAACTGAGTTGTATAATTTTTACTCAATCATAATTATTTTCGAGAACACCTCTAAAAAATCACTATTGTTGAAATTACAACCAAATTACTTAATTCATATGCTTGGACACCACTCAAATACATTGATAACATCAATATTCGTAAATTAGTTGCTGTATATTTCGATAACTAAAACCAATATTTTTTAAGATTCTGTTAATTTCTAAGCGGTCTCAATAGTCGCGGGCGCTTCGTATTTTCGACCTTATGGCAGCGTTAGTAAGGATCAGCCGTTTTAAATGTTCACAAAACGAAGTGTCTTAATAGATAAATAAATAAAAAATACTCACTTATCAGGCCACACGGTGTCTTTGTCGCAGCGCGTCTCGCAAACAATCTCATCGGTCATGCGGTCGCGCAGGAACTTCATCATGCGGTCGGTGCCGCCGCGCACCACGTCCTGCCTGATGCACGCCAGCTTATTTCCTTCCATGCTCAGGCTCTGCAGCTGGGAGAGTAAGCCTAGGTTCCGCGGCAGCCTACAGCGGGGATGGTGATAACAACCGACTATTACTGCTTTGCCACAAAACAATGGCTAAAGGTAGACAATACTTAAAACAAATGCTGTCACTTTTTAGCCAATACTTTTAGACAGAGACACAATATTTTAAACACATATTTAGCCATTGTTCAACTTTAAATACAGTTTGATAGTACATGGGTTAATAATTATGGTTCTATAATTTGTTGCAAACAAATTACAATTAAAAAAAGGCAAGGTGTTAAAAAATTTCTACGATATACAGGATGGAAAAAAAAAGACCGTGGTTGGAGGAAAGGGTACCTTTCCTCCAATATTATATTGATATTATATTAATATTAATATTGATGATGGCAAATATTACTGAAAGGAAACATTCCTTTATTTTCAAAAATAATTAAAACTGCATTTAAAGATTTTTGAAAAATCATTTGTTAAGTGAACTATTTTCCTCAGTGAGTAAGCTTTACAATAAAAAAAAATATTTTTCTTGGTCTTTCTTTAATTTAAGATTTTATGTTGTTTAAAAGGAATTGATCCTTATGAATGACTCTTTCAGTTGGTATCATAAGAGACAGTATGTTCTTTTTACATTTCAGCGGTTTGATTCCCGGCTCAAGCTTTTAGCAGTTTTAGGAGTTTATTATTACACTCTTTATTTATTTTCTTTCTTAAAACTAGATTTTTACAATATTTTAATATAGAGACAATAAAACATTATAAAATAGTTAAAAACCTAATCCTAGAGAGAAACCAGCAGCGGGGCAGGCATATTATTTTTATTATTATTATTGGGGAAGAATGCTAAACGATGCTTAGGTGGCCTGTCATTTTTCATAGAATGTTAATGTTATTTTTGAATAAAACTTGTAACGTAAAATCGCATCACATATAAAAGGGTGTATTAAGGGTCAACAATTTTATGAAATAATAATATATTAATTAAACATGACTCACTTATTTAAATTATTATTTGTAAGGTCAAGTCTTTTAAGTTTCTGCAATAGGGAAACATTTTCAGGTAAAACTTCAATCTTATTGTCTCTGATATTCAACACACTTAAATGTTGCATTTGATCACAGAATTCTTCAGTTATCTCCTGCAAAACACAAAAAATATGTTTTATTTCTTTAATGATAAAATAAAAAATATTATTATAAAATAGGTAATTTATAATTTATTCCCATGTTTTCAAACAGAAAGCTATAAATTATTAATTTTCATGTACAGTGGAAAAAGTAATTGAAATTACCTTAATAAAATTATTAGCCAAATATATCTCTTTCAGTGCTGTACATCCGAAGAAATTAGGAAGGTCTTCAATGTCATTGTGGTTTGCGTCAAAAATTTCCATTTTTCTGAGTTCACCCAAAGGTGGCAACACTTTTAAACAATTGTTACTGATGTTCATTTTTTTCAAGTCTAAAAATTTAGATGTTTAAATTAGGACCCTACAAAATCATCAGTTTTGCAATAATAAAGTTTTAGTCAAAGTTATTAAAGCACATACCTCTTAGATTTACAATGTCAGGAGGCAACTCCTGTAGCTGGTTATGCGATAAGTTTAGTTCTACTAAACGAACCAAATAACCCATACCAGGTGGTAATACTACAAGATTGTTATGAGATAAATCCTAAAATACAAAATTATAATAATGTTTGTTATTATACATCAGTACCTATATTTCTTGTTATTACAGACAAAAATAAAAAATAAAAATTTTAACTTACCAAAAAGTTAAGCATGACTAAATCACCAAAAGCAGGCTCTATGACTTTTATTTCATTGTATGACAAACTGAGCGATCTGAGCTCAGTTAGATTGTAGAATTCTTTTGGTAACACAGTGATCTTGTTACGGTCCAGACTGAGGTTTGAAAGAGTTTTTAATTCTCCAATCTCGGGAGGTAAACTTGATAGAGCATTGTCATGGAGCTATAATAATTGATTCCAGGTTAATATTAATCCCAATTATTGAATAGGTACTAGAGTATGGTAGGGTACAAAAATTACAAACTTATAGAGTGGTTATGACGGGTGTTGGCAAATCTAGCTACTTTTAAAAATCAAATTAAGTAGGTGAAAATTAACATAGTTTCTTATTGTAAGTGAATGTCTTGTAACATGTAAGGTAATTTCTCACTTTAAACAAGTGTTGTTGCTTACCTTGACTGTAATCACATGCTGTAGCAACTTGACATTAGGAGATATTGTTTTTATCACATTAGAGCTGAGGTCAAGCATCTTCAATGGTTCAGAATTCCACCAGTTATTAAGATTTGCTTTGCTAAAGTCAACCTCTTTTGTTTCCTCCAAAACAAGGTCATCAATCTTCCAAACATTATCAGGAACTGAAATGCAAAGACCAAAATATGCAATAACATACCAGTTCTTACATAAAATGAACGAAGGCATAGTCAGATAAATGAATAATTTTAAAATTAAAAAAAAGATCAATATAATAATTATATTTTTTAACCTTTTCAGGCCAGGCCAGGGCATTGGATGGGTTATTTAAAGGATGTGGGTTCAATAGCCACTCGAGCTTTCTGAGGCTGGTTTATTTTTCTAGTAAAATTTTATCTTGTAGCTATATACATATAGCATTGTGAATGCAAAATTTAAAAATAATAAAAATTAATAATTAAGATTTATATTTTAGACTTACTTACTTAAATATTATTTATTTATTTTAATTAAACCTAACACCAATAACTCAAATAGACAACCTTTACAAGTTGGGTTCTTGGTGTTAGTTTTTAAATCATACGAATCTCAGAGTGACCTGTTCCTAGGGAGACCATAATTTGCTATCAATTATAGTTACCACTTACCCGTGCCAAGGCCTCTGTTACATAAACTCAATTGTCCCGTGCGTTTAGCCGACTTGATCAGTCCAATAGGCAGCTCTTTATCATCAGCATTCTTGTCTTGCAGATGAAATACAGACTTATTAAAAACTTTTATTCTAGATTTGTTTTGATTTTGGGCTCTGTTCGCCATACTAGTACTGTTTTTTTGATGATTTTACGCACTAAGCTACTAGATATTGGATTAAATCACTGCATTTTTGAATACAATATAAAGTTTTACGCCATTCAAACACGTAATATTGACAATAAATTTAATATTTTTTGCGCTATTGCGCTAAACTCTAGATAAGCATTACAAAAACAAAAATACGACGAATCGAGTGAGTGAGTACAATCACACAGACAGAACCAGTCAGTACCCCCCACCACCCACCAACCAATCCAATGTGGTCCTAATCCTTCTTTCTAGGGATGTATTATATATATCATATCGATATAAGCGTCTCCATTTATTGAATCTAACTGATATTATCGAACTATCAAATATCGATATATAAACAATCGATATATTAACAAAATATAGCGAATTTTTTTATGGTTCACGTCACGAACGAAAGATGGCCAATCAGCGATCAACTTTACAAAAATTAAATTGATTTTTACACAAATCTATGTATGTAAATAAAATTCTTTTTTAATTTTTTTTGTTCGCTCTAATACAAGGAACAAAAGGAAAACTGAAAAGAACAGCGGAGAAATCGAAATAAAATGAGGAGCTCGATGGCACAGTGGTTAACGCGCCCGGTCTGCGATTGCTATGGTTACGCAACTTTCGCAAAGGCCGGTCATCGGATGGGTGACCAAAAATGTATTATCACGAGCTCCTCCGTGCTTCGGAAGGTACATAAAGCCGTTGGTCCCGGTTACATTAGCAATCGATTAATAACTACCAATCCGCACTGTCGTCGGCCTGTGTGGTGGTTTATTTGCCGTTCTCCCTATCCATCCATAGGGAAGGTTCTTGCCCCAGTAGTAGGGAAATGAGCTGGTAATATGACACAAATACCTACTTAACTTACTTTTTAATAAACACACATCTCCGTGTCAGGAGGATCCGATTCGTCAGTGTTCTGGAGCCCGCTCGGATGCACGGACGCCCTGTCAGTACTATCCGATTTTTATTTACGTGTCTACGTTACCTGACGGGAACACTGACACGGACAACTCGGAACTCGGATGGCCCTGACCCGGAAATGTGTGGACAGCGCTTTATTCTTCCTTTTATGATTGGGCACTGAATAAATACATAACTATGCAATATTTCAAAAATATCGATATTTTTGATTGATATATCGCAAAATTTCGATGCAAAATTTCGATATATCATCGAAAAAATATTATCGATATATTTTTACATGAACATCGCTAATCCGTTCCGTGCCGTACGTTCGGAGCTTTAAAGAGTATGTACAGTACAGACCTATATAATTTCTCTATGTGTGTGTTAGTGAGTGAATGAGTATTAGGAAGTTGATAACTGTGTGGTCCGTCCGTCCGAGACACGCCTGTAAGCGCTCATAAATATGTAAGTGGGCTTTACTCAAAGAGCTATTTTTACAGCATTGTAGCAGCAAAGAGTCAATTCAATTATGTTAGTGACAGTGTAGTTGTCCACGGAGGCGTAGCTTCACAGTTATAGTAATAAGTTTGTAACACTGTGCTAATACTGTGTTAGCTTCATAGACGCTTTAAAATACGCGAAACAGCTTAGCCCAGCGTACGAGTTTTGTTTACTATCCGTATTCATTTACGAAAACGAAAATTAGTAGGGTTGAATGGTCGAGAATGAACCACCGAAATTTTCGAAGACTGTAGATTTGGTTCTGTGTTAAATGCTGTTTACTCAGAATTATAGGTAATTTTACTGACTTTGATAAAGTCCTACATCATTTTTGTCCTAAAGCCATAACAACTTGTGAAATGCGAAAAACATGATGCACTTTTATGTGATCAAAGGAACTTCAAAAGTGAAGTTTGATCATTATTATATGAGTCGCTTCATTCGAAGATATTATTTACCACGTAGTTCCTCTAACCAACAGGGTAACGATACGCACGTTCAGAGTTCCTTCGCTTTTTTTTTTGTTTTCCCTCTCCACCGTCTCGTCACAGTTTATAATTAGCGGCGTTGAGCCATCATTCTGTTTAGAGATCATTGTTCTTGTAATAATGGTAAAGGGTTGGGTGGGTAGGGTTGTAATATCTTCGAATGAAGCGACTCATATAATAATGATCGAACTTCACTTTTGAAGTTCCTTTGATCACATATTATATTTCGTCGCTTCATTCTTCAGATATTATTTACCACGTAGATCTTTAGAGAAAAATAACTTTTTTGCAAGAACTCTGCTGTTTTTAGGATGCTAATTATGTAAGGAACCATAAGGTAAGTCTTGGTAATCTTGTTTTGTTTTATATGTCACCCTATAATCTTATGTTAATCAATGTCATTTATTTATCTTTTATTTTTGTAATTAACTTAAGAACGTAAACAAACTGATTGAGCAAAGTCATTATTAGTAATTAAATTAAGTTTATAGAATCGAGCAAATGTATTACTGTTGGTCCATCCAGCCGTTTTTCTTATTGTACCTATGCATACACCTGCAAGACTACTGTGGAAGTGGACGCATGTCGCGTACCTACTATGCGCTGAAAACACTGATGTGTCTACACCGCTGTCCGCCAATACAGACTATCTATTTGCTGATTGTTTGAGATGAAACAGCTCGATGTGGTTTTTTGATAGTTAATAATAAACGTGTATTATTGCCTTCCCTGCTGTTTTAAGTGTAATCAATATAGGTAATCTAATAATACTGTAGCAGGACAAATGGGCTTATTTTCTATGAAAAAGGGTAAAAATAGAAGTGGCTGATCCCTTCCAGAAATTATAATTCCATTCGCAAGTACTTGGAAATTATCTAATTTTATTAGGAATATAGTCTGAACTCGTTGTGCTGTACAAAGCGCTTTTAATGTTACTAATTTTTTGGATAATTTATCAAAACCAATTTCTCTATTTGGGTACCAATTGGAAATAAGATTAAGGACTAACTGCGGATCCCATGTGTGATGGTATTTGGGTCTTAAGGGTTTTAGTTTAAACACCCCCCTGAGAACTTGTCTTTTAACAGACTCATCAGAACCTATATTATTTCCGAATAGCAATGACAAAGCTGATCTATGAGAGTTGAGCGTACCGATTTTGCATTTGTTCGAGATGCAAATAGGTCAATATTAGGCTGTCCAAAACGCTTTCTAATTTTATTAAATGCTTTGAATGATAAACCCCACTCTGTCTCTGGATTAATTTTTCTTGATTCAAAATCTGCTTCTTTATTATCTTTGGTATTTATATAAAATCCGAACAGCATGATATTGCGACTTTCACACCATTTCCAAATTTTTCTGGCTAAGTCATTTAAATGAGGAAATTGTATGCCTCCCATACGATATACGATTGACGTAACTCAAGGCAGTAGTGTTGTCAATCCTTAACAATTGCACAATTCATGCACCCACGACGGGCCCCTACCCGGCCATGTCATTCGACACCTAATGGCGGCGTTGTTATTGTTTACAAAAAACGTTATTTGACTCTGCGTTGGCGCGCGTGGCGTTTAAGTGTTGTTTTTATTGAAGCGGATACAATTACACTACATTTGTTAGAGTGTTGTTTGGATTAATAGATTCTTATAGTAAATAATCAACACTAGATTTTAAAAATGGCGATTTTTGACATTTTGCTACATTAAAATTCTTATCTTTCTAAATATAAATCGATGACCTATACTTTTTATAATTTTAAAAGCATTGTAAACACATTCCTAAGCTATATTAATAAAAAAACACGCATAATCCAGGAAACATTTTTTTTAGGAATTTTTCAAAATTCTGCATTGATTTTTAGTATAAGGAAAATTTATTTTTCAATTTTATTTAATTAATTTTTAAATGAACCTGGCACTTAGGTCTGAAATAATAATATCACTATGAAGAGTATTTAATACTATATCAGATTTGTAAAAATGAGCAGTTATAATTAAAAGATTAATAAAATATGTAATTTTAAAGACAAGTCTAACCAGTCCCGGAAAAAAATAAAAAATAAATAAAAAAAATATTTAAAAAATTTACTACCTACGTAAATATTATTATAAATGAAATAAATAAAACAATAACATCATTAAATACTGTATTTAATAGGCTTTCTAACAATGTATTACACTTCTCTTAACAGTAATACCAAAAAATGCAGTTAAATTCACTAAAACACATTACTTGGCACAACATACTATGACAATGACAGATGACAGATGTCAGATTTCAAACGCTCTTTTATTTTAAATGGCGGACTGGATTGGATTGGAGTGTTTCTCTAATCTAAAAGGTTAGGAATTTAATACAGAATTATATAAAAGTTAAAGCAAACGAATCAAATCTTTATTTTAAAAAAAAGAAGAACTTTTACGAACGCAAGATCGTTTGGTTACTATACTGCCCATGACCGTTTTGAGCCATTTTGCTTTGGTTACAAAAGTATCCGTGGCCGTTTGAGCGGTGGCTAATGTTTTTAATGCAAAAAATACTGCTAAGAGTTCCAGGTAATTTATATGAAATGATTGTTCGTTCTCTTTCCAAGCCCCATGTACACGACCATTTTTACTAGAGGCACCCCAGCCGGTCATTGAGGCATCTGTAAATATTTCAAGCGCTCAATCTTTTGCGTTTAAATCATTGTAATTTTGGTGAATATTTTCCTTCCACCAATTTAGATCTTCTAAAATGCATGATGAAAGGACAATTTTACTGTCGTAATTCTGATTATTTCTATTTAACGTAAGATATTTTTGTCTTTCTAAAATTTTTGTATTTATATCCAGCCATATTTGACTGCTGGGCAAGCTGCTATTAGTATTCCTATAAGTTGCGAATATTCTCTAATTGTACACGGGGGTAAGAGAGAGAACTTTTCAACTAATTGAGTAATTTTTGAACGTTTGTCGTCTGGTAATGAAATTGTTAACTGGTTTGAATTGAAATTAAATGAAATATTTACACACATTTTGACGTCGTAATGAACTTTTAGTATAATTAATTACAAAACCAAGACATGTTAGTACTTGCAAAGTTCTTTTTACATGATTTATGCAATAATTGTAATCCCTACCTATACAAAGAGTGTCATCTAAATATATTACAGATTGAAAACCTTGATTTCTTAAGTATTGAACAACTACCTTCATAATTTTTGTGAAGATTCTCGGCGCTCTATAGAAAGGCCATAGAGCATTGCGTTAAATTCATAAGTAACTAATTTGGAATTAAGGTCTTCAAACTGAAATCGTAAATATTTTCGGAAGTTTTCATTAACTGGTACTAATAAATAAGCCTCTTTGAGATCTATTGTCGCTAAGAAACAATTTTTAAAAATAAGTTTTGTAACAGTCCTATAATCTTCCATTTTGAAATGGGATTTAACAATATGGCGGTTAAGAGATTTAGATCCAGTTTCATCATACAATGTTAGTTAGTTAACACCCCTGTTAAACCATTTAACAGACTGTTAAGGTTATTGAGTGTCCCATCATGTGTTAACGAATGTCAAATATCCGTAATTCGATGTTAAACTTAATTGCTGCTACTTAGGTCCGTCAAATGGGTAACAGGCTGTTAGTTTACTGCCACACAGGAACAAGATGGCCATGGCGTACAATTTTATTTACGAAATCGAGAGGATCCTTTGGAAGTAGACAATTTGGACTACATAATAATAATAATAATAAGTTGGGTCAAGGGTCAGATGCAAAAGGCAGTCTGTACTCCTTGACACGGCCCGTATTGTCAGGAGGTTCCTCACTCTGCAGCCCTGACTACCGTACCGGTAGCTTGGGCCCTGTCCCGCTGCTGGCGGTACTCTAGGATTAGGTTTTTATAATGTTTTATTGCTATTATATTAAAATATTGTAAAAATCTAGTTTTAAGAAAGAAAATAAATAAAGAGTATGTGCATGTCTACGTCACCATCCCACATGACGAGAACCTTGTAAAGGCCGGGAAGGATAAGGCCAGCAAGTACCTTGACTTGGCTCACGAGGTAACCGCCATGTGGGATATTGACTCGACAATCATTGTGCCGATAGTCGTGTCTGCAAACGGTCTGGTAGCGAAGAGTCGACCAACACCTTAAGAATCTCTCGCTCAATGGTTGGATCAAGGGTCAGATAGAGAAGGCGATACTCTTGGACACGGCGCGGATATTCCAAAGTTTCTGTCTCTGCAACCCTAACCAACGGCAGCTTGAGCCCTGCCCCGTTGCCGGCGGCACCCTAGGCTAGGTTTTTTATAATATTTTTATGTTTTGTATGTGCTTTTGTATTTTACATTTATATTAATATTATAACAAACCTAGGCTAAGAAAAAAAGAAAAATAAAGAGAATAACAATAATAAATCTTTATTTCAGACAACAAACAATGTAACAGATGGTAAAAATACAGAGCGGCCCATATAATAAATACCTTACAGACTAACATACTTACATAAAAAAAAAACAATTTTTCTTAGTATATTAAAAAAAACTTAATAACTATATTAGTATTATTTGATTGGCACCTACTGTACCAACTTGGTAGCAACAGGCAACTTTCCATGGAAACGCCTGTAGACTACACCCTTCGGCCAGAAGTCCTCCTTTATGAAGATGTCCAGCTTTGATGTCGGGACTCACACCACAAACGCTTTGAAGCTTGTATTATGGCGCGACTCCAGCGGTCCAATACTCGAATTAAAGTTAGACTTCATTCGTATGAACTCTGCTACCTCCTGCGATGTGGTGGTGTGATGCAGGCGGGACAGGTACATGGCCGTGGTCGGTGTCGCAGCACGCAGCAGGAGGTTGGGCCCTGTCGGTGCGGTACCGCAACGGTTCTGGCTTGCTCGCTGACGACATCGCTTCTTGTTTCGAACCATGAAACCTCTCGCCACAAACGTCGGCATGTCATCTGGATCGGTTCCTTTGATCAGTGTTATGATCTCCTGTAGGCTCTTCTGCGTCCCGACTTGTCTCCGAGACACCATCTCGTCGCTCTTGCCGACAGGCTCGTAGAGCAGCTTCTTCGCAGACGCCACCTCATCTTCACTGAAGCTGGACTTGCAAATTTGCACTGCGCTCACCTCGTCCATGACGTCCAGCTTTTGTTGTAGAAACGCCAGGAGTTCATTTGCCGAGTTTGTCACTCATGACGCTAATCGAGCAGCGGCTTGCGCCGCGCTACGCGTAATATTATTTATTTGAATATGATGCGTTTGCCTGCACCGATCCGCATCGCGTACACGACACACATAGTACGACGTCCTAAAACTTTCAAAGAACGGCGTCATTATTTCGAAGAATATGATGATGTTGATTTTCGCACAAGATTTCGACTATCAAAAGAATCTGTTTTGGATGCGCTGGAATCAATAAAATCAAAACAATAAAATATTTGACATTCATTCAACCAGCAAAATGAAATGCAACCCGATTTCTAATGAATTCTACGAAATACATGGTATTTAAATCAGTTGCCTTACATATAACAAAACTATTATACGACTAGAGAAAATAGTGCTCGTTTTCGAAGCAATGACATTACATACAATGACATTTTGTTTTGGTTGGTTTAGAATGTGAGTGAATGATTTGAGAGTCATTCACCTAATGATTGATTTCGTAATGGTCTGTTAAATTATTACCATGGGACATAAAAATTTAACAGTGCCGTTAGCATCCCTGTTAATTTTAATTATTGATTAAGTAATGCCTCATTTAGAGAATAACTAACAGAGTATTGTAAAACTGGTCCTTAAGGTTTAAGATAAATCTCTTATCGCCGTTTGATTTTGGTGCTAAAAAGATCTTTGATATGTATTGGTCCGTTACGGGTTCACAAACCGATACAGCTCCTAGGTCTAAAAGTTTATTTATAGCCAATTGCATATCATGTTTTTCTTGATCCGAAAAACGAGTTGGAGTTACGTCGGTTTGAGAGAAAACGTCTTTAAAAGGAATGTCTATGTCATGCTTAATCCATTTTAAAATAAGAGGGTTATTAGTTATTTTTTGCCAGCATTTAAAATAATATTGAAGCTTTCCAGCATGTACCTGCTCTAATGACGATGCTGTCGTTTCACACCACGAACTTTGTTCTGGTTGAATCTCGATGCTGGCGGCGGAGCAGGTGGCGGTATCACCGATCGCTGGGTAGTCCTCTTTATTCCGCCATGCCCCCCCCTGTTCGATTGGAAACGGGGAGGGCCTTGCCGGTTTCCCTGGTTGCTGGTTCAGGTTGAAGATTGAGGTGTAGTTGTAGATGGTTCCAGAGCAACTGGCACATTCTTTTTGATTTGCTGACTTTGTTGTACGATAGCTTTGGAAGCTCTTATATTTTCAGAAAGTTTATTCCCAAACAAAGTCTCATCTCTTTCGGTAACCTGCACGAGCTGCAGAAATGACTTGTCCAGACTAGGGGTTATAAATTTTTTCCTTGTTTCGGTATTTTGAAGGTGGAGGACACAAAGTATACGACACCCATCGCTAATAAATTTTATGGCATATACTTTGTTGTTATCTTTAGTCAGCAACAAATTTAAACCTCTACTCAGTGCCGTTATGCCTTGTCTTAATTGTTGTTGTGACAATGCCATTTTCTTATCGCGGTATCTACCCGACTCTGGAATGGCTGCCAACATCTCAGAATTTAGGGTAGGAGACTTTAAGAGCGTGCAATTTTCTGGTATAAGGTACTCCTTGAAAATCTTATCTCGGTTATCCTTCGGTATACCTTTCTTCGGTGTGAATTTTTTTGACAAACTGTCATGAATTTTTTCCCCGAAATCCAGCGAGTCATCTGTGATCTCGCCAAGAGCCGCAAAAATACTGGGGTCTAGATCTGGAACTGTACTAGCAGTTTTCTCCGCGGCAGGAGTGTCAAAAGCAACGGTTTCGGTTGGTTGAAACTCATTTGCTGTACTGGGTTCCGCCAGCGGCGATCTATTTTGTATTTCGAGATCTTGTGTTAGCAATATGTCAGGTTCTTCGACCTCTGTCGTAGGTGAGAAAGCAATCTCCGTGCCTGTAGACAAACAGGGCAAATGGTTACAAACATAAATAAATAGAATTATATGTAATTTTTCCTAAGAAAACTTAAACACTTTTGACAAAATACCTTTGTACTTGTTTTATCGTGTTATATTAACCTTCGTGTTGTTATCTCGAACAACCTCCCGGTTTAAGAGCCAAAAAAGGCGGCAAGCATAACCATACGAGATGGCGGGCTATAGTATTATGCCTTTGTATTGACATCGTGGTCAATCTCTTGGCTTATTATACTTTCGTGTTACCATCGCGGGCAACCTCCAGGTAATGTTATGAAATTTTATTTTTATTTTTTAAGCACTTAAACGTTAATAGATAGTAAGTACTTACAGTTATTGGTGTCTGCATCTGACGATGAGCTGCCGAGTCTCACTCGTTTCTTTTGAAGCTTTATTATTTTTCTTTTATTGTGCTCTATTTTTTCGTCTGCGCTTCGTTTCGACATGATAGAAAATAAATGTTAAACTATTTTTTAAGGACGTGTCCGTTCGTTACCGCGCACGAAAAAGGAATGATGGCTCATAGTGTTGTGTAGTACGCGTACTAAGTACTAATAGGTAACGATACTCGGCACTGTACGAAAAGAAACGTTACCGAACGCAAACTCTTAATCGGACAGTCGGACTATTAGTACTAGCTTATTAGTACACCGTCTCCCGCTAGTCGCTACCATAGACTATGTAGGTCGCTACACTCAACTCAAGTGCTTATGTTGCTTGTCCGAATTACTCCGAATGTCCGAGCGAAGAAACAAAACGTACTGTATTTACGAGAAAGCGATATAGTTGTTGCAATCGCTATCGAATACACACACATTATGCGAGATAGCAAATCATTCGCTTACGCCGACCGTACGTTTTATTGATAGAAAATCTTGCTCAGCTGTATTTAGCGCTAAGATTACTGAAATTGTTCAAAAACCAGCTAGTGTGTAGTGTGAGCGAGTGATCGCGCTTTGTTAAAGCGCCCTGAAGTGATTGAGTATTTGAGTCTGTGCTTAATAACGTCTAATATTTATTGAATAACTTTACCCAGTTCCAACATACACTTAAATAATTTTAAAATGGTTTCGAAAAAAAGTGGCAGTAGCCACACACAAAGTATTTGGCAAACAACAGTTTTAAAGCTATTTAGTTGGATGATAAGATAACAGTGCCAAAATAGATTAAAACAGCAGTGAGTCTATAGAGGATAGCGCACTGGCCTCTATCTATATTATACATTACAGTGTACATTATAGAGGTCAGCGGTATAGATAGGTAACGACTTTATTTACGTGTACTGTTAGGTACTATTAGTACTAATAAGGAGTACTAGTACTTTACTCGGACTGTACTAGTACAGTACTAAACCGAAAAGTGTCCGATTAAGCACAAGACTAATGGCTCAACGCCGCTAATTATGAACTGTGACGAGACGGTGGAGAGGGAAAACAAAAAAAAAAAGCAAAGGAACTCTGAACGTGCGTATCGTTACCCTGTAGGTTAGAAGAACTACGTGGTAAATAATATCTGAAGAATGAAGCGACGAAATATAACTATTATTTTTGCTGACCTACCTAATAAGTATAACTAGGTACCTATGCCAAATCTCAAACTCCTACGTGAGCGCTGGCTGCGTTCAAAGGGTGGTGGGTCATCATCAGGGTATGTACCTTAGTTGTTTTCTTCACGTGTTAATTTAAGGATGACAGTTGAATAGGTTATTAAAATGTATTTTTAAATGCATGCATGGAGTACCATTACCATTGATACTATAATACATTTATAAAGCCGAATTTTAGCGATAACATTTTAAGTTTTATTTTAGATTAATTTGATGACAAATCATAAATGCGCGGCGACCTCACTCAATCAAACCAAATAAACAGTTTCATTTGTTGACGCGCTTGTATTCCAGGGTGACTAGTGCGAGTTTCAATCGCAATTCGGTCACTTTAACGAAAACGAGAATTAGTATGGCAAAATTTTAATTTTGAAAAAAGACAGTGTTGAAAAAATTCCACAAGCGGGATTCGAACCCGCACCCCATGACATGCCGGTTCAGGTGCACTGCGAACTATGCTATCGTGGCCTCTTGTGTGACGAGTCGTCACACAGAACAATGCTATCGTAGTTGCTATTAGTAGCGTCACTAACGAGAATCTATGCTGACGAGTCAGTATGGGGCCGTCATAGCGATAAAACGGGGGAGGGGAGGGGAAAGCACTACCTCCGTCTCCGGCGCTGCGGGAAGTGCAGCCCCTCCGCCCTTGCGTAACAACTCGCAGGCACTCCATGCTCGCCTCAGCCGCTTCGGCTCACATGGTGCCTGCGGTTTGCTACAGCGGGCGGGGGCTGCTCTCCCACCGCGCCTCCGGTCCTTTATAAACACTCTAGGGGTAGGGCAGACTGGGCATACCACGTAGAGTCGGGGTTGACTAATTCGATTCTGTCACTAATTTTGACCTAAGATGCATCAGAAATAATACACGAGCACAACAAAACACAAACGGAGGGCATTGCATTCACGTACGAAACGGAATGACATAGCGTTCCTTTTCACGTATTTTTAAAATGAAATTTAAAAAAAAATACGCGTCTCCGGTGGAAAAAAAATGTGTTTTTGGAGAATTTACACGAACCCCTACATAATCCAACCCTCATACATATGAAAAGCCTGCGCTTGGATTCTATACCCGACCCAAAATAACATACATACCTCCAAAACTTCTAGGACTATTACAAACTGGTTTTCTTTGTTCATGGAAGGGTTCCTCTTCAAGTCGCATCATTTTACCCGATCATGAATAATGCTGTTGTTCAGTGTAGCACAACACAACTATAATTTTAATTATTTACACAAAAACCCTTATATTAAATTAAAAATAAATAGTTATCGTTCTGTAAATTATGGATATCTACTTAATTGTCTAAAAAATTTTGTAATTGGTTTGACAGAAAATGATAACGTTGTGTATACCAACCTTTTTTACTTTCCTCTATGGTAATGAATAATAATTATGTTATGATATGGTTAGATCTATAATAGATGAAGTCAATAAATAATACAAACTTTTTAAAATCAAATTTTTGTATTTAAACCAGTGGTCCACAAACGAGTCACACCTCACACCTACTTAAAGTTCATGACAATGTTTATGGTTGGGAATTACAAACTGTTTGCCAATATAAAAAATTCTATACATAATTTTTGTTAAAATTTTATGTTAAAGTTAGTTTAATTCCTGAAATATTTGCTTATTATCACAGTTAATTATAATTTACATTTAATTACATTTCCACGAGCGCCGGGATTCGAACCCGCACCCCATGACATGCCGGGTCAGGTGCATTACCAACTATGCTATCGTGGCTCAATCCAACTTGGCGAAATTAATCAACACTATCTACTCTTACTATGTAAGTCGACAACTACGTCATCAACATCTTAATAAGTATGTTTACAAATATTGAAAGATCAGTTAAGAATTAGACAAGCTATTTATAAATTTTATTTTTTACTTTTTGGATTTTTTTTGGCAAAACAACGTTTGCCGGGTCAGCTATACCTATATTTAAATTATTGTATATTTAAGCGAAGTTTGTAATTTGTTCGCAACAATATTTGCGTAAAATTGTTTGTAATAATCATAATTAAAATTTGATGGACTTTATATTTTGTTAACTAAATAACAAAAAACTACAACTAATAACAAAGTAGGCGCTAAATATTTAGATTGGTATGAAGAATTGGTATCCAATTGGCGTCCTCGTACTTCTAAAATATCGCGTGTATTGTTTCGCATTTCGGTGACTTCGGTGTGTACTTCAATTTTACTTCGTTTTTTTACAGATTCCTTCTCTACGCTTTTCCAATAATATGGTGGTATCGTCGCGAGGCACTGAAACAAAATAAAACCTATATGAAAACCCGCGTGACTACTAAGATTTTTTTAGAGTAGATAAAACAAACTTTTCGAAATTTTCTAACAAAGGGCAATGGGCAATTTGATTGTTATCTTTTTCAAAATTCTTGCGCACGAAGGGGCTTTTTTTATGAATAGACATCTTCTAGACAAACATTAATAGCTTACAATTTTACAAGTTAGCTCGGAACCCTAATTTTTCGGAGATATGAGCGAATCTAGGTTCTAGATACTGTATGTAGGTAAACCTATTGATGATCTGTCAGATTTTACAGATTAAAAAGTTAAAAAATAGCCAAATAAAACATCAAACTTTTGATTGATATTCAACATTACTTCATAATTTGGGTTGGCTGAAGTAATAATACAGGTGATTTTTTTTTAACAGTGGCGGACCCCAGACTCGAGACTCCATTGAGTATTTGTCGCTACTTATTTCTCATAGTTTCGAATTTCGGTTTCGGATTATACAAAAACTTCCAAAATTTGAAATTGTTATTATTTAAATGGTTGCCCTCTACATTATACTTGATAATAGCCCAAGAACTTTCCGATAATTTTTGTAAAAAACTCAATAACAGGCCAAATTTTTGTAAACGGCCATCAAATATAATTATAAAAGACTATATTTTAGAATTCAACAAAATCTCGCATTGGAAGGTATCGAAAAAAGTTATTCCCCGAAAATGGTGCAATTTTACAGCAAATATACTATCACCGGTTTTATCGTGAAAAAGTGTTTATGTTCACCTTATCTAAACACCAAAGTTGAAATCCATAAAGATATACAACGGGAAACTAATACTTTAGGAAGAAGTCGGTTGTTTCACTAACTGCACAATGTACTCTAAGAAAATAATAATAGCAGATTTTTATATGTTATTTTCTACAACAAATAATGTTTTAATAAACTTAGTTTAAAGTCTACTTAGTTTTTCTGACAGCTATATTTTTTTTACTAGTATTTTATCACCAGTAAAGTCATTTTCAATTATCATTATATATTTAAATTGGATCTAGTATACATTACGTGTTAATGGAAGCAAATGAAACAAAAGTAATTAAAAACTGATCTGATAGCATTTTTAACATAGGTGTAATGCCACTTTCGAGTTTACGTAGAGAGTTTTTGAGTTTATTTGTTTTTTATTTATATTTATAGGAGGATTATTAAATTTTACGAAAGATAAGTAATAAAGGTATTCAAATGTAAAGTAAATAAGTAATATTTATACCATTTTTGCCCATTTTTTATAGATTTTATAAAGCTTTGTATTTGTTTTTTTTAATGTCGCTGTCACAAATATTGGTGGATTACTAATGAATTATTTAATAAACTAGATAATCTAATTTTTTATGTTAAGAAAATACAGAAATAGAATTATTGTTGAGTCTCCATATAGCGAATTAGTTTGGCTCTCAGGCTATAAAGTTTTATTCGTGCATTGTCCTTTAACCCCAACTAAACGACAACAAATAGTAATTACTGTTTGTGTATCACTCATTGATAATGATAACATGATTGGAGTGACGCATGAAGTTACATGACAGTTGACACGCATAGGTAGTAATTATGTCAATGCCAAACAAGGTGTTTGCGTGGGCTACGTATCAAAATTGCAACTCCAGGAGTAGAATCACACATGAAACAAAATGTTATGTGCATTTAATGGTAAGAACATCAAGTACATGTACATACATACAGGCTGCTCCAAAGTGATTATTTAAAAAAAAAAGATTTTTTATAAATTCTAGGCCGATTGTTACAATACTTCTCCTATTGGTCCAGAGGCTAGGGGGCACCCTGTATAGTCGAATCAAAACATTACCTATACCTACACCATCCCTCCCTACGCATACCTACCACTGTTTGTAAGTCTAAGAACATACCTTAATTCTAAGTTTATTGTTCTTGAAAAATTTGTCAGTTACTTCAAGATCTAGCCATGTTAAAGTGACTTCTAAACCATCTTCGTATTTTTTATGTTCTTGCAGCTGGAGGGCGTCTGCTAAGACGGATGGAGAGCCGTAGCCGTCGTTGATATACCAAGAGAGGTCCGTAGCGGGATGTGAACGACCTGACGTGCAGTTTACTACAAGTCTGTTTCCAACTGCATATCGAGGTCGGGCACCTGATATAACCGGCCCGTGATCTGGCAGAACTGAAAACAATAAATAAGTATATCGTAGTGGCGCCATTGTTCGACACAATAGGTAAACCAGGGACCGACACCAGTTTTCGACGCCAAAAAATTACTTACAATCACCCTATATGCATACAAAACAATTAACCGCAAGAAAGGCTTCGAAATTTTTCGCAGCGGCAGACCAAATTTAATTTCAACTAGGTACTTAATAATCAATTGGGAGAGCACCTGACCCGGTATGTCAGAAGGGTGCGGGTTCAAATCCTGCTCGTGGAAATTTTTTCAACATTTGTATGTAATTTGTTCGTAAAAAAATTTGCGTTAAAAATTATAAAAACATTTTATAAATAGCTTGCCTACTTCTTAACTGATCTTTAGTATTTGTAAAAATATTATGATCGGATGTTAATGACGGTAGTTGTTAACATTGAATGGGCGCCTTTGGCTTTCAAAGTAAAAAAATAAATAGTGTTGAATAATTTCGGCGGGCTGGTTAGTACACACGGCGGCAGATCAACCTACCCACAACTGTCAAATTTCTACAATCAATTTTAAACTTTATAGTTTGGTTATAAGGATCAATATTCATTGGAGAAATTTGACAGAATTGAGTAGGTTGATCTGCCGCCGACTGTACCACGATAGCTCAATTGGGAGAGCACCTGACCCGGTATGTCAGAAGGGTGCGGGTTCAAATACTGCTCGTGGAAATTTTTTCAACATTTGTGTTTTTGTAATTTGTTCGCAACAAAATTTGCGTTAAAAATGATATAAACATTTTTAAGGTACTTAATATTTTTATTTATTGTCAAATGATCTAAAAGGGATAGCGTAGGTACTTAATTAATGCAAATATTTAACATTAAGAATTTTTCTAACGTAAACTAGTTTAGTCCAAAAACAAATGTTGAAAAAATTTCCACGAGCAGGATTTGAACCCACACCCTTCTAACATACCGAGTCAGGTGCTCTCCCAATTGAGCTATCGTGGTTCTAACATTGGTGGTGGTAACATTTTATAGTTTAGTCCAAGTTATGCGATTTAGTAAACTGAACTTTCAACTGACTCAGAAGAGTCCGAGTCAAAATAAGAGTCCGAGTCAAAATAAGAGTCCGAGTCAAAATAAGAGTCCGAATCAAATTAAGAGTACGAGTCAAATTAAGAGTACGAATCAAAAAGAGTCCGAGTCAAAATAAGAGTCCGAGTCAAAATAAGAGTCCGAGTCAAAATAAGAGTCCGAGTCAAAATAAGAGTACGAGTCAAAATAAGAGTCCGAATCAAAAAGAGTCCGAGTGAAAATAAAAGTCCTGATGTCTCCTTCGAGAGCGACTAAGCAGGTGCCCTTAGTAGTTGAGGATTCCGGGTGAAGTGCGCTGCTTTCATCTTTGACCTGCCTTGTTATCACTTAACATCAGACGAAGGCCACGTGATTCCCCGTAAGGAAATTAAAAACATATATCAAACGCAAGCGGCTTCATTACCAATAACATCCATATCAGCGTGGGCCAACACTGTTTGAAATAGGGGCTTCTCTCCAGAAACTTCGCAGCTATATCGTCCAGATGTTTTCAACGACACAGAAGCAAGCGTCAAATTTGAACCAGTAGAATCATAACTCTGTAATTCACAAATCGTTATCAACATGCTTACTTACTGTACTGAATTCACCTACACACAAAGCGACAATAAACATATACCTAAGTTAAAGTAAGTCAGTGAATAGCCTATGACTGTCCCACTGCTGGGCAAAGGCCTACCATTGAAATCAAGTCATCACTGCAATTTGATGGGTAATGGTTTAATCACCACGCTTGCCCAATACGGGTTGGTGATCACAAACCCGGGCTATGCATCGAAAATCCACTTTGCCTGACCTGGGAGTTGAACCCGGCAGCTTCGGGTATCGGGCCAAGCACTTTGCTACTCGGCCACCAAGGCGTTATCTAAGTCAAAGTTTTTTTAAATGAGCACCGACACATCCGATCTGATCCGAGCCCCTCGGAGAATCTAGTAGGGAATGGGTCACGCACTGTGCGTGATGCCGTTCCCTCTGACGGAGTTTCGTAAGTTGCTCGCCGCCCGCCCCCAGAAAAGTCCCGGTGACGCTGAAAGTGCCGTCTGAGGCAATCAGTAAACTCTCTTAAAAAAACATCCAGACACTTTAATTTCGTTAGATTCGACTGTTCAACGAAGGAGTTGTCGAACCAATCAGTGGTACACTGCGAGTTGTGCTCTTAGTGCAACGATAAGTGAGCGAGCTTACAGCTCCGGTAACCTATCTGGATATGAGGAAGTGGACTATACGTGTCCACGGGGCAACTACTTAGCTCGAGACACTAGTCTTAAAAGTACCGGATGAAGGATGCGTACCTGCGTGTTCTGATCTGGCGTTATGACCTGACGTAGATGGTCCCTTGTGCTTGCGTAAGGATGTCTGACACCTAAATATATATATTAGGTCCTTACCTATGAAATTGACGTTTTGTATGAGGATTTTTTATAAAATTTCATTTTTCATACTAACGTTTTTTTAATTTTCTTAGCATCTATTTATGTTAACGCTATAAAAATTGTAGAGTAGTGTGTTTGTTTCACTAGCTAAATATAACAGACATTAACAAGAAAAAAAATTAAGTCCCTTCAATGCCACAATGAAACAAAAGAACAATTCCGCGAACAAAAAAAGTAGTCAATTAAAAAAACAAAATTGGGCGATAAAGACACAAAATTAATAATCATTGTTATTACTGAAGCCTAAGTAACATAGTCCTAATTAAAGGTGTATAATAATATTAATTACCGGTATTGACTTTTAGCAGTAATACACCTATTAATAAGTGAGAAAAAAACGTCAATTTCATAGGTAAGGACCCAATATAACCGTGAGGTTGATTGGGGGTGTCAGTATAAACTTTAAAGTAGTGTGTAGCAGAGTGATCAACTAAGGAGTAACTGTAATTTAGTTACAGATTTTTATTTAAATAGGTAGGGACGAGAAAAACCTATTTCAAAAAAGATTCGAAACTGATTCAGTATAGGTTTTTAAACGGGTACATATTTGAAAATCGAAAATTAAAATACCTAAATTAAAAGACCAGTCATCAGATGGATGACCAAAAATGTATTATCTCGAGCTACTCCGTGCTTCGAAAGAACGCACGCAAAGCTGTTGGTCCCGGCTGCATTAGTAGTCGTTAACAACCACCTACGCGCAATGGGTCCGAGTGGTGGTTTATGGCCCGTTCTCTCTATCCATCCTTAGGGCAACTTTGTGCGTGACCCAGCAGTCAGTGGGGACACAGCATAAGCTAGTAATAAAATGTCTACCTCAACTTCGATGTCTGGCAGAGGGAACTTCCTTATTGGATTTATGTCCTTTGGCACGTATCTCAAGAACTCGTTTCCATCTTTATACCACTTGACGGAGTACAGCACTTCCGACGGGTCCATCTCCCAGTGACATGATAGCTGTGCTGATGACCCCATCAAAACACTCGCTGGCACACGCACCTCCATTAACTTCACTGACATGTATCCTGGAGTTAACACTGTAAATAAAAGTTTTCATGTAAAAGGGGTTATTAGAATAAGAGAAGAATATAAAAGGAGGGGGGCAATAATTCCGTGTCTACCCTTTATTAATATTATTATAGAGGCTTTGTCCTTTTATGATAGGGCACTTTCCAATATTTTTGACGCTGTAAGAGAGAAAAGAGCTGGACACTTGCTGAGTTTCTGGCCGGTTCTTCTCAGTATAAGATCTCCCGCCCAGAGTAGACTTACGAACCGATGGCATAATGACGTTCATAAGAGCTACTTGTAGCCTAAACTGAATAAATGATTTTGAATTTCGAATTTTTTGAATTTTGATTACCGTTAAAAATGGGTAACGTTACTCCTATTATACGAAGATAACATTAATAGCAAAGGTAACGTTATAGTTGGGTGTCGTTACCTGGCCTGGGTGGCATTTTTACTGGTAAATTAACTAATTGTTCTATGCAGATTTGCTAAAGCGCATTAGGTAACGAAAAAAGTATTACCGATACTTGTGCTAGATTACGTTACCTGCATAACCGTTACCTGTTTAACTTTAAAGAAATAGCGTTGATTAACGTTACTTATAGACTACTATTTCTTCTGCGCTTATAGTGTAAATTTGATAAAACGCTATCAAGCCCTGCGGCGCCAGTGTAGGTACGACACGACAGGAACCAATCACTGGGATCGTCACTGTATTCTTTAAATCCTTCTTTAATCATTAAAAATAGGTCGAATGTTGATTTTTTTACTTTATCAACAACTGAATACAGTCCACATGCCATTAGCTAGGTATCATAAAGTATGGATGTTTGTAACTCTTTCACGTAAAAACTACTGAATGAATTTGAATGAAATTCAACATACAGAGAGTTTATAACCGGGAATAACACATAGGATACTTTTTATCCAGATATTCCAACGGGAACGGGAACCACGCAGTTGAAACCGGGAACCACGCGGGTGAAACCGGTAGCGGTTACTAGTGTTATATAATATATTGACTAGAAAAACTGGATTCGAACACTGCATTGGTGCCACTACCTTCAATGAACGCATTGCATCGAAAATCAGAGAATCACAGAAATTTTAAATGTTGCCTATAGGTAAATAAAAATACTGAATCAGAAAATAAAAAAATCAAAAATAGTTTTAAAATTGTAATTTTAAAATTGCTATTTAAAAACTTATTTAGGACCTTTTTACAAGTAAGTAGGTATATCGATTTCTAAGCTGTTGTTCTCAATTAATTGTTACCCTAAATCCGAATACTGTGTTAGTTTTGTTAGCCATACAAGATTAGAATGTACACACGGCGGCAGATCAACCTACCCAAATCTGTCAAATTTCTACAATCAATTTTGAACTTTATCTTTTCGTTATAAGGATCAATATTCATTGGAGATATTTGACAGGTTTGGGTAGGTTGATCTGCCGCCGTGTGTACATAAATATATTCTACTGTCCCGCTGCTGGGCAAAGGCCTCTATGAAGAAGAAAGTAACATAAACAACATTAATAATATTTTGATGTAAGTACCCACCTGCCGTGAGTACCAGCCCGAGTATCAAAGACATATCGTCTAATGCACTTTGACCGAAGCTGATGATGATGAAATCATTAATTATTTGGAAATGTTTCTGTAATACGAAAGAAATTGGTTTTAGGACTAATCTATGTATAGGTTATTTCAGCTATATTTATGTCATAATCATTTATGTACAGTCACCAGCATTAACATGTAAACGATGTAACTTTTAATACAATAGAAGAGTCAAAACTAGTCAAAAGTGTATACATGGTAATGTTCGTAACTGTACCTACCCAGTACCTACCCAATTAGATACAATATTCACAGAATAAAATAATAGTCAATATGGTGGATTCTTTGTATTGAATGATTTTACAGCAACTATTATTTACAAACCGACTATAACTAGGTACTTTCATTATTATTATGACCGTATACCTACTTTATTTCATCTATGTAGGTATGATTGATATCGTGCCAGTTTTAATGTTAATTATTTTTTCGATTTTACGAATTATGCCATAGTACAGTGCCAAGATTCGATTCCCGATAGGCATAAACATGTATATAATGTAGGTTCTCGATTCTTATAACCCTAAAAAGTAGTTTGTGATCATGGAAGTAACTAAACATAAAAAAACAACTAATGTCGTTATCATAAAGTGGGTTGTTTGTATATTTTTCATTTAATAAATTCTTCTACAAGGCAGAAAATTTTGGCCATGGATTAATATTAGTTCATGGCCTGGCCTAAATCTTGGGTTGTTACCAGTTGTAAACTGGCTTCGTCCCCACTGGTGACAAATGAGAAAAAAAAACCCCATTTTTTGCCAGTGGTGACGAAAGGGAAAATGAAATCCCAGTTATCGACCGTGATGACAATCGGATGAAGGAATATCCCAATCGTGGCCAGTGGTAACGCTTGAGATTACAATAAGGCTGGCCAAAGGTGGAAAATTGTTGTAATGGCGACAGACGTAGATAATATTGTAGTAGCTTTGCAAGGCGGCCTTCAAACTGCCGTTCGAACACTCACACCGAGTAAAATTATATCTATCCCAGCTGAAAATTTTCCAAAGACTATAGAGGCTGTTAAAAATATACTATGAAAAACAAAAAATAAAGCTTGAAATCTCACAAACAAGTAGACAACTACTACAGTTATTTTTCTTAATTTGACTTTAAACATAAACTTACATGTCTTTGTTACCTCTTCATTCTTCAATCACCAAAACATTATTTTTGTCTCAAAATTATATGGTGAACGTGGAACCACAGCGCCAAACAATTTGAGTTTGGCTTGTTTAACCATCCGTTACGGACATCATCAAAATATCTAAATCCGAGCGAATACACTTATCACACGAAACAGCTTCCTGGAGTTATAATAAATTGTGTCTAGATTTAAGTCAGCCAACGTATTATCAGTATAATTTAGCTGCAGTTAAGTACCTACTTAATTCGAGATAATTTATGTAACTAGTTATACAAAGTTAGGTACTAGTTAGGTAAGTTAGGTAGGTAGGATATCTACCAGATAAGTATATATACTTAATCACAACGAACGGACTGCGCGGAAGCTTTCACGCGTGCAGCTTTTGCGGTAGACACTTCCGAAGTAAGCTAAGCAGTAGGGCAGCCACTTCAACCCGCGGCGAAATTCTTGTAGACACTTACAATTTTGTAATAAACCTATTGCGATGAACATTTAGTTTTGATCAGCATCATTATTTTACTATTTTTAAAACAATGGCCCCCTCTGAAAAATAATAGATGTAGCATTTGATACATCTAGAAAGAAAATGTAATGTAAGTATTTCTTAAAAAATTAAAAGAAAAAATCTTTTAAAAAACAAGCTTTTATTACTTGTTAATAAAAAAAAGAACTTAAAAGTTAAAAATAATTTAATTTAAAAGTCTTTGCGTTTTAATCACAGACCCTTTTTTTCAGATTTTTTTATAAATAAAAGCGTGTTACATTTTGATGGAACAATAGAGAACATTTAGCTTAAAACAGGTCATCATCATCATCATCATCATCTCAGCCAAAAGACGTCCACTGCTGGACAAAGGCCTCCCCCAAGGATATGAGGGGTATTTGCCGTAATCGCCACGCTTGGCAGGCGGGTTGGCGATCGCAGTAGGTTGAGGGTAACCTCAGAGAGATGCTGCTGCCCATCCTCTGGAATGCTCCCTTAGTCGGCTTTTACGACACCCACGGGAAGAGATGGGGTGGTGCAATTCTTTATCAAAAAACAGGTGTATTAAGCTAAATGAATATATAATATAGAGCTATTTTTCTTTTGCAATCACAATTTAATTGCTTAGATTTTCACCTCCAAATACACAACTTTCTCCATTTAATATTGAGTTAGATGCGAGAAACTTAGAAATCGTTACTAGTACTTACTAGTTACTAGTACTTCTTTTCTTGGTATAAATATAGACTTTAGACTACAGGGGGTTCTCATATTGAGGGTCTAGCAAAAAGGCTTAGTTCAGCTGCCTTTGCCGTTAAAAATATTAGGAAAATAATTAATCAAGATACTGCTAGGCTGGTTTATTTTGCATACTTCCATAGTATTATGCCATACGGATTATTGTTATGGATCAGCAGCAGACAGGTCAAATTTTCATTCTCCAGAAAAGGGCAGTCCGGTTTAAATACCAGTTAAAACCACGTGATTCCTTAAAGGATTTATTTAAAGATATAGAATATTTTAACTGTACCGTCGTCATAATATATATATTTGTAAATATGATGTATGCGCGTAAAAATCTACATCTACCAAGAAAAACGAGGTTTACGGATTTAATACAAGGAAACAGAATAAAATTGTGCACCGAAAGCTCATCAGACTCAGCAAGAGTAGTAAATCCTCTAAAGGTCACTCAATTCGATTGTATAATAAAATACCTGATCATATAAAACTGCGTTGACAGATATTAAATTCAAAACGCACGTTAAACATGTTTTATTTAAGAAAGCTTATTATAAGGTAAATGACTATATTGCAGACAAAATATGTATGTGGAAATAAGTCGCCTGCACTGGCTTGAATATTATTATTAATGTGTATAAAATTGTATAAAATTTGTATATTATATTACATGATTGTAATTTGGTTGCAAAGATAGAGAAAAAGAAATAAGCCTTCTGAGTTTCTTGCCAGCTCTTCTCGGTCGAAGGCTCTCCCAAAATCCGAACTGGTGATAGATTCAATGGTTTAGTCTAAACCAATTTTTTAGTTTTATGATTTATAGTTTTAACGTCAATAAGTGCCTGTGAATAAAATGATTTGACTTTGACTTTGACTTTGAAATGTAACACGGTTTTAATTATAAAAAATTGGGTCCGAGATAAAAACGCAAAGATTAAGCAATTAAATTATTTTTAACTTTTTAGTTCTTGTTTTTATTAACAAGTAAATAGGTAATAAAAGCTTGTTTTAAAAAGAAAATATTTTAATTTTATTTTTAACTTTTTTGTATTTTTGAATAACATGTATATACACCCTCATACCATTCAGCCCTCGGCACGTGCTCACCTTGGCATTGGTCATCTATCTAATCCATCTAATCAAAGACAGAATCCGCATTCTTAGCAAACGGAACGAACTAACGAACGAACTTATTTTCCCGAGTTCCTATGGCCATCTTCCAGTTCCATCATCAGACCCTGGTTACCATCTAGCACCCAAGTACTCGTCAAGACGGATCAAACGAGTCCAAACTTGATGGGGTTGTGTCGTTTAACTACCGAGTTCCTTTGGCCACATTCCGGTTCAATCATCAGATCAGCTCGCTTGTAATAATAATAAAAGCTTGTAAAAAGCTTGTAATAAAAGCTTGTAATTAAAGTGTCCGTGAGTAAAGTTTCTCAAAAGTTTTGTATGTTTGATTACATTACATTATTCAGTATGTAGTTAATAGTATTAATTATAAAACTACTTACATCCCTAACGATTATATTATTAAGATTGTTTTAAAACCTTTCTAATGAGGGAAAAATGTGTTACATTCGTAAGTATACCTATAAAAAAAAATAACGTTTTCATAAATAATAATAATAATAATAATTTTTTATAATTCATCATGCTCATTTCATGTCCCCATCACTGCTGGGGCACACGCCGGAATACTCCCTCCCCTATGGATGGATAGGCAGAACGGGCCATAAACCACCACGCGAGCCGAGTACCGATTGGTGGTTGTTAACGACTGCTAATGCAGCCGGTACCAACGACTTTACGCGCCTTCCGAAGCACGGAGGAGCTTGAGATGATAAACTTTTAGTCACCCATCCGATAACCAGCCTTTGCGAAAGTTGCTTAACCTCAGCACTCGCAAACCGGGTGCGTTAAAACCACTGCGCCATAGAGCTCCTTATATATAATTAACTATTAGTATTTATATAAAATGTAATCCATTTATTTAAGTCGAAGTTTCTAGTAATAAACGAATGATTTTCGAACGGCTCATTCCTTCTGTAAATCTATATGATTTTTTTGTGAATGATGTAATTTAATGTTTAGTTTAGCAATAACAAATGTTAACAACTCTTGTTGTTAATCTTAAGGATGGTACCTAGGTTAAATCAACATAAATTTATACAACATCAAACCAATATGGTAGGTCAGTAGACCACCCCATTATTCTACTATTATGCCTGTGTATCTCCGGTAATACATTTATAGACTGACAAAGAAAAGGCTTTCACGATACCATAAAGTGTGTATTGTAAATTATTATAATGCACTCAGCATGGCCACATATAGTTTTGCCGTAAATCAACCATTACCTTTAGCGGTATTCAAAGCAAATTGATTTTAGCTGTGCGAAAATTGTGTAGAAAACTAGTAAGTAAGTAACAGTAATAGACACTTCATTTGCTTTCAACCGCTTTTGTGTGTGGTTGACCACCGGCCTCAGACTTCGAGGTCCTAGAGGGTTCGATCCTCACCGGGTGGTAGTTTACTATTCAAAGGTTTGACATTTACCTCAGAATGAAGTGTGAATTTATGCCATTCCCTCTAAGAACCCTCTGACGGTGTTCCGTTATAGGGCATGAGGAACCCATTAAAGTTCTCGCCCGTCGCCCCCAAAATAGTCCAGTGACGTTAAAAAGGCCGCCTGAGAACATCAAGCTCTTTCAAAAAAAAAGGAGATTGCTTATAAAAAATAATGAATAATATAAAATGTTTTTGTTTTGTTTATATAATTAATTTTTAACGCAAATTTTGTTGCGAACAAATTACAAAAACACAAATGTTGAAAAAATTTCCACGAGCAGGGTGTGAACCCACACCCTTCTGACATACGTGTCAGATGCTCTCCCAATTGAGCTATCGTGGTTCTAACCAGCCCGCCGAAATTATTCAACACTATTTACTTTTTTACTTTGAAAGCCAAAGGCGCCCATTCATTGCCAACAACTACCGTCATTAACGATAGCTCAATTAGGAGAGCACCTGACCCGGTATGTCAGAGAAGGGTGCGGGTTCAAATCCTGCTCGTGGATTTTTTTTCAACATTTGTGTTTTTTTATTGTTTAATATTTCAATTTAATTGTTGTTCTTTTATCTTAGCACGAAGGTACCTACTATACTTGGGTAATAAGCAGAGGTCGGAATCAGGTATAGTTATTTATGTAGGTACTTGCATCGAAATGTTGATATTAATATGGATCTTCTTGGGATTTCTAATTGCATTTCCGTTATTGTTTTCTTTTGTTCTCACAAGCTATGTTGTGCGAACTACAAATGTGGCAACATCGCGTGTGTGCGGATTGGAATTTTGCAACTTCGGACATCCGATGTCGTTGATGTAAATTTGGCAACGTCGCGCGTGCAGTGGTTTAAATTGTGTAAAAGTAAATAACTTTTTTATTTAATAAATCACGGGATTTTTCTGCTCTTTAAAGTTTATCTCGGGATTTGACGCATATCCACTTTATTCTTTCGCTGTATGAAATCAGTGTAAGTACATAAAAAACTCTATTTAATTCCGACCTCTAGTAATAAGTACCTAACTGTTGTAAAACAATTGTTTTACATATCAAACCAATGGTTTCCTCATAAGCTCTTGCTCTATAAATTTCACCGTTTCAGTTCACAGTGGGCTGTCAGCAATTGGCCCTTGTTAGGTACACAATTATGGCAGTAAGGGCAACGCAAATATGGAGTGGCGTGAATTCACAATGGGCTCAAATTGTAGTAGATGACGTACACCCCTTAGGGCTGCCTGCATTCATGATGACTCATACTGCGAGGTGTGTGTCAACAGCGTAATTTAATTATACTCTTTAATAAAATTGAAAATCAACCATTCGAAAGAGACACGCACGTACAGTAGAATGGCTTCTTTTGAGTCAAGTATAACATTGATTACTTACAGCTCGTTCTCTAGAGTTGTGTTCCACATGTAGTTCTTTCTACGATATAATTCTGGAGGTAATAACACTAGAGACGCCTAGAACGTTAGGGATAACCATTTTTAGGGTTCCATAGTCAACAAGGAACCCTTATAGTTTCGCCATGTCTGTCTGTCTGTCTGTCTGTCCGTTTCCACCCTAGCTCATAGACTCTTAGTACTAGAAAGCTGTAATTTGGCATGGACATACATATTAATCACGCCGACAAAGTGGTGTAGTAAAATTTTGAAAAATATTTTTTTTGTCTGCCCCATTGTGTGGGGTGTCGTTGGGTAACAATTTCAAAAATATTGCGGGTTTGTGGAAACAGTTTTTTTGATTAAGGCATCATCAGGCATAAATGTTCATAAAAGCCCTCTTCTCAGAGTCCGCATTATTGAGATGGGCTACGGAACCCTACACTGCGCGTGGCCCGACACGCACTTGGCCGGTTTTTATCTATAGCTGCGCTGCGATCAAAATGTTACACTTGATTCAATAATAAGTAAACTAAGTAGTTGAATAAACGGTACGTGTTTGTAAGTTGAATACAAAATACCGCGCTTATACCTAGGTCCTATGTACCTACAAAGGCAACAAGATAAAAAAAATGGGTATATTAACTACCTGTAGTAGTACCTAGATCTAGCAAACTATGGGCACCTTAAGAATTGCGATGACGCTGCTTCTTGATCGCATAAAATCTCTTTGCACAAATTCTTGCTGCGTCTTTCGTTGACAATATTTATAAATAACGAGTAAATGGGCCCTAATATTTACGGCTTCGGGCTTGCATACCATACACGAGTCTTCTGATTTATTTAATTATGCAGCATTAAGATCAAGAGACGGGCGTAATGAGTATTTTTTAAGGATCCGTATTTAAAATGAATACTTACCGTAACAGGATCAGTTTTGTATTCGAAGGTTTCAAAAGGGGCTTGATCTTAATATGACTATTATTTATATTATTTTAAATAATAAATATTAGTTAGTAGTTAATTAGTATTAGTTCTCTGCGAAAAACCATTTAGTAATAATGTTCAGTTAACACATAATTAGTCTAGTGGCTAGCTAAATATCCCACCTTACCAAACTTGTTTCCAACAACAATATTGAAAGAATATTGTCATGTTCCTATAATTAAGAAAAGAAGTGCCACCCTCGTGTAGTTGAGGAATCCGGTTGAAATGCGATGCGAATCGACAATCCAAGCGCATCCCCGTTATAAAATAAAAATACATATCAAACCTAATACCATCAAAGTTTTAAAGATTTCTAGAGATTCCGGCTGTAGGCATCTTCATTATTTTCCGACCATAATTGAATCTTATATTATTTATTTATGTAATACTTTAATAAATACGGAACCTTTTACTGCGCAAGTCGGTTGGGCGTGTGGTCTGTTCTTTTATTAATTTGGTCAGGCATGGAGGCGGCGACACTGCCAGGAAATCTGCTGGTGCGGTGCGATCGAATCAAAATGAGACCCAAATGAGGCAATTTGTTCCAGGCCACAGTTAATGTATTTTAGGCCAAGTTTGTTAGCACGCTAACTAATGTAAATCTCTTTTAATTCTTGTTCTTATTTAAACATTATAGGTTAGGTGTAATCATTTTTTATCAGGCGGGCCTGCTCGTTTGCGGGCTCAGTAACATTGTACAAATCGCACTAATATTATAAATGCGAAAGTTTGTGTGTATGTATGTAGGTATATTTGTTGCATCTACACGCTGCAACGGATAGATGGATTTGGATGAAATTCGGCATACAGAAAGTTTATAACCAGGATTAACACAGGATAGTTTTTATCCCGATATTCCCACGGGAATGAAACTCATACCTTTTCTCTATATTTGGTTCAGACAGGACAACGTCTGTCGGGTCAGCTAGTAGATTCATAATGGCCTTACTTCCTCTGTGAGAGATAAATTGAGGTGGATGGCGTCTGCATCGAAAAATCTGAAACATACTATGACCGTCTAGGCTAGGAAATTGAACACAGGACCTTTGGATGTCGGGCGCTTTCGCTTTGCCATTCTGCCATATGCCACGGAGCTTGAATGTCCTGTTAAAAAAACACAAAATATCAATAACATCTTCTTGTCTACATTTGTCCAAATTTATGCTCAAAAAGAGATAACTAGTATTTGAATTTCACTTTCAACAGTCAATGGTAGACACTAAAGCTAAAATATTCAAATATATTCAAAGTAAATTCTCCTTTATTTTTATCCAACATTTTAACGGCGCAATACAGGGCTAATGGTTCGAGCGCCATTGTGATGTGAACTCAGCCGAGAGATATGATTTGACGTCCACATAGCCCCTTTATAAAAACATTTTTTCGAAGAACACTGTCAGAAGACATTGAGTCTTCGGAGCATCTTGTGTTTCATCAGCACTATCCTCTTGGTTTTCAATCTTTTGGGCGTCAGAACATCTAAGTAGTGTAAATTTTTTAAAATGTTCAGTTTAAAGTTACGGTTGAATTTGATGACTGCTGTGTTGTTTACGGTGGCATTTGTGGGGGTGATGTGCGGTTCTAGTATGGGAGCGCGCTGCAAGCCGAGGAAGTATTCGCATAAGGCAATGCAGACGGACCAGAATGGTCGACGCTGCTGGGGGGACGTGCAAATCAAGTCTTGTTGGGGATACTGCTTGTCTTACGAGGTGGGTAAAATTATCGTATATTTAAATTATCGATTTACCTACTTATATAATTTTGTTGCGAACAAGCTAAAATTTGGAAAAGTGTTGACAAATATCCACGAGTGGGATATTGAACCCTACACTCGGACAATCCGAGTCAGATAGTTTCCAATTACGCAATTGTGGCTCTGTCCAATCCGCCGAAATTTATCACCACTATTTACTCTTTAAGCTTACTTTGTAAGCCAAAAGAGCTTTTCAATGTCAACAACTATGTCATCAAAGTCAAAGAAAAGTGCTTTTGAATCGTCCATACATTTTTTACCTACTACCCATTCAGTCAGGACGAAGTAACGAAATTTACAAAAAAAAAGAGTATGTCGTTACCTAATCATACAATATTAAATTTTATTTATTTATTTACATCAAACATCATCAATATCCGATCTTAATACTTTTACATACTTAAATTAATTTTTTTCAAATTTCTTTAAGAAGTTCTTTAACACTTTTCCAAATTATTGTATATTTTATGCATTATTAATAAGTATTAGTAGTAAGGGCCTTCAAATTCGAGAAAAAGCTCGACCGAAGCATTCAGCTGGGCTGAAGCTACGTCATGTCTCGCCGTCTCTCTAATTAATGGATCTAATTCGAAATGAGATGTGTCGGAAGTAATCGACATAGCTCTTGCGATCAGCAAGCTGAAGTGGCAGTGGGCTGGTCACACTGTCGCAGAACCGATGATAGGGATGCCCAATGCGATATTACGATATATCCCATTACACCGCACCGTCCCAATTAAATAAGAAAAATATGATAAATACAATAGTAACATTAAATATCATTATTATAATGTGAATAATGTGTATTACTTAAACAAACTTGTAAGAGAGAACTGTACGAGTTTCAGCCAGCCGACGTTGTTTAGCTTCAAGACAAACTAAACTAAACAAAGACATCATAAAGTGGCACTGAATTGCAGTAATACTTCCAATACAGCATCAAAGGGTTTTTTTGCAGTTAGAAAAATATCGAACGTATCGTATGTATCGATACAAAAGGATTCGATAACATCGTGTATCGATACAAACGCATGCGATACGTTACGATACGATATATCTATCGATACAAAATATTTTTGGGCATCCCTAACCGATGACCAGTGCCAATGCCGCACCTTGAGCTCTTGGCCCAATCTCTAGGTCTCTACTTATGTTCAGAGGTGGACATATATATAGGTCTCTCCCAAGATATAAAAATATATAAAGGGTTAACTTTATGATGATGATGATGATTGATGGGTACCTACGTAGTTATTGATGAGGATTGGGTATTGATAGTTCAACACGCTTACAAAATGGGAGTTAGTGCGAACTAATCCGGGCTTTGCAATGAAAAATCCGAAACACACATTGTCTGACCTAGGTATTGAACACAGGACCACAAACAGGACCTCCTGGCGGGACTTGTATAATGTTTGTAAAATTATAATGAAGTTGAGGTTCTGCCTTCGTATATCACATTATGGCTGAGCTGCTGAGTTGCTACATTGTATGCGAGTCACGCTATTGTAGTCATCTTCATATTAATTATATACTCGTATTATTGATTGCACTTTCAATTTGATTTTATTACTATGCAGTTGTCAGACGACACGAAGAAAGTAAGTAGAGTAAGATATATGAGAAACTGAAACTGGAAAGCATTTTGTATAAAACTTATAATAACGGACCAGTTTAAAACATTCAAACTGGATTTTTACCGGAAGTCCCAGTTTTGAGCCGATTCTTTCTGTTTTTTTCGAAAATTTATTACTACTGAATTTCAAAGTTGCATCTAGAGCATACAGTTACAAGAAGCAACGTGTGTGTGTGGGGGGGGGGGGGGGATTCGGTTAGCTGACTTGAATATTTTATGCAATTTGTGGTTTTGAATTCACTGTTTGATTGATGATCCTTTCTTATTCGTAAGTACAACAAGTTTTTCTAAAAAAAAAACACTGATAAAAACTTAGTCACATCCTACTAGTTTGACACAATTTTATCTATTGTTTGTAGGTCCCTACCGAAAATAATCGAAAGAACCGAGTACCTATGTACGCGACCCGGTTCTGGATTCAATTAGGAACCGAAAGAACCGACTCTCTATTTTGACGTAGGTATTGGTTCTTCTGTGGTACTGGCATTAGATTTTCTTGATTACGGGATTCTGGTTTAGTCTGATCCTCTGGCTTCATTGACGATGTTTCTGTTGGTTTGAAATTCTTTCTATGTAGTTTAATTTTAATAAAATTGTGAATTCTAGATTTCAGACTGGCAGTTTCCTTACAAGGAGTCTCATCACCCCGTGTGCGTGCACGGTGAGCGTAAGCATGCCTCGATTAAGCTGCGACACTGCGACCCCGGTGTTGTGCCCGGCACAGATGACTACCACTACGTCGAGGCTGTCAACTGCAGGTGTCAAGTAGGTTTCCAAAGCAACGGAAGATTACATTTCGTCAAGGTGCCTAGTGCGAGTTTTATTCGCCATTGAAGCAGCGATGCCATACGACAAACGACAAACGAGGAGACTTCCATTTTTGCCATAAAAATTTTCGTTTTTGTGTTCAATTGGCATTGAAACTCGCACTAATTGCCCAGAATATTTTAAGTAACAAACACTTTAAAAATATTTTTTTGTTTTGTAATTTATTTTACTTGTTTTTTTTAAATGGCCATGGAGATGCCATTAATTGCCATTGTACATCCAAATCAGTACGTCCTACCGGTCATGACATACGGAGCCGAAACGTGGACACTCACGGTTGGGCTGGTTCACAAATTTAAAGTCGCTCAGCGAGCTTTGGAAAGGGCTATGCTCGGAGTTTCTCTGAAGGATCGGGAATGAGGTGATCCAACAGAGGACGAAAGTAATCGACAAAGCCCATCGGATCAGCAAGTGTGGTGATCAAAAGTGAGTGATCAGTAGTGGCAGTGGGCCGGTCGTATTAGCCGCAGAACCGACAACCGTTGGGGTAAACGAGTTCTCGAGTGGAGACCGTGTATCGGCAAACGTAGTGCTTGTAGGACGCCCTCAGACGACGCGACGATCTTCGCAAGGTAGCTGGCAAGAACTGGATAAGAGTAGCCGCGGATCGTGCTCGGTGGCGTGCACGGAGAGGCCTATATCCAGGAGTGGACTAGTATAGGCTGATGATGATGATGTATATACATTTTTTTTTTATTATTTCATTAAGGTACATTGCTTGCTCAAGGCTAAATTAATAACTCTCCTAATATAGATTGTGCGCATAGAGAAACCACCACACAATATTTTTTCTTTGCCGCCCACACAGCAGGACCTGGAAGGGTTTACAAAATTCAATGACAGTACAATTCTCTAAATAAATTACTTTGACCTATTAAAAGATCAATATTGACACCGTTTCGTGGTTTTACTTATCGGATATTATCATCTACCTACTTGTTGTTAATCTGGTTTAATATAAAATATAAGTCTGAGTACATAACATTTTTGAGTTTCTATAGGTACTTTTTACAAGTAGGTCTTCCAAAAAAGTAATCAACGATAAGAATATTCAATATGTATAAGGGTCTTAGGGTAATGACACACAGTGTTCAACAGAAACCAGAAGTTGATATTTTTTTCCATTAATCATTAAAAATAGGTGTAACTGAATTTAGTCATTAGCAACAGTTCAATACAGACCATCTGCTAGCTAGGCTGTACAAATTTTAATGAAAATCTATGTTTTTTTTGCGACGAAAACTGTGTCGAATACTGGTACGCCGCCGCCACCCTATTACTTGCAATTATTTGGTATTTTTAATAAGAAGTGTATTAGCGAAGAAGTCTTAAATTATTGTTCTCTAACTTCAGGCATGTTCATCTGAAGACACAAGCTGCGAGTGGTTACCACCAGACTCTTCTCTTCTTGGTGGGCTTATACTTAAAGAAGAAATAGAAGAAGAATTTGCTGAATGATCTATTGGAGTTGGAGCTAAATTGTCTATATAAATCGATGACTGATTGTAAACCAAAAATAATATTCCTACGATCATGTTGCAAGTTTTAGATCTATTGTATACTCTATGTAGAGCTAAGCTAATAAAATTAAAAAAGACATTTGGCTTTTATTACGATTTTAACTACTAATGTTCGGAACATATTCAATAGGTAGGAACCTAATTATCAAATAGACTACCTACAAGTTATTTTTTCCAGACAACCATTGCTTTATAATTTTATTTATTTTAATCATAGGTATTACTGTTTTAATTATTAGTATGACATTGTAATTAAAATAAAAATTGCATTTTATGAAGAATAGTTACATATTGTCATCCGTATGTCATCACTGGCAACACACGGGATGATGATGACATACGGGACTGAGACGTGGTCGCTCACTATGGGCCTCATAAAAAGGCTCAAGGTCACTCAAAGAGCAATGGAGAGGGCTATGCTCGGGGTTTCTCTGCGTGATCGAATCAGAAATGAGGAGATCCGCAGAAGAACAAAGGTAACCGACATCGCTCGAAGAGTTGCTAAGCTCAAGTGGCAGTGGGCAGGTCACATTGCTCGCAGGACTCATGGCCGCTGGGGCGGGATAGTCCTGGAGTGGCGACCGCGTACCGGAAAGCGCAGTGTGGGCAGGCCTCCAACAAGGTGGACCGACGATCTGGTGAAGGTCGCGGGAAGCCGCTGGATGCGAGCAGCACAAAACCGGTCGTTGTGGAGATCCTTGGGGGAGGCCTTTGTCCAGCAGTGGACGTCTTTTGGCTGAGATGATGATGATGATGATGATGAGTTACTTATTGCTACCCGCTTGTTACGGCGCCGCCGCCGGCGCGCGGCGGCCAACAATGTTGAACAAGACGGTACACCATCTAGACGTCCTAGCCACCACGTCCTAGATTACTTCGACGATCACAGTCACAGCTGTAGGTAAGCTAACAGTTGCAAATTTGCAATTCGCAATTCAAATGATGCATACACTAAACATGTACACACGCATATGTAGGTTCGCAGGCCTAAGACACCGTACATGTGCTTCTTAGAATGCAATGCAATATATTTATATTCTATACATATAACAAAGCATTTGCTTTATGTATAAATAGCACACAACACAAACCGCCTTACAAAATAAACAAAGAATACATATGTCGGCGGCGAGGTTTGTTTTGTAGGTAGGACGGTCGAGTAAACTCAGATTCGTCGATAACACAGTTCATCTTGGATCTTCGAAATAAAGACGCAGTCGTATTCCTTACAGTCACTTTATTTAATGTTATTTTAATATCACAATTACAATATTTAGAAACAGTTGCCCGATGCAAATGGATTTTAGAAACGAAGCTAGTTCTGCGCGTGCTTACTCTCCGACCGCTCCCGTTCGAATGTCCCCCCCCCCCCATAATGACAGCGTGACAGCGTTACGGGAGACTGCTGTCGGCAGCGGCAGCTATGTTAGCCGTGGCGGCAGACGACACCGTGGCCGTCCCATTGTCGGATGGAATAAGTATGTTCGTAGCGCTCACATGGATGCTAGGCAGAAGTTTTTGACCTGGGTCTTGTATGGTCGACCTAACAGTGGTAATATTTATAATGATATATATAAATCTAGAAATTATTTTAAAAGCAAACTACGTTATTGTCAGAATAATCAAGAATTAATTAAAATGTATATTTTAGCCACTAAGCATAAGAGTAAAGATTTAAAAGGATTTTGGCAACAAACAAAAAAGTTAAACCCAAAGCCTAGCGTCCCGGTGAGTGTTAACAGCATCATCGAGCCAATACACATAGCGAATATGTTTGCATGTCACTTTCAAGTGGAGTCTCCGCTTAAGGGTAAGCTGGCCGGGGATATGGGGGTAATCGTGTCAGAGGTGCCACACCTCCCAAGGCTTCTGGGACTGTTATTTACGCTCTGTATTAGGCATTCCTACCTGCCAAATGAGCTGATGAAGACGGTGGTAGTGCCTGTAAATAAGAACAAGACTGGAGACAATTCTGGCAAGTACAACTACCGCCCGATATCATTGGCTACAACCTCATCTAAGGTGCTTGACGGCCTGCTTGAGAGACAGCTTAAAGAACATCTTAACCTACATGATGCACAGTTCGGTTTCAGGCCAGGACTTTCGACAGAATGTGCGATTATGTCTCTCAAGCAGACTGTCAGGTACTACACAGACAGAAGAACGCCCGTGTATGCAGCCTTTCTTGATCTCTCTAAGGCATTTGACCTGGTTAGGTATGATACTCTTTGGCCTAAATTGAAAGACTCAGGGGTGCCGGGTGAGCTAATCAACATATTTAAATATTGGTATGACCACCAAACTAACCAGGTCAAATGGCTCGGTGAGCTTTCTGACGAGTACAGGTTGGAGTGTGGAGTGAGACAAGGGGGGCTAACGTCTCCTTCACTCTTCAACTTGTACATGAACAGGCTGATTGTTGAGCTGAACAACGTAAGAGTGGGTTGCTCGATCGATGGTCACTGTATCAACAGTATTAGTTACGCAGATGATATGGTGTTGCTCAGCCCATCAGTGGCTGCGCTCAGAAAGCTGATAGGTGTGTGTGAGGAGTATGCGAGGGCTCACGGTCTTTTATATAATGTAACAAAAAGTGAGCTCTTAATATTTCAAGCCAAGGGTCGTAAACTGGGAGATGTGGCGCCTGTGATGCTTAATGGTAAGGCTCTTAATCGAGTTAAAGAGTTAAGGAGAGCGATGGCGGTCCGCTGTAACATGTTGGCTCGCAGATTCGCGCAGTGTAGTTTAGAGGTAAAGATTACGCTCTTTAAAGCATTTTGCCAAACTCTTTACACCTGCAATTTGTGGGTCAGCTACACGCAGCGGGCCATCAACGCTCTCAGAGTTCAATATAATAACGCGTTCAGGATGCTGGTGGGCTCCCACGCTACTGTAGTGCATCTGCGATGTTTGCGCACGCGCACACAGACGGCTTCAGGTACAGGCTTCAGGTACGGCAGTAGATACGTAATTTGTGTCTTTTTTAATGGATAGGTATATCGTTTTTTCCTCAAAAAAATGCCTGGATTAATAAATAAAGTGAATAGGGTAAAGGAAAGTGACACGAGTGAACTAGGTAGTTACAGGTGGTTCATGATACGGTAGGTACGCTCGTGTTAAAACCTCTGGCACAGAATACATGATACTTAGTACCCTCCGGGTTGTAGGTTTTTGGAAATATTATTGAATTTAATACAACATTTTCGATCGTTTATTGGGAACGACATTTATAAAAAATTGTACGATGTTTTGAAAAATGTTGAGTTTAAAACACGACCCTGCACTTGTTTTCCGTTAGAGTTTCTATTGAAATTGTATATTCGTATGAGAATCCATTACATAGTAAAATTTAATAACAGAACTCTAAAAACTTCAGAAAACAAAATTAGTAGAAAATATCTATCGGTTACGCATTTATAATTTTTCCATATCATAGTCCTTTGACTATATTAATCAAAGATCATAATCATAGATGGATGTTTGTCTTTTCGTTATTTCAAATTAAAGCTTTTATGTAGAATATTTAAGTAGTCTTTGTTATGACAACCTTGACTGAGTTTCAGTGCGTAGGTATACACAGTGGCGGCATGCTTTCAACAACAAAGGAGTCTGATTACTGGTAGGAGAAATATTAATACTGTGACATAAGGTTCTACAGTAGGCTCTCCATGACCCTACATAAGGCCTCACATAAGGCTTCACATAAGGCCTCACATAAGGCCTCACATAAGGTCTCACGTAAGGCTTCACATAAGGCTTCACATAAGGCTTCACATAAGGCCTCACGTAAGGCTTCACATAATGCTTCACATAAGGCTTCACATAAGGCTCCACATTAGTCTCCACATAAGTCTCTACATAAGTCTCTACATAAGGCTCTACATAAGTCTCTAAATAAGTCTCTACATAAGTCTCTACATAAGACTCTACATAAGACTCTACATAAGACTACATAAGACTCCACATAAGACTCTACATAAGACTACATAAGACTCTACATAAGACACTACATAAGACTCTACATTAAATGACTAAAAACTGAAAACTGAACCTTTTCGACTTAGAAAGATAAATCAAATGTAACATAACAAAAAAAAAGGTAACCAGGTAACCAGGGCCATGAACCATTCGTTGCAAAAATCAAAAGTCACTATTTACAAGCAATGTAAGCTTTAAAATCACCTCGAGTTACCCCTCTAATGCCACGGCTCTCACAGCCGAACAGCGATCCCAGTCGCTTACGCGCGTCCATCTCAGTGGAACCCTGCGCACATGTGCATCATCCTTTGACTACACACTACGGTAATTAGATCACTAACTCGAGTTCACACAACAACTTTACTAATTATCAATCGGGTCACAACACAATGTAAGTACCTCCACTTTAACCTCGACTGGTACATGACCTTACTCTGGCATCCTTCCTAATCTATCGTGTGCGTATTTATAAGTTCACGTTCATCATGAGCTACCTCCATCAGGCTCTCTCTATCAATCCCTCATATCTGTGGTGGGGTACCGAACGTAAGTTCTCGTGAGTCTACTTCTAATGCCGCAGTTATAACAAAGGAGGTCTCTTAGTCCCGTGGACTACCGGAACACTATCATCATCACTCAACCGATGTACAGCGGCGCACATGTTGAAACAGTAACTCCTTCAACAAAACCAGTACTCCCTTCACCAATTTCATCGTAAAACTTTCTAAGCGGCGTGCGGCGATGTCACATGAAGCATCGCGTGGAACCAGAAGGTCCAGCAGGCATAGGTCCATAAATAATCAAAGAGGTTCATGTAGAATGTAGCAATCCATACTTCGACTATAGTTACGGACGCGTATAAACTCCAGTAAATGAATCTCCTCATATCGCAATGCTTTCTAAACTTCAAGTACGCCATACAATTCTGATTTTGCTGTTCCAACATCCGTTGTCATTTACGATAAAACTTGGCATCGTTTTCTTGTAGTGGTTCGCGTCGGTTACATCCCACTTCTGATGTCGGCGGCGAGGTTTGTTTTGTAGGTAGGACGGTCAAGCAAACTCGGATTCGTCGATAACACAGTAATCATCTTGGATCTTCAAAATAAAGACGCAGTCGTATTCCTTACAGTCACTTTATTTAATGTCAGCTTTCATATTGAAGATCTTAATAAATAATGATTACAACAATAGTTGTTTTATTAAATAATAAATACTTTATTCACACACACACACACACACACACACACACACACACACACACACACACACACACACACACACACACACACACACACACGCGCACGCACGCACGCACCCTCACACACACACACACACACACACACACACACACACACACACACACACACACACACGAACACGCACACGCACACGCACGCACACACACACGCACACACATATTTTTTTACCAGTAATTTCTTGGAAATAAAGTCATAACACTTAATAAAAAAGTAAAACTGAATAATCCACTAAAAATAACTTTATTATTCATTCCATACTATATTTATTCTTTACCACCTAAAAGTATGTAAAGTTTGTCCTTTAATGCCCTAATTTTATACAGATACATAAGTGAAAATAGACTTACAATTCGAGTTAAAAAAAAACGAAAATTCAAGGGGCGTAAAGGACATTTTAAGTTAATTTCAAGGGCGTAAAGAAAATTTATCTCCTTAATTATAGCAGCAGGCCAATTGTGGGAGACACCTTCGGAAAATACGTGAAATTCTAAGAACTTGGTTCCTTGGTATCGAAAACATAGCTTAAGAAACAAAAAAGTTATACTCAAAAGAAGTTTTAAAAAATGGTTTTTTGCTTCTCCTGTAAAAGTAGCCCTTTGTCTTTTGAGCCCAGAGGTATCGGTATGTTGAAAAAGATTATACAGGATGTCCCAAAAATGGCATGCCAGGCTGACACTGGAGATAGGTTATCTATAAACCTATCAGATAAAAAAAATAAAAAATAAAATAATAATAATAAAAAATAAATAAATAAAAAAAACAAACTAAAAAGGAGTTTTTAGAAAATTAAAATGTGGCATTTTCTCCAAAACTATGAGACTTTTACTAAAATCATGTTATATTTTATCTGATAGGTTTATAGCTAAGCTATCTCCAGTGTCAGCCTGGCGTGCCATTTTTGGGACAACCTGTATAGTTACAGTTTGTCCACTAAGAATGTTAAAATTCGTCGTGGTCAAATCAGTTTGACTAGGTACTTAGTTTGACCACGAGGAAGGAACGAAATAAATATACTGCAATCTCTAAATAATTTTACTGTTAAGAATCGTGAACATTTAGAACAATTTTATTTTAATTGAAAATGGTAACAATAATTTTCATTTAGTTAGGTAGTTAGTGTCCATCCACAACGTAGTCGTAGAAAGAAGTTAGGAAACGAAGTTCTTCTTCTTCATTTATTTATGCCATATTTTGTGTCTACAGCCCAGGACTTTAAGTGTAAAAACACACTATGCCGAAAAACGCGACCGAAGTTCCGCGGCTGATTTTACGTTCCGACGTATTTGGCTGATATGACACACCATAAGTGCCGAACTTACGCCCCACCCCCGGATCTTCGTAGGCAATCGAAACGAACTTCGGTCGCGTATAATGTGTGCTCTATAGAATAAGTTGCCGCTGAACTTACGCCCGACCGAAGTTAGGCTGTCCTTGCTACAGCCGAACACAATTTGTGCTTAGAAAGGCAAAGGGACTAACACCATAGAGCCAAATTCAGTTGTAATCTATGCAGCTTTTAAAAGTGACGCTCAACTTATGAACCAAAACTATTTAGTTTATGCTTTATTTCCAGTCTTAGAGCATTTTCCAGTTGTCGCAATTAGCAATAAGTTGAATTCACAAATTCACAAAGCATTACATAGACTCGATTTATTTTTGTCTTAAAAACCCGTGACTTTGGAGTACTTTAGAAATAATTAAAAACATTTTTAAAACAAATTTTTAAACATGACTTTTAAAACCACGCTTGCTCAACATACTCAATTTCTATTTATTGCATAAATTATATTTTTTACTATTCAAACTTGAAACGACTCTATCTCCTTTCGAAGTACATACCCGTGGTACATACTTTGTTTGAAAGGTTATTTCCATACAATGTTTCTCTTTTACGCAACGATAAATAGTAGATTGTACACCAAGGGGATAAAGCACTGTATTATGTCACGGGCGCGATATTTGAATCCTGAGCGTAACGAAGGACTCCAGATTTAACTCCTGAGCGTAGCGAGGGGGTTTTGAGTTGATTCTCGAGCGAAGCGAGGGAATTAAAATGGAGTCCTGAGAGCAGTGAAGGATTTAAGCGCGCCCAAGGCTAAATCAGTTTTATCCCTGAGGAGTATACTCTACTTTTCTCACCTTTTGCGAGACAATAAAAACCAAGGCTACTAGAAAAAGTATTTTATTTATTAAAATACTATTTTCATTACTAATTATATATAATTGGCACAGTAAATAACAATAAAAAGTAAATTAAAAATTAAAATTGATGTTTGATACATTAGTCCAGTTATGTAAAGATATGGTTATATTTTTTGGTACGCTTATGTTAGTTGAGGTGGAATTTATTTGAGTAGCAGCACCCAATACATCAGAACCTTGCGTGTGAGGGTCGTTTGGCACAGTAAAGGTTGGGGAAGGTGGTGCTTGAGGCAGTGGGCTTGACGGGATATATTTTGAGCTAGATGGCTGTGGTGGCAAAGGTTTCCAAGGATCATCAATAATGGACGTAGTTTTCAGATGAATGTTGTCACCAATACGACAGCTTATCTTGTTTTTGTTTTGTATGGAATTCTCTATGTAGCCCTCCGCTACTGTATCGGATTTCCAGCCACCATGACGTTTTATCTGGGCCATATCTGCTCCTGAATCTGCCAACAGACTTGCCGATGTTCTCCTCAAACAACCCGTAACCCGACCCGTATAGAGCTCGGGATTTTGCAATTTGAGGTATTTTGCAATTTCTTTTGGCATGGCGCTGATTTTATTCTTGCCAATGTCTTGCCTGGTGCATTTGCCATTACTGTAACCGATAAAAATTCTGTTGGTGTTTATATTAGAGGGGCGCAGAGCTTGGTACTTTTCAACAATTCTTGCATAATCTTCACGAACTATGAACGAACGTTCTCTATTTGTTTTGGTATCTGGTAAGTTAATCAGCAATAAATCTGCATGTTTTTTGATATCATTGACTTTTATGTTTACGAGTTCATTTCCACGACATGCGCCATTCACTCCAAAAATCAAGGCTACCTGTAACAAAAAATAGGATTGTGAGTAAATAGATAGATACACTACTACATTTTTTGACCTTTATATTATAAAAAAAGCTTGCGACAAAACCTTAGAATGTGTATTTTTTAAATGTGTGTCATTTAAATACCCTTTTATTCATTAACTATTTTATAGAGCTATTATAGGTAGGTACTAGAAACGTAACTAAAAAGTAGGCAGTACTCATACTTACTTTCATGGCCAGAAAGCTGTGATCAGGAGCCTCATTCAGAAAAGTTTCCACATCTTGCGCTGTCAATACTTTTGACTTCTTTGCTCGATGACCATCTGATTTCCTCTTTAAAAATGCCAATAACTTGCTATATGTATTTATCTTAATGTCGTGTTTGATGCTTATTGTTAACCTGAGCATCGAATAGATACACCACAGGCTGCTGGACTTCTTTGTACACGATAAATACTCGAAATAAACAAGAAGCACTGACTCCGACACAGACTTTGCGCCTTTTGCAGTTTTCCATGTGTGGAAATCGTCGTAAGCTTTCAAGTATTTTTCCTTCGACTTCTCTGGTAGGTCATTAACAATACCTAAGGCGTCTAATTTAATGGACTCCGGAGTTAAATCACTTTCGTCACTCGACATTTTCTTAATGTTTTATTCTATCTTCTTTTGCAGTTTTGTCTGATACTGATTGCACCGTATTGAAATACTCGCGGCTTTTGTTTTAAGTATTGATTTTTTTTCGTTCGGCTTGCCGTGGCGTGGCCAGCTCGATTTTCGAATAAGTTCGATTTTCAAATAAATGAGGCGCGGCGCGCGCCGCCGTCCACCTCCTCGCCGTCGGCCACCAGCAGCTGCAGCAGCCGCGCGCCGCGCGATTTTGACGAAATTAGACTCTAAATGCATAACAATAAGAACTAAGAGAAGTGAGAATCACATTACTGCCCGGCGGGTTATAATGAAATTCAGTACAACATTACACCCCGGCAAAAGACAAGGGCTATAATGATTTACTATGAGTAAGGTTTGCATGATATATAATGATGCATTGTCGAGCAGGTGGTGTGAAAAATAAATTATTATAGCTTGGCTCACTGATCAGAGTGCATAATGCGAGTTTACTATTCTTCGAATAGTAACTTTTATTAAGAAAATCTTTCTTTTGCGCCGGAGCTTGGGCTTTTTGGTTGTTCTCCTATAGCACATTATGAAGAAACGAGAATTTGTATGGCAAAATTTTAGTTCTCTTCGTTTGTAACATAATATGTTAAACAAAATTAATAAGTAGGTACTTATTATAACTTTTTAAATACGAATCGTATCGAAGTCAGTGGCGGCCCTAGACATTTTTTTAGGTGGTGCGACATCTCAAAGTGGCGCCCCTCTAAATACAAACAATACTCTAGTTGCTTGTCCATGATTATGTATATATAGTAGGTACTAGAGAGCGCGCGATGCATTAAAGAAATATTGTCCGTCCCGGTTGTACTACTCTGTCGCACATTGGTCGCACTCGACAACGCCAGTGCTTGCCCTGCTGTGGTGAACCTGTGTTGTACAGATGAGAAATGAAAAACCGTCAATAATTTTATTCGTCAACTTTAATTTTTTACTATTATTCTGCAGACAGTCTTAAACAGATAACAATCAATTTATTGAATAACCTAGATGAGCAACTTTTCGCAAAGACACAAAGAACAATGGCAAATATCCATACTAAAAATTGTCTGATATAAAATATGAGCGCACATAAACAAAAAATATGTCTTCAGATTCAGCGTTACTTGTAGATTCTGTATGTAAAGTTATTTTCATCTGAGAAAGCCGGAATTAAAAGATATTGTGGTTTGATTTTTGGTTAGGCTAGGTTAGTTTTTTTTATTTTTATTATTACTTCTAACAAGCAAGACACACTTAGACGAATTTATCAGTTTCAGTTCAGTGTCAAAAATAACTTAGTCTAAAGTCTAAGTCATAAAGAAACTTGTATATACGGAAAATCTAAGTACTGTCTCAATTTTAAGATGCCACGGCATGTAATTTTCGACTTGTTGTAAAAATTAAAATGGTTTATATTATGTCGCATAGCGGTAATGAATAATATTAACAAAACCGAAAAAACACATAAAACAACCAATTGAGAAAGAGTGCGGAGCAATCTGTCCGTTTGTTATCTGCCAAAGTGATAGGTAGATAGGGCTACTTCACTACAACTTGATTCGATACTTATAGTATCGATACATCACAGTAATTGGTTATTTTAACTCAATACAAATACGGTAGATGCTTGAATGGCATTAAAGCGGCTTCTTCAGACACCAATCACTATTAATATGGTGGGAACAAGAAACTTACTTACTGTTTCTAGGGTGGAAATCGACTTTCGATTAATCAATAACGTTCAATTGAATATTAAAGTCGATAAAAAATAATTGTATTCACATCCCGATTTTCAACATGGCTGATGGATTAAGAAAAAACACATCTTTGATATTCTTTTAAAAAACTCGATTTAACGCCGGCTTTCAAGGGAATATCTAGATATTTGTAAAAATATGCGAAAAACAATAAATTCGTTTGGTGTAAATAACATTAATGGGCGCTTTCAAAAAGTCAGACAATTTTTTGCCATTGTTCTTTGTACTGTTTCGCCATGCGCAAGAATAAATGACTCGATGACAAAATAGTGCATGAAGGAGCGAAACAACTGAATGACTGAGTAAGACTGAGTTGACTCAGTGTTGCCAACTGCTTTGGCTGAATGCCAATACGGTGTCAGACAGGGGAGGTCGACGATCGACACTATAAAGAGCGTCAAGACCCTCTCCGAGGAGACTGTTGAACGAGGGGGAGTGGTGTTAGCGGTATCTCTGGATATTGCAAACGCTTTCAACACCCTCCCCTTTACTGGAATAGAGGAGGCGCTCCGTCACCACGGTGTGTCGACGTACGTGTTGCAGATCATCCGCAGCTACTGAGAGAGAACGGATAGTGGTTTTCGTTGACGGAAGGGTCCTAGTCCAACGAAGGTCCATTTCGTGTGGTGCCCACAAGGGTCGGTCCTCGGGCCCCTCCTGTGGAACATTGGGTACGATTGGATGCTACGCGGTGCACTGTTGCGTGGCCTTAGTGTGGTGTGTTACGCCGATGACACTCTAGTACTGCCCGCGCAGACACCATCTGTGAAGCCGCTGTGCTCGGCACGGTTGGCGTCACTCAAGTGGTGCGCCGTATGAGAGCTTGGGGCTGAAAGTAGAGCTGCACAAGACGGAGGCCATTTACTTTCACGGGCCCCGTAAGAAACCTCCCGCACGCGCACCTCAACATCTCGGGCATCATAGTGGAAATCGGTGCTCACATGAAGTACCTGGGCTTGATATTGGACGACAGATGGAGCTTCAAGAAGCTCGGCCCAAGGCTCGTCGGAGCGGCGGGGGCATTAGGAAGCTTGCTACCCAACTTGGGTGGCAAGCGTGCGGAAGTTGTATGTCGGGGTGGTGAGGTCCATGGCCTTGTACAGTGCTCCCGTGTGGGTCGATGCTCTGGACTCGCACAATAAGGCCTTGCTGCGAAGACCGCAACGAGTCATTGCAGTCCGAGCGGTGCGAGCATACCGCACGGTATCGTATGAGGCCGCGTGCGTCTTAGCGGAGACTCCATCCTGGGATCTCGATGCCAATGTTCTGGCCGAGATATATGATAGGTCCGTGTGCCGTCAGCACAATATTCATAGCACGTAACGTTCGTGGTAAATAATTAATAACGTGATGTAATAGAGAAACATGTTATGTAAATTAAGCAAAACACATTAGTTCCTGTTTCGTGATTTTTCTACTATCAACAAATCTCCCCCGCCAATTTCTTTGTTTAAAGATTATTATATATACTTGTATTTTTACATATTAAAACTAGTCAGAAATTATACTCCGATACATTAACCAGTTGTGTTATTATTTAACTACGGAGCCTGCAACAATTACGCTCGCGGACAAGGAGGCCGGGCGATGCCCGAGGAGCTACGCCGATGGCGCGAACCGGACGTGAAGGTGACAGAAGGTGACGTTTCGCAGGTGGGGTAGTAGTCGGCTAGAACAGCCACTGTACGGCCACTGAACCATCGGAGCGGTGCAGCCCGTTCTGGAGGGATGGGTTGGCCGCAAGGCGGGGCGCTTACCTTCCGGTTGGTGCAGATCCTCTCGGGGCATAGCTGCTTCGGGAGGTTTCTGTGCCGAATAGCTAGAAGGGAGCTGACCACGGAGTGCCACCAGTGAGGGGCCGTAAATGACACGGCCCAGCATACGCTGGAGGAGTGCCCCGAATGGGCGGTGCAGCGCGCGGAGTTGGACGCAGTAGTGGAACCCGTTGTCTCATTGCCGGCACTGGTGGAAGCCATGCTGGACGACGCTGGGTCGTGGGACGCGGTTCTCTCCTTCAGTGAGCAGGTGATGTCGCTGAAGGAGACTGCGGAGCGCGAAAGGGAGGATGACCCTCAATCGGAGGCAATTCGCCGACCTGTTCGGGTCGGAGAAGGCGTAGTTTTGCCCAGCTTCTCCTCCCATAGGCATGCAAGAGTTCTGCTTCAAATAGAGCAAGATGAGCCCTCAGCAGAGCATCCGTCCCCACACATTTGCGGTAGAGTCGCCAGACGATTGCCTGGGACGTGTGTTGCGGAAGGCGGGCAACCCCGGTGGATTTAGTGGATCGGGCGGATATCGCCCATCTTCACATACCTCGAAAACGGGTCGAGCCAATACCCATTGCTCCCCGTGGGATGATCTGGACGCAGATTTCCACTGGGTCAAAAAAAAAGTGTTGCCAACTGCTACCCTAATAAATCCGCTGAACTGTCTCCGAAAATGCCTTAGATTTTGGGCCACTTCCAGCTGAGCGTGCCCGACAGGTACGTGTGGAGGCGGCGACGCCCGCTGCTGCTGGCCGTACCCCGCGCCAGGACCAATCTGTTAGCGCAGACGCCGATTGTTCGCGCAATACAGACACTAAACAGGGTTCATGACCAAATGGACGTATTCGGGGGTCACTTGAGTGAACTCGCAAAATTTACTTTGTATATAATAAGTTGTTAGGTAATAAGTATTATAATATGCGTTTATTTTATAAGTTTAGATAGATACGTAGTAACTAGTTTTTAAGGATGGCCGCGCTATCGCATTAGGTTAAGAAAACCTGTAATGGTATTGTAAGGTTTTAGTAAATAAATAAATAAATAAATAAGATTTCGCTAATTTGGTTTAAAAAAAGCATCAAATCCATACAATTAATAAAACAATTTAAATGTTTTTTTTATAAGAATGTGTACCTTAATGTTCATTTACAAAAATTAATTTCTGTTACATAAAATTAGATCATTGTCCGAATCGTTTTCATTCCTTCATCAGATTTTGTACGACCCTAATCAATGAATGAGTGAAGTGGGTGTGACAAGTTTATGAAACAATGTGGGAATTCACATAAATCTCGCGCCATTGTTTGATATAAAAACATCATACAGATTCTTAAAAATGCACTAGTTTCGGCACTAGCCAGTGAAATTGAATTTTGAGCGCTAAAATATCAAAAAATGCATTAGATTTAGTGCCGAAAGCACTAAGTTGGCAACACTGGTTGACGGCTGACGCGCACAAAATTCACCCCACTTCCCCCACCGTCGGGCAAGTAGGTACCGTCTGCCGGCGTTCATCGCGAATGCCATGTCGTGTCGCCGCCCGCGCCGCCGCGCCCTTACAATCGTTCGTTCGTTCATCGGTCAATAATTATTGTCGGTGACCGTTGCCCGAGAGCATAGCGAATACACTATGCCGAAAGGTTGATTTCGGCGCCCCCCCCCCCCCATGTCGGCGCCCGGTGCGGTCGCACCGCTCGCACCGCCCTAGGGCCGCCACTGATCGAAGTGATATAAAAATAATAACAATTCATTGCATTATTGAGATATATAATTCCATTCAAAATAATATTTCTTTTTTGTGAGTTTTCTAGGACAATATTTCTAGTTTTCTTGTTCGTTATTATTATCAATATCAGCCGTGCCAGCGCCAAAAGAAGTGCTTGGAATGAGGGACGGTGCAAGCGTGTAAGTAGCATCCCATACTAGAGCCTGTTCTACACCCTCCAAGGAACTAGGGTCAAGCCATGCATGCCATCCGGTCTTTTGCCGTCGTCACATGCCAGACCGGTGTGGGAGTGGGTTCGATCGATTACTGTTACTGGTACTCTACGCCAGCGAGCGGTGACAAGAGCCCGTTGAATGACGTAATATTCAGGTTATGATGATGGATGGCACTTCGAGCACACACAGAGCCCATGGGCACGCCCGTCCGTCGCAACCATAGATAAGTCGCAACGACATTGATGAGGGACGAGAACGAAAATATTTTTTTACATTTGATATTTTTTATTTTGCAACACTAATGTCAGTCAAATTGTCTATGGTCGTCGCTTGCATTTCGCTTGCCGGATGTATAAATCCGCCATTTTGTCTACGTTTACTTTAGCTACTTGTGCGTGCGTGCGTCAGTGTTTGCGATTTAACGCAAAAATTGTAGTAAACGCCTGATAAAACAGGATTAGTACACGTACAATTAATAGAATTCAAGGTAAATCTCATTTGTTATTTACGGTATCTTTTAAGTGTTGGTATAGTTTGATCTCTTTAACTGGGTCGTCTAAGTTATAGAAACCCTTTCACCTTCTTGTTCTAGAATGCAAATGCAAGGGATGAACAATTATGGGCACCAAAGAGGATTTGGTGGACCACCACAGCCGCAAAGGCAGGGTGGTCGTCGCGGAAACGGCGGAAACAATAGAGGGTTTCGCAACTCTAGATTTGACCAAAATAATCAAAATCAAAGAAACCCAAATCAGAACCAGGGCCAAGGAGGTCAAGGAGGTCAACGACCCAATAGTGAGGTACGTGTCATTTTTATTTTATTTAAAGATAATTTAATGAATGGTCTTTGGCTTACATTATTGATTTAAAAGAACGCAGATGTTGCGCCGCCATTTTAGCTATGTACTATGTACCTGTGACTAGTTAATTAATTTCGATTTGGTTCTGCCAGCTATAAATACCAAGATAATATCTTTGTCTATTAGCCTATTTGCATCAATTCTTTACTGTTTCTAAAGTATATTCGATAAAAATATACAACGAGATTCATCAAATTGTAAGATAGGTACTTATTTTCTTTGTATCTTTACAGCCAGTAAAACCAGCTCAGACTCCACAACAGAAACCCAACACGCCAGTTCAGGCATCACAACCAGCTCCACAGCAACAAAAGCCTAATACGCCTGTTCAAGCAGCTCAGCAACAGCCAAAACCAGTTCAGCCAAAACCAGCTCAGCCGAAGCCGCTGCAAACACAGCCTTCACCACAAAATCAACAGCAGAAGGCGCCGCAGCAACAACCACTTCCACAACAACAAAAGCCCCTGCAGAATGCACAGCAGCCTAAGCCAGAATCTAAGGATAATGTTGATAATGTACAAAATATTCAACAAAAGAGTCAAGTGCAGAATCAACCACAAAACAATCAAAATCAACTAAAGGTCTGAATTTTTAATTAATTATTATTTTAAACTAGTTTACCTGACATACTTTTTGTCCTCTTTAAGCTTTAATTGTGTGCCACAAATGCCATCTAATATGAGGAATCCAAAGTAGCGATTCCAAAAAAAATACCAATTATTAATTTTTCGATTTGTTATTTTACTAACTATCTTTGTATTAGAGCGAACAAAACATTAAAAAAATTATTTAACACTTGAAAGACGAGAGCAGTCATTTGACTTCAATTTAAATTTAAAATCTAAGTAAATCTAAATCGTTTTGACTAAACTTACTGATAATTTTTGACTTTTATTTTTATAGGTAGTATCTCAAAACCAGATGAACAAATCATTATTATTTGCTTTGTATCTTATTGAAAATGTAGTTATACATACAAAGACGGCGACGTCATTTGACTCTTGACACTTTGAACCAATGTAATATGAGGGTATTATTGTAAACATTGGAGTTGCTTTATTGCGGTTGAGGTTGATCAAAGAAGTAGATTTCATCACTTCAATTCGTGTTTCCTAACTGTTATAACGTTTTTGAGTCTAAAAATATGTCTTGAATCCTAAGAAGAAGTGAAATTCTTCATTTTCTACAAAATATATCAGAGGACCAATTGGATTGTGAATAAGACAGTCTAGAAATAGAAAGTGGTGGTGATGGGGAGGATCCAAACGTCAGCTCGGGCTCCGATACCGGAGGAAGCGACTCTGAAAATCAGGTACCGCTTTCAACTCTACGTTTATGTCAAAATGTAAAATAAAAATAAAAAATAATAATAATAATAATGTAAATATTGAAAATCATGGTTCCGGTAGGGGTAGGGGAAGGGGGCGCTCCTTGCTTTGCAACCACTAGGTAAGAACCTATGATAGCCACTGATGGAACTATTTGGACATCACAGTCGATATAAACTCAAAGTGCACTACATAATATCATAACAGAGCAAGCAGGCCCTACATCCTACGCAAGAAGATATTTCAAAGGGAGTATATTAGAAGCATGGAGGCTCTTCATCGATGAGACTATGTTGAGACACATTCAAAAATGTACAATACTAGAAGCTCATAGACAATTAGGTCATGATAATTGGGAGAGCACTTAAGAACAGCCAGAAGATGTTATTGCTATGGTTGCGGTGCCTACGGAGCCAAAAATATTCCAGTAAGCGATTTGTGGAGTAAAACATGGGGAATAAACTCGTTTCGTTTCAAAAACTATGGCTCGGGATAGATTCAAGGAAATCATAAATTATATTAAATTTGATGTTAGATCTGAAAGAAGATCACGGCTTCACCTAGTGGGCATTAAAATTACAATTAAGTAAATCCATAGAACAGAGGAAGTTTAATTTGGAGTTAGCGAGTCAACTCAGCATGAACTCTGACACTGATGGAGATCTTTCGTTTACTGAACCCTTGCAGGAACCACCCATGCTTCGAAGCGCTTCGACTTCTCAAGCTTCATTACCGATAACCGTGGAGATTCGAAAGAGAAGGGAATATTATATGAGTAAATGCAAAAATAAAACTAATAAAATATGTGATGGTTGTAATAAAGCTAAGTGGATGTTGTAATGGTAAAAAAATTATATAACTGTACACGAATTTGGGGGGAGGGGAGGGGAAGGGAGGCCTATCATTTGGTGGTACTCCCACTCTGCGGAAATAATTAGTTACAGAGATATAATTTTTTTTAAATTTGTAAATCCTAACCTTAAAATTAATAATTTATCGCCCTAATTTCGGTCCGCGACAGCTCCGGCTTTTTATATACACTCTAGGGTAGGACAGACTAGTACTGCGTGGAGTGGTTGAATAAGTTAGATTTCTGTTGTCTAATAAAAAAAAATAACCTATCACGTGACCTACAGGAGTAGGGCAGACAAGTACCTTCATACAAAAATGGCGTAAAAAAAAAACTACGTTCAGAAACTCGTGTAAGTATTATGGTTAAAAAAAATACCAAAAAAAACAATGTCCGTATTATATTTAAGCAGATTATAAGTAAACAGATTATAATTAAGATAAAAATTGCACTTTTTAATTAAAAAGAACAACAAATCAATATGTGAATGTGAACTGCCTTGTAATTTTTGGCAAGTTTTTAAACGAAAGTTGTCTATTCTATTAATCTGTAAATGTCAAAACGTCATTATGTGAAAATCGATAGTAATTGTTGTGAAAAATAATAAAACTGTAAAGACCTATATCTCGAAAACTAATCATTTCCGCAGAAAATGAAGATCAGCATTAGAATCTCTGGATTTTTTATAATAAAGTGGCGTGCTTTTATTACACAAATTCGCGTACAGTCACATAAAATCCAAGCCCTTTACTATTTTGTAAAACCTTTATAACGTAAATATTGTAATAGTATGAGCGCAGTCATGACCGGCGTCCGTCCTTATAGGTAGGTAGATTTTGCAGTCTTTCTAGTGTTAAAATTGTTCTAGCCGTTTTTGAGTTTTAGCGATACAGCAATTGTTTTTTATTTATATAGATTATACAAGGTGGGCCAAAAGAAATCACCCTACTGGAAGATACTCTTATTTTTGCAAATGGCGGCCAATGTCAAATCTGTTTTGACATTTGTGGACTAGACAGATGTAGAATACAAGGAATAAGCCATGGAGCGATACACTCCCCAAGAACGCGGAATAATTGTGTCTATTTTTTTGCGTAACAATTCGTCTGTGGTGTTGGCGCAGCGCGAATTCCGTCGCCGATTCCAGTCGTCCGATACCGACTGCGCAAACACTGCGCCGTTTGGCCACCAACCTTGAAGAGTATGGGACCACATGAGACGTTGCCAAGAGTGGCCGGCCCCGGAGCGCCCGTTCTGCCGAGAATATCGCCGCTGTTGCCGAGGATGTCGAGCTGTTGCCGGAAACATCGACCAGACGCCTTGTCTCGCAATTAGCCATCAGCCGGTCGTCACTAAGGCGAATTTTGGTCAAAGACCTGCGCCTGCGACCTGTTCCCGTACAAAGTCCAGTCCGTGCATCAGCTGCTGCCTGTCGACCCGACCGCCAAACGCGTGTAACCTACGCACAAGCCATTCTCAATCTCGAGGACGAAGTGGACGATGAGAACGCCGCTGGTCAAACGACAACAGTGGACAGTGCATGCTATAGGGCCATGTTAACAGAGTTTTTTCTGCCGCAGTTGGACTAATTAGGACTGGAGGACATGTGGTTCTAACAGGACGGAGCAACGGCACACACTGCGCGAGCAACAACCGATATTCTGAAGGCGGTGTTCCCGGGTCGCCTCATCTCGTTTTGGCGATTTGCACTGGCCCGCAAGATCGTCCAATTTAATCGTTCCAGACTTTTTTTTTGTGAAAAATTTCGTGTTTACGTGAATAAGCCTGAGACCCTGGAATCCCTCAAGGACAACATTCGACACAAGTGCGAGAATCTTTCGCCCGAAGTTCTCGCCGAAGTGATGAAAAATGCCATAAAACGAGCCCGTATGGCAATCAAATGTGACGGCGCCCATTTGGCCGATATCATCTTCTCGACTTGACCAATAAAATTCTAAAGGTTCAAATAAACATAATCAAAAAACAAAATCGAAGTTTTTCATTTAGAAAAAAAATGAGAGCCAAACAACATCGGATGACTTCTTTTGGCCCACCTTGTATTTTGTTTATTTGTGAGAAAAACCTTACTGCTATTTAACTTTATTGTAACAAATTTTAAATTTTTCAGAATGCAAATGGTAACTTTGGGGGTAACAAACCAGGATCTTGGTCCCAGGGTGGCCCTGGCAACAAGCAGGGTGGTGGTAACTTTAATCAGGGTAACCAACACCAAGGCGGCAACCAAGGTGGTGGTAACAACTTCAACCAGGGAGGTGGTAACAACTTCAACCAGGGAGGTGGTAACTTCAATCAAGGAAACAGGCCATTTGGACAGAAACCTGGTGGGCCTGGACCAATTCGAAACCAACAACGTAACCCACGTGGTCTCATGCAAGATGGTGGGAAACCACCACTAAGGGAGGAACATATGCTATCCAACAAATTGAAAGATTTAGTGGGACCCCTTATTGACTTACCAACAATTGATCAGTCAGAAGTGAAATTCAATGGAAGAAGCAGACTGTACATTGGTAATCTGACCAATGATGTTTCTGAAGAAGAAATTCTTAATCTGTTTTCACCATTTGGTGAAACTGCAGAGTTGTTTGTAAACAAGGAAAAGAATTTTGGGTTCATAAAAATGGTGAGTGACTATGTCCATTTAGACATTTGTATGAATTGCTAGAAATGTTTGAGGTTGTAATAATTAATCACATGCAGTTGTGTAAATAGAGAATAGAGATAAGTTTTTCACTTTGGTTTTAATTGTTTAATTTTTAACAGGACTACAGAGTTAATGCCGAAAGGGCGAAACGTGAATTGGACGGGAAAATGAGGAATGGAAAAACTTTGAGAGTGAGATTTGCTCCACATAACAGCGCCATCCGTGTCAAGAACCTTCCACCTTTCGTGTCAAATGAACTTCTTTACCGCGCATTTGAGATTTTCGGCAAAATTGAGAGAGCTTACGTGAAAGTTGATGAGCGTGGGAAAACTCTCGGGGAAGGCGTGGTTGAGTACTCCCGTAAACCAAGTGCATTGGCAGCTCTTCGCAACTGCACAGAGAAATGTTTCTTCCTGACTTCGTAAGTAAATTTATGATACAGTAGTTAGAAGAATAAATGTCACATCAAAGAAGGACTATTTTAAAGTGTTGTAATTTTTTTATGTACAGGTCACTACGTCCAGTTATTGTAGAAAACTTTGAGGAGCCTGATGAGATGGATGGATATCCTGAGAAAAATTTACCTAAAAAACACCCAGAGTTCCTAAAAGCCCGTGAGGTAAATAATAACTTATTTTACTATGTAAGTACTTTTATAAGTTTTGATTTGTTTAATTAAAAAATTCATAATAATTGAATAATTTTAGGTTGGCCCACGCTTCTCGGAGGGTGGCAGTTTTGAGCATGAGTATGGCACAAGGTGGAAGCAGTTACATGAACTTCACCGCCAGAAAGAGGAGGCCCTCAAGAAAGAACTTTCTGCAGAGGAAGAAAAGCTTGAAGCTCAGATGGAGTATGCAAAGTGAGTAGATCAACCTTTTTTTAGGAGTTATGATCAGAAAGCCTAACTTGCAGAACGTCTTTAAAGCAAAATGTCTAAAAGCAATGTCTAAGTTGTATAAAGTCTAAGAAGCAAAATGTCTAAAAGGTAAATTGCCTTAGCAGCATTACGTCTACTATGTTAAAATGTCTAAGAAGCAAAAGGTCTAAAAGGTAAGTTGCCTTAGCAGCATTACGTCTATACCTACCTACCCATAAAGCAACGCGGCTTCCGTGCCGGAAGGGGTACCCATACGAATTCCTCTCTATCAAAGTACAAGCCCAAGTGGGCACAAATAAATATAAAAAAAAGTTATAAAGTAAGAACAGTTCATTAATTTTATAACGCACAAAAATATACTTATTGTTGTCAAATACAGAACAGTTTGGGTACGGAACCCTAAAAATAGACTCGATTCTATTCTACTTAAATCACTTATTCACTAACTTGGTGATCACTTGCTTATACTTAATGTCATGTAAACGACCAAAGACTGTCTGCATTTTAGTCATTAGGAGGAAATACTAAGGTCGGCTGAATTGAAAAATTTAAAAAAGGCTTGGGCTGTGTCCCTATGTTTTCCTTTTTGTCATAAATTAATTATTTAAAAAAATATGAACATAGTTAGTTAGTTATACTGGGCTGTATCCGCACTTAGCCATTCGATTTGGCCATTGTACGTATTGTACCTTCTGCCTACTCCAACCAACCCAGATTATCCCAGAAGGCTTGCAGCCTTTTCAGGCTGCTGCAGGCTTCCGCAAGCGTTCTGGGTGTTTGGAGAAACCGTGCCCGTTCGTCTGCCACACTCCTGCACTCCATGAGCACGTGTTGTGGCGTTTCTTCCGCCTCCATGCATCCTCTGCATAGAGGGCTGTCGGTCACACCTATCGTAAATAGGTGCTTGTTTAAGGGACAATGACCAGTAATAATACCGATGATTTTATGGATCCTGTCCCTGTTTAATCTAAGGAGGTTGCGGGCAAGCTTTTTTGATGCCACTGGAACTGCATTCTTGGTTTGCCTGCTACCTACACTGTTTCTCCATTCTGTTAGATATTCTTCTTCGGTTAATTTGCGCAGCCACGTTTTTATCTGGGCCTGAGGTATGGGCAGCAGTGGTTCCGGTCCATAAACTGCTGCCATCGATCCTCTTTTGGCCAGTTCGTCAGCGGCGTCATTACCCTGTGAATTGCTGTGTCCTTTAATCCATTGCAAAGTTACTTTGTTTGCCTCTGCTATGGATTGGAGTGTTATGACGTTCATGAAAATATGAACATATAAATACCCTAAAAATTGGGCAGATTTTCCGCTGTTTTTCGAAATTTGATGAGATTATAGTATATAAAAAAGCAAAACATAGGGACACAGACGAAGCCTGTCTTTAATTTTTAATGAAAAAAGTGATTAAATCGGTCCAGTTTTGGAGGAGGAATCAGGGGACTACGAAACGTTGATTTTGTCTACTTTGTATACATAATTTTCAATTCAGTTGACCTTAGTATTTCCTCTTAAGTATTATAGACGTCTTGCGGAACGTCTATATTACGATCTGTATTTTAGTGATTACATTGTAGACATCTTGCTTTAAAGACTTTCTGCAAGTTAGACTATCTGCATTTTAGTCATTAAGCATTGTAGACGTTTTGCTTTAAAGACGTTCTGCAAGCTAGGCTATCTGCATTTTAGTCATTCAGCATTGTAGACGTTTTGCTTCAAAGACGTTCTGCAAGTTAGGCTATCTGCATTTTAGTTATTAAGCATTGTAGACGTCTTGCTTTAAAGACGTTCTGCAAGTTAGGCTTTCTGATCATAACTCTTTTTTAGTTCTGTAGTAAATTAGAGACACTTTTAGATTTGTCTTGCCTATCTGTCACAGCCATTTCACCAGCAGACCAGGCTATTATTACTAGAAATCTAATTTAAGATTAATACTTTGGGCTTTCTTTCTAAAATAATTAGCACTCTTTTATCCAAAGTTCACTGGCTGGCTATGCACAGGAAAAATCTGGAAAAATAAAATAAAGCTTCAATTAAAATAAAAAACTTAATAAAATATTTGTTAGCAGACTTAGGGGCCTTGGTATTTTTTATTTATTTTTAAGCAGTATTCTTTCGAAAGATAAAAAATGGTGTAATAATACTCATTATAATGTTTTATATCTTCATTAATGTTACAATTTTAGCAGTTGAAGCTGTTGAAGCAGTTGAAGCATCCTCCCCTTTTATTTAATTCTACATCGAGCACATAGTAAACTATACCGGTACAACAGGTACGAGCACGAGACGGAGCTGCTGCGCGCACAGCTGCGGCAACGCGAGCAGGACCGCGAGCGGCAGAAGCGCAACTGGGAGATGACCGAGCGCGCGGCCGACGAGCGACGCGAGGCCGAGCGCGCGCAGCTGCTGCGCACCGAGGAGGAGATGTCCTCGCGCATGCGGCAGCAGGACGACGAGCTGCGCCGCCGCCAGCAGGAGAACACGCTCTTTGTGCAGGTCGGTGCACAGTCGCGACGGTTCTTTTTCTCTCCTCGGTTATGGATTGGTGCGGTTAGCACATATGGCCAGTGTTAACGTTATTTTTCTTACAAGTTATTTATACAATATGTACTTTGTTATTAACTGATAATTAATGATAACAGAAATGAGTAGCGATAAATTATTAAGAAAAATTTGGAAAGTCATTTTGCATTGTTTTGTTCCATTTTCTAACCTCATGGTATTGCTAATCGAATTTCGAACCATGCTACCTTCATTGTCACTTTTTGGTCAATCAAAGGTTCTACCCGCTTTTTTTGGCCCAGACTTAGTGAAACGTTGCTTTTTGGAGTTTTATTTTATTGATTTATTACTCATGTCTGATTGTGATTTGTCTTCTCTACAGGCTCAGAGACTTAACTCCCTGTTGGATCGTCAAGAACAGGGCATGTTCGATCAACAGCAGCCAATGGTAAGTGATTCATATATTTTTTAGTGCATCAGGTTAAGATCATCTTGTTGCACAAATTGTTTAATTTTGTTTTCATACTCTGAAATAGCATAGATCTACAGATCGTGATTCAGATTTTCCTTAAATATTATTTACTTGTTATGAACTTGATCTGTGACTAGTAGGTCAACTCATCTGAATAATAATGATTGATAAAGCGAAAATGCTTTAGAGAGGAGAATTGATATCGAAATACTCTTAAATACTTTCAAAACAACGATCTACTTACTGCCTACGATTCATTAAATAAATTATCTATAAAAACATGCTTACTTCAATGGTAAGTTTCGTCATTATTTAAAGCTGCAATTTCATGTATTGTCGTACTAGTATAGCGAAGTCTAACAAAATGGTGATCAAATTATTTTTGTATGTCCAATACATATTCAGTAGGTACCAGTATTGATTATGTTATATGCATAATAACATTCATGACCTTCTGCATTTGCAATAAAAGATGACTGTTAAAAACAAAAACCTTACAATTTTCCTTACATTTTTCATTGAAATAACTAAAAACAAATGCCCTTTACGTAATTATATAAGGCGTTAAACAGGCCTAACGTCTACTCTACAAATGGAACATTCGACAATTGTTGCTTTTTGTGTATATTGCAAGGGCGCAAAGTGTTGAGTTTAAGTTTTTTTACTATTCTATCGAGTTAAAGATAACAAAATTTGCATGGTAGCAAAGCAAGCACATACAAATTATAGTTAACTTTTAGATAGAATTGTGGAAATTACTACAACAAATTAACCATACTAGGCTACATACAATTTGGTGTCATGCATGTGTTGTATATATTGGTGACAAAAGTAGTGTCGGTAGGATATAAATAGCGCACTTGTGTGTAAAATAAGCAGATAGATACAGTCATCTGGAATTAGGGGTGAATGAAATTCAAATAAAGGTGGTATTTAAAAATGTATAAACAAACTATTTTAATGGTTACTAATGCTTTAGCATTAACAACCTTTATAAATAATAGTCAACTCTATAATGGCTTAACTGATTCTTATAATTAAAACTAAATATAGTTTATTCAATTAATTTCCTATTTAAACTAAACTAAAACTGATTAACTTGGTCTCTTATTCATTGAAATAATAACACGTTCGTAATACTTAAATATACTTCACTACATGTTTAGATACACTACATTACATCTTACAATAATGGTGTAACCAAATAGGTTTCATGTTTATTACATTCATTTGCACTGTACTCATGCAATGCAATAAACTACTTAAGTCCAGAGTTTCTCCAAATGTTATTTATTGTGCTTGGTTAGGTAGTTTCCGACAAGTCCGCCTAGCTACCACCGTTTGATGATGTAAGCAGCATTGTTGTTTCGCGACAATAAGAGATAAGATAAACTGGTTTTTCAGTGGAAGAAGTTCATAAGTTAGTAAGTTAATAAAAAAAAAACAATTTACGGATTACATCTCCAGAACTGAAAGAACGTACATAATCCACTGACAAAAGTGATGATATTTTCACGCATGCGCTGTTTTGTTGCCTCCCAAGACCATTGTTAGACAATGGAGTATTATAATTTATTTTTTATAGAGAAGTGAAATAAACTTTTAACATTGAGCAGCAAACGTCGCTAACAACGGACTTTAAAAGTTAAGAAAAATACAAATTACATTGACGGTATAGTTATTTTCTCCTTAATTTTGCTACTATATACAATCATATCATAAATGTTGACACATTAGGCACTATATTATATAACAGTATGCTACGTTCACGATGTCTTCAAATGTATTCTCAAAATTTGAACATAATCATATCATAAAGTGGGTTGGTTGAAGAACATTTTAATAAACGAGGGGAGGGAGGACATGTACTGGGCAGATTTCGAAAGGATAATCATCAATGATATTTATCATGATAGTAACACTTTGAGATTCATTGTTTTCTAAAGGTTACGCGAACACTATACACATTAAATTGAAACCACTTTAATGGATCTACTCTTAACTACTTTAAATTTTGGTTTTATACTGACGTTTCGAACCCTTGCAGGGTCCGTGGTCACAGGGAGACTGTTCGAATACAGCTAACATAGCTTATGCTAATGTTAACTGTATTCCAAAAGCGAAGGTTTACTATCGCACTCATACGCATGTGCGTTTCTCTGCGCTTCTCGTTAATGATTAGAAATTAGTAACAGCATTGATTTTCAAAGTACTAAAATACTTTTGTAACATAAAATATATTTTTTATTATGTTAAAATCGCCGACACTATTATTCATGACTAGTTGTCGCCCGCAACTTCGTTCGCGAAGACTACACTATCCCACACGAACCTGTTACCGGGTTAAAAAGTATCCTATATCCTAGTCCGGGTCATGGTCTGTTTATGTGCAAAGTTTCATCCAAATCCGTTCAGCCGTTCTTGAGTTCTGCGCTTAGCAACATTCATTTTTATTCATATAGATTATGTATTAATTTGTTATTAGAATACAAAAAAATAAAATGAATAATACCGTTGATAATTATCAAATAATTATCAAGCTGTGTTATTATCTTGATAATTTCGAATCCTGGTATATGGAATGGTAAAAAATAATGTTATTTGCGACTTTTAATTTAATTATGTTTTAATATAGCGGTATCTTTGAATTTAGTTATACATAGGTATGTCTTTCATTCTTATCCAAAACTATCATAAAACATTAAGTCTTATTTTTTACAGGTATTAGAATATGGTTTTCTGTGCCCATCATCATAGCTGATGAAAAAAAAATTATAGCACATTCATCACTGGATTTACATGACCAATAACATTGCTTTGCTCGATGACTACACCTTTAATTTGACACCATTTGTATAGGAACGCAACTAGTACGAAGTACCTGCATTCTGCTGTACTTATCAATGCTGGACGACTAGTAAATGAATTTCTTATATGTTGAAATTTTGTAGCTGCCATAATCAAATATCCGTATAAGAAGAACTTATTGGACAAAATACCTCTATTGTCAGCACTTGATTGTCTTGCTGGTTTAAATTATCTTCAGACTTTTTTAACTACCGTGTGATCATCGCATGCAATAAAGTTTTGTATAAATTGTGCTTGAACGTAACTTATTTAATTTAATAATTACAAAAAGACGACTTAACTAGCTCCCGTGCAGCTTTGCACGCTTGAAATTAGGTCTCTTACAAAATTCTTCATCGTAATCCTGGAACATCGTATTTGACCAGGATTAAAAGTAGCTTGACGGCCAAGGATCGAGGAAGGATATCCCTATGCAAGAAATCACGTCAAACTTATGAATTATAATATTTGCTAATATTATTCTTGTGGTTTAAGAACGCTTTAACATCCAAAAAATATGTAGGCCAAAATGTTAAAATTCAAATTAACACATACATAACTAGATGATGAGATAACTCAAGTCGATTATGATTTAAAACGACTAGTAGCATTGGATTCAGCGTTGTCAGACGTCCCGATTTTTAAATCAAAATTAAATGTCCCGCACGGGACAGGCTCAGTCCCGCTTTTCGGCCGTGGGTGCTGCGTGCGTAATTTAATTTAATTACATTAAGAGCGTTTACGCCGCACACTAGCGCCGCCAATGAAAAAAAACCATATCTAGTAATTAGCGCCCCGAATCTGCTTTTATCCAACGGGGAAGGTCTGTCCCAATTTGGATATTTGCAGCTAATTAATATAATTCAAACCCCGTTGATATGTGTGAGTCTTTATAGGCTAGCTACGGATAGTAAGGTATGGCAGTGATATTTACAATATATTTAAACACAATATATTGCAAATATAAGTTACAGGCACGTTTGTTTTAGAAACATTTCGGCAATCGCTCTTAGGTTTCGACTATCGTTCTTCTTATAAGTTTCTGTTTGTATGCGATGATCAATAGGTGTGTTAATATTAAGAGTGTTCTATATTATCGTGTTTTCTTGTTTTAATCTTAGTAAGAATAGTGCTAGAACCAAAATATTTATCATGGTTTCAATATTCCATGAATATTCGAAACCTGGAAATACACATTACAGGATGGTGAAAAAAAAGCATGCAGATGGTTTTATATGTTTGGTTACTCCAGTTTATTTATTTAATATTTACATTTTTACGATCTGGAAACTATTAGAAAGTATTATGGTTTACATAGGATGGAGGCTTCAGAGACCAGTACGACATGCCACGCGGAGGTTATGACGACATGCCGCAGAATCGTGGTTGGGAAGGGCCCCGACAAATGGATGATTACCCTAACAAACGCCGTCGTTTCTAAGCAGTATCGATAGGACGTAATTCAGATCTTAATAGTATGACATACTTTATGTACTGAGCTTTTTGATAAGGTATAAATAATGCGATGATGGTCGATTTTAAGCTGAATTATTCATAAACAAACTTATAACATGTAAAGCAAACCGTTTTAAATGTATTTTTTTATAGTTTATATTTCAAGACCTTATCAACTCGTTATTTATTTATTATCAAAGCTAGATTAATAATGGCATATTGCCTTAAAGCAGTATCTCTTTTAATGAAGTAATTATGTAGAAATAACTTAAAATATATAAAAAACGAACAAACAAGATAGTAAAATGCTTGTAATTTTATAATGTCTAGGACGTGTTTCTTACCTAATGCAAAATTTTATTAATATTTGGTTAAATAACTTATTATTAGTGAAATGAAAATTATTTTTATTACCCAAGTCGTAGAGACCTTGTGCATTCATTATTTTTATTATATTGCTAAAGAAGAAAACTACCAAAACATAGTAGCGTATGGAGATGTGAATCAGTATATCGGTTAATAGCTTTGACTTGACTGGATTCCCCTTCGTGTTGAAAACGTATAAAACGCTTTGATCAGCTTAGGCCTCATGAAAATAATGGTCAGACCATAATGTTTTTAGTATTTACAAGTAACAACATATTTAGCCAAAATAATTTAAAAAAAACTTACTTGACTTGACTAATCAAACCGCGCTAAAAATCTAGGGATATAAAATTAGTTTATTAATTATATGTGTAACCAACATTTCCATTGTAACCCACCGTTTAGTGGCACTGGTCTCTATGACTTTATATTTATTGCAACATCAGGATTTAAATTAAGCAAATGCTTTTTCGTACATATTACCGTTTTATTAAAGCAATGACATTTTTTCAGAGTTCATCTAATTTCTCGAAAAAGTTAGTATTATATCCTACTTGGCTTTTAGTAATAATCACAATTGTAAGTTTATTTCATAGGTACACTAACTTCAATGAGTACATAATTATTGACTGTCTCAATCTATTTATGTGGTAATTTTTCAATAAATTTATTTAAACTTGAGTATTTAAGAATATGCATTCATTACCGTGTCTGTAATGATTGCAAAGATATTATAAATTAGTTCTGTAAGTTATTTGTGCGCAAGTTTATAACATACAATAAATATACATTTAGTACATAATTATAGTGAGTGTGGAAGGATTTTTAATATTTAGTCATTCTAAATGTCTTATACTGAATAAATTAGAGTTAAAACAAATGTTCTTTGATTAATGCTCAGAAATCCCGTTTTGTTTTTAAATAAATAAAAGGACGAAGGTTATGGGTCCCACATTACCCGGGTGTAGATCATTTTAGTCAGCATGATGTTGATAAATATAACAAAAATATTTATTGTTATAATTATCAACATCTTTAACGTCGATTCACCTTGTTCTTTTGATACAAGGGCCGACAATGAAACTATTCTTAGAGCGATCGGTAACTGCTTTTATGCGGATGTTTTCATTTTTGATTCAAACTCGCAAACATACCGTAAACTGGGGTTTTATTGATGTAAACGTTGTTTTAACCGCCAAAAAACCCTCAATTTTCTTTTTTCCAACACGGTTGTAGAATATTAACTTTACACATAGTATTTTAATGAAATATATGTTCTTCTTAGCACCATTCTAATAAAAAGCATAATTAAAATTCGGTAATGAAAAAAATCCAGAATAAAGTTCAGTCTTTGAAAGAACAACCTTAATTTTAGTATCATATCGGTCTCAAACATTTCCTTGGCTTGTCCTTTCCTCTTCTCTTCTTGACTTTCTTATTGACTTTCTGTTAAAACTTAATTTTTTCCTATTCGTGTTTCCGATTAGATTAAAATTACGTTCCTCTTTTTAAATATGAAAATGAGCTCTGTTATAAAAGTAGAATAACAGCAAACGTTTTAATGTGTTATAAGGATTCCTTTTGAAAGTAAAACAGTAATTATCTCTTTAAATGAAATTTTTACAACAAAAGCAAATATTATTGTTTAAAAAAAAGTTTTTAAAGATTTTAAAGTTATTTTTTTCTTAGCTAAAATCTTTAATGTACCTAGCTGCCGCACATAGGAAGTTCAATTAACATCACCAATAATTGATTATGGTTTTATATAATATTACGCAAATTTTGTAACGAACAAAATTATCCATAATTATTTTCCACTGATGATATTTTGTTGTAAACACATTTAAATCACCAAACATTTTAGTTAATTGACCTCTTTGAGTGCGCCAGTTTACAGTGTAAATTGGGATAGTATTTTTTTCAAGAATTTTGCTTAATTTTTTGTATGAATTATGTAAAATTTTCTCGGTGTGATTTTGGGACCGTCGTTTTTTTAATTGCGAAGTGAAACCAGCCTTGAGAGACAGGCCGGGCAGGGTCCG